>CM041806.1:26577078-27777078 GCA_023376895.1 Aspiorhynchus laticeps | reverse complement strand
CTTCAAACAGCACTCCTTCGTCCTCGATCCAGAATTGGAAGAAAGGATCAAGGAGGAAGGAACGCAACTTATTGACATGACTCCTGTTGATACAGCTTTAGAAGCTATCGCTCGCCTTCCGCCCGCTGGCGCGCCTATTATTCGGTCTTGGTCTGCCGCTGACACAGCGCTTTGCATCTCTACTATTGTAGGGTACGTTGTGACATTGACACTGGTCTTCCTCCTACACAAGCGAGTGAACGCCGTTCAAGAGTCTTTCAACAAATGCACGTCAGGCGTCCCACGCATTTTCCGACGTGATAAAACCGACCAAGAACCCGAACCTGAGAACTCAACCAACCTGCTTGAGATCACGCCTATACCACCTTGTCGAACCCCTGACAATTAAACCAATCGGAATGACTCAATTGCCAGTAATCCTAAAGAATGCACCCCTACATCTTCTCAAGTTCCTAACCTGTTCTTTCCCAAATTACCCTGCACCAGGATTCAGTCAGTGATGGAGATGTTGTTTGTGTCTTGTGTGTGCCTGTTCTCCCTGCTTCTTGTTCCAGTGCCCGCCGACGTTCGCAATGGGAACCTCACCGAGCAAAAGGGGGATGTGTTATGCCTTTGTGGAGGAAAGAACACACACTAAGTGCAACGATACATACCTGAGTTCCGATTTCCTGCCATAAAACCTCCTTAACTCAGGAGACCCATAAAACCAGGAGAAATTTGAGAAGAACATCTGGATGTCGTTAAAGAACAGAACCTTCCATGTTGGTACCGACCGGTACCATAAATAAAGTTAGAATGAACAACAGTACAAAGGACGTTGTATCTACAAAATAACTATTTGGATCTGGAGATCTTCAGGATGATCGTTTAACGCAATAAGTCAATGATTTTTATCAACGAGAAAAGACGTTTTTACGACAGACGGTCAGCTAAGAAAGACCAGATCTCCACAAACGTGACATTCTCATGACCCGGACAGTGACTTTCCTGACCTCCCGTTTCTCTCACATTCCAAACTGAAACACCCCTCAATATCTCTTTTTGGACAAGGAACACCCGAAATGTTATTGACTTGCTAAAAGGACTCAAAATTTTATAAAGTGTTCCAAAAGACAAATTAATACCTGTTGCTGTTATCAAAAGCAATATATACAATATATTTTACAAAATATATCAATGTGTATTTTATGTCATTTATAAGCTTGCTGTGTTATTGGAATCTATGGTATTGTTGGAATCTTTTGATGTCTAATTTTCCCGATCACTATTGTTTAATTTCACATGCGTGGTGTGATTATTTAGAATTTAGGATAGTTTAATCAATGCCTTAGCCATGTAATATATATAACTGAGATATGTACTTTGGAGAATGCCAGATATCTGCTGTTTGGGTTTTAATGAAAGCTCATTTCAGTGGCAATAATTTGGTGTGAATGAAAATTACCCTTAGCCCATAATGTATGATTATAACACATATAGAAATCTGCCAGGATATTTTCTTCATGTGACAAAATAACTAAGCAGATAAATTTACTGCATGGAAAATGAGCCGTGTAGGCGGAGCTCCGCCCTTCAAGAACTATTTCATTGAAATAGCATCGAGTGGGAGGAACCGAAATCTCCGGTCTAAAATACTGACTCCCAGCTGCTTGCTCTCTCTCTGCGCTCTGCTTGAAAATCGCGCTTCTTTGAAACTTGGAGCTACTCCAAAAGAGCTCGCAGCCTTAAGCGACTCAGCCATCTGGCCGAGTTTGAACACTGAACCAATACTTGGTCACATCTCTGAAGAAACCCTTGAAAGTCTAAAGCTACGCGAAAGGAACTCAAGAACGTCATCACAGCCCAGAGCCAACAACAGAAGGACATCCCCAGAGTGACGTCACGCAACGACGCGCGGAATTACTTCAACCAGCCAGGAAACGAAACGACAGATCAGCGTCATTTCAACTTAAAAGTAAGTATCAAACAACCTCTATTCCGCTGGAACTGGTCGTATTATTATAAGTAAAAATAATAGAGTTCTCCTCTTGACGATCGACACGGGTAAAATCGTGTGGAAATAGCAGAACAGTGCTAGATTGTAATCATTCTCAGATTGCAACAATTCATTGCCTGTGTGTATGTATTTTGTTTTATGTTATTTAGCTTAGTTCATGTATTTTAGTAAGATAGCAAATAAACTCTTGTTTGATTTATAGAGAAGTGTTCTGTGTTTTGTTGTGAAATATTCAAATCAAACTTTGCCCAGATTACGTTACCTATGCTCATAACTGTCATAAGGTTATTTAAATAATTCTGTATTATTATATCGTGGCCACGAGAATAAACAGAATTTCTCAGACATACTGAAATCTAACAACTCGCTGGACGATTGTTAAATAAGGTATAATTTGGACGTTTTGATTAAGATCAATTGATCATATCAATACCAAATCTTAAGATTCAGTTTAAAGCTAAATTAAACAATGTAAAAGGGATAAAATCCTTTACATAGGCGTTGCAGTCTCCGCCCTTGTCGACTCGGGCTCCTCAGCCAATTTCATATCACAAGACCTCCTAAGCCGTCTCCACCTTCCCTGAAAACGCCATGCCCAGGAGCTCCGAGTCGAAACCATCCAGGGAAAATCGTTAGGGCGTGGGCGAGTGAGTTTCAAGTTTTATTTGTCACATACACGACTATACAGAGATTGTATAACCAGCAGTGAAATGAGAGATACACCGCTCCCCTGCTGAAGCTATGTGTGGGGTGTCTACATGAGGAAACCATCACCTTTCTGGTACTGGAGGGACCAACGGTGGATGTCATCCTGGGAAGCCCCTGGCTAGCCCTCCATTCTCCAGAAGTCAGATGGGAACCATGTGAAATAACTCGCTGGAGCGAGTTTTGCCATCAAAACGGTCTCATCGTGGTGTCCAAGCCGCGATCCTCCCCATTCCAGCCCAACTCGCATCCACCCTCGTTGAGAGCCCCGAGCCAGCTGAAATTCCCACCGTCCCATCTGACTACGCGGCGTACCACCTCACAGGCCATGGGACTGTGCTATCGACCTGCTGCCTGGAGCTAAGTTACCCAAGGGTAGAGTATATCCTTTGTCCATCCCGGAGCGCAAGGCTATGGAGGATTACATCCAGGAGGCTCTCCGTCAGGATTTCATCCAACCATCCACCTCACCTGCGGCCTCCAGTTTCTTCATCGTGGGCAAGAAGGACGGGGGCTTGCGGCCTTGCGGCCTTGCATCGACTACCGTACTCTCAATTCCCAAACTGTGAAGCTGCCCTACCCACTTCCCCTGGTCCCGACAGCCCTTGAGGAACTCCGTGGAGCCCGCATGTTCTCCAAGTTGGACCTGCGGAGCGCATATAACCTCGTTCGCATTCGGGAGGGCGACGAGTGGAAGACGGCATTCATTACACCATCAGGCCACTATGAGTACAAGGTTATGCCGTATGGGCTGTCAAACTCACCATCCATCTTCCAAAGCTTCATGAATGAGGTGTTCCTGACCGAACCTGGCCGAACATCGCCATCACGTGACGCAGGTCCTCAAACGGCTCAGACAACACCACCTCTACCTTAAGATGGAGAAATGTGAGTTCCATCGCTCCACGGTGCAGTTCTTCGGGTATGTCATTGGCCAAAATGGGATTTGTATGGACCAGGGGAAAGTTACGGCCATACTGAAATGGCCGCTCCCCTCTACGGTAAAGGAACTGCAATGATTCCTCGGATTCGCCAACTTCTATCGGGCTCCTGTACTGGGACTCCAATGCCCACGAAGCAGTTGAGAAGCTCAAGGAAGCGTTCAGCACAGCCCCCTTCCTGCGGCATCCTGACCCACAAGGACCCTTCGTGGTGGAAGTGGACGCTTCGACCACCGGCGTTGGGGCCGTGCTGTCCCAACAATCCGGCGAGCCTCCTAGCCTCCATCCTTGCACAAATTTCTCCAAGAAACTGTCCCCAGTGGAAGTCAATTATGATATCGGTAACCGAGAGCTGTTGGCCATTAAATTAGTTCTCGAGGAGTGGCGGCACTGGCTGGAGGGAGCACAACACCCCTTCATTGTCATCACCGATCACAAAAACCTGCAGTATCTACGAGAAGCAAAAAGACTTAACCCCCGCCAAGCCCGCTGGGCATTATTCTTCACAAGATTCAATTTCACCATCACCTACCGTCCTGGCAACCGCAATTGTAAGGCGGATGCCTTATCCCGCCTACACTCCCCAGAATCTCCCTCGGAACCAGAAACCATCATCCCTCCAGCCCTCATCGTCAGTCCCATTCAGTGGGACATCACTGAGAACATCCGTGTCGCCACTCTCACTGAACCCACTCCGCTGGGAGGCCCAGAAGGGAAAACCTATGTCCCAGCATCCCAACGCCCATCCCTTCTGGGCTCAGTGCACGAAATTCCAGGCTCTGGACACCCAGGCAGCAGACGGACCCTCTCGCTCCTTCAAGCTCGGTACTGGTGGCCCAGTATGACCTGGGATGTCATCAGGTACGTCCGCAGCTGCTCAGTCTGTGCCATGTCAAAGACGCCACGACACCTTGTGCCTCCGTACAGCGGTAGGCAAGGCAAGGCAAGTAGGCAAGGTAGGCAAGCTCCTGCCATTGCCCGTCCCACGACGGCCCTGGTCCCATATAGGAATCGATTTTGTGACGGATCTCCCCAACTCCGAAGGCAATACCTGTGTTCTGGTAACCGTGGATCGCTTCTCAAAAGCATGCAAGGAGAGCCTTAGGAGGTTCCAGCTGTGGAATACTGGTTCCGAGCGAGCGAGAGAGTGTGGGACTCAGCTCACGTCCATCTTCAGCGCGCTGTACGGAGGCACAAGACCTTGGCAGATACCCGTCGTTCCAACACACCCACTTACCAACCAGGGGATAAGGTGTGGTTATCCACCCGGGATCTGCGCCTCCGCCAGCCATGCAGAAAGCTGAGTCCCTGCTACATTGGTCCGTTCCCTATCCAGAGGCAGATCAATGAAGTCACCTACCTACTACAGCTTCCTCCCAGGTACCGAATTCACCCTTCCTTTCACGTTTCCCTCCTAAAACCATTCTCTCCATCTGCACCAGGACCCACCGAGCCGGAGACACCTCCTCCTCCAGAAATTCTGGACCAGCCCTCCATCTACCAGGTCCGGGACATCCTGGATTCGCGGCGACGGGGTGGCCGGATGCAATACCTCATTGACTGGGAGGGATACGGGCCGGAGGAGAGATCCTGGGTGGCCCGGGACGACGTACTCGATCCAACACTATTGACTGAATTCCATCGTCTCCATCCTGATCATCCCACACCCAGAGGCCGTGGCCGCCCCCGTCGCCGCTCAAGGGCGTCAGTAGCTGCCCCTGGAGGAGGGGGTAATGTCAAGAATTCCACACTGTCTCAGTCACCTCAGTCACCAGCCACGACACTCACCAGATCACAATCACCTGAATACTGATCACTCGCACCTGCAGCCTGCAATCAAGCACTCCATATATACACGCTTCACTCAGACACTCATCGTCCGGTCTACCGTTCACCTCCCTGAACTAGCCTGACTCACGCTATACTTACCTTCATGTGCTTCCCCTCAGATCCTCCTGACTTCCTGCGATTCCTCCTCCTCAAGTTCCTGTGCGATCCCGATCCACCTGCAAAGAACGATACTTCAGTCATCCCAGATAAGAACCAAAGGACTGCTACTTGTGTTACTACTCACCTCATCACAGTATCTACCCATTCATTCAACCAAACTGTCAATAAACTCACTTTATATTCACTACCCTTTGTCTCCGGCCTGTGTTGTGACAACAATGGTGGATTTTTTTGAAGCATAAGGGAACCACAGACAGAGAGAGGAGAAATTGAAAATGTCTGTGAAAACCCTGGCTAGCTGGAATGCGCATGCTCGGAGCACATGGCCTGGGATGCCATCAGGACCCACAGCCTTGTGGATATTCACCTGTCTGAAGGATCTGGTTACATCCACGACAGAAATGGAGATTGTACTTGCCTCTTCTGCAACAGCCGCGGGAGCGCTCTCTGTGTGGGCGGTGTTGTGAGCCTCGAAACGAGCATAAAAAAGATTAAGCTCATCCAGTAGAGAGGCGGCAATGTTCACTGTAGCTGGTTTATTCCCTTTAAAATCCGTGATGTTATTGATGCCCTGCCACATGCTTCTTGCATTGTTGGTGTTGAATTGTTCTTCAACTTTGTTTTTATACTGTCGTTTGGCGGCTTTGATGGATTTCCTGAGATCGTAACTGGCTTGTTTTCGATCGTCAAAGTTCCCGGATTTAAAGGCAGATGTCCGCGCTGACAAGGCTGCTCGCACATCGCTGTTAATCCACGGTTTTACAGGACCAAACACTAATGCAGGGCTGTCCAAACTCGGTCCTGGAGGGCCGGTGTCCTGCAGAGTTTAGCTCCAACCCTAATTAAACACACCTGAAGCAGCTAATCAAGGTCTTACTAGAAGCTTCCATGCAGGTGTGTTGAGGCAAGTTGGAGCTAAACTCTGCAGGACACCGGCCCTCCAGGACCGAGTTTGGACAGCCCTGCACTAATGTTTCAAAAGAAAAATAACAGATAGTTGGAGACTGGCGTAATTTGCTCTGAAGATGAGGGTGAAATTCTAAACATACAGTGAATTATGTGCACTGCTGCTATCTAGTGGTTATTCAATGTTATTACCGAATTCTATAAAATCATGGATATGTGCTTGTAATATTAATATGTGGCTAATGCTTAGTTAAATGACACTGTATCATCTACTGGTTATTAAATGTTATTACTGAATTCTATAAAATCATTGGATGTGCTTGTAATATTAATATGTGGCTAATGCTTAGTTAAAAGACACTGTATGTTTTACAATATGTTGTTTATATTGTAAATGTTACTGTAATCAGGTGACAAGGGACAAGAAGGAATTAATGGTCTCCCGGGATTAAAAGGAAAACCTGGTAAATGCTAAAGCATATGTGTTTTGTGCTTTGTCAGAATGCAGTAAGCATTAGATTTTTTTTATGTTTTTTTATTATTATTGATGATCTATCATAGCCTAAAGCCTGCAAAATACGTGTAACAGGTACTACCTGTGACTGTGGGAGGTACAGAAAGGTTGTCGGACAGATGGCCATCAATGTAAGAAAACTAAAAAATGCTGTCAAGTTTCTTAAGAACGGTGAGACTTGCATGTTTAATTAATCAAATTTGCTTGTTTAACCCTGACATTGATTTAATATTGTCCATTGTGATAAATATGTCATTTGCATGATTTCATGATTCACAAAAAAATTTACTTTTGTAGTAAGATTGAAAGGTGTTTTTGTGTTTTTCTCATAACTAAGAGGCATCTTTAACAAATGTTTCTAGAACTTGAACTAATGTCCCTTAGTTAATTTTACAATGGCTTTTAATTAACTGGTCTCAATGTAAATTGTAGTGATTGTATGAAGTCTTGAAATATTGAAATAAGTTGCATTCTTCCATCTTTACTGTTAACAATCCACTTGATTTGATCGTTTTGTCATCTAATGTAATGACTTTTATGCACTTTAGGTGGGTTACACATTCATTTTGGGGCCGCTGCATGATTAAAGGGTGTGGTATCTTTGGCTCCCATTCAAAATTAAAACTACAAAACTACAAAATTAATACTACATGAGCTGTGACAACAGCCCCATTCCATACTGCATGTCACAATTATTTCCATTGAAAACACAGACAAGTGTTGACAAGACACAGACAAATGTTTACAAGACATTAACTAGTACTATGTTTTGTCAATTTTATTAAAGTGGTTCTAGGTATCAGGGAAACCGAGAACATGTTTTACCTGCTGGTGACAGAGGCACGGAGGTATCAAGAGTCACTTCTAAACTGCAAGTTGCGTGGGGGGTCTCTTGCTATGCCCAGAACCACAGAGACAAACACCTTGCTGGCTGACTATATCAGAGAAGCTGATCTTACTCATGTGTTCATAGGGCTACAGGTAGGGGTGACAGAGGTGGGGTACACATATGTTGATGGTAACCCCTTCTTAAATACCACAGTCTGGTCTCTGCAGAGCCCACACAGTGGTAAAGGTGACTGTGTGCAGCTTCGTAGTACTGGAGAATGGAGCCAGGTAGATTGTGGAGCCACACAGTACTACATATGTGAGTTTGTCAAAAACAAAAGTACTTCAGCAACTTCAGTCTTGTGATGGTTTAATGGCCACAGAGAAAAAGTTTTTATTTTTAAATAATTTTAATAGGCTAAGCTGATATATAAATGTCATATAACTTTACTGCATTTAGAATATTTGTAAAGAAAAAGTTTTAATGTTTTTGATTTTATGATTTATCCACCATTTTATGAATTATCCACCACTATATTTAATCATTTAAATGAAACATGCTTTAAATAATGGTGAGAGAACTTTTCACTGTAATTTATTATTTTAGATCTTGCCATGCTTTTTCTGACAACACTACTACCAGCAACAAACAAACAAATAAATCAGATTACAATGAGCTACTGCAATTGCTGAATAATTATTTTCTGATTGCAGTAAAGTTCTGTATAGCCTATCCATAGATATGACTTCTTTTCCCAGCAGATAACATTTAGACTTGCATGCTTGCTATCTGTTAATCATGGCTTTGTCACATGTGAAGTCAAAGCACTTTTTATAAGTAGTTATGATAAATGGTACAACCTAAATCAAATATTTCTGTTCATATTAATGGATGGCAGTGTTCAGTATATGCTTCAGCATTGTACAAGAAGTCACTAAAGCAGTGGTATTTTCCACAAAACTAGGCAATAATTAATGAAAAGGCCTGTGCACTTCACCTTCCATTTATGGATGGTAAATTTGTTTCATGGTTGACAATCACCTTTTCAGAAAGCCTCTTACCCCTTTCAATATACTTTTACTTCATGTGTTATATAGTAGGCCTACATGGACTTAATTCAGTACCTAGAATCAAATCAGATCAAAGAGTTGTTTCTTCTTTGAAATTTTATTTATTATCAATTTGGGGTGTAAAATAATGTTTACTTAGGTATGTTGAACCTAAGCATATGTGTTAATTATTAACCAAAGTTATTAAACTGTTCAGTTATTTTTGTGCATGGCCAAACAGAATAAAATAAAATAAATCGTATTGTGGACAAAGAAAAACTAAAATTAAACTAAAAACAATGGCACATTTTAAATAATAAAGCCTGTCAAATTCAGAGTAAATGAGAGTGCATGCCCTCAGACAGTTGTTTGGCTCAACTGTGGGAGTGGAAAATTATCTAACAAGATGGGAGTGGCCACACACCTGTCAGACCTGTTCCTGATACATGACTCCAGCAGGATTCTCCCATGCATTAGTTCTTTGTTCAACCTGTATTTGTCAAGCTGAATGAGGATGGCGGAAACACCGAACCCGGCCACTACCTCCTTTCCAGCACCGACTATTTCTCTACCCCTTGGAATGGCAATATTGAGGACATATTCAGGGGCCCTAATTTGTTTGGAAATTGTAAGTGTTATTGTTTATAACTTTTTTCAAGGCTTACTGGGTTAAACCTCTATAATTCACAAATATGTATCCTTTGTTGGATTATGGCAGTACAGCATACACCTTGATTTCATGTGCAAGTCATAATAATAAGGCTATAGGTATACGATTCATACTTGATACTATAAGAATATAGTAATATTAAGTTTATTATGCCCATACACACCAATCATAACAAATTTTGAGGTCTTTGAATTCAGAAAGCCTGTCTTACCTGTTAGCAAACTATGGTGTTTTTAGTGGGTCGCAGGTTGCATTAGGCCAAGTAACTAAACATTGACTTTATCCCATGATAATGCTGAAAATATCTAGTAAGTGTGAATTGTTGAGTATTACTTATTTTCTAAAATGCTATATAAAAATGGCTTCATATATATACTTTTTTTTCAATCAGGTGTTTGGAGGGTTGGTGTGGATATTAGTAGCGTCGACGAATGTGTCTGTGCCATTGTTGCAGGGATGGGTGATGTTTGTGTCAGTAACCATGTTCATCTGTTCGTCTCTATACCTTGCCCTGTTTCTGCTGGGCCTGGCTGACAAGATTAACACTGACTGGAATTTCATGGTGAGTGTGTATGACTTTACAAATGCACAGTGCTAAGATTCATTTTAACACATTCATAGAGTGGACACTTTAGTGTAGATTATTGGACACTAATTGCCAGGACAGTCATCCAAGTAGAGTTTAGGGTTAAGCACCTGGCTCAAGGTCACAGGGTTGGTAAAACAGGAAATACCAGTGCTTGCAATACAGTTCTTAAAGTTCAATTGTTAGATAGGTTGGATGATTTGCATTTGTTTAAGATCATTTTATATCCCAGGAGTTCATTATTATTAAAATTAACAGATCTTTATTTTTGTAATATGAAGGTCACTTTCAACCATATTCGAAACTATACCTTTTACTATGCTTGTATTGCTTTTTTTTTTTTTTTTTGCACTTTTCTTTTTTTTTCTAATTGCATTTATGTACATATTGTATTTTTTATAGATCCTGATTCTGTTCAAGATCGAGAAAATATCAAATTCCATTTTAAATCCATTACATGAATTACAATGTTAGTGTTTAACATTATTAGCCAAAATTATTAGAACATTAGTATTTTCACCATCTAAAAAAATGGTTTTAAGTCAGTTATTTCTATCCTTTGCTGTGTCAGTAGGAAATATCAGTTTATATTTCCAAACATTCATTTTGCCATTAATTGTAATAATCCAGATTTTTTTAAGATTTTTGTTTGTACAAGGAGTCTGACAACAGCCAGTGCTACACACAGAAATCTGATCCCATCATCATCCAGTCTGTCTGGAATGGCATGAAGAAACAGAACAAACTGAAGCATCTTGGAGACGTTGCCACAGTTTTTCTGGATTTAGTCTATCTCAGTTTGTTCTGTTTCTTCATGTAATTACAGACAGACTGGATGATGATGAGATCAGATATCTGTGTGGAGCACTGGCTGTATTACAATTAATGGCAAAATGAATGTTTGGAAATGTAAACTGATATTTCCTGCTGACACACTAAAGCAAAAGATAGAAATAACTGACTTAAAACCATTTTTAGCTGGTGAAAATACTAGTGTTCTAATAATGTTGGCCACCACACACACACACACGCACATATATATATATATATATATATATACACACAGGTGCCTCTAAAAAATAATTAGAATATCGTGAAAAAGTGTTATTTCAAAAAAATTTAAATGTGCTTCGCTGATTTCAGAGACGTGAGGTCTACGCGATCCCGGTCGCTCAGTGCTCATGTATCCTGCTGAGAGGACCATAACCTTGGCTGGTCCTTCTGACATTTACCACTGGCGCTGATGTCTCTGTAGTGGTTAAACATGAGATATAAATGTTCATCTTTCAAAAAATATCTCATAACCAGTTATGCCAGTACTTTCTGAATTGTGCCTGTTCTGATTTTTATTTATTTATTTATTTATTTGTTTGTTTAATTTTACTAAATGAAAGATGGCACAGAAGCCACACTGTGTTGATTTTTGAAACAAATATATAAGTATATATAATAATAATAATATATATATATATATATATATATATATATATATATATATATATATATATATATATATATATATATATAAAAATATATAGGTGCATCTCAAAAAATTAGAATATCGTGAAAACAATTTTTTTTTGTAACATTTCAAAAAGTGAAACTTTCATATATTCTAGATTCATTACATTTCAAAAGTTTTTTTTATTTAAATTTTTATTTTGATGATTAGAGCTTACAGCTCATGAAAGTCAGAAATCCAGTATCTCAAAATATTAGAATATTTACATTTGAGTTTCATTAAATGACCATCCCTACAATATAAATTCCGGGTATCTCTTGTTCTCTGAAACCACAGTAATGGGGAAGACTGCTGATTTGGCAATGGTCCAGAAGACAATCATTAGCCCCGTTTCCACCGAAGGAACTTTCCCCAAGAACTAGGGACCGGGTAAAAATTTGCACCTCAGAAATTCCCTGCTCGCGAGGTAGTACTTTATCAAAGGTCCGGAACCTTCAGGGGCGGGACTTAGGTGCTGAACATGCTGATTGGTTGAGTTCACGAAGCATTGTATTTCAACCACCATTTATTCACTTTTTTTTTTTTTTTAAATATTACTGTTATTGTGTCATGAAATGTAGTTTTAAAAGTATTTCAGGCAAGAATGTAGTAAATCTGCAGTTTATTTATAAAGACAGCGCCTATTTGAAAATGTGCTTCGCCGGTTTCGGAGACGTGAGCTTCACGCGATCAGCGGGTGCTCAGTGGTCATGTATCCCAACGAGAGCAGCCTCAACTCGGCTAGAAGCTTAAAGACAAATTGTTCCAGCTCATTTCGGAAGAAAAGCGGCTATTGACACCCTCCACAAAGAGGATAAATCACAGAAGATCATTACTGAAAGGGGTTGCTGTTCACAGAGTGCTGTATCAAAGCATATTAAATGCAAAGTTGACTGGAAGAAAGAAATTGGGTAGGAAAAGGTGCACAAGCACCAGGGATGACCGCAAGCTTGAGAATACTGTCAAGCAAAGCCGATTCAAACACTTGGGAGAGCTTCACAAGGAGTGGACTGAAGCTGGAGTCAGTGTATCAAGAGTCACCACGTTCAGACGTCTTCAGGAAAAGGGCTTCCAAGCCACTTCTGAAACAGAAACAACATCAGAAGAATCTTACCTGGGCTAAGGAGAAAAGAACTGGACTGTTGCTCAGTGGTCCAAAGTCCTCTTTTCAGATAAAAGTACATTTTGCATTTCATTTGGAAATCAAGGTCTGGAGGAAGACTGGAGAGGCACAGAATCCAAGCTGCGTGAAGTCCAGTGTGAAGTTTCCGAAGTCAGTGATGATTTTGGGTGCCGTGACGTCTGCTGGTGTCGATCCATTGTGTTTTATCAAGTCCAAAGTCAATGCAGCCATATACCAGGAGGTTTTGGAGCACTTTATGCTTCCATCTGCTGACAAGCTTTATGGAGATGCTGATTTCCTTTTCCAGCAGGACTCTAGCACCTGCCCACAGTGCCAAAACCACTTCCAAGTGGTTTACTGACCATGATATTACTGGGATAATCTATGGGATATTTCAAGAGAAAGATGAGAAACAGTCGATCCAACAATACAGATGAGCTGAAGGCTCAATAGTGCCACAGCAGTGCCACAGGCTGATCGCTTCCATACCACACCTCACTGATGCTGTAATTTATGTTAAAGGAGCCCCAACCAAGTATTGAGTGCATAAATTAACATACTTTAAAGAACTTTAACATTTATGTTTTGCAAATCCTTTTTTTGATTGATCTTAGGAAATATTCTAATATTTTGAGATACTGGATTTTTGACTTTCATGAGCTGTAAACTCTAATCATCAAAATTAAAACTTTAAAAAAAAAAATGTTTTACTTTACATGTAATGAATGTAGAATATATGAAAGTTTCACTTTTTGAAATAAGTTACAAAAAGCGTTTTCACAATTTTTTTTAGATGCACACACACATATATACAGTATATATATATATATATATATATATATATATATATATATATATATATATATATAATATATACATATATATATATAATATATATATATATTATATATATTGCTTCAATAATCAACACACAGTGTGGCTTCTGTATCACTTTTCATTTAGTAAAAATAAACAAATAAATAAATAAAAATCAGAACAGGCACAATTACGAAAGTACTGGCATTACTGGTTATCAGTTATTTTTTGAAAGTTGAAAATGTATATCTCATGTTTAACCACTACAGAGACATCAGAGCCAACAGCAAATGTCAGAAGGACTAGCCAAGCTTATGGTCCTCTCAGCGACCATACATGATACATGAGCACTGAGTGCCCGGTGATCGCGTGGACTTCACGTCTCCAAAATCAGCGAAGCACATTTTCAAATAGGTGCTCTCATTTTAAATAAACAGCAGATTTGAGTTTTAAACAACTACATTCTCACCTGAAATACTTTAAAAACTAAATTTCGTGATACAATAACAGTAATATTTAAAAAATAATAATAATAATATGTGAATAACTGGTGGTTAAAATACAAAGGTGCATGAACTCAACCAATCAACATGTTCATTGCCCAAGTCCCGCCCCCGAAAGTTCCGGACATTTGAAAAAGTACTACCTCACGAGCAGGGACTTTCTGAGGGGCAAATTGTTACCCGTAACTTTATTTAGATCCTGTTTCCTGCAGTGGAAACACACAGAGCACAGGCCCAAAGTCCCTAGTTCCTGGGGAAAGTTCCTGTGGTGTAAACGGGCTTTTAGTGGGGTATTTTCAAACTCTTATGTTACATTAACATTTTCAAGCTGAAAAAAAAAACAAAGAAAGGAAGAAAAATATGAAATAGAAATAAGAGGAATTTAAAAACAGCCCTACAGGCTGTAGATTATTAGGTCCTTGGCTCAGATCACTCTAACAGCAAGACTTGGTGTTATAGAATAAGCACTGTGCCAATTTTCAGTACTGGATAAACAGTTTATTAAACAATTTAAAAGGCTCAACACACAAACATATACAGTACTGTGAAGCCTTTTTAAAGCCTTATTTATCTTTAGCTGTACTGTTTCAGTAGGAAATAACACTTTACATTTCCAAACATGCCATTTCTCATTAGTTGTAATAATCCAGTGAGATTTTTGTATGCAAAAGTAATCTGACAACAGCCAGTATGCTCCACACAGAGATCTGGTCTCACCATCAGGAATGACATGAAGAAATAGAAAAATAAATAAATAAATATTTGGTGTGACCATTTTGCATTTAAAACAGGTTTTGTCCTTGGTTCACTTGCACATAAGGACCTTGCGCACCACTTTAGTTCCAGAACTAAAAGTACAGTACTAAAGTACTGGGTCAATTTTGCGTGAACTATTTCCCAGTACCATTTTAAAGGGTTGCATTCGCACCGACGGTGGGTACTAGGAAGTGACGTAAGCCGGTCGACAGTGACGTCATTTGTGCACGGCGTTCAACAACGGAAACAAAAAGAACAACGTTAACAACAGGAGGATGGAGGACGCTGTGATCGGAGCTGTGTTTTTGTTGTGTCTCGCGGGTTTCACAATTTAACGTGTATGACCTCATGTGGCAAACGCTTTGGGTCTGACACTGTGGTTTAGCGCTACACATAACAAACAACGCTCGACTGGAGCAAACAACACTCTATTCTCTTTTAAAAGCTTATAAAGATTACTACGTCCATCTATCGCTGTTCTCCATACTTGCAAAAGAAGTTGATACAATGGTTACACAGTATATGTTTACACAGCGTTTTAAATCATGGCGGGTGAGGGCGTTTTCGTATGCATTTAGGCAATCAGCGTACACTTACGTCACTGATAGTTCCTATAGAACTGTTTTAGACCCAACTCTGAAGTAAGAGCTAATTTAGTTCCTCCAAACGGAGTTCCTGGAACTAAAACCATTCCTATTTCCTGTGGTGCGAACATGCCAAAAAGTGGGTAGTTCCACAATTAGTTGTTCAGGTATAGATTTTCAGTATAGGTTTCTTTAAGCATCTTGGAGATGTTGACACAGTCCTTCTGAAAATTTAATGAATGATTAAATGAATGAATGAAAGAATTAATTAATTTATTTATTTAGAAATATAATCTGACAGGATTATCTAAAATATAGCCTTTGATCCATTGATCTGTACACATCATAAACTCAAATTGTCTCCCATTGTTTACAGGACATGTTCTACCATTTCATCGCTTTGCTGTTTTATTTTGGTGCATTTTTGCTGGAAGCTACAGTTTCATCTGCGGGTACATATGCAAACAGCACCTGCATACGCAGACCCCGTGGCAATATAATAACATTTCTGGACTATAGAGAATATAACATTAATGTCGCTGCTGCGGTGAGTTGTTAACACTACCTTTCTTTTCCCTTGATTTTCATTGATTGTAATTTTCAGATTTAACAATTGGAGATTTTGCTATATACAATGAACACACTGAACACACAATTAGTAAAAAAACAGAAAGGACAAATAAAATAAGTAATACAAATAATTTCAAATATGCAGTAGAACATCCAGAACACAATCATAGTCTATATTTTCCACTCTGATAAGAATATGCAATTATTTCAGAATACTGTATCATGAAGATTGAAAAATAGTTAATTATAAGAGCCTGTTTTGAGTTAATGATGAGTGACATCAATTAAAACATACAATATTGACTTTTTGAAAATGCCACCTTTTTGTGTTGTCTACTCAACGCCCCTGTCTGTAACAATATTTTTTTCTTTTAATTGTTTATTTGGAGCATTTAGAGTTTTTTCCCCCCTCACAACAAATAATGATTTATAATTATTCATGACCAATTAGATTAATTAATGAGCAAATCATGTAATTATTTGGATTAAATAATAACTCATTGACAGTCCTAATTGTTGCACAATACAGGTGCATCTCAATAAATTAGAATGTCATGGAAAAGTTCATTTATTTCAGTAATTCAACTCAAATTGTGAAACTCGTGTATTAAATAAATTCAATGCACACAGACTGAAGTAGTTTAAGTCTTTGGTTCTTTTAATTGTGATGATTTAGGCTCACATTTAACAAAAACCCACCAATTCACTATCTCAACAAATTAGAATACTTCATAAGACCAATAAAAAAAAAAACATTTTTAGTGAATTGTTGGCCTTCTGGAAAGTATGTTAATTTACTGTATATGTACTGTGACGCGTGTCCCGAGCACTCATCAGCGTCGTCCTGGAAACAGAGGAACACCTGCACGCAATCATCACGGGCTGGCCGGCCACAGCTGAATCTCATCAGAAGACAGCTACAAAAGCCGCCGAGTCACACACACTGGTGAGACATGTCTCCAGAAGACTTACCACTAACCCATTCTTTGTTTAACTTCCAGAGAGCAGTGTGTGACCGGCCAGCCACAGGATTTGAGTACAGCACGGACACCCAGCACCTGGACACTTGGACTGAGGACAGAGGCGGATCACGGAGCACCATTTCACCGCACCAAGACACGTTGGCACTCTTACCCTCACCAATAAACACACCCTCCGGGGTCTTTATTGTACTCCACTTGTTGTGTGATTCTTCAGCCCATTACACTGGTGGAGAATGCGGGCATATTCCTGAAGAATCACCGACAAACAATACCCTTCCCAGTTGAATTTGCCCCGCGTCTACGGACGACCGTCAATTTTTCCCTGATTTTTTTTACTTTATTTTTTCCCCTCTACAGACGGCGGCTCCTCCCCAGCCATGGAGGAGTTAATGAAACATCTCACCGAGGTGAGCATCAGACAGCAGCAGATTGTGGAACACATGGCCGCCCGACAGGGAGAGACCGAGCGAGAGGTCGCCGCGCTCCGCACTGCTGCTGCCCAGCGGGTTCCACTGCCAGACCCCCGCGTTCAGGCCACGCAGCGCTTGCCGAAAATGACTGCACACGACGACGCGGACAACTACCTACAAATGATTGAGTCCATTGCGGCCCGGGAAGGCTGGCCACAGGAGGAGTGGGTGCGTGTGCTGACGACGTTGTTGACAGGTGAACCGCAACGGGCTTACTTCTCGATGCCGACGGATCTGATTGACTCCTATGACGAGCTTCGGAAGGAGATTCTGGCCCGTGTGGGCCTCTCACCAATCGCTGCAGCACAAATGTTTCATGACTGGGAATATAACGCCCGGTTGCCAGCCCGCGCCCAAGCCGCCGAGCTCTCCCGCCTCTCACATCATTGGCTGCTCGCCGGGGATCCCAGCTCCGCCCAAGTCGCGGAGCACGTCGTTGGAGGCGCCGTGGGTGGAGGTGAAGGTAAATGGACGACCCTACCAAGCCCTCATTGATTCGGGCAGCGCGGTCAGCCTAGTGCAGCCAACAGTGTTTCCCCCGCGGGTGGAATCCAAGGCCCTCCTACCCATCACATGTGTACACGGTGACACTCGCCAGGTCCCCGCTCGGCACGTCACCATTTCGGCTGCCCCAGGCTCCTGGACCATCGACGTGGGGATAGTGAAGGATCTGCCCGTTCCCGTACTCCTCGGGAGGGACTGGCCTGGGTTTGACCGCCTGCTCGCCGCCGCCACACATCCTGTCAGCCCTACCGGGAACAGCCGGAGACGGAAGTTAAACCGAGGTCCCCGATGGCGCCCCGTCCTACTAGCATCAGACAGCGCCAGAGACGGTGAGTCCCCCTCCCAGACCACTAACCTTTTCTATGATGTGTTCCAACAGGTTACAGGAGGTGGGGCCTTTGCAAAGGAGCAACTCGGGGACGATCGGTTGAAACACTGCTGGACACAAGTGAGAGTGATCGAGGGAAAGGAGACACAGCCCCCACCTCATCCAGTCCCTCACTTTGTTGTCCAGAATGGCCTGCTTTACTGTGTCGCACAGCGGAGGGGGGAGGAAAATAAGCTGTTGGTGGTGCCACGGTCGAAGACAGAGACCGTGATGGAGCTGGCACACTCACATCCGATGGCCGGCCACCTAGGGGCGCAAAATACCAGCCAACGGATCCGAGACCATTTTCATTGGCCAGGCCTGGATGCGGACGTAAAACGGTTTTGTCAAGCCTGTCCAACATGCCAACAGACGTCACCTCGCACTCCTCCCCCCAGTCCGCTGATTCCATTACCCATCCTCGAGGTGCCCTTCGAGCGGATAGGGATGGATCTGGTAGGGCTGCTGCCGAAGTCCGCCCGGGGTCACGAACACATCCTCGTGATAGTGGACTACGCCACTCGCTACCCGGAAGCCATTCCCCTTCGCAAAGCCACTTCCAAGGCCATCGCTCAGGAGCTGTTCCTCCTTTGTAGTTGAGTCGGCATCCCCACGGAGATATTGACCGACCAGGGCACCCCGTTCATGTCCCGGATGATGGCGGACCTCTGTCGCTTCCTGAAGGTTAAACAACTGCGAACCACGGTCTACCATCCTCAAACCGATGGGCTGGTCGAGCGATTTAATCAGACGTTGAAACAGATGCTCCGTCGGGTGGCTGCTGACGACAAGCGGGACTGGGATCAGATGCTGCCGTACGTTCTCTTTGGCATCAGGGAAGTCCCCCAGGCTTTACTGGGTTCACCCCCTTTGAGCTCTTGTTTGGGCGTCAGCCTCGCGGGCTGCTCGACGTCGCAAAGGAAGCCTGGGAACAGCAGCCAGCAGCCCATCGGTCAACCATCGAACACGTCCGTGAGATGAGGGAGCGGATCGACAGGGTCATGCCGTTAGTCCGGGAACACCTCACGAAAGCCCAGCAAGCCCAGCAACGCCACTACAACAGGGCAGCCCAGCCACGGGAGTTTCAACCAGGAGATCACGTCCTGGTCCTAGTCCCGACAGCCGCCTGCAAATTCCTCGCTAAGTGGCAGGGGCCCTATACAGTGACAGAGCGAGTTGGGCCTGTTACATACCGAGTTCGGCAGCCCGGAAGAAGAGGAGCAGTTGTATCATATCAACCTCCTAAAGCGATTGGTCGTGTCTAGGGCCAGCTGTCCGCTCTGACCACCACTGACCCCGTGGTTGTTGACATCAACCGCCACCTGTCGGCTGCCCAAAAGAAGGAGTTGCAACATCTGGTCGGTCAATTCTCCGATGTGTTCTCCCCGCTGCCTGGGCAGACCCACGCCCTCCAACATGACGTTCGCACACCACCCGGAACCATTGTCAGGCAGCGGCCTTACCGAGTCCCGGAGGCTCGGCGACACGCCATCGAGGAGGAGGTACAGGAGATGCTGAGGTTAGGGGTAATAGAACCATCGCGCAGCCCATGGTCCAGCCCCATCGTCATGGTTCCAAAACCAGACGGCACCCTCTGCTTTTGCAACGACTTCCGCCGCCTCAATGAGGTCTCCGAGTTCGACGGCTATCCGATGCCACGAGTCGACGAGCTGCTAGATCGTCTGGGGAGAGCCCGGTTCATTTCCACGTTAGACCTCACCAAAGGCTACTGGCAAGTGCCGCTGACGGAACAGGCTAAACCAAAGACGCCTTCTCTACCCCCAGCGGCCACTGGCAGTACCGGGTTCTTCCCTTCGGGCTGCATGGAGCCCCAGCCACGTTCCAGCGGATGATGGACATCCTGCTGAGGCCACACCAGTCCTATGCAGCGGCCTACTTGGATGACGTTGTCGTGCACTCGGAGACCTGGAAGGATCACTTGGAGCGGTTGCGGAGGGTGCTTGTCGAGCTGCGCCGGGCTGGACTGACCGCCAATCCCCGGAAATGTCATCTGGCCCTCTCCGAAGCTAAGTACTTGGGCTACCAGGTGGGCCGGGGACTCATCAAACCTCAGGAGAAAAAGGTGGCAGCCATCCTCTCGGCACCACGGCCCACCTCAAAAACCCAGGTACGGGCCTTTTTGGGGTTGGCGGGTTACTATCGCTGCTTTATCCCTAACTTCTCCTCCTTAGCAGCTCCCCTGACAGACCTGACCAGGAAGGGGCAGCCGGAGATAGTACCCTGGGGTCCCACCGAAGATGAGGCGTTCCAACGAGTGAAGGCGGCACTCACCTCGGAGCCGGTACTGCGAGCCCCAGACTTTAACTGCCCCTTCCTGTTACAGACGAACGCCTCCAACACCGGGCTGGGAGCCGTCCTCTCCCAGGTACAGGACGGTGAGGAACACCCGGTGATCTACATCAGCCGAAAGCTGACCCCAGCGGAACAACGTTACGCCGCTGTCGAGAAGGAAGCGTTGGCCGCCAAGTGGGCAGTCCTGGAGCTCAGGTATTACCTCCTTGGCAGAAAGTCCACGCTCATTACTGACCATGCCCATTTACAGTGGATGGCCTGGGCCAAGGATACGAATGCCCGAGTAACGCGCTGGTTCTTGGCGCTCCAGGACTTCCACTTCGTCGTGCGACACCGGGCGGGGACGGCCAACGCTAACGCAGACGGGCTCTCGCGGATATGGGCAGCTTTCGCAGGTCTGTCAGGGTTCACTCCCCACCCAGCCCCAATCTCCCCTTTGTCCCGCGGGACCAGGACGACGCTAAGGGGGGGGGGAATGTGACGCGTGTCCCGAGCACTCATCAGCGTCGCCCTGGAAACAGAGGAGGAACACCTGCACGCAATCATCACGGGCTGGCCGGCCACAGCTGAATCTCATCAGAAGACAGCTACAAAAGCCGCCGAGTCACACACACTGGAGAGACATGTCTCCAGAAGACTTACCGCTAACCCATTCTTTGTTTAACTTCCAGAGAGCAGTGTGTGACCGGCCAGCCACAGGATTTGAGCACAGCACGGACACCCAACACCTGGACACTTGGACTGAGGACAGAGGCGGATCACGGAGCACCATTTCACCGCACCAAGACACGTTGGCACTCTTACCCTCACCAATAAACACACCCTCCGGGGTCTTTATTGTACTCCACTTGTTGTGTGATTCTTCAGCCCGTTACAGTACTCAATACTTGGTAGGGGCTCCTTTTGCTTTAATTACTGCCTCAATTCGGCATGGCATGGAGGTGGTCAGTTTGTGGCACTGCTGAGGTGGTATGGAAGCCCAGGTTTCTTTGACAGTGGCCTTCAGGTCATCTGCATTGTTGGGTCTGGTGTCTCTCATCTTCCTCTTGACAATACCCCATAGCTACTCTATGGGGTTCAGGTCAGGCGAGTTTGCTGGCCAATCAAGCACAGTAACACCATGGACATTGAACCAGCTTTTGGTACCTTTGGCAGTGTGGGCAGGTGCCAAGTCCTGCTGGAAAATGAAATCAGCATCTCCATAAAGCTTGTCAGCAGAAGGAAGCATGAAGTGCTCTAAAATTTCCTGGTAGATGGCTGCGTTGACTGTGGACTTCAGAAAACACAGTGGACCAACACCAGCAGATGACATGGCAGCCCAAATCATCACTGACTGTGGAAACTTCACACTGGACTTCAAGCACCATGGATTCTGCGCCTCTCCACTCTTTCTCCAGACTTTGGGACCTTGATTTCCAAATGAAATGCAAAATTTACTTTCATCTGAAAAGAGGACTTTGGACCACTGAGCAACAGTCTAGTTCTTTTTCTCCACAGCCCAGGTAAGATGCTTCTGACGTTGTCTCTGGTTCAGAAGTGGCTTGGTAGCCCTTTTCCTGAAGACATCTGAGCATGGTGACTCTTGATGCACTGACTCCAGCTTCAGTCCACTCCTTGTGAAGCTCTCCCAAGTGTTTGAATCAGCTTTGCTTGACTGTATTCTCAAGCTTGCGGTCATCCCTGTTGCTTGTGCACCTTTTCCTACCCAAATTATTCCTTCCAGTCAACTTTTCATTTAATATGCTTTGATACAGCACTCTGTAAACAGCCACACCTTTCAGTAATGACCCTCTGTAACTTACCCTCTTTGTGGAGGGTGTCAATGTTCGTCTTCTGGATCATTGCCAAGTCAGCAGTCTTCCCCATTATTGTGGTTTCAAAGAACAAGAGATACCCAGAATTTATACTGTATGGATGGTCATTTATTGAAACGCAAATGTAAATATTCTAATAGTTTGAGATACTGATTTTTGACTTTCATGAGCTGTAAGCTCTAATCATCTAAATTAAAAAAAAAAAAAAACTTTTGAAATGTTTTACTTTACATGTAATGAATCTCAAATATATGAAAGTTTCACTTTTTGAAATAAGTTACAAGAAAAAAATGAATTTTTTTCACGACATTCTAATTTATTGAGATGCACCTGTATATCATTATAATACAAATGATCGATTCCCAGGTAAGAACATCACTAAACATGATTTACATTTAATTTAACTGAGACTGAGATGATCCTTTTATACCCAAACAAAATACCCTGGCCTATTACCAGTTCACCTGCTTACTGTGAACTGTTTCAAAATAGTTTAATTTGTTTAATCTATAGCCTTTTCATTTTTATTTTGCGTCTGTCCCAACTTAATTGGAGTGTGTTGCAGCCATCAAAATCTAAATTTGTTTATATTTATAAAATGCATTTATGTTCGTCAGCAAAAACATTGGAAATATTTCTTTGTACTTTTGTCAATTAAATAAAAGTTAAAGAGACCTAACAAATCACAGGTTTTTGATTTTATTGCATTTTACAAAACATCCCAACTTTTCTGGAATTGAGGTTGTAAATATGTATTTGTAAGCAAATTTTGAAATATTGTCACAGAATTTATGAAATATAGTGAAAGAGGTATCAAGTCTCAAGTCTCTTTAAATTTGGGGCAGATCAGATCTCAACATCATTGAAAATGTAGTAATGAAAATCACCAACATACTAAGCTTAAATTAATCTTCTTACCCCCGGTTTCACAGACAAGGCTTAAGCCTAGTCCCAGACTAAAATGCAAGTCTGAGCTGTTTCAACTGAAAGACACTTGCACTGACTGATCTTAAAATATATCAGTGCCTTTGTTTTGTCTCAAGAGTAGGGTTGGGTACCGTTCACTTTTGAACCGGTACCAGTATCGGTACCGGTACCCAACGGTACTTTTTGTACTAACAAAAAAATTTATTTCAGTGAAAAAATAAGTCCAAAACTCTCAATTTCAACATTTTGAACAATAGGGCCCTACAAGTTTTTTTTTTTTTTTTTTTTTCCAGAAATTCTTGATTTATTTTTTTCTGATAATCAAATGAAGGCATGAAACATTTATTTATTTTTAATCAAACGAAAATGAAACCCTTTTATTTTTTGGCAAACAAACAGAGGTTTACTGTTAAAATTAATACATGGTAGAAAAATGATGTGAATATTCCTTTAAAAAAGTTTTAATTGTATTTTTTCTACAATTAAGTGGTTAATGTAGTGGTAATAATTATTTTTATCATTTAATTGTTTTATTTAAATTTGACAGTAAATGGAATATATTAAGACGTACATTATACTGTACAAAAGTAATACAAGAGTAATATATTTCGCTTACATGTTAAACCGCACTTTTTTTTGACAGGTTGCCGTGAAGTGTCTGTGTGTATACAGTATAATATGATGCTAGTTTTCTCAAATGAAACGGTAAAATTCTCATGAAGTGACTCTCACAGCCTGTAAGTGTTCATGTAGTGAGATGCAGAGGCCGAAAATCACCGCGAGTACATGTGTGCTTCAGTATTTATGTAAGTTATTAAACAAAACCGCGTCTCCGCCATTCATACATACCAAGGCTAGCGGAACAAGCAGGGTTCATGTTTAAACCGTCTTTTTTCATTTTAATATTCACATACACTAGTTCATATCGAGATTCGAAATTAAGTAACAGACCTTCTTTTATTCATCCAAAAATTGATGAATTCCATGGCATTCCATGCTATAGAGTAAATTCCGTTTTTATGAATGGACTCCACCGTCCTGTCCACGTTTTTGCAGAAACCATATGACCCTAGAAATTTAAGCACACTTCAGAACATTTCGGTTTGCCCTGTGTGTAAAGAGTTTTAAAGAGTTGCAGTGTTGACATCATGTCACAGGGTCTCTCTCTGTCTGTCTCTCTCTCTGTCTGTCTGTCTCTCGTATGCGCCCAAATGCGTTCTCAAGTACCGAAATTTGGTACCGAATGATTTAATGTGAATCGGTACTCGGTAGTACCGACGCAATTCGGTATGTACCCTTAAAAGTACCGACTTCGGTACCCAACCCTACTCAAGAGTAATGTTTTTTGTAAGGCATGTTTATAAAAATTACTTAAAATGTCCTATGTGAACTATGGCCTAATCCTGGCATAGTATAAGCCCTTTCTGTGAAACCAGGCCTTAAACTTCAAAATTAAACGTTCAAAAGTTTAAAATTAAACTTCACTGTCTTATTTGATTAACTCATTGGATCTTTAAATTAACTTAATTTCTTAAAAATCATAATGACCCCATACATTTGAATGGTACTGTAAAAATATCAGTCCTCATTATAAACACAAAATAATAAGCTGGCCCAAAAAAGGTTGAGAACCACCGTCCTAGATCATTTATCTGATTTTCACCAAACTTGAGTCAGATCATCTTCAGACCATGCTGACAAAAAGTTATGAATTTCGTGTCGATAGACGAAACTGTTATTGTATAGCATAGCAATAAACTTAAGGCATAATGCTAAAATGACTCTGAGGATGTATGTCTGCAAAGCTTTGACATATTGACACTTTGTGTGTGCCATTTTCACCTCACACAGAACACGCCACATCAATTTGATAACAGCGCCACTTATTGGTCAAAAGTGATGACCCATTAAATCTTATTACTAGTGGTTGTACAGTATTTATGATTTTTCAGTAATTTCAAGTACAATCATCCTAAAATGGTAACTTTTGAACCGTAACGTTCAGATGGAAAATATTTTTTCCCTCTGATTCCTTGGCTCATGCCGAGGCAAATGAACACCAAAATTTAAAATTCGTAAGGTCAAGTTTTTTCACTAATTTTAATAGTTCGAAAAAACTTTTTCTTTTCGAAAATTACTCGTTGCAATTGGTCTGATGCTCCATGCCATGCTTAGCTCCTCATTTGCCTCTGTTCTGCTTTTGGCCCCTTAATTGCTGCTTGCAGCTATTATTATTATTATTATTCTGCCCTAAAAGTGTCTGGCCAGCCAAAACCGTAAGTTGTAGAAACACCAAATTTGGCAGGATGGTCCCAAATATCCCACACTACTTAGGTGCACACACACACCCAATCAGACCATAGGTGGCGCTATAATAAGTACTTTTACGTTTTTGCTCCACAACTATACAGGATACAATCAAAATGATTTGTCCCTATGATTCTCTGCGTCAAGCTGCATAAAATTATTCTACCGTTTTGAGCTGTTTTATAAATCTACTTTTTCAAACTCATCCTAGACCAGGGGTGTTAAACTCAGTTCCTGGAGGGCCGCAGCCCTGCAGAGTTTTGTTCCATCCCTGCTCCAACACACAAAACATGTAGTTTTCAAATAAGCCTGAAGGACTTGATTAGCTGGATCAGGTGTGTTTTAATTAGGGTTGCATCTAAACTCTGCAGGCCTCCGGCCCTCCGGGAACGGAGTTTGACACCCCTGTCCTTGACCATTTGTCCAATTAACACCAAATTTCATATATGTATCCTCTAGAGATCCTCATTACAAAAACTTATCAAAAGAATTTGGATTAATCAAATAGTTTAGAAGATATAGTTTAATAAACAGTTTGACTAATTAAAATTATTTTGATAACTTTTTGTCATTAGTGTCTATAGATGATACATGCAAAATTTTGTGTGAATCAGTGAAGTGGTTTAAGAGGAGATCAAAAAATAAGTTTTTCAAAATTGCGATGGACCACAACATGTTGTACTAATATTGTCCACTAGAGGGAACCACAGGATAAGAAATCTATTGAGATTTCTATTGAGAGATGAAGTAATAGTAATGTTGTCCAAAAGAGGGAGGCACAAGACAACAAATTATTTTAGATCAGGTGGTTTAAAATCTGTGCAAATGGTTAAATAGATTAACTATGAATAACATTTATTATAGTTTCATAAAGTTTAAGAAAGGCTAAAACATTCTAAGTTTAATAAGTTTCCAAAGAAATCTGTGATCTTAGATAATATCTGTGATCTTAGAAAATATCTTCATATCTATTTATATATTGTGATTTCAGAAAAAAAATTGTCAAGTTGTCAGACATGACTGCATATATTGTGTTCCAGTTAAAATGAAGAGACTATTTTATTTGTCTATTGAGATATGGTACATAAAATAATACTTCCATAGAAAGACATTTAAATAGGCCTACTCATATTACGTTTGAAAAGTGACCTGGCCATTGTAAAATAACTGTAGTCTATCCTTTACATGAGGCATTTCCCAGCAGGCGCATTTTAAATTCAGTTTGGACAGCAATTTCTTCCAGTGCTAACTGGGTGAAAATAAGAAGTTAAGCCATTCAATTTGCATCAGATCTATGTCATTCCAAGTTTTTGATATCAGTTGGATTTGTATATTTAACCTGTTTGTTTTTTTTATGTCTATTTTGATGTTTTCAACATCAATTGCCCAATGGGCCATGCTTGGACCCCAATGATTCCCGCTTGCGGCTATATTTTTTTTATCAGTGTTGGAAACAGTTGTGCAGCTTCATTCATTCATTCATTCATTCAAAACTGTCATACTTTCTTCTTTATTTTAAATAAATGCTGTTCTTTTTAACTTTCTATTCATCAAAGAATCCTGAAAAAGTATCACAGGTCCCAAAATATATTAAGCAGCACAACTGTTTCCAACATTAATAATAAATCAGCATATGAGAATTATTTCTAAAGGGTCACGTTGACACTGAAGACTGGAGTAATGGCTGATGAAATTTCAGCTTTGCATCACTGAAATAAATTATATTTTAAAGTATATTAAAACGGAAAACCAATATTAGAAATCAAAATAATATTTCGCAGTATTATTGTTTTTCTGTATATTTTTATTGATTGACTGATTGCCTGATTTGGAACTGTTCAGTATTTCCATACTATCCTACCTTTTCCCTTAACCTTCTAAAGCAGAAACAAAATTTTAGTTTTTATGTGAGCCATGCTTGGAGCAATTATAAATAAGTAAATAAATACAATTATATTACACACACAGTATGTAAACAATAGTGTTATTAATAAAAAATGTGTTATTATAATAGTGTTATTTTCTTTCTCCACAGATATTTTCATTTATAGTGACTTTGTGTTATGGCTGTAGCATGTTCATGGGCTTCAGGAGATGGAGAAAATAGCACACAAAAAATGAGATATGTAACCGATTCATAACACAATATCAAATGTAAACTGTACTGTTATGGACATTACACAAGGTGATAATGGTTAACCACAATGTCTCTAGGGACTTTATTCACATTAAAGTAAAGATTCATTTGAATTATTCTTAAAATTAATTTTTTTTTTTTTTATGTGTTGTGTGTGTGTGTGTGTGTGAGAGAGAGAGAGAGAGAGAGAGAGAGAGAGAGAGAGAGAGAGAGAGAACTGAGTGACTGACCCTGGACCACAAATTAGTTTTAAGTGTACATTTTTTGAAATTGAGATTTATACATCATCTGAAAGCTGATAAATAAGCTTTCCATTGATGTATGGTTTGTTAGGATAGGACAATATTTGGCCAAGATACAACTATTTGAATATCTGGAATCTGAGCGTGCAAAAAAAATCTAAATATTGAGAAAATCACCTTAAAGTTGTCCAAATGAAGTCCTTAACAATGCATATTACTAATCACAAATGAAGTTTTGATATATTTATGTTAGGAAATTGACAAAATATCTTCATGGAACATGATCTTTACTTATATCCTAATGATTTTTGGCATAAAAAAAAATCTATAATTTTGACCTATACAATGTATTTTTGGCTATTGCTACAAATATACCCGTGCTACTTAAGACTGGTTTTGTGGTCCAGGGTGTCTCACTTACATACACACTCTCTCACACACACACACACTCACTCTCACACACGCACACACACACACACACAAATCCGGAAAGTATTCACAACACTTCACTCTTTCCACATTGTGTTATATTACGCCATCCTGTTTCTACTGATTATCCTTGAGATGTTTCTACAACTTGATTGGAGTCCACCTGTGGTAAATTCAGATGATTGGGCATGATTTGAATGGTACACTCCTGTCAATATTACAGATTTTTACAATAATTTTTGCACTAATAACAGAACCTTCATGGCACATTTTTCAAAACAACACTTTTTCCAAATGCTTGGATACAATACACTTGAGCCAAAGATCTTTTGTTCATTGAACTAAAATCACTGGTTCAAAATAACACAACTTAACATCAAAGTATTACTATTTCAAAATGCAACTCACGCATTACATCTGAATTGAGTGTCTATTCATTTCATTATAATGATCTAACTATCAATTGATACAACTTCTCAAAATGCTTAGTAAATGTTGCATTACTCTTGAAGCATAGTTTTTATGTAAAATGATGAACAATATTAAATGTTTAAATTATGAAAGTGTAGCAACTAAGGACTGAGTATGTTCAGCTGTGATCAGTTTCAAGATGCCTGCTGTTGGGAGACAAAAAAAAAAGAATCCCCAAAAATTCTATATCACTGTTATCAGTATTTGTTTTTCCTACAGTAAATGTCTTTTTAGAGGGTGATAGAGTTGGAAGCTGATGAAAACCATTCATATTTTTGGATGAGGCAGGGTTTAACCTGGCCAAGAGATGGAGGAGAGGTTGAGAGACCAGCGGTTAAGAGGGGCCCAGAACGATATTCTCTGTGGGGCCCGACAGCTAATGAAACTAACTATTTTGAACTATTTTTTAGCTAATGAAAACATCCATTATTATGTGGATGAGAACCTGTGGCCAAATCCACAAGACAGGGTTGATAAAAATATGGGCTGAGATTGGTTAGCTGGCTCAGTGTGTTGTGATTGGCTAAACTGCCTCTAGAGCACATCTAAACGTCCCACCCCTCTCCTCAGCGGCATGCGCTCCGGTTGAATTGTAAACAGTGGCGTTGTCTATAATGCTTATCAATTTGAGCCCGATTGAGACCCAGAGGATATTAGTGAAGAGGATCGTGCAGAACCTGTGCAAGCACGGCTCTTAATGGTATGTTTGGTTGTTGTTGTCTCATACTTTTAAATACGCTGCTATTTGTAAGTGCTACTGCTTCTGTTAGCTTTTAATATACAGTTTTATCCTGATTAAAGCTTTAATACAGCACAGCAACCGCACGCGTGTCCATTTATAATGCTTCTCATTGCTGTGTGAAAATAAGTCTATAATTGGAACAGTTTGTTGGAGCTTATCTGACGATCTGAATGAGAGAGAGAGAGAGAGAGAGAGAGATGCAGAGCAGGGCGACACGAGTAACAGTATTAAGAACCGTTGCTTTAATGATTTTGAAACTTGTGAATCCATTAGAATCGTTAGAAGACAGAATCGCGATTCATATGAATAGATTTTTACGTGCATCCCTAGTTTTCTCTTCCTCTTCTCTAAAGCAGTGCAGCATGGCCTCGCCCCCTTTGATGCATGTTCCCGGGGGCGGGGTTTATCTGGGTCTGTGACGTATCAAACCCGGGAAGTAACTCGTTGTAGTCCCTTACCTGTCGTTTTTGTAGGCATTAAACTGCCATAATTTTAAAAGACGATATCTCCGTTTGCATTGAACTTTTAGCGCCGCAAGTCTGCAGATATTGTTTATGCTCAAACAGCAACATTACACACTAACTAATGTTAAAAAAGTGAAATCGCAATCAACCACCCCTTTAAAGTTTTTTTTTAAACCTGTTGTGAGTTCATTATTTCATCAATAATTTTCAAATTGTGTTTAATGATTCCAGTGTCTGTACTTTTCTCTCTAGTCCATTACAATGATGCATGAATGTTTAGAACCATAATGAAAGCTGCATCATGTGTTTTGAACAACTATATTTAATGATTGTACTAAAACAGTGAAACTATGGCTATCTTGTGTGTGGGTGATCTAAAGTAATGTTCCTATGATATTTCATAATAAACTAGTATTTTGAACCAATGCTTCTGCAAATGCAGGGCTTCTTTAAAGATATGAATGCAATATGCAAAGTTTTGAACATTGGACAGCCTGTTACAAATAATGACCGTTTTGAATTTTGTGTCTAGAGTTTTGAAAAATGACATGAAGGTTCTGTTATTAGTGCAAAAATGATTGTAAAAAAAAATAAAAAGAACTGTAGGTCCCACAGTTAACAGTGCATGTCAAGAAACCAAACCAAGACAGGATTGTATCAAGGCACAGATCTGGGGAAGGGTACAAATAAAAGTTCTTCCGCATTGAAGGTTCACAGAAGCATGTAGTCTCTGTTACCCTTAATGGAAGAAGTTTGAATCAACCAGGACTCTTCCTAGAGCTGGCCTCGTGGCCAAACTGAGCAAATGGTGGAGAAGGGCCTTGTTTAGACTGGTGACCAAGAACCTGATGTCACTAGTTGAGCTCCATGATCACATATGTAGATGGGAGAAACCTACAGAAGGACAAACATCACTGCAACACTACACCGATCTGGCCTTTATGGCGGTTGTGGCAGTGGCCAAACTCAATCCTCTCCTCAGTGAAGACACATGAAAACACACTTGGAATTTCACAAAAGCACCTAAAGGACCCTCGGACTCTGAGAAACGAGATTCTTTGGTCTGATGAACCTCAATTCTAAGCATCATGTTTGAAGAAATCCAGGCACTGCTCATCATCTGCAGAGAACCATCCCAAAAGTAAAGTGTGCTTGTAGCAGCCTCATGCTGTGGGGCTGTTTTTCAGCAGCAGCGACTGAGGGACTCGTCAGAGTAGAGGAAAAGCTCAATGCACCAAAATATTGAGATTAGTAGAGATAGTCCAGAGCATTCAGAACCTCAGACTGGGTAGAGGGTTCACCTTCCAACAGGACAATGACCCTAAGCACACAGCAAGAGTGGCCTATAGACAACTCTGTCCTTGAGTGGCCCAGACACAGCCTGGGATTTAACCCAATCAAATATTTCTGGAGAAACCTGAAAAGGTGCATCTGCCCCCATCCAACCTGACAGAGCTTGAAAGGTGAAGAGGCGAGGAGAAGAATGGCAGATAATTGCCAAATGATGAAGATCAAAGCATCATACCCAAAAAGATTTCAGGCTGTAATTGGTGCCAAAGATGCTTCAACAAAGTATTGCGTAAAGGCTATGATAATTCCTTGGACTTCATGGCTTGGTTTGTGCTATGACATGCACTGTTAACTGTGGGACCTTATATAGACAGGAGTGTTCCTTTCCAAATCATGTCCAATCAACTGAATTTACCACAGGTGGGCTCCAATCAAGTTGTAGAAACATCTCAAGGATGATCAGTGGAAACAGGATGCTGTAATATAACAAAAATTATGAAAAAAGTGAAGCGCTGTGAATAGTTTCAGGATGCACTATATATATATATATATATATATATATATATATATATATATATATATATATATATATATATACGTATATATGATAATTTGGGTGAATTATACACAGTAATAATACAATTTTACTTGTTTTAAGAGGTTATTGTTAAACTTCAGTGGTGGCCTGAGAGGGCTAATATTTTATATTTTTCTTGAATGGTAGATTTTGATTTGAACTTCTGGATGATTTTAATTTTGATACACATTTTTAGTCTGTATATTTTATTTTTTATTTTGCTCCTGTATTAGCTATTGCTCTAACAACACCAAGGCAAACGCTATTTGTTTTTTCATGAAAAATGTACTGTAAACTTACACAAGTTAAATGCAAGTATGTAATATGCATAATGTGTTAAATGTTTTTTTTTTTTTGTTTTGTTTTTTTTACCTAACTGATTTGTTATGTTGTATAGCTTTAATAAAACTTTGTATTATTATCATTCCTAATAGACTGTGTGGAATTTCCTGGTTTGGTGGAATTTGACCCTGTTAACACCTATTTTTAAATACCATCTACCAAATGATATTAACCACGAGAGGGCCTACTTTGCAAAAAATAAAATAAAAATAAAAACAGATGCCTGCTTCCTGGCAGCAACTGTCCACCCCTTTTCCCTCAGCCTCATGATGAATTATGGGAGTATATGTAATCAGTAAAATATTTGCTCTATGAATAAGCATTTTCAAAAACTGGGTATAATGAGGTGGTAGTATTCTACACACCCTTCAACTATCAATCATTACAAGACAATTAAAAAAGTTGTAAATGTACCATCTACCAAATTGTATTAACCACTAGAGGGACTACTTTGCAAAAAAAATAAAATAAAGAGCAGATTCCTGGTTCCTTAATAGCAGTAGATTGACATTTGCTTCCTTTGTCCCTTAACCCTTGCTTTTCTGGTTAAGCTTTAAAACACAGTACTGTGCATTTGTCATGTTTTATATAATATGGCCAAAATTATCCACAAATAATGTTTTTTTCACTCAAAAGCTGGGGTGCATACGCTCAGAATAATGAGAGTGAGACCTGTGATCAATGAGTTCCAAAAGAACAAAGCCTGTGTAATTCAAATTGTCAAGTTGCAGTGGCTTCTTTATTAGATGTATTAGAATGATGAATCATCTGGTCTATAAAGGTGTCTTTGTATTAATGTCATTTCATACAAATATTAAGCAAAATGTGTGTGTGTGTGTGTGTGTGTGTGTGTGTGTGTGTGTGCGTGCGTGCGTTTTACTTAATTAACTCACAAATACAAAACAAAGATAAAGGAAGGAGACGGCTTGCTGCATCCCTCAAATTTTCATCCCATACAATACATACACTCTTGTGAACTCAAATCCAACATATTAAACACAGCACTCAATGTGGACACCAGGGGCATCATGCACTCATTATTTATGAAGGGGCACGAGTTTGGGGGGGGGGGGGGGTCATCATGTGACACACAGCAGCCACAACAGCACTTATGTTTTATTTATTTTTTCCTTCTTATTCAAAGCATTCCCAAACACATTAACTATATCATGAAATATCTTGATTCTCACCTTTATATTGTTGATAGTGGGCGATAGTCAAAGTAACTTAATAGATGTAATCTATTAACTATTCATGAAAACCTGTCTGTTTATGGGTGTCATGTCATTTTTAATACGACTGACTTTATATTTAATGTATATTTAAAAACATTGCAAGTTAGGCTACTAATCATAACACTTTCATTGTACAGAAAGAGAGCAAAGAACATTTACAGTATCAAAGAACATTTTCACTGACAGTATAGTTCAAGCACTCTCAAAAACTCCCATTAAAATCACTGAAGCTGTTTACACTATGAAATTAATATCTTACAGGTTCGTACACACATTTGCACTTTGTTGTTTCTGGCGAGAGAATTCGCCAGAAAGAGGTATTCAGTCAGCGAGCGAGTGAAGAAAACACTGGCATTTTAGCGATGACCCATCTGAACACCTATGATTGGTCATTGCATTCATAAGCTCAACAGCATCGTGTGTAATTGGTTAAAATGGGCAGTGCTGTAAAAACGTATCTGTATCTGGCTCAGCGCCAGCCAGTGAAGGCAGATTTGAATTTAGCAGCTGATGATATGACGCACTGAACGTTCTAATCACGCTGGTGTGATTGTATCAAATATAAAAAATATCAATAGGCCTTTTTCACGGTCTGCCTTCAAAAACCGGAAGCTTTGAATAGTTGTGTAAAATAACTTCCGCAGTAGCCTGTATGAATGGCAATGCCCATAGTACAGGGTTGTTTGATTTATTAATGAACAATTCATCATAGATGTTTCATCAAAACATATTAACCATTCCATTCCAGTAAACTGGCGAACGATCTCTGCTTCAGCGCGGACGGTGAGGAGCTCCCTGATCGCTGCTTCATTACAGTTTGCACTTATTTTTTCGTCAGGAACACTGATCTGCCTTCAAAACACCTGGTAAAAGAGTCACACGATAACATGTGTCATCACTACGACACACACTTTACGACATTGATTCTGGCTTTTGTTCACAGAGAGCTCGTTCTGGGACTGAACCCGGCAATGTTACTAGGTCCCCAACCCGGGATCGATCCCGGGACGTGTTTGTGTTCACACAGAAGGCACTCCAGCAATTTTCCGGGACCAACGTGCAGTGTGAAAGGGGTTTTAGTAATATAAAAGACATAGACATTGTTATATTTCATGAAACATGGTGTCGGAGTAATGAGACCTTGCACTGTCCAAGAGGATACAGGGAAATCACTGTGTTCTCACTAAAAAACTCCAAAATTAAATGTGGCCATGATTCAGGTGGCATACTTATATTGCACGAAGATAATCAAAAACACCTGATTAAAACTGTCAAAATTAAAAACTCACTGATTTGGCCTGAAGTAAAATCTTCTTGAAGTAAAATCCTGCCACAGAGTAATCTTTACCTCTGTGCTGTTTATATTCCGCCTCATGATTCTCCCTACTACCAAGAAGAGTGCATTCTCCAGTTGCAAAGAGACATCCTACACTTTCAATCCAAAGGAAATGTTCTCATATGTGGTGACCTAAATGCAAGGACTGGAAGAGAAATTGATTATGTAAATACCACAGATAATGGTCACATTTTTTGGGACATCGTATCTCAGTCAACACCAGTCATTACTCCGAGAACCAGCTGTGACAATGTAATCAACATGAATGGAAAGCAGATGTTAAAGCTTTGTAAAGGTCTAGGGCTGTACATCATAAATGGCAGAACCAGGGGAGATTATTTTGGTAGATTTACTTACTGCTCCAAATTAGGAGCCAGTGTAGTTGATTATTCAATTACAGACATTGACCCAAATTTTATTAATGTCTTTACAGTTAGACCTCAACTTCCCATTTCTGACCACTGCCAAACAGTCCTTTACCTGAAACAGTCATGTGACAGGGTCAGTACTCCTCCCCTCAAACATGAAAAACTGTTCCCTTTAAAACCAAAACTCAGTTGGAACCAATCTAATGCTGAAAAATTCAAAGAAAACATGAGCAGCTCTCTTATACTAAAAATGCTGGATGACTTTATGTCCACAGATTTCACTCCAGATACTAATGGAATAAACTCAGCAACATCCAATCTTAGTTATATATTTCAAACTTTGGCCACTATATCTAACATTAAACAACCAAACAAACATAGAATAAACAAACAAAAAAATAAAAAAGAATATGTGGTTTGATAATGAATGCAATTGTCTCAGAAAAGACCTTCGACAACTTGCTAACAAAAAGCATAAAGAACCAGCCAATCAGACGCTACGGCTTGCCTACTCCAACTGTTTGAAAAATTATAAAAAGCTGCTAATTTGCAATAAACGAGATCAATATTATGAAGCTAAAATTGATGAAATCCATGAATCAATAGACCAAAACAATTTCTAGAATCTCTTTCAAAAAAGCCCCAAATCAAACACATTACTCCAGTGTGGCACAATCTGGAGGTCTTACTTTAAAACTCTTTACCAAAAACTGGAACCAGACCTCGACCAGCCCCAAACAAAAACAAAGAGAAAACTAGAAGATTTAAAGAAAACAATAAATAATTACCAAAACCCATTGGACATGATTATAACAACATCAGAAATAACAGAGCACATTAAAAATCTCAAATTAAAGAAGGCATGTGGACAAGACAACATCAGTAATGAAATGCTCAAACTCAGCAGACCTTACATAATTCAAACACTGGCAAAATGAGTCAATCTGATCTTATCCTCTGGTGACTTCCCTGAGACCTGGTCTGAAGGACTGATCACTCCTATATATAAAAAATGGGATACATTTGATCAGTAATTACGATTTGATGTCAGTAACCTAGCAAATTCTGCAATTATAAACAACCGCATAGTGACATTCTTACAAGCACAACATCCTAAATAAATCACAAATGGCTTTTCCAAACAACGTACATCGATCAATCATCTCCCACACTCTAATTAACAAAATCTAGCAATCAAAGTATACATGTTTTGTGATTTTAAAAAAGCTTTCGACTCTATTTGGCATGATGGTTTACTATACAAATTATACAAATTGGCAATGGTGGAAAAACATTTGATGTTATACAATCCATGTATAAAAACAGTAAATGTGCGGTCAAAATTGGTAATCTCAGAAGTGCATTCTTCCAGCAGGGTCATGGAGTGAGGCAGGGATGCAGTCTGAGCCCAACCCTTTTTAACATCTACATCAGCGAGCTGGCAGAAGCTCTGGACCGCTCCGGCAGTATCCCGGGCTTCGCTCTGCACGACTCTGAAGTCAAATGCCTGCTGTATGCGGATGACCTGGTTCTGCTGTCCCCCACAGCCGAGGGTCTCCAGCACAGCCTGGCCCTGCTGGAACAGTACTGTGAGGAATGGGCTCTGATGGTCAACCTGGACAAAACCAGAGTCATGGTGTTCCAGAAGAAGGCCAGGTCTCAGGGAAGCAGATACCAGTTCAGTTACGGAGGAGAAGTCCTCGAGCACAGCACCAGCAATGATTCGTTCAGTTCCCTGCCGCACGCGCTGAGTCATCAGAAGCGGTTCTCACTCAGAGTTGTAACAAAGTTTAAGAACATCAAGAGCGTTGAGCGCAACGGCACGTGACCTGTTCCAGGAAGAATGCCTTTGACACAATTAATATTGATATTTTCACAATATTTACGCTTGCAGAAATATAGGCTACATTTGTACATTTTGCAGAACAGACGGAAGAAGATCCGTCAATGTGCATTTGTTTCGTTATGTTCAGATGTTCGTTAGCCGGTCATGTGAGGAGTTTTCACTCTTCTCCGTGTCAGAGGTATACATACATACATATACAGGTGCATCTCAATAAATTAGAATGTCATGGAAAAGTTCATTTATTTCAGTAATTCAACTCAATTTGTGAAACTAGTGTATTAAATAAATTCAATGCACACAGACTGAAGTAGTGTAAGACTTTGGTTCTTTTAATTGTGATGATTTAGGCTTACATTTAACAAAAACCCACCAATTCACTATCTCAACAAATTAGAATACTTCATAAGACCAATAAAAAACATTTTTAGTGAATTTTTGGCCTTCTGGAAAGTATGTTCATTTACTGTGTACTCAATACTTGGTAGGGGCTCCTTTTGCTTTAATTACTGCCTCAATTCGGCATGGCATGGAGGTGATCAGTTTGTGGCATTGCTGAGGTGGTATGGAAGCCCAGGTTTCTTTGACAGTGGCCTTCAGCTCATCTGCATTTTTTGGTCTCTTGTTTCTCATTTTCCTCTTTACAATACCCAACACCATGGTCATTTAACCAACTTTTGGTGCTTTTGGCAGTGTGGGGAGGTGCCAAATCATGCTGGAAAATGAAATCAGCATCTTTAAAAAGCTGGTCAGCAGAAGGAAGCATAAAGTGCTCCAAAATTTATTTGTAAACGGGTGCAGTGACGTTGGTTTTCAAAAAACACAATGGACCAACACCAGCAGATGACATTGCACCCCAAATCATCACAGACTGTGGAAACTTAACACTGGACTTCATGCAACTTTGGCTATGAGCTTCTCCACCCTTCCTCCAGACTCTAGGACCTTGGTTTTCAAATGAAATACAAAACTTGCTCTCATCTGAAAAGAGGACTTTGGACTACTGGGCAACAGTCCAGTTCTTCTTCTCATTAGCCCAGGTAAGACGCCTCTGACGTTGTCTGTGGTTCAGGAGTGGCTTAACAAGAGGAATACGACCACTGTAGCCAAATTCCTTGACACGTCTGTGTGTGGTGGCTTTCGATGCCTTGACCCCAGCCTCAGTCCATTCCTTGCGAAGTTCACCCAAATTCTTCAATCGATTTTGCTTGACAATCCCCATAAGTTGCGGTTCTCTTGGTTGGTTATGCATCTTTTTCTTCCACACTTTTTCCTTCCACTCAACCTTCTGTTAGCATGCTTGGATACAGCACTCTGTGAACAGCCAGCTTCTTTGGCAATGAATGTTTGTGGCTTACCCTCCTTGTGAAGGGTGTCAATGATTGTCTTCTGGACAACTGTCAGATCAGCAGTCTTCCCCATGATTGTGTGGCCTAGTGAACCAAACTGAGAGACTATTTTGAAGGCTCAGGAAACCTTTGCAGGTGTTTTGAGTTGATTAGCTGATTGGCATATCATCATATTCTAATTTGTTGAGATAGTGAATTGGTGGGTTTTTGTTAAATGTGAGCCTAAATCATCACAATTAAAAGAACCAAAGACGCAAAAGGGGTCGGGTGTGAGTCCGCAAAGTCAAGAATATGAAAGAGTCGACACATATTGTCAAGTCACCTTTATTTATATAGCGCTTTTAACAATAGAGATTGTGTCAAAGCACTTAACAGTATCAAGTTGGAGGATAGAGTGTCAGTAATGTATAATAATAAGATTAAACACTCAATTTTCAGTTAAGGGCATTTGATTATTGAATTCGGAAATGTAGATCTAGCTCAGTATAGTTTAAATAGTATCTGTGAAATCCATTTGATGATAATCGCTAGAAATTAAGTGTCCCCAACTGAGCAAGCCAGAGGCGACAGCGGCAAGGAACCAAAACTCTCTCTGTGACAGAATGGAGAAAAAAAACCTTGGGAGAAACCAGGCCCAGTCGGGGGCTGTCATTTTTTTTTTTTTTTTTTTTGTTATCAAGTTTTTTATTTTTTCCACCCATAACACAACATAACATCCAAAATATAACAAAACAAAACAACAGACACATACTCAACATCTCAAGGTCCAATCAAAAGGGAGGGAGAGAGGGAAGGACAATAAAAACACAAAAGTCACTCCTTTATACAATCACGTATATCCATCAAAAACCACTGCCAAGCATCAATGGTCGAGGGCCTGGCCCCACCAACTCGTGCCGTTGTACATTCACATGACACTATTTACAGGAGGCTATGGATCCAATATGTTTTTCTACACATGTGTGGTGTAAACCAGGTCTGGATTATTGTCTTCTTCACAGCTGTAAAACCAGCAAACAACATTCTCTTTTGCATTGAATTAATACAGAGACCAGAATCATCATTAAGGAGACACAAACTTGTTAACAGACCAATCAATTCGCAGTAATGATGACAAAACCAGGTTTACATGTGTCCATAGACTGATGACGACAGGACATTCCCAAAACATATGCAGAAAAGTGCCTGATGATGTAGTGTTACATATATGGCAGTTCAAATTTGACTGTATTTCATTTTAAATCTTTTGTAAGGAGTTATGTATGCTCTATGAATGACATTGAAGTGAATAAGACGATGAGCCAGATTTTTAGATGTTAAACTGAGATTAGACCACACTCTCTCCCAGTCGACAGATAAATTAAGGTCATATAACTCCCTATTCCAAATAGTTTTGATAGAAAGAGGTTTTGTAATGCAATCAATCATTTTATTATATATTAAGGAAACAGATGGCCGACCAGCAGATGGTGCAATCCAGTCCCGCATAGGATGAGAGGAAATAGAAGATGCCCACGGAACGCCATACGCTTTGAGAGCAGAACGTAATTGAAGAAAGACAAAATACGCGGATGCTGGTAGACAAAATTTGGTTCTTAATGTCTGAAATGAACAGAGGCCCTGGTTATCATATATATATCACCGCGCGTGTTTACACCTAAAGAAGACCAAGCGTGTTGGACAAATGGACGATTTCCACATACAAAATTAAAATTGTGCCATAAAGGAGTACTGTTACAAAATTTGAAGGGTCCACCTATCCAACGTTCAACCGTTTTCCAGATTTTAATAGAGTTAGCCACAACCGGACCAAATTTATAATTATCCCCTTTTTTCCTGTGCCAGTAAATAAAATATCTTGAAGTCTATTTGGTTTAACCTTGTCAGCTTCAATCACTCTCCATGAAACTGTAGATTGAGGATCAACCCAATTATGAAGAGCCTTTAGCTGGAACGACCAATAATATAATTCAAAATTTGGTACAGCCAGTCCTCCTGTGCTATTAGGATGTTGTAATGTGGTAAGTTTTATTCTGGGACATTTATCATTCCAGATAAATTTAGAAATTATGGAGTTGATCTCCTTAAAGTAACCTGGAGGGGGAGAAAGTGGTAGCATAGAGAAAAAAAAAAAAATCGAGGTAACAAATTCATCTTAACTGTGGAGATTCTTCCTTGGAGAGAGTCTTTAAGATTTTTCCATCTTTGAATGTCATTTTTGACCTTAACTAAAATGTTATTAAAATTGTCTCTGGCAATCTTATGAATGTTTTATATATGGTAATGCCCAAATAGATGAAAGATTCCTTAAAGGGATAGTTCACTTTGAAATTAAAATTTGGTATCTATCAGCTTACCCCAAGGGCATCCAAGATGTAGGTGTCTTTTTTTCTTCAGTAGATCCAATTTTGATATTTTTAGGTCAAACTGTTCTAGTCTGTCAGTCATATAATGGCAGGTATTGGTCACTGTCTCTATAAGAGGGAAAAAGAACATGCACAGAGAAATCCAAATTAAACAATTCCCCATCGTAACTACACATTGATGGTCTAAGACACGAAACGAGCGGTTTGTGTGAGAAAATGAACAGTATTTATATCGTTACCTCTTGTACACAACCATGTCCAAGTGATCTGAGTGCGCGCACGCATCCGGTGTGTGACGTGTGTGCGCGCGCTCTGGCTTAGTCTGTGCAAGCGCCGAAAAGCGCCGGAAGTGAACTCTTGCGCGTATACGTCACTCATTGTTTACACAGAGATTTCTGAAGTGTTACCTTTCACTGTGAAGATCTAAACATATTTAGACGTACAGGACATCGCAATAGAAGACGATTTTGATATATCAACAGACAACGTTGAATTTTTTTCACAACCATATTTATTTGAACCAGAATACACAGATCAAGAACGCTGCAGCAGCACATCTTCAAGCCTCAGAGAGTCAGAGATCTCTTCAAAATTTGTGGTGTTCTTGTAGCAAGTGTTGTGAGATGCCAACAGAAGTGGAGAGCATCTGTTGTCACGAATGGAACATAGCAATGCCACAACTACAAGACGACGACGAGGACATTGACGACAGTGTCCCATCACACACCTGCCTGACTGAAGATCCTGAGTTTTCTCCGCTGTTGAGCCGCAGCGTTTTGCACGTTGTGTTTAGTTTGCCACGTATAAACTGGAGGCGACGTCCAAGGCCAGAGGGACCCAATGGCACGCTGTCAATAGAGTGAGTAATCTGTTGTATTTTTAATATTATCGTAACAATTATAGGGTGCATTATGAACCAATTAATTAATTACATTTATTGCATTATATTTCAGACAGTGCAGATTGGTGGCGTATCGTGTGGTTTTGGAGTGGTTGCTGAAGGGGGAATATCTGGGCAGAAGAAATAGAAAAGTTTTACCCTCTTTTGTGTGAAAGCCATCCGCGAGAAATACCCACCCCCCTCCGGACGTTATGTGGGCTTCACAGAGGCAGACAATGCATTTGCAATGTTGTAGACATTTGTATTCTACTGTTATAATTTGTCACAACATTCTATATAATTTTTAATAATTATTACTTGTAATGTAAGCCTTTTCCTTATTTTATAGGCATTACCATTTATCATTGATATATGTGCAATCGAGGACTTTCTAAAAGTGTTGCCTGTTGTCATTATAATGTAAACTTCAGTTGTCTTTGAATTTCTAAAATAAAAACAAATTGCCACTACATTTTCATTGTAATTTGCACTACTGAAGTGTTTCCTGACTTAATTGATATGCAATTTCCTGATCGATCCTCTAGTAGCAGGAAGAAACGTGCAAAAAACACTACCAAACTTGGGTGAGGTAGAGAGACTAACATCATGGTGCCAGGACAACTGTCTCTCTCTGAACGTGAGCAAAACTAAAGAGCTGATTGTAGACTTCAGGAAGAGACGGCAGCGGCCCTACACTCCTCTTATGATCAGCGGGACCCCAGTGGAAAGGGTGAGCAGCTTCAAGTACCTCAGTGTAAACATCTCCGAGGACCTGACTTGGACTGCACACATTCAAACACAGGTCAAGAAAGCCAGGCAAAGACTGTACCATCTGCGACAGCTGAGGAAATTCAGGGTCTCACCAGCAATCCTGAAAACTTTCTATTCAGGGGCCATAGAAAGTGTATTGACTCAGTGCATCTCAGTGAGGTACAGTAACGCCACAAAACAGGACTGCAAAGCTCTGCAGAGAGTTGTGCGCTTAGCTGAGCGCATCTCTGGGTCTGCCCTCCCCTCTCTGCAGGACATCTACCTCAAACGCTGCAAAAGCAGAGCTGCAAAAATAATCAAGGACTCAAATCACCCCGGTAACCGTCTTTTCATCACACTGCCATCGGGCAAGCGCTTCAGAAGCATGTTGGCAAAAACTGAGAGACTGAGGAGGAGCTTCTATCCACAGGCCATCAGGCTCCTGAACTCAGTCTCCTAACATCTACAGGACTCATTTAATTAACTGTAACACCCATCTTTCTCCATCTTCCGCATTGCTGCTATGTGTACATACCTGGTACAACCTGTTTGCACATTCCTTGCACATCCCATTCCTCTTGCACATCCCTGGTTATATTAATATTTATTAAATCCACAGTAGACTGTATTGCACATTTTAGTTCATTGCACATTTCACTCATTTTATTTTATTGTTTTTACTTATTATTATTTTTTTATCTTATTCCTACCTATATTTAAATATATGCTCCTGTGTTATGCATCATCTTTTATTTTTTATTTTCTTGCACTGTCCATTGAGCGGACCTGTCCTGACCTACATTTCACTACTGATTATACCCTGTATGATTGTGTATGTGACAAATAAACAAGAACCTTGAACCTTGAACAAAATAGAAATTGATTTTAACAGTCTTATAGCTCAAGGACTTCAGCGTGACCGAGACAAGGAGGCCAAGAAGCAGGAGAAGAAGGAACGCTAGAGACGGGCCCAGAAGGCAGCTGGAGGACCAAAATATATTTTTTAAAATGAGGGCAATTCTAAAGTTAATGAGGAAACAAGAGTTAATGTTTAAAAGAATAACGAAGTTGATGAGAGAGATTATTGATTTGCATGATTTTTCTGCTGATTTACAAATGTTAACAGGTGATTTAGGAGCAATGGATCTTCAAACTGTTACAGAGATATAAATGCTATAATGTTGTTAAAAGTATGTGCTGTGTATTACAAGAGCACAATTATGTATTACTGTGGGTTTATTTTTGCTTGCTATGTAAAAGAATGGTTGGATAAAAGGAGATGCATTTTGCAATTGTGGTTGCAAATGTGGAGCTTCTAGCTAAAACCGAAGAGTGTAAGGTGGATAGATGTTTGATGTTGCGGTCTAGACACCTGCATTCAATATTTTGTATATGTTAAGTAAGATGCTTTTCTTATGGTTTAAAATAGCTATAGGCAGGCTTGTTATTGGGAAGATGTTTTTTCCTGTTTGAACTTTTGACTTTACCTCGAAGGAGCTGCCCCAGCAACAGCCGCATTTCCTGTTTGCACAACAGGGAGAAGGCAAAATATGGGCAGAGGTAGTAGAGTGTAAACTGAAAGGAGGGTTTTATTTGTTAAATGAGGTGTAAGGCTATGAAATGGAAATGAAACGGAAGTACAGGGCCGGCATTCCGTGGTGAAGACTATACGCTTGTTATTTTTGTTATTTGCTTAGGAGTCATTGTTTGTTAAATAAAACGAAACCATTGTTGGTGATTCGTTAATCTTATAATCCAGTCTCTGAGTAATTAATTATTAAATAACCAGTTATCAGAACCTGAATAAAACCTTATGTCGAGCTTCAAGTGGACCGGACTTGACTGAGCCAGGACGGACACCGGGAGAGAGGGGTTGAGAGTTCCAACAGCATCCATTCATTCAAGAGGTAAATATGAATCTGGTGATTGTAAACTGCTTGTGGATGATATGGTTGTAAATCGTGAATATCCATCTCTCATATCGGTATACAAATAATACATGGTGCCCAAACATGTGGGGCTCGTTTAATTAAGGTTCATAAATTCAGGGATAACACAGTTAAGCGATAGTTAGAAAGTCCTTACACGCAGCAGTCGAAAGAGATAATGCAGAGGGATTTATGTAAACGCGCGCACAGGCTTGAAAAGACCTGAGAAAAAGAAAAAGAAAAAAGCAAAGAACTCAGACGATGTGTATTGCTAGTGTAAAGTCCTAGATCCAATAAAATTCTTAGTGAATTAATGGGACAAATGGCGACGTTGACGCTTGTCTCGGAACATCTGGGTGGACGGATAGTCTGGGTCAGTCCCACGCACGGAAGATGCGGATCCGGACAGATTCCTTGGGAAGAGGTCAGATTGGTCACTTCTGTTGTTAATATCAGAGTTCTGGACGGAGCGGAAATTCCGCCCTTTATATATTAAGATAAAGGGGGTAAGGGAGGATTTCCAAGATTGAGGGTCTTTGATGAATCCGGGGGAGAAATTAAGAATATCCCCACGAGAAGTTGGGATTCACTAGACTATGATGAAGCGGACGCATGATCCGAGAGAGGGTCCGTAACTCCGAGTTTTGCACCCCGCGAGGAGGGGAATGAAAGCGCTCTGGATCCTAGCGCCCCACCACCATATAATCCAGAAAGCCCGAGCGTTGAGTTCGATTTGAGGAGCGAAGAACTGTATAGGGTGTATTTCGCGAGGGGAATGAACTTAATTGTACTCAAGGAAGGGCGTTTGGAAGATGAGGAGGAATCTTGCATTTGTTCAATGCGGCTAATAAGTTTCTCTGTCACGGTGCTGGAGTAGCAGGTGCGATCAGGGAACGGGCAGGGCCAAAATTTCAAGAAGAATCATATAGAATAGTGCAACGCCGGAAAAGTCCTATTAAGACAGGCGATGTAATATTGCAGAAAGTAGCGGGACCGAATGGGAAGCCCGTGCTGCACACCATTGGTCACGAGAGGGGTCAAAGGACCGACTTGGAGGAGAATTTGATGGCGATGCTTACGTTAGACGGTATAATAGATAAAATCTGTTTATTAGCCAGGGATAACAATTATAAAGTAGTTGCAATGCCAATAATCTCAGGAGGAGTTTTTGGATTCAATAACATAGACATGGGTGCGTCTGTAAAACGAAGGTTAAGGTTTAGGGAGGACAACCCGAGCTTAGGAGACCCTCCCGAGACAGAAGTAGTTCGTCCCGTCGAGGTCAATGAAATAAACCAACATTTAGAAGCGTTACACTTAGGAACGCCGGGTCAGAGACGACCGAATGCATCTGTTGAACAGGTGCAGTCCCCGCGACAGCTCGAGTTCAGCGTGGGGGGATTACGGACGACTCTAGAAGAATTAATGAAAAAAGATCACGAAATGAAACTCCTAAAGAAAGCGAAACTGAAAAATACCACAGTAAAAGGCAAAGTCAGGGAGTTAGTTCACTATGGAGAACAAATGAAAATTTCGGCGGAATCGGTTGACGCTTATATTTTAGCGGAATTTGGTCTTCAGGGAGGACGGAAATTAGCTAAGACTAATAGAGAAGAGCTGGAACAAGAGAATTTTGAGGAGCACTGGCGTACGGTAGGCGTGCTGTCTGCCTGTCAGGAGGTCGCCGAAAAAGGGGTCGGGGGAATTTTGAGACACATTTTCCAGGGAGTTAAGCGAAACGCTCTAATGGGAGCGAAGGAGTTTCTCCTGTATGGCCCCGAAACGTCTCCGGAAGAATTAGAGAGAGCACTAATTCGTTATGACAGAAAGACGGAAATCATACAATCAGAAAAAGAAAAATCCCATGCTACTAATAATAAAGCGCCACGTCCAAAAGACCAGCCTAGCAGATCAGAGCGAGAAAGGAAGCCGTATAATCGTTACGAAAGGGAAAGCATGCCTTCTCCGCGCCCCGATTATAGGTCAGATCAGAGATGGAAAAAGGGGGAAGAGAGGGCAGGAAGGAATGATCAGAAATATCAAACCCAGGGAGGTGGAAGATATCGTCTACATTGATGATATTCTTCTTAGTACGGCCACGGAAGAAGAGCATTTGAAGCTGTTAGAGCAGACACTAGACAGACTAACAAAGGCAGGTTTAAAACCTAGTTTAAAGAAAATGGAAATTGGGAAACGAGAAGTAGATTTCCTGGGATTTAAACTAGGGAGAGACACCAGAGCTCTCACAACGAGCACGAGAGCTAAACTAGAGGAGCTAGAGAAATCAGCTCTGCCCCGGACGAGGAAGCAGCTGCAATCTCTACTGGGTACGCTGAATTATATCAGGGAGCTGATACCTAAATATTCTAGGGAGGCGAAAGTACTCTACAGCGGAACTAAAGAGGGAAAATGGTCATGGACCGAGCAAATGGAGCAGGCTAGGTTAAAATTAATCAGAATGGCGCTCGAAAGCGGAGAGCTAGAGCGGAGAGATGACAGCCTGCCATTACATGTACACGTGACAGAGCAGGAAGACGAGGCAATGTTGACGTTGTCAAATGAGGATGGAAAAGCACCTATCGCTTTCTTAACCCACCAATAGGAGGCAGCGATGAGGCGTTATGATCAGAACAATGCAGAAAGAGTTCTAGCATCTGTGACAAAACGGCTATTGCAGCTCAAAGCTGTAGCCAAAGAGCAACCGATAGTGATTTTTTCAATGGCAGGGGAGTTGGCCCGGATAAAGAAAAATCTGATTATGGACCAACCCCGCATAAACAGACAAAGGTGGGACCATTGGGCAACAGTGTTAAGTGACACACAATTAGATTGGCATTTAATAAAAACAAAAAGGGAGACTAAGATGACCAAATATCATGACAGACATCAGCACCTCCCAAAGTATTTCACAGACGGCAGTGAAAGGGCAGGGAAAGTCAGATGAGGGTTTTTGGTCAAACATGACGGGCAATTAATCACGTCAGGCGATGGAGAACTCACGGGCAGTGCTCAGCTGGCCGAAGTGACTGCCGTGCTGAAAGCTCTCCAGAGAGCAGAGGAGCTAGGCCACAAAGAAATTGTGCTGACCAGCGATTCTGAGTATGTGACGGACGGCATTAATAAAGAATTGGAGACCTGGAAAGCCAATGGTTTCCACAATGCTCGTAACAAGCCTATGGCTTTCCTGTAGCTCAAATGGTAGAGCATGGCGCTAGCAATGCCAAGATCATGGGTTCGATTCCAAGGGAAAGCAAGAGCTGATAAAATGTAAAGCTGTAACTTGAAAGCAATGTAAGTCGCTTTGGATAAAAGCGTCTGCTAAATGCATAAATGTAAATGTAAATGTATGGCACATAGGGAGCAATGGATGAACAATGCAGAACTGTTACAGAAGATAACCACACACTGCTACCACCAGGTGTCGCACAAAAAGCAGGACAGCGAGGCGGCACAGGGCAATAGAGAGATTGATAAGCTGATTGGTCAGGTGAAAATGCCAGAAATGATAGAGCTGTTCCAAAAACTGCATGACGAACTGAACCACACGAGTGTAAACATGATACAGATGGAATTGAGGCTGCGAAATTTGAAAATACCCAACTGGCGCTCCCATTACAGGGAAACCAGAAAAAAATGCAGGGTATGTAGGAAATTCATGACCGCCAGAGGGAGCCAAGAGAGCGAGCTACCGAAGGACTTCCGGGGGCGGGAGATTAGCATTGATTTCGCTAGGCCAATCAGGCCGCAAATGAAGGCAGGAAACTGTTATTTCCTGTTGGCTGTCAAAAATCACCAGAGAAGATTATGATATGGGCTATGAAATCGGCGTTAGAACAAAACGTGGTAAATTGCTTACGAGAATAGATAAAATGGGAGGGTCGGATGCAGAGTTTGAGAGGAGACGGAGCGCATAACATCAGCGGAAGGTTAGTAGAAAACTTTTGCAAGGAGAACAAGATTGTTTTGACAAAAAGTATCCCCTATAGACCGGAAACGAACGGGATCGTGGAACGCGCGGTGCGAACTGTTAAAGAGTGGTTTGCAAAAAATAAAGAGGACACGAAAATTGTAGAGTGTTTAATCGATCTTAACAGGAGCGCTGTGAGCCACAACTGCAGGAAGGAAGGCGAAGGGTTACGCGCCGCTGCAGGAGTGAAAGAAAATCCGAAGTTTCAGGTGGGAGACCAAGTCATTATTACGAGGAGGCGTAAGGTTGGCCGCTTTAACGAAGGGTTAGGGACGGTAGACACTGTTAAATGTATTACAGGTACTAACACTGAAGGTTTAGAAAATAACGGGATTCAAAGTAACAGAGATCTGATAAAGAAATAAGGAAATGGAGGCGTTAAGTGCGTTGGTTAACCAGAGAGGGTTGATCAGAGTGGAGAACAATAGGCACGGATCCAGAGCGATGTTATGGCTTGAGCCAGAAATTGAGAGGCTCCTAGGTTTTCGAGGAGTGAAAAGCAAGGCAACACCGAATACGGTTAGACCGTATTGCTGCCTGATATGCGGTCAGTTGTGTGCCATGCCATGCATATCGCTATGTGAAAAACGAGATATGGGGTCCGAGTGGACGACCCACAAGCAGACAACTGTTGAACTGTCCGGAACTCTGATATGTTCACATTGCCGGTTAGGTCACCCTAAAATAAGGATAGATTCGTTTAGAACGTCCGTAGATTATGGGGAGATGTGCGGTTGCACTTGGAATGGTGTAACCTTGTTTGACTGCGTGGCGTGTAAGGCGAGAGACAGAATTCCTATGTCTTCTCGGGCTTTATGGGAAAGCCGAAGAGTCCTCAAACCGTTGGGGTATTTTAAAGACATGATATTAACTAGGTTCTCGAGGCATCCCTATTTAGGCATGAGAGAGCATGAACGGAACACGTTAATGGAGACGCGATTCCCCATGTGGCCGAGGGATAAGCCAGAAGTGAAGGACAAGGTCCTTCGAGAAAGAAAAGAATATGTAAAGGAACTTAAGAAGAAAGACGAGAGAGGGATTTAACTTTGACCAACAGTGAGTCGGCAAAATGGAATTTCACTCTCTGGCACGAGCCGCTTCTGAGATGTTTTCCGGAAGTAGACATGAAACAAGGGTCCCGCGGTAAAATCGTGTGGATATATGTGAAGATCGACGAACGTTGGCAGGTGAGGAGCTGGTCGAACCTGGCCATAGAGCTGGCGCAGGGGGGCAAATGGGTCGAAACCCTTAAATAAGATAAAGATTATCGGGGCACACAGCCACGTTCCAACGTGACAAAGGAGAGACGGGCTAGCACTAGAAAAGTGAAGTCTGTCCAGCTAACTGTGGCACCGCCGAACGATCTGAACAAACACAAGGTTTGGTGTCCGGCGACGAAGGTGTACATTAACGGTGCTTATTATGATAATGAGTAGATTACGAAGAGCCGACCGAAGTCTTCAGCGTGATCATGCACTATAAAATTCATATTTTAGCATGTGCGCACCCCGACTTCGATTGGATCGGGGGGATTGAAGCAGAATTGCATGAAAAACAACCTGATGTGCGTATGGTACGTCGAGGTTTCATGAGAAGAGCACGCAGGCTCCTGTGTGAGCCCCAGAAATAATGTGTGTTTGCAGTGTAATGATTTTTATAAACAATACCTTGTTTAATTTAGCTCTTTGGTTTAAGCTTTTTTTAGCTTTAGGGAATCTTACGATTTGATATTGATATGATCAATTGATATTAATCAAAACGTCCAACTTATACCTTATTTAACAATCGTCCAGCGAGTTGTTAGATTTCAGTATATCTGAGAAATTCTGTTTATTCTCGTGGCCACGATATAATAATACAGAATTATTTAAATAACCTTATGACAGTTATGAGCATAGGTAACGTAATCTGGGCAAAGTTTGATTTGAATATTACACAACAGAACACTTCTCTATAAATGAAACAAGAGTTTATTTGCTATCTTACTAAAATACATGAACTAAGCTAAATAACACAAAACAAAATACATACACACAGGCAATGAATTGTTGCAATTGAGAATGATTAAAATATAGCACTGTTTTGCTATTTCCACACGATTTTACCCGTGTCGATCATCAAGAGGAGAACTATTATCCTTACTTTAGAGATAGATATGACCAGTTCAGCCACTTTATAGAGATTTTGTTTGATACTTGCTTTTAAGTTGAAATGACGCTGTGTGGCTTGAGGGAATTCCGCGCGTCGTTGCGTGACGTCACTCTGGGGACGCCCTTCTGGTGGTTTGCTCGGTGCTGTCTGACGCTCGAAGTTCTTCCTTGAGTTCCTTTCGCGTAGCTTCAGACTTTCAAGGGTTTCTTCAGAGATTTGACTAAGTGTTGTTTCAGTGTTCAAACTCGGCCAGATGTTAAGGCTAGGAGCTCGTTTGGAGCAGCTCCAAGTTTCAAGAAACGTGCGATTTTGAGCAGAGAGTCAGAGAGCTGGGAGTCACTATTTTAGACCGGAGATTTTGGTCCCTCCCACTCGATGCTCTTCCAATGAAATAGTTCTTGTAGACGGAGCTCCGCCTACACGGCTCAGTTGTCCGTATGTACAAACCCGATTCCAAAAAAGTTGGGACACTGTACAAGTTGTGAATTAAAAAGGATTGCAATAATTTACAAATCTCATAAACTTATATTTTATTCACAATAGAATATAGATAACATATCAAATGTTGAAAGTGAGACATTTTGAAATGTCATGCCAAATATTGGCTCATTTTGGATTTCATGAGCTACACATTCCAAAAAAGTTGGGACAGGTAGCAATAAGAGGCCGGAAAAGTTAAATGTACATATAAGGAACAGCTGGAGGACCAATTTGCAACTTATTAGATCAATTGGCAACATGATTGGGTATAACAAGAGCCTCTCAGAGTGGCAGTGTCTCTCAGAAGTCAAGATGGGAAGAGGATCACCAATTCCCCCAATGCTGAGGCAAAAAATAGTGGAGCAATATCAGAAAGGAGTTTCTCAGAGAAAAATTGCAAAGAGTTTGAAGTTATCATCATCTAGAGTGCATAATATCATCCAAAGATTCAGAGAATCTGGAACAATCTCGGTGCGTAAGGGTCAAGGCCGGAAAACCATACTGGATGCCCGTGATCTTCGGGCCCTTAGACGGCACTGCATCACATAAAGGAATGCTACTGTAATGGAAATCACAACATGGGCTCAGGAATACTTCCAGAAAACATTGTCGGTGAACACAATCCACAGTGCCATTCGCCGTTGCCGGCTAAAACTCTATAGGTCAAAAAAGAAGCCACACATGATCCAGAAGCGCAGGCGTTTTCTCTGGGCCAAGGCTCATTTAAAATGGACTGTGGCAAAGTGGAAAACTGTTCTGTGGTCAGACGAATCAAAATTTGAAGTTCTTTTTGGAAAACTGGGATGCCATGTCATCCGGACTAAAGAGGACAACCCAAGTTGTTAACAGCGCTCAGTTCAGAAGCCTGCATCTCTGATGGTATGGGGTTGCATGAGTGCGTGTGGCATGGGCAGCTTACACATCTGGAAAGGCACCATCAATGCTGAAAGGTATATCCAAGTTCTAGAACAACATATGCTCACATCCAGACGTCGTCTCTTTCAGGGAAGACCTTGCATTTTCCAATACTGCATCAATTACAACATCATGGCTGCGTAGAAGGATCCAGGTACTGAAATGGCCAGCCTGCAGCCCATAGAAAACATTTGGCGCATCATAAAGAGTAAGATGCGACAAAGAAGACCTAAGACAGTTGAGCAACTAGAAGCCTGTATTAGACAAGAATGGGACAACATTCCTATTCCTAAACTTGAGCAACTTGTCTCCTCAGTCCCCAGACGTTTGCAGACTGTTATAAAAAGAAGAGGGGATGGCACACAGTGGTAAACATGGCCTTGTCCCAACTTTTTTGAGATGTGTTGATGCCATGAAATTTAAAATCAACTTATTTTTCAACTTATGTTTAAACATTTGATATGTCATCTATGTTGTATTCTGTTGTATTCTTATTCTAAAATATTGAAATTTGAAACTTCCACATCATTGCATTCTGTTTTTATTCACAATTTGTACAGTGTCCCAACTTTTTTGGAATCGGGTTTGTAAATACTTTGCTGAGTTATTTCGTCAAATGAAGAACATATCTTAGCAGATTCCTAGAAGTGTTTTAATCATACATTAGGATAAGAAAGTCAACTTTCACTTACACCAACTTGTTGTTTGTGAAATCAGCTATTATTCAAGACCAAACAACAGGTACTTGGCATACACAAAGTGCCCATATTACTTTTTACCTACTACACGGGTTAAGGCATAGATTAAACTATGCTAAATTCTAAATAATCGCACCACACATATGAATTAAACACAGGAAAAAGTTATGTCACAGATTGAGAAGATATCATTGGTTACAATAACACAGAAAGCTTAATTTCATTTCATAAAATACAATCAGCAATATATATTTATTGTCTGTATCTATAATATATATATCTTGCTTCTAATAGCAGCAATGATTATTATTAATTGTCTTTTTGGAACACTTTATAAAAGTTTTGAGTCCTTTTAGCAAAGTCAATAACAGTTCGGGTGTTCTTTGTCCAAAAAGAGAAATTGAGGGGTGTTTCAGTTTGGAATGTGAGAGAAACGGGAGGTCTGGGCGAAGGTGCGGATATACCATCCCGGCTAAACTATTGACGAAGTACGTCGAACTTCGGGTTCGCGCTGACGGATAGACAGCCCCTAGCCTGCCCCTCTTCAGGCCAGCAGTCGTTTGACATACCTCACCCGAGTCCCAGCCCGGTTGTGCCAAAAGCCACAGCTGTCTGAGAGGCTCACAGCAGTACGGTGGGGGCGGAGTGTTCGGCAAAACCCTTACAGGAGCTAAGGAGGTGGGCCTTGCTGCTGAACACCACTGGAGCAATTTACATTACTCACAAAGCCTAGAGTATAAAACTTTCTAATTAGGAAAACCCTTCTAAGTAGCAAGCCTCCAAAAGAAAAGAATTAAGGTTTTCTTAACGCTTAGGCAAGTGTGTTTATCCTACTAAAATTAGCAAAGCAAAACCCCTAGGTGCATCGACTCAACAGCGCCTCCGCGCTGCCACCTTTGTTACTAATCCTGACATTGGGAGTAAATCCCACTCATCTTTCTCTCTTTTCTTACTGCTGCTATCTTCTAATTTGACTACTGCTGCTGTTGCTGAGATTTTTGCCTGTGTGAAGATCACAAGTGTTGAACTTTAGCAATCGAAACAGGTATTTGTGGAACTTGAGAACATGTCAAAATTGTTTTCCGTTTACCTTCCTCTTTTGTGAAATCCTACCCCGCCAGATTAAAGCAGGTCCACAGAAGAAAGGCAGCGGGAAACGTCAAGAACGCGAACACTCTAATTAGCTTGTAGTGCTGTCATTGTTATTGTTTTCCTTCACACCAGAGAAAACCACACCCACCTGTTTTACACAGTCAACACTAGTACACATTCTGCATTACATATCTACACCCCCCTTGTTTGTTGATTTGTTCTGTTTTGGTTTGTTTGTTTTGAGTTTTATTTTCAAGGTCTGTGTCAGTCGCGGTTCGAGATCTCACTCACCACGCCCAAACATGTCCCACGCAACAGGACATGTCGGTCACTGGGAGGATTTGGAAACATGGCAAAGCATTGCAACAGACCGTCTTCTCCCTAAGACTGCTGAAACACTAAAACATCAGACACAAGAACAGCTGGATGACAACATAACAAGCCTTATGTCACAAGACCCAAGTCACAGCTACAATCACAAAGAATTAGCCAAGATTACCGGTTCCTTAAGCCACACACTCATCGCCACCCTCAAGTTGAGCGACAAGCACACTGCACAACGCAAGCAGGAGCTGACACGCGCACAACGACGCATAGAGCAGCTGGAACTTGAAGCTCAGGAACGACGGGAAGGGTCGGATGAGGCGGAACAAGGTGCTGAGGAGGAGATCAACCGGCTAAAAGAAACCCTAACAGCTACTAGCCAAGAATTGGAAAAGGTCAAGGCAGACTACGATGATCGGTCCAAAAAGCTACAGTATGCGGAACAGCTTCTGGAGAAAGCAAAGGCAGACTTCAGAGATAAAAACGTCAGAATCAAAGCCCTTGAAGCTCACCTGGATGAGTCAAGAAACGAGGTTAGTCGTCTAACACGACAGCTTGACTACATCAAAGAGGAATCTGACAGTTTCCAAGAGGAACTCAAGCATGCTTACGAACTGCGCCATGAGCCACCAAGGACACGACGCGCACCGACCTCACCCCTGCCGAGCAGGACCGGGTCACCTGTTCCTGGACTGACACGTGAGAAAAAGATGGAGGGGGTGGTGTTGAAACATTCACCAACTCACTCTGGAGAACTTTACCTCAGCCAAAAGAATCGGCTGCAACCAGTCACAGATCATCGCACGGCTTGGACCTAAAAGACCTCGACAAGCTCGCCAGGAACATTGGCAAATTCACCCCGAGCGTGCCAAATAGCCCAAATGTCCAAGCGTATCTCCAAGATATCGATTTCCATCTGGAAATGCGACCTAATGTTACGGACAAAGATAGACTATATTTACTTCGAACGACATCCAGTTCTGAAGTTCGCAGCTTCCTGGACAGGCAGCCTGCTCACACAAAGACTGATTACCAGCTGCTCCGAGAAGCCCTCATCAAAGAGTTCTCCGACCCTGAGTCCGAACAAGACCTCGTGGCTGCCCTGGAGACGAGACAAGGACGTCACAAACCTCCTCAAGCCTACTACAGCCGACTCAGACGGACATACTTTGGAACTCGCAATGAACCTGACATGGAGGATGAACTGAACTTTAAAACTCTCTTCCTACGAAACCTTCATCCCGGCGTAAGCCACCATCTTGGCGTTCTCGCATGTCCACGGACAATGAATGCTCAGCAGTTGCGAGACTTGGTGCAGAAAGCCTACGGCAAACAAAATATGGCCTCAGAAAAAAGTGCCAAAACCCCAGCCGTTCTTGACTTCAACATTCAAAGTCAAGGGCTGGCGCTAGAGGGCGCTCAACGCCAAGACAATGCCAAGCCGCCACCCAGGGAGTGGAACGCACCCTCGTCCAAAAAAGAACGAGACTCCCACGCTGGTACCCGATCTAAACAGAGGTACGAATGCTGGGATGGACCACGTGGACGTCAACGCTCACCTGGATGCCACTGGGAAAAGACATGGGACCAGTCAAGGCCTCATGAAAGTCATTGGGAGAGATTGTGGAACCAGCCAAGCTCATTTGGAAACTCAAGAGGAAAAAACTCATGGGAATCCAACGGAAACTCCAAGGGAAGACGACAAACTCACCCTGAAACAACCAGCCCACGGAATCGACGAAAGAATTAGCAAAGATTCCAAGCTGACCGAGCTCAAATGGAACACACGCAGGAACAAGAGACACAACCGTGTTTCGATTCACAAGAACTGATGAAAATGATGATGAAAGAATTCTTCCAACAGAAGGAGGAAGATCGGAAATGGGAAAAGAAAGAGAAACCAGATTCAGCCTGACTAGCGGCCGGACGAGATGGCAGCGACCAGTTGACACAACCAGCCACGGAGAACAGCACTCATTCACCTCACTCTCAGAGAACCGTAATCACACTAACTTCAGATGGACACGAAACCCCACCTGAAAACCCAGCAACAGAGTTAGACACTAACTCAACACCTAATGCTCCAAATTACAGCAGCGTCCAACAAACACCTGCTGACGAAACCCCTCAAGTTCCTGAAAGTGCTGTCTTGGTCATCTGCCACTCCTCCGAAGAATGCCACATCAGCCCTGATATCCTAACTGTTTCCTCCCAAACTCCAGTCCCTCAACTCCTAGGCGATCTCATTGAGAAAGGTATAGCCAGAAAATTCTACCTCTCCATCATCATCGAACGACACATCAGAGTCGAAGCGCTCATCGATACGGGAGCCGACATTACTCTAATGTCTACCGAACTCCTGGAGGAAGTCCAAGAAAGATCAAAGAGGACTAACAGAACCCTCAAACTCCAAAGGTGTGAACTAAACCTTCAAGCATACTCCCACACGGGCCTACAACTAAAACATGTGGCCCCAATTCACCTAACGGTGGGATCGATGGACCTCGTCCATCCCGTATACGTTTCACCACTTAAAACGTATCCACTCCTCATTGGGAAAGATCTGCTTAATCGCTTCGAACCTCTAATAGACTTCAAGCACCTAAAGATGTGGACACAAGTCCGTGAACCTCTCCCAGCAGGCACCGGACGTCAATATAACGTCAGATTGACGTTGGACCCCAACGTCGGAGACGTTGTTTTTTTGGTTGAAACTGAAAATCGGGTTGACGACAGAACCCAACGTCATATTGACGTCAGAACCCAACGTCAGGTTGATGTCAGAACCCAACGTCAGATTGATGGCAGAACCCAACGTCAGTTTGATGTCAGAACCCAACGTCAGATTGACGTCAGAATCCAACATCAGATTGACGTCAGAACCCAACGTCAGATTGACGTCAATCTCCAACGTTGGACAGACGTTGTATTTTGGTTGAAAATAAAAATCTGGTTGACGTCAGAACCCAACGTCAGATTGACGTCAATCTCCAACGTTGGACAGACGTTGTATTTTGGTTGAAAATGAAAATCAGGTTGACGTCAGAACCCAACGTCAGATTGATGTCAATCTCCAACGTTGGACAGACGTTGTACTTTGGTTGAAAATGAAAATCGAGTTGACGTCAAAACCCAACGTCAGATTGACGTCAATCTCCAACGTTGGACAGACGTTGTATTTTGGTTGAAAATGAAAATCAGGTTGACGTCAGAACCCAACGTAAGATTGACGTCAATGTCCAACGTTGGACAGACGTTGTATTTTAGTTGAAAATGAAAATCGGGTTGACGTCAGAACCCAACGTCAGATTGACGTCAATCTCCAACGTTGGACAGACGTTGTATTTTGGTTGAAAATGAAAATCAGGTTGACGTCAGAACCCAACGTCAGATTAACGTCAATCTCCAACGTTGGAAAGACGTTGTATTTTGGTTGAAAATGAAAATCGGGTTGACGTCAGAACCCAACGTAAGATTGACGTCAATGTCCAACGTTGGACAGACGTTGTATTTTAGTTGAAAATGAAAATCGGGTTGACGTCAGAACCCAACGTCAGATTGACGTCAAATCGCCAACGTTGGACAGACGTTGTATTTTGGTTGAAAATGAAAATCAGGTTGACGTCAGAACCCAACGTCAGATTGACGTCAATCTCCAACGTTGGACAGACGTTGTATTTTGGTTGAAAATGAAAATCGGGTTGACGTCAGAACCCAACGTCAGATTGACGTCAATCTCCATTCACGAGTTCACACTTACATATAATAAATAGAATAAAGTTTAAGCGTATTTGGCGTGCTGTCCGAGGGGAGGGCTCCGAGCTTGGAATTTTGGCCCGAACCCAGAGTACCCCCCCTACAGATTAGGACAGGAATAGTTGTAAGTGCGGAGAAGGGGTGGCGGAGGGATGCCGGAAAACTGCCAATGAACAGAGGTAAGTCTGCTGTGTATATATACACACCTCTTATCTTGTTAACTGGGTTGATTACTGATTGTTCTCCTCTTGTGTTAATTAGGTTAATTATCTGAACGTGCTCCTCCTGAACTTTGTTAATAAAACATCATGTGTTGGACAGACGTTGTATTTTGGTTGAAAATGAAAATCAGGTTGACGTCAGAACCCATAACGTCAGATTGACATCAGAATCCATCGTCAATTTGACGTCAATCTCCAGTGTTGGACAGACGTTGCATTTTGGTTGAAAATGAAAATCGGGTTGACTTCAGAACCCAAAGTTAAATTGATTTCAATCTCCAACATTGTACAGACATTGCATTACATCCCTATTGAAAATGGCCATTACCACATTTGTCATCAACCTGTGAATACAAAAGGAAGAGGAGTTAAATGTCCAAATAATTAATTATACATAACACATTATGAACCTCTTGTTATAGTTTGTGTTAAGTTTGTCATATCTAATGTAGATGTCACATTAGTTCTACTGTGGTGCTAGATGGAAGATCATGGGCTCACCCAAACTGCTATGTTTTTATCTTCTGGAGACAAAACTGATATTGCGCAATTTCAAAACCTAAAACCTTCCCCGTTAATGCTAAACGGCAGTGAGGTTGTGAACAGAAAAATCTCTAAACATTTACTTGGGTCTGTTGCATGTACACAAAAGAGAGAGAACAAACAACTGACTGAGCAATTTATGACTATTATATGGTACCAAAAGCAATGTTTTGGAATATTTCACACTATGAGTTCAGTAATATCAGCAGTCTGTCATAATTTTGCAAGTTGGCAATGTTAGAACATATTTGCAAACAGGGCTTGACATTAACATAGAACTGTCCCGTATTTAAGGCATATATGAATGGTATTCAACATTACATCAATATGAGCGTGGTTTGTCCCATTTTTTTATTTACTTCAGTTTTATGGTTTTTGTTTGGCAGCTGCTACTGCCAATCATTTGACCGTTTCTTTATTTTTTAACAGTGTAAAACTGTTATTTTATGGATTTTTCTTAGATTATTACTAACAAATTAAATAAAGTGATATCACTAAACAGTGAACAGAGGAACACTGTCCTTTTACAGATTTTTCCTACATTATTATGATCAAACACATTCAATAAAGTCAAGTCAAGTCAAGTCATCTTTATTTATATAGCGCTTTTAACAATACAGATTGTGTCAAAGCACTTAACAGTATCAAGTTGGAGGATAGAGTGTCAGTATTGTATAATAATAAGATTAAACACTCAATTTTCAGTTAAAGGCATTTCATTATTGAATTCAGAGATGTCATTGTCTAGCTCAGTATAGTTTAAATAGTATCTGTGAAATCCAATTGACGATAATCGCTAGAAATTAAGTGTCCCCAACTGAGCAAGCCAGAGGCGACAGCGGCAAGGAACCAAAACTCCCTCTGTGACAGAGTGGAGAAAAAAAAACCTTGGGAGAAACCAGGCTCAGTCGGGGGGCCAGTTCTCCTCTGGCCAGGATATTATTGTTTATTTATTGTTTTAATTAAGACTTTAAATGTTTTATATTTCTATTTTAATATTGTTGCAATTTCTAACAATAATAGTATTATGTAGTTAGGTATTTTATTATATTTTTAGTTATTTGATTTATTTTTAGTTTTATTGTATTTTAAGTCGAGGTCTTCACTGCGATTATGTCCCCGGGGCTCATCCAGGGGTCCGGCCTCCGCCGACAATCTGGGCCGCAGTCATCATCTCCCGGCGCCAATCCACCATCTGATCCAGACACGGACTGAGAAACAGAATAAGAAAGAAACAGACTAATATTAGCGTAGATGTCAATATTTTTATGATGTAACAAGTACATCATGTGTTATGGGAAGTGTTCCCGGTTCCGGTTGATCTAATTAATGCAGCCTAACAATCCTTTAACGGATTTGAATAATAGAAGTGTATTAGTGTGTTATGTGTACGCCAGGTTAAAGAGATGGGTCTTTAATCTAGATTTAAACTGACAGAGTGTGTCTGCCTCCCGAACAGTGTTTGGTAGATTGTTCCATGGTCATTTGTAACTCTAATGAGAGCAGTCTCAGTACTATGATACGGTCTAAATCCTGACTGGAAATCCTCACAGATATCATTTTTCTCTAAGAAGGAATATAATTGTGAGGATACAACCTTTTCTAATATCTTTGACAGAAAAGGGAGATTCGAGATCGGTCTGTAATTAACTAGATCTTTGGGGTCAAGTTGTGGTTTTTTAATGAGAGGCTTAATAACAGCCAATTTAAAGTTTTTGGGGACATATCCTAATGACAATGACGAATTAATAATAGCCAAAAGAGGATCTATGACTTCTGGAAGCACCTCTTTTAGTAGTTTAGATGGAATAGGGTCTAACATACATGTTGTTGGTTTAGATGAATTAACAAGTTTATACAATTCTTCCTCTCCTATAGTAGAGAATGAGTGGAATTGTTCCTCAGGGGATCTATAGTACACTATTTGATGTGTTGATATAGCTAACGGCTGCATGGTTACAATTTGATCTCTAATAGTATCAATCTTGGAAGTAAAGTAGTTCATAAAATCATTACTGCTGTGCTGTTGGGAAATGTCAACACCTGTTGATGCTTTATTTTTTGTTAATTTTGCCACTGTATTGAATAAATACCTGGGGTTATGTTTGTTTTGTTCTAAAAGAGACGAAAAGTAATCAGATCTAGCAGTTTTTAAAGCTTTTCTGTAGGATAGGGTACTTTCCCGCCAGGCTAAACGAAATACCTCTAGTTTTGTTTTCCTCCAGCTGCGCTCCATTTTCCGGGCTGCTCTCTTTAGAGTGCGAGTGTGCTCATTATACCACGGTGTTGGACTCTTTTCCTTAATCTTCCTTAAGCGTAAAGGAGCAATTGTATCTAAAGTGCTATAAAAGAGAGAGTTCATAGTTTCTGTTACATCATCAAGTTGTTCTGAGCTGTTGGATATGCTGAATTGAGATAAATCAGGAAGATTACTTACAAAGCAGTCTTTTGTGGTAGAAGTGATGGTTCTACCATATTTATAAGAAGGAGTTGAATTTACAGCTTTAACTATATGGAGTTTACACAAGACTAGATAATGATAATGATAAAGTGCTAAAAGTAAAACACTAGCCTAAAAGTTCTGCAGAGAAAAACTTATTTTACAGGTTTAAAAAAAAATAAAAATAATAATTGTTAAAGAATGCTCACGATTGTAAATTAAAAGTTTTATTTTGAAAGACAAAATACAAAGTCTATACATATACTGTACAAAACTGAAAATGTAATCATTCCATTTTTGAAGAAAAACAGTGAAAATTTTAAAGGAAATACATTTCAACATTTAAAATAGTGTACCAATTAACAGAACAGTTTGATGAGAAGTTAATGAGTTGAATTAAATATTCTCAACAGAAGAAATACAAAACATCTACAAGACTGTCACTGTTTCAAATGACTATTAATTCTAAAGGCTGGAATACACTGCATGACTTAAAATCTGAACAGATTTTTAAAACACATCATACATACAGTATCTCACAGAAGTGAGTACACCCCTCACATTTTTGTAAATATTTTATTATATCTTTTCATGTGACAACACTGAAGAAATTACACTTTGCTACAATGTAAAGTAGTGAGTGTACAGCTTGTATAACAGTGTACATTTGCTGTCCCCTCAAAATAACTCAACACACAGCCATTAATGTCTAAACAGCTGGCCACAAAGTGAGTACACCCCTAAGTGAAAATGTCCAAATTGGGCCCAATTAGCCATTTTCTCTCCCCAGTGTCATGTGACTCATTAGTGTTACAAGGTCTCAGGTGTGAATGGGGAGCAGGTGTGTTAAATTTGGTGTTATCGCTCTCACTCTCTCATTCTGGTCACTGGAAGTTCAACATGGCACCTCATGGCAAAGAACTCTCTGAGGATCTGAAAAAAATAATTGTTGCTCTACATAAAGATGGCGTAGACTATATGAAGATTGCCAAGACCCTGAAACTGAGCTGCAGCACGGTGGCCAAGACCATACAACGGTTTAACAGGACAGGTTCCACTCAGAACAGGCCTCGCCATGGTCGACCAAAGAAGTTGAGTGCACGTGCTCAGCGTCATATCCAGAGGTTGTGTTTGGGAAATAGACGTATGAGTGCTGCCAGCATTGCTGCAGAGGCTGAAGGGGTGGGTGGGGTCAGCCTGTCAGTGCTCAGACCATACGCCGCACACTGCATCAAATTGGCCTGCATGGCTGTCGTCCCAGAAGGAAGCCTCTTCTAAAGATGATGCACAAGAAAGCCTGCAAACAGTTTGGTGAAGACAAGAAGACTAAGGACATGGATTACTGGAACCATGTCGTGGTCTGATGAGACCAAGATAAACTTATTTGGTTCAGATAATGTCAAGCATGTGTGACGGCAACCAGGTGAGGAGTACAAAGACAAGTGTGTCTTGCCTACAGTCAAGCATGGTGGTGGGAGTGTCGTGGTCTGGAGCTGCACGAGTGCTGCCGGCACTGGGGAGCTACAGTTCATTGAGGGAACCATGAATGCCAACATGTACTGTGACATACTGAAGCAGAGACTGGGCTGCAGGGAAGTATTCCAACATGATAACGACCCCAAACACACCTCCAAGACGACCACTGCCTTGCTAAAGAAGCTGAGGGTAAAGATGATGGACTGGCCAAGCATGTCTCCAGACCTAAACCCTATTGAGCATCTGTGGGGCATCCTCAAACGGAAGGTGGAGGAGTGCAAGGTCTCTAACATCCACCAGCTCCATGATGTCGTTATGGAGGAGTGGAAGAGGACTCCAGTGGCAACCTGTGAAGCTCTGGTGAACTCCATGCCCAAGAGGGTTAAGGCAGTGCTGTAAAATAATGGTAGCCACAAAATATTCATAATTTGGGCCCAATTTGGACATTTTCACTTAGGGGTGTACTCACTTTTGTGGCCATCGGTTTAGACATTAATGGCTGGGTGTTGAGTTATTTTGAGGGGACAGCAAATGTACACTGTTATACAAGCTGTACACTCACTACTTTACATTGTAGCAAAGTATAATTTCTTCAGTGTTGTCACATGAAAAGATATAATAAAATATTTACAAAAATGTGAGGGGTGTACTCACTTCTGTGAGATACTGTATACTGACTTTGTAAATAGTGAAAGGAATACTGGGCATCATACACTACATGATCGAGGATCATACACTACCAGACTTTAAAGTTGTTCCGATCACAACAAACTCACTCAGAAACATGAGCCTTGTTGCTAGGAGACGTGTGACAAATAAAACAATATGCGTTCTAAAGTCGGCTGAAAATATCAAACATTTTTGATATCCTCCGACTGGATAGAATCTGAAGCTAAAAAAACGGAGTCTGTGACTATCATACACTACGCGATTTTCTATGGAATCTGTCATCTAAAAACTGCAGACTGTCTCTGACTTTCGGCAAGTAGCGTCAACTTCTCCAGACTGTAAATTGGCTGAAAATCAGGGCAAAAAAACGTATAGTGTATTTCAGGCTTAAATATACAGGTGCTGGTCATATAATTAGAATATCATCAAAAAGTTGATTTATTTCACTAATTCCATTCAAAATGTGAAACTTGTATAATGTATACATTCATTCCACACAGACTGATATATTTCAAGTGTTTATTTCTTTTAATTTTGATGATTATAACTGACAACTAATGAAAACCCCAAATTCAGTATCTCAGAAAATTAGAATATTACTTAAGACCAATACAAAGAAAGGATTTTTAGAAATCTTGGCCAACTGAAAAGTATGAACATGAAAAGTATGAGCATGTACAGCACTCAATACTTAGTTGGGGCTCCTTTTGCCTGAATTACTGCAGCAATGCGGCATGGCATGGAGTCGATCAGTCTGTGGCACTGCTCAGGTGTTATGAGAGCCCAGGTTGCTCTGAAAGTGGCCTTCAGCTCTTCTGCATTGTTGGGTCTGGCATATCGCATCTTCCTCTTCACAATACCCCATAGATTTTCTATGGGGTTAAGGTCAGGCGAGTTTGCTGGCCAATTAAGAACAGGGATACCATGGTCCTTAAACCAGGTACTGGTAGCTTTGGCACTGTGTGCAGGTGCCAAGTCCTGTTGGAAAATGAAATCTGCATCTCCATAAAGTTGGTCAGCAGCAGGAAGCATGAAGTGCTCTAAAACTTCCTGGTATACGGCTGTGTTGACCTTGGACCTCAGAAAACACAGTGGACCAACACCAGCAGATGACATGGCACCCCAAACCATCACTGACTGTGGAAACTTTACACTGGACCTCAAGCAACGTGGATTCTGTGCCTCTCCTCTCTTCCTCCAGACTCTGGGACCCTGATTTCCAAAGGAAATGCAAAATTTACTTTCATCAGAGAACATTACTTTGGACCACTCAGCAGCAGTCCAGTCCTTTTTGTCTTTAGCCCAGGCGAGATGTTTCTGACGCTGTCTGTTGTTCAAGAGTGGCTTGACATGGACCCTGAAATCCATGTCTTGCATACGTCTGTGCGTAGTGGTTCTTGAAGCACTGACTCCAGCTGCAGTCCACTCTTTGTGAATCTCCCCCACATTTTTGAATGGGTTTTGTTTCACAATCCTCTCCAGGGTGCGGTTATCCCTATTGCTTGTACACTTTTTTCTACCACATCTTTTCCTTCCCTTCGCCTCTCTATTAATGTGCTTGGACACAGAGCTCTGTGAACAGCCAGCCTCTTTTGCAATGACCTTTTGTGTCTTGCCCTCCTTGTGCAAGGTGTCAATGGTCGTCTTTTGGACAACTGTCAAGTCAGCAGTCTTCCCCATGATTGTGTAGCCTACAGAACTAGACTGAGAGACCATTTAAAGGCCTTTGCAGGTGTTTTGAGTTAATTAGCTGATTAGAGTGTGGCACCAGGTGTCTTCAATATTGAACCTTTTCACAATATTCTAATTTTCTGAGATACTGAATTTGGGGTTTTCATTAGTTGTCACTTATAATCATCAAAATTAAAAGAAATAAACACTTGAAATATATCAGTCTGTGTGGAATGAATGTATACATTATACAAGTTTCACTTTTTGAATGGAATTAGTGAAATAAATCAACTTTTTGATGATATTCTAATTATATGACCAGCACCTGTATATGATGCCCAGCTTTCCTTTGTCATTATTTACAAAGTCGATATGTGTATGATGCCTGGTGTTTTAAAGGGATACTCCACCCCAAAATAAAAATTGCCATTAATCACTTACCCCCATGTCGTTCCAAACCCGCAAAAGCTTAATTCGTCTTCAGAACACAATTTAAAGGGGTGGTTGATTGCGATTTCACTTTTTTAAAATTAGTTAGTGTGTAATGTTGCTGTTTGAGCATAAACAATATCTGCAGAGTTACGGCGCTGAAAGTTCAATGCAAACGGAGATATCGTCTTTTAAAATTTTGGCAGTTTAATGCCTACAAAAACGACAGGTAAGGGACTACAACGAGTTACTTCCCGGGTCTGATACGTCACAGACCCAGATAAACCCTGCCCCCGGGAACACGCAGCAAAGGGGGCGAGGCGCTGCTTTAGAGAAGAGGAAGAGAAAACTAGGGATGCACGTAAAAATCTATTCATATGAATCGCGATTCTGTCTTTTAACGATTCTAATGGATTCACAAGTTTCAAAATCATTAAAGCAGCAGTTCCTAATACTGTTACTTGTGTCTCCCTGCTCTGCATCTCTCTCTCTCTCTCTCTCTCTCTCTCTCATTCAGATCGTCAAATAAGCTCCAACAAACTGTTCCAATTATACACTTTTCACACAGCAATGAGAAGCATTATAAATGGACACGCGTGCGGTTGCTGTGCTGTATTAAAGCTTTAATCAGGATAAAACCGTATATTAAAAGCTAACAGAAGCAGTAGCACTTACAAATAGCAGCGTATTTAAAAGTATGAGACAACAACAACCAAACATACCATTAAGAGCCGTGCTTGCACAGGTTCTGCACGATCATCTTCACTAATATCCTCTGGGTCTCAATCGGGCTCAAATTGATAAGCATTATAGACAACGCCACTGTTTACAATTCAACCGGAGCACATGCCACTGAGGAGAGAGGCGGGACATTCAGACGTGCAGTAGAGGCGGTTTAGCCAATCACAACACACTGAGCCAGCTAACCAATCTCAGCCCATCGAGGGAGGGGCTTCATAAACCAGGAAATAAATCGAGGCGTTTGTCAGAGAAGGGACAGAGAGGTGTGGAATAAAGGTAAATTATGTGAAAAATAATGCGTTTTAAAAAAAAACAAGCATGAGCACATGCTAGACTGCACCCCATAAACACAATCAAGCCTAGAAAAAAAAAAACAGTCAACCACCCCTTTAAGATATTTTGGATGAAAACCGGGAGGCTTGTGACTGTCCCATTGACTGCCAAGTAAATTACACTGTCAAGGTCCAGAAAAGTATGAAACACATCACCAGAATACTCCATCTGCCATCAGTGGTTCACAATCTGACTGTTATGAAGCGACGAGAATACTTTTTGTACGGAAATAAAACAAAAATAACGACTTTATTCAACAATTAGGCACCGTAACGTCTCCTCTGCGTCAGCGCAGCGCCATTTCGGAGATTATGCCCTGGACGCAAAATGCGTACACTCTTCAGTATCAGCCTCGACACAGGGATGCGCTGTTTGCGTTCAAATCAAAGCGTAAATCGACGTAGAAGACCAGGGATGGATTAACGCACGGGCCAAAATAACACTACTCCCGGAACGCGATTTCAACTGTGCCCCCTCAGATTTTTGAGGCAAGTGGATTTAGAATGCAGCTTCCAAAAGACAAAAATAGCCGCATAATATTTGATAAACCATCACACCGGTGTGATTAGATCGTTTAGTGTGGCACATCATCAGCTGCTAAATTCAAATCTGCGTTCGATCAACTTTGCTGGCATGGAGCCAGAGATAGCTGCGTTTTTAGCTACAGCACTGCGATATGTGCGCATTATAACCAATCACACATGATTCTGTTGAGCTTATGAGTACAATGGCCAATAAGAGGCATTCAGATGAGTCATCGCTGAAACAGCTGTGTTTTATTCAGTGTGAGCGCTCCCTGAATGAATTCTGCTCTCTGCCGATTTCTCACATCAGAAACAACAAAGTGCAGATGTGTGTAAGATGTAAGTAAGATATTAATTTAACAATGAAAGCAACTTCAGTGATTAATGGGAGTTTCTGAAAATGCTTGAATTCTGGCTAGGTCAATGATAATGTTCTTTGATAATGTAAATGCTATTTTGCTCTCTTTCTGTATAATAAACAGGGCCGGATTTACCTCTTATCGTGACATAGGCAAAACGATATTTTGGGCCCCCCTTCCTTATTAATAAGCCTATATAATATTACCACCCAAGCAAACAAAAATATTTTCTAATCAGTGGAAACCGTTACAGTGTTTTCTATCGCAATAAGTGCTTGTGTTCAGTCAATAAAGATCTAACGTATTAATTTGTTTGAGAATGGAGAAAGGCTCTAGCGTCGTGGCCACATTATACTGTACCACTTAGGGAGTGCATTATTTCTGTAATAATTTGAATGGCCTGGAGTCACAACCACACATCAAGACATCGTTCAGAAGATTTATTTCAAGACTTTTGTCATGTTTCCATCCTGAAATCTCATGTGTGTTGAAATAATTTCTTGCGCACCTCATAAACCTTCAATTCCAAAACGTAATTTTAGAGCTAATAACAGGGGATTGAGCCATTGATATGCAGGCTAATGCAGTTATTAATGCAGTCTAACACACTTATTAGAGAGAGAGAGAGAGAGAGCGTGTGAATACCAGCGTCTGTGCTTCTCTCATGTTCAGCAGCAGCATCTACTAATAATGAATCACTGATTCTATTACCTCGCTACTGAGAAATGTCATGTAGCTTTTCAGCTGCGAAACTATTTTATCGATAAATTCACAGGCCAGCCGCAACTCTTGACAACAAGTTTCTTTCCGTGTCTCCGCGTGTGTGCGGAGTGTGTGTCTGTGCTGTGTGTGCATCTGAGATATAAAGGTCCAAAATCCATTTACTTACATTTGAGAATCGAGACATATCATGATATAGTTAAAACACTTGCTGTGTCATAATCCATCCCTGTAGAAGACGCATCCCTGTGTCGAGGCTGATACAGAAGAGTGTACGCATTTTGCGTCCAGGGCATAATCTCCGAAATGGCGCTACGGTGATGCAAAAAGTATTCTCGTTGCTTCATAACGTAACGATTGAACCACTGATGGCAGATGGAGTATTCTGGCGATGTGTTTCATACTTTTCTGGACCTTGACAGTGTAATTTACTTGGCAGTCAATGGGACAATCACAAGCCTCCCGGTTTTCATCCAAAATATCTTAAATTGTGTTTCGAAGACGAACAAAGCTTTTACGGGTTTGGAACGACATGGGGGTAAGTGATTAATGACAAAATTTTCATTTTGGGGTGGAGTATCCTTTTAAAAGGATTAATGAATAATGAAAGTTTCATTATTCAGATGTAAATTTGTGTAAACAAATTCCTGAGGAGGAATTCTTGAGGAGCAAAAATAAAATTATATTTTTATCTTACAAGTTAGGGTTAGTATCATGATTTATTCTTTGAAAAAGATTGTGCAGGGAACTGTATTTTAGCTTGTATTTTCCCAATCAGGTTTATAGTGTTTTTATCAATATTCGATTGACCCTTTTGGGCTCCATATAGCTCTGATAATATATGTGGACAAAAATTGCATTGTATTTTAATCCTGAACACTAGCTACACAAGTGTAATAATAAGTAAAATCAAAACATACAAATAAAGGTCCATGATTCTGCACCAGAAGTGATAGAAACAGCAGATAAAGAGCAGTCCTCCAAATCTGAAGTAATCAGCTGGATCCTTGCTGCATCTGGGGGTTAAATAATAATAAAAAAAAAAAAAATAATAATAAAAAAAAAAAAAAAAAAAAAATATATATATATATATATATATATATATATATATATATATATAAAAAGACAGATTTATTGAAAAGTCCTTAAAAAGGAGGATTTCATTTGTGTAACTTTTCTTTAAACAACATTTGACATTATGAGACATTCTGGCTAATTTAAGCCAACATCACCATCTGATACTGATCAAATACTGATATTTAGTCATCAGGTATGGCAACCAAAACCCAACGTCTCTTAGACGTCATAATGGTAACGTCCACATTTAATCTAGTTGTGACCTAATGGTTAGAGTCAGATTTGTAATCTGAAGGTCATGGGTTCGAGTCTCAGTCCTGGTAGGAAATGTAGATGAACAGTGCTCTCTTCAAAAACCCACTAGTGTAAACGGGGCTTGAGGTGCCCTTGAGCAAGGCACGTAACCCCCACGGGCTGCACAATAAAAATGGCTGACCAAAGCTCTGGGTGTGTGTTCTCTACTCACTGCTGTGTGTGTACTCTACTTGTAGTTATAAAGAAATGAGTATTCACAACAATGAACAACTTTTCCCAGATGTATCATAAAGTAAACAAATTCTGTACCCAGACAAATGCCAATTAGTACACCAAAAAAATTAAATAATTAATATTTTTATCAATTGCTAAAATGCTAATACCTGAATATTTATAACTAATATAATTATGAACCTGTTTACACAGTTTTTCTATCACAAGTGGGTGAAATGTCTAACAAATGTACTTGAGGAGATCATTAAATTACTCAAGATTTCATACTTATCCACCTTATTCCTAAATGCGGAAGTAAGCCTATGGGCGAGACTTCCAGTTCATTAGCGGCTATAGGGAAATAACGATAAGAATAACAACATGCAGTAAATGGTAAAACTGTTTGCATTACAAACCAGTGTGTTCATAATTAAGATACTACACTAAAATAATATGGTAAGACACACCAATTTGCAATATCAAGCAGCAAAACGAGCGGTTCTGTACAGCTAAAAAAGTACAAATATCTGGAAGTAAAAGAGACCAGAAGCAAGACCCATAAAATCTACAAATGGGCCATTTTTATGTAAAGAATAAGGTGGATATGATGCAAATTCTGTCATCATTTACTCACCTATGTCTTTTCCAACCTGCATAACTGACTTTTTTTTCTGTGGAACACAAAAGAAGATTAAAAAAAGACATGAGGGTGAGATAATGATGAGGGAGTTTTCATTTTGAGTGAGCTAAAGAATTAAGTTTGAATCAGAGTGGTGCCTTGGTGCAGAGTTTGCCTGCTTTGCCCGTGTTCACATTTCAGCACATGATCATTTAAGTATTATGTTAGTATGACATGAATACTCACTTTTACGTAAGATCATGTGGCAGAAGATTTTCAATCCCAGAACCTCTGGACCATGAGAGGGAAAACACACACACACACACAAACAAATTAATATTTAACAGGTTTAATAAAACAATATTAATTGTTGACTTACTGACAGAGACATGGGCTTACAAAAATTTTGCCTACTCACCAGCTTTATACAAAAACTTAACAGTAAGTTAGATCCAAAAGCATGGTTTGCATGGTATTCTTCAGAGTCCAATAATGGTGGTTTCATGTCCTCTCTGTTGAACGAGTGTACATGCTAGTTTTTCCATGTTCCACCCCAGCCAGCATTTCAACGTTGATTCACCGGTGAATCAACGTCGGGTACCATGGTTGAATCAACGTTGGATTATGTTTCGATTTTGCAAATTGGATCAACGTTGATATTGTGACGTTGTTTCACAGCGAAATCATGACGTTGTTTCACCGTCTTACCTTCAGCATTGGTGAATTAAGGTTGTTCTGTAGACGTTGGATTAACGTTGAATTATGTGTTGATTTTGCAAATTGAATCAACGTTGATAACACGTTGTTTCACCGTCGTACTTTCAACATGAGTGAATACACAACTGTACGTTCAATTAGAACCTAGTTTGCATTTAGATCAACACTGTACACATACATAAAGTTTAAAAATCAAATGACTGGCAGCAATGGCTTTACAATCAACTTCAATAAACTACCACACGCTGAAAATGGTAAAACAGCAGTTTTATTTTGGAAACATACAGTATAAAACAGATGAAAATAATCCCAAACTTTATCTTGCAGTGTTTGTGCTTGGATGTATTGTTAAAAACCTGTAAAATCCAAATACAACATTTAAAGACTCAAAGTGTTTGTACCATAACATGCATATTTTGCGCTGCACTTGCAAGAGAAACCCTTGTACTTCTTTTGACTGAAACCAGTTGATCTTTTATTTTGATGGAAATCTATAGTTTCTGTGAAAACATGTTTTACTAATGTGTCTCATTACAAGAGATTTGCACATTTGTGCAGTGAGAATGTGTTGAACAGTTTGAGAATGGAACCTGCAACAGAAACCATGTCGGTGGTAAAGGATAGGACTGCCTGAGTTTTGTCGACAGCCAGAGGAAATTCTTTACGCAGAAAAAAACGCTGCCTTGAATGAAATGTATTTAATATTTTAAGTAGAAATGTTTCTTCAAATTCTGATAAAATGTTAGAACCAACTGCCTTGTGCATATAGCGTGGTTGTGCTTTGGGTGATCCTTGAAAGAGTCCCAGCTCAAGGTCCTTTCTGATGCTGTGTCCTCTCTCTCACACTTGTGCACTTTCGGTACTGTCCTGTATGTATAAATAACAAAAACACCAAAAATAAATACTCATAAAAGATCAACTTTGATATTGTGAAATATATTTAACTGAAAACTGAATGCAAAACATATCACATACAATATTTTCACTTTAAGTTCAATAACAGTGGGGTTGGAAACAAAGTGCACAGCACTATTCATTACACACCTATTTAATGTATTCAGATGAAAGTTTGCAATATTAAATTATTCACAAGCAGTTTTTTCAGAGCCCCCAGTTACACTGTTTTAATCAGATTCCTAACTATACAGTGTATTTAGTAAAACAAGTCAAATCAAATAAAGTAAATTTTTATTAAGTAAAATCAAAACCTTTCACAAAAGGTCAATGAATCTCTTCCAGAAGTGACAGTGCAGTGTAGCAGATGAACAATTCCTTACCAAATTGCCAATAAACAGCTGGATCCTTGATGAACCTACAAGGGGAAAGAAGAAATGGTTCACTGAAAAGTTTTTTTCCTAATAAGAATACTTATTGTTGTCAGCCACTTTAAAATTGTAAATACAGTTTGAACATTAACACTACACGGTGTGTACATACAGGTAAATACAAAATTTAAATAATGATTAAATTAAAATGTGTTGTACCAAAAGTTAAATAAAAACTGTACTATACTTAAATGTAAAAAAAAAAAAAAAAAACTTTACTCAAATAAAGATTAAATTAAAATGTATTGACATTAATTTATATTTAATTTAGTGATTCCTCTGCGTACCACTAGAGGGAGCCTGAGTAGCACTAGTGGTACTCATACCACACTGAGAATCACTGCTTTAAACAATCTTAATTCGTTTAAATTTGCGATTATTTGATATTTAGAAAACATGAACAGAGTATGTTATCTTTTGAGACTATTATACGATTAAAAATATAACAATGCATAGCATTCACATCAGAAAAATCTCTAAGACAGACATTAACGTAACACAACTTGCAACACACAACATTAGCATCTGTGATAAAGCAATACAAAAACACACACACACACACACACACACACACACACACAGACACAGGTATTTATCTTCTGCAGGTTAACGTTACATGTCATTTAAGTTACCCATTTTTAAACTCTGGTAACATTATACTTTACTATTTTTGAAAGGTAAGATTTTCTTACCTGATTTTGTCCGTGTGTTTGCAGGACCTCGCAGATCACACCTGACCCTTCCTGTGTTCACATTCTAGTTATTGTTCTCCGTTGACATGTCACGACTCAAATTCACTCAAAATAAAAATTTAACAGGCAAATATTTATATTATAAATAATTCGGAAACGACCGAGCAATCTCAACGAGCAGCAGCTCACACACACAGTCAGTCAGCCGCCTCACTCAGAAAGACGATAATAACGGTCATATTTTCAAACTGAGAAAGGCGCGAACAGTTTCATTGGCCAGTTTCCTGGATGACAGCCAGATTAACCAATCATGATCAAAGAAATAAGGTAAACGCAGTGAAATGTATTTAGTTTTATTGTTGTTAATGATGATAATATTTTAACATATACCTTTAGATTTTAGAATAGGTTTAACGATCAAAATATTGTAAAATGCTAATAAAATAATATGATTTTAAATAATTTAGTAATAATAATTTAAAAGGCAGAAATTTATTTTGTATGCTGTTGAAGACATTAAGTTGATTCAACATACAGTTCTTGTAAAAAAAGCAAATCAACATTGATTTACAAGTGTTTTTGGTAACCTTTTTCAACCATTTAGCATTAAACATTTTTTCAACGTTGTTTCAATGTTGAAGCAACAACTGTCATTATTTCAACCATATTTCAACGTTGAAGATTGGTCATGTGCCGGCTGGTTTTCAACCGTTCAGCATTCAACGTTGTATTAACGTTGTTTCAACGTTAAAACAACAACTGACCTTATTTCAACCATATTTCAACGTTGAAGGTCGGTCATGTGCCGGCTGGGACAGTAATAAAATAATATTTATAAAATAAATATAGATATTTTTACTATTTCATTCTGTTATTAAAAAATAAGATCAGCAAAAGGCGGCCTTCTGTACTTAACTCATATTAACATCAAACATATCCCGCTATTTATTCTGTCATTCATGCATGTTTATCTATTAAAACGTACATAACTTGTAGTACTACGCGGACATATTCACATTTCGCGATATAAAAAAAAAACAACGAGTCACTTTAAATCATCCCTAAAACATCGTCATTACACAGAGCCTTATCTGGACGGCATTAAAACATAATAACAAAACACAGTAACAGATTATGTCATCGCGATTAGCATATCACTTTAACAGTAACAAAAAAAATATAAAAGGTATTTATCTTCTGCCGTTTCCAATATATGTCCATTGTCTGTGTTCATATTCGTGCTTTTTCGTTCTCAATCGACACCGCATAACTCAAAAACGGTCCAAATAAGAAAGCATCTGTCAGATATGTGATAATCCACGTAAAAGCCATTATAGTACACTGAACAGAGCAGGACTGCAGATAAACAACAGAACAGAGTAAGCAGGAACTGACTGATGTGAAAATTCAAATTTGAGCGGTAGGAGGCGTGCTCACTTGTCATTGGCCAGATTCCTGGATGACATTCAGATTAACCAATCACGACCAAAGTAACACAGAGAGACATCAAACAACATTGCAACTGTAGAAAAAAGTTTTAAACAAAAGATAGCAAATATGTATGTATATTGTTTTTTTTTTTTTTAGGCTGTTACATGTAATTAATTAAAAAATTGTGTTTTCACTTATGCTCACAACCACGGTTAGGTGCATCTATGCCATTCACTATTCACCTATAATTTCCCTATAAATTTAGAGTTAAAATAGTGTTAGGTTTAGGAGTACAAAGAGGGTGTGTACATGTCTGGCTATACTTGTAAGTTACAGTTATATTCACATGACCAATAATGACCCTTTTGAACTTTAACAAATCCCTTGCCTCAACCGTATAACCACTCTTATGCCTAAATGCAGCTGTGCATACAACTGTGGCATTTTCTGTATCTGCCCCTTTGCTGTTTTGCAGTGTTACACCACCTGTTGGTTTAGGTTTATTCCTTTGTCCACAGTAACACTTACTACAAACACTGTCATAATTGCAACATTTGTCTACTGATTACACAGTTGACTGCAGTGGCAATGCCGTTACAGCATTCATGGTATGGGAAAATGTAAACTGTAAATGTTGATATGCGACTAATTCAACAATAATTGAGGCCTTTGATAATGAATGTACTCTTATTCATTTCATCACTGTATTGCTTGCAAAAGCAAGATGATTCAGTGGTTATTAAGCAGTCACCTCACAGCAAGGTGTTTCCATAATGCAGACATGCACATTTGACAAATTGAGGATTCTAAATCTTCCATATTTGAATGTATGTTTTCTACACATTCCAGTCCTTTCAGACCCTTTTCTCTATGCTCTGTTTTTTTTCTCATTTCAAATTTCTCAGTAGGTATATGGTTTCTCTCACACAAATAACAAATGCATATTCTGATCAAATAGCATACCAATACTTTACAATGGCTGTATGACATGTGTTTGTGAAAGTTTTTTTTTTTTTTTGAGCTTTTAAATATTATGCATACTATTCTCTGTTCACAATTTCCATTGCAAAGCAATTTGGATCAACTGGTGTGTGGGCAGAGGCCTGAAAGTTTCAACCTGGAGTGTAGTGCAGCTTTACTCTTTAAAAACAGACTATGCATTTTTTGATGTGATGAAATAAGTCAGCTATATTTGTGTTCAGAATTGCAGAGTTTAAATGTAAAAATACCTAAATATAAAACTAATATGATGTACTTTAAAATTACAAAGAAAAATGCTAAACAGCTAGTATGGACATAAACCTTTAATATAATGAGCTACATATTAAAGATTATTTGTGTTATTTTACATTAATGTATATGCAATTTAAGAAAACAGAAAAAAATACAGTATAAATAATACAGCCATGTTCCTGTGTTAAAAAATGAGAACTACTATAATTTGTCATCAATGATATAATAGCCTACTTAAAATAACAGTTGTTAATTTATAGATGTTGTTTTACAGAATTGTGCTTATAGTTTAAAATAACAGAAAAATACTGTAAATACAGTATTAAATGTACAGTTCTCTTGTGAAAATTATTATTGTTTTTCCCTCATGACTAAATGTCAGTATTTGACATCAATATGACGTTGGCTTAAGACGTTGGCTTGACGTTGGATTTTGGTTAGTTAATGCCACAACCTAAAACTAACTAAAGATCAACGTCAAATGATGGTAGAATTTGACGTTTGTGGACGTTACCATTATGACGTCTAAGAGACGTTGGGTTTTGGTTGCTATACCTGATGACTAAATATCAGAATTTGACGTCAAGGTGACATTGGCTTGAGACGTTGGCTCGACATTGGATTTTGTTTAGTTAATGCCACAACCTAATGCTAACTAAATATCAACGTCAAATGATGTTAGAATTTGACGTTGTGTTGACGTTACCATTATGACGTCTAATAGACGTTGGGTTTTGGTTGCCATACCTGACGACTAAATATCAGAATTTGACGTTGGATTTTGGTTAGTTAATGCCACAACCTAAAACTAACTAAAGATCAATGTCAAATGATGTTATAATTTGACGTTGTGTTGACGTTACCATTATGACGTCTACAAGACGTTGGGTTTTGGTTGCCATACCTGACGACTAAATATCAGAATTTGACGTCAATGTGACGTTGGCTTAAGGCGTTGGCTTGACGATGGATTTTGGTTAGTTAATGCCACAACCTAAACCTAACTAAAGATCAATGTCAAAGGATGTTAGAATTTGACGTTGTGTGGACGTTACCATTATGACGTCTAAGAGACGTTGGGTTTTGGTTGCCATACCTGACAACTAAATATCAGTATTTGACGTCAAGGTGACGTTGGCTTGAGATGTCGGCTCGACATTGGATTTTGGTTAGTTAATGCCACAACCTAAAAATAACTAAAGATCAACGTCAAATGATGTTAGAATTTGACGTTGTGTTGATGTTACCATTATGACGTCTAAGAGACGTTGGGTTTTGGTTGCCATACCTGACGACTAAATATCAGCATTTGACGTCAATATGACGTTGGCTTAAGACATTGGCTTGACGTTGGATTTTGGTTAGTCAAAGGGATAGTTCACTTTGAAATTAAAATGTGGTATCTATCAGCTTACCGTAAGGGCATCCAAGATGTAGGTGTCTTTTTCTCTTCAGTAGATCCAATTTTGATGTTTTTAGGTCAAACCGTTCTAGTCTGTCAGTCATATAATGGCAGGTATAGGTCACTGTCTCAATAAGAGGGAAAAAGAACATGCACAGAGAAATCCAAATTAAACAATTCCCCATCGTAACTACACATTGATGGCCTAAGACACGAAACGAGTGGTTTGTGTGAGAAAACGAACAGTATTTATATTGTTTTTTACCTCTTGTACACAACCATGTCCAAGTGATCTGAGTGCGCACACACATCCGCGCTGTGGCTCACGCTGCATTCACACAGGGCGTCGGCGTCAACGCTTGACGGAGGGAGTGTCTGAAGCGTGGTGCTGACGCGCTGTCATAGTTACAACAACCAATCACATACTTCTCTGGTGTTTCATGAATGGGATTAGGTATTTGCATGAGGCGATCTGATTGGCTGACGCCTCCGTTGGCGCTTGAAAAGTTGCGTCAGCACCACGCTTCAGACACGCCCTCCGTCAAGCGTTGACGCTAAGCCAGAGCGCATGCACACACACACACGTCACACACCGGATGTGTGTGCACACTCAGATCACTTGGACATGGTTGTGTACAAGAGGTAAAAAACAATATAAATACTGTTCGTTTTCTCACACAAACCGCTCGTTTCGTGTCTTAGGCCATCAATGTGTAGTTACGATGGGGAATTGTTTAATTTGGATTTCTCTGTGCATGTTCTTTTTCCCTCTTATAGAGACAGTGGACTATACCTGCCATTATATGACTGACAGACTAGAACGGTTTGACCTAAAAACATCAAAATTGGATCTACTGAAGAAAAAAAGACACCTACATCTTGGATGCCCTTGGGGTAAGCTGATAGACACCAAATTTGAATTTCAAAGTGAACTATCCCTTTAATGCCACAACCTAAAACTAACTAAAGATCAATGTCAAATGATGTTATAATTTGACGTTGTGTGGACGTTACCATTATGACGTCTACAAGACGTTGGGTTTTGTTTGCCATACCTGACGACTAAATATCAGAATTTGACGTCAGTGTGACGTTGGCTTAAGACGTTGGCTTGATGTTGGATTTTGGTTAGTTAATGCCACAACCTAAAACTAACTAAAGATCAACGTCAAATGATGTTATAATTTGACGTTACCATTATGACGTCTAACAGACGTTGGGTTTTGGTTGCCATACCTGACGACTAAATATCAGAATTTGACGTCTATGTGACGTTGGCTTAAGACGTTGGATTTTGGTTAGTTAATGCCACAACCTATAACTAACTAAAGATCAACGTCAAATGATGTTATAATTTGACGTTGTGTTGACGTTACCATTATGACGTCTAGGAGACGTTGGGTTTTGGTTGCCATACCTGATGACTAAATATCAGAATTTGACGTCTATGTGACGTTGGCTTAAGACGTTGGCTTGACGTTGGATTTTGGTTAGTTAATGCCACAACCTATAACTAACTAAAGATCAACGTCAAATGATGTTATAATTTGACGTTGTGTAGACGTTACCATTATGACGTCTAGGAGACGTTGGGTTTTGGTTGCCATACCTGATGACTAAATATCAGAATTTGACGTCAATGTGACGTTGGCTTAAGACGTTGGCTTGACGTTGGATTTTGGTTAGTTAATGCCACAACCTAAAACTAACTAAAAATCAACGTCAAATTATGTTAGAATTTGATGTTGTGTTGACGTTACCCTTATGACGTCTACTAGACGTTGGGTTTTGGTTGCCATACCTGACGACTAAATATCAGAATTTGACGTCAGTGTGACGTTGGCTTAAGACGTTGGTGTTACAGAATGGCCCGTATTCCACCATCACTCATCACCCTCACCTGCACCTGATTAATTATCATGTACACCTGCTCCTCATCATCACAGCTCATCACCCCTGCTCTACTTAAGCTCACTCCTCACTCCAGTCATCGTCTGATCTTGAAGTCACATAGCTGCCAACACATTGTATCTGGAGGATACTATACGGACCTTCACTCTACAAGCGGACTGCTAGCTGAGTATACTTTCCTGCATTACTTACCTGATGATACTTACCCTCTGTCTTCCCTCTCACCACCAGTTACCTGTTCATCTGTGGACGCTTGAGACTCGCAGGCTCTCCAGGATTCCTATCTGCCACAAACCTGCCAAGAGACAGAGACAGTCAGAATCCCAGTGCACTATCTACCATACATCTAAGAAAGCAACTTACCTCACTCAAGGACTCTCACCACTGTTGTATCACCAAATCCTGTAATAAACTCAATCTCTTTTACACTTACCTTTGTGTCTGGCAGTTCCGTAACAGTTGGCTTGACGTTGGATTTTGGTTAGTTAATCCCACAACCTAAAACTAATTAAAGATCAACGTCAAATGATGTTAGAATTTGACGTTGTGTTGACGTTACCATTATGACGTCTAAGAGACGTTGGGTTTTGGTTGCCATACCTGACGACTAAATATCAGAATTTGATGTCAGTGTGACGTTGGCTTAAGACGTTGGCTTGACGTTGGATTTTGGTTAGTTAATGCCACAACCTAAAACTAACTAAAGATCAACGTCAAATGATGTTAGAATTTGACGTTGTGTTGATGTTACCATTATGACGTCTAGCAGACGTTGGGTTTTGGTTGCCATACCTGACGACTAAATATCAGTATTTGACGTCAATGTGACGTTGGCTTGAGACGTTGGTTCGACGTTGGATTTTGGTTACTTTACAACACAACCTAAAAACAACTAAATATCAACGTCAGCTGACGTCGGTCTTGGACGTCAATTTAACGTTGTCATTAGACGTTGGCTTGACATTGAATTTTGGTCACCTGACGTCGCGACCTAAATCCAACCTAATATCAACGTCATATGACGTTGTGTGCCTGCTGGCAGGCGTTAGACTCCAACGAGTCGCAGTGTCAAGTCACCGACACCGCCCCTAAGTCACTGATCGATGATGCACTAGCAAAGCCAGGATCTGGACCAAGCACAAACAGCAAGGACAAGGACCCTCTCCTCTGCTCACTGCAGGAGCCTGAATAAAACGCAGGCCCCCTTCGAATCATGACTGCAATAGATGTGTTGTTCAACAACTGTACGGCCCAAGACATCCACGTTCCTAAAGCCAATCACCTGGGATGGCTCATCAGCCAGGCGTTCCATGACTTTGAACTGATGGTACCTGTCATAGGCCCTATAACCACACAGCTAATGTCAGACGAATACGATGACACCGTAACGTTCACAAAACGTGTAAAAAAAACGTTCACTGCTCTGTAAATTCTTCGTCATCAGTCAGGAACCTAGGTGTACTATTTAATAGTAATCTCTCCTTTGACAGCCACGTTTCTAGCATTTGTAGAACTGCATTTTTTCATCTTAAAAATATATCTAAACTGAGACCTATGCTCTCAATGTCAAATGCAGAAATATTAATTCATGCGTTTATGACCTCAAGGTTAGATTATTGTAATGCTTTATTGGGTGGTTGTTCTGCACGCTTAATAAACAAATTACAGATGGTTCAAAATGCAGCAGCTAGAGTTCTTACTAGAACCAGGAAGTATGAGCACATTAGCCCGGTTCTGTCAACACTGCACTGGCTCCCTACTAAACATCGTATAGATTTTAAAATCTTGTTAATTACTTATAAAGCCCTGAATGGTTTAGCTCCTCAGTACTTGAGCGAGCTCTTATCGCATTATAGTCCTTCACGTCCACTGCGTTCTCAAAACTCTGGCCGTTTGATAATACCTAGAATATCAAAATCAACTGCGGGCGGCAGATCTTTTTCCTATTTAGCGCCCAAACTCTGGAACAATCTACCAAACACTGTTCGGGAGGCAGACACACTCTGTCAGTTTAAATCTATATTAAAGACCCATCTCTTTAACCTGGCGTACACATAACACACTAATACACTTCTATTATTCAAATCCGTTAAAGGATTGTTAGGCTGCATTAATTAGATCAACCGGAACCGGGAACACTTCCCATAACACATGATGTACTTGTTACATCATAAAAATATTGACATCTACGCTAATATTAGTCTGTTTCTTTCTTATTCTGTTTCTCAGTCTGTGTCTGGATCAGATGGTGGATTGGCGCCGGGAGATGATGACAGCGGCCCAGATTGTCGGCGGAGGCCGGATCCCTGGATGAGCCCCGGGGACATAATCCCAGTGAAGACCTCGACTTAAAATACAATAAAACTAAAAATAAAACAAATAACTAAAAATATAATAAAATACCTAACTACATAATACTATTATTGTTAGAAATTGCAACAATATTAAAATAGAAATATAAAACATTTAAAGTCTTAATTAAAACAATAAATAAACAATAATATCCTGGCCAGAGGAGAACTGGCCCCCCGACTGAGCCTGGTTTCTCCCAAGGTTTTTTTTCTCCACTCTGTCACAGAGGGAGTTTTGGTTCCTTGCCGCTGTCGCCTCTGGCTTGCTCAGTTGGGGACACTTAATTTCTAGCGATTATCGTCAATTGGATTTCACAGATACTATTTAAACTATACTGAGCTAGCCAATGACATCTCTGAATTCAATAATGAAATGCCTTTAACTGAAAATTGAGTGTTTAATCTTATTATTATACATTACTGACACTCTATCCTCCAACTTGATACTGTTAAGTGCTTTGACACTATCTGTATTGTTAAAAGCGCTATATAAATAAAGATGACTTGACTTGACTTGACAAAACCCCATGAAGTGATTGCCATCACATCCATTGTGCCGGTGTCCAGAGAAAGCGTCTGCCGTTCAGAACTAACAGATGACACTCATCTCGCTGTCTATGCTGTCTCAACACTGCCTGCGACAGAATCACCTACACAGGTGACCATCGGGGCCCAAAGCCCCTCAAATGACCTCACTGCAGACGAACCCTACGCCGGGTTCAACGCACAAATTCAACAGATCCTGAGTGCCATTTCACCTCAGTTCGCTGCTAACGATCTCCTCACGCTCCAAAATGCGGATCAAACACTGCGAACTATGGAAGCTCACATTTCCGACCCCTTAACTAATCCTATTGCCACCTCCGACCTAGCTGCTTCCTCCGAGCTCCGCACGCTCCACTCAATCAAGCACATGCTGCATCTGAGAGACGGTGTACTCGCGTATGTCCCTGAGCCCCTAACTACGCCAAAGCTCGTAGTCCCTCACGGCCAAAGGGGGATGATGCTGACACACGCCCACGATGCACCATGCGCAGGACACCACGGCGCCAAGGCCACCTATGAAACACTCAAGCAAGTAGCATACTGGCCTGGCATGCAGCAAGACGTGGCGGAATACTTAAAAGGATGCCTGGTGTGTTGCCAGTTTCAACCGGCAAACCCAAACCACCGAGCCCCACTGCAAAGAAAAGGAATGACTTTCCCCTGGTCGGACCTCCAAATAGACTGGGTAGGACCCCTACCACAGTCAACGCGGGGTAAAAAATACTTCCTCACCGTGGTCTGCGAATTCACGAAGTGGATAGAGTGCCTCCCAGCTCCCAATGAAACAGCAGAAACAACAGCCTGCCTGTTAATGAACCACATCTTTTCAAGATTTGGACTGCCTTTAAGGGTCAACTCTGACCGCGGAACCCACTTCACCGCCGACATCATGCAGGAAGTGTGGAAACTCCTCGGTGTACAGGCCAAGCTCCATATAAGCCATCACCCAATTTCCTCGGGTCAAGTTGAACGGGCCAATAAAACAGTGGTCAGCATGTTGAAGAAGTATGTGTCTGCCAATCAAAAGGATTGGGATATTAAACTTCCGCTGGTACTGATGGCTGCTCGAGCCACCCCTCACCAGTCTACCGGCGTACCCCCATTCACATTGATGACAGGGAGAAACATGACGCTACCGCTACACCTGCTGTACCAACCTGGTAACCTGAACCTCGTCACCGCCTATACCACTCACCAATACCTGGAAGAGTTGCATCAGCACCTGAGAACGACTTTCGCCTTCGCTCAAAAGCAACTACAACGAAGTGCGGAAGGTCGTAAAGCCTACTACGACCAAAAGGCCTCTCACCATGAGTTTAATGTCGGAGACAAAGTGTGGTACTACAGCTTTGCCCAACCAAAGCAGAACACTCCCCATCGCCTGTCAAAAAAGTTCCTACCTCACTGGACAGGACCTCACGCGATTGTAGACAAGCTCTCACCTGTCGCCTACCAAATCAAAATCAGACAAGGGCGCAGCGAGCCAGTCCTTCGATGGGTCCATCGAAACCAGATAAAGAGGCACCAGAGCTCCAGCCGACCGGAAAAGGGGGAAGATCAAACCCACTGACACAAACCGACAATCATACGCTCTACACCACACTAACATAATTTCTGTTGTTTAGGAAAACATATAGCGACCTTGTTGAAACACAACACTTACACTCTCTCCTCAGCTGCACTGCTAGAGTCAACCTCTAGTAGAGAGGAGTTACTTCACACATGTGACACTCGTTTGCTGCCTAACCTCATTCGGTGTCCTTGTGCCGCCGTTTCTCGTTTTGTTGTTTCCTTTCACCTGTGTCTCTCTTTGTTTTTTGTTTTTTTCCCTTCTTCCTCTCTCACTATAATTTCCTCTCCCCTCTAGTCCCCTCATCAGGGAACTCCCTTTACCAATTATTTAAATCCAGGTCCCAAAATTAAGATTGACTCCCTTCAATAAAGTCGTTGTAACTCGTTGTGAGAACCGTTATCAACCGATCGAGGCGACCCGCCAAATCATGACCGACATGCTACGTGAAGTAAGTCCTCGATTGATAACTTAGCCATGGGTAGGATTCCACACTACTTGATACCTCTTAGCCTTGTCCAAAACATCCAAACTTCGGCCACCGCGGGCGCTGCTAGTCCCATCCAAACCCATCTCGCCTTTTCCCTGAGTAGGGCTATTCCCTTGTACGTAGACCCGGAAGCAGGCGACTTGGCCTTTCTCCTCAGTTTGCCCATTATCGACTCTAATAACATTTACCGGCTCAAAGACGTTGTGAATGTGGGATTTTGGCAAGGGAACACCTATGTCAAAATCCACACTCCTGAAGTCGTTGTGTATCACGATAACAACGAGCAGTTGTACTTGGTCCCAAACCTAAGGATGTGTACACGCACGAAGGACATTCACTTCCTTTGCCCGAGTAAACCTTTCATACGCGATAATACTGAGGGCATCTGCGGCCTAGAATCCATTAGACCCGACACTAGCTGCCCCGCCGAAGCGACACCACGTTCTCAAGTTGAGGTAACGCAAGCCGAAATCATCGGAAACCGATGGCTGGTCAACACCCCAGCACGAACAGCTACCCTCACATACGATCAACACGACACAGCCACACGCATTATCTTGCCCAACCAAACTTTATGGATCACTGTCCCTGAGGGCTAGATCCTCCAGATTGACGAGTTAGCATTGTATCACCTTACCGACGACGAGTATCAGGCTGAAATCGAAATCTCACCCTTCTTCAAACAGCACTCCATCATCCTCGATCCAGAATTGGAAGAAAGGATCAAGGAGGAAAGAACGCAACTTATTGACTTGACTCCTGTTGATACAGCTTTAGAAGCTATCGCTCGCCTTCCGCCCGCTGGCGCGCCTATTATTCGGTCTTGGTCTGCCGCTGACACAGCGCTTTGCATCTCTACTATTGTAGGGTACGTTGTGACATTGACACTGGCCTTCCTCCTACACAAGCGAGTGAACGCCGTTCAAGAGTCTTTCAACAAATGCACGTCAGGCGTCCCACGCATTTTCCGACGTGATAAAACCGACCAAGAACCCGAACCTGAGAACTCAACCAACCTGCTTGAGATCACGCCTATACCGCCTCGTCGAACCCCTGACAATTAAACCAATCGAATGACTCAATCGCCAGTAATCCTAAAGATTGCACCCCTACATCTTCTCAAGTTCCTAACCTGTTCTTTCCCAAATTACCCTGCACCAGGATTCAGTCAGTGATGGAGATGTTGTTTGTGTCTTGTGTGTGCCTGTTCTCCCTGCTTCTTGTTCCAGTGCCCGCCGACATTCGCAATGGGAACCTCACCGAGCAAAAGGGGGATGTGTAATGCCTTTGTGGAGGAAAAGAACACACACACACACACTAAGTGCAACCACAAAATTCCTTAGGCTTAAAGAAACTTTCGTCTCTATCTGCAAGTCATAAAATTGACAGACGAACAGCACCTCACCCAACTGGCTGGCCAATTTCCTGCCATGCTTTTGGGTTATCATTGTAAGAAAACCTCTAAAAATAGGAGAGCTTTGAGGTAAACATCTGGCAATGGTCCAGCGACAAACTTTATGATATCTCCTGATCGTTTAACGCAATAAGTCAATGATTTTTATCAACGAGAAAAGACATTTTTACGACAGACGTTCAGCTAAGAAAGACCAGATCTCCACAAACGTGACATTCTCATGACCTGGACAGTGACTTTCCATACCTCCCGTTTCTCTCACATTCCAAACTGAAACACCCCTCAATATCTCTTTTTGGACAAGGAACACCCGAACTGTTATTGACTTTGCTAAAAGGACTCAAAACTTTTATAAAGTGTTCCAAAAAGACAATTAATAATAATCATTGCTTTTATTAGAAGCAAGATATACAACCCCAAATCAGAAAAAGTTGGGACAGTATGGAAAACGCAAATAAAAAAAGAAAGTAGTGATTTCTAAATTTACTTTGACTTGTATTTCATTGCAGACAATATGAACACAAAATATTTCATGTTTTGTCTGGTCAACTTCATGTCATTTGTAAATATACATCCTTTCCTGTCATTCAGACCTGCAACACATTCCAAAAAAAGTTGGGACAGTAAAGCATTTACCACTTTGTAATGTTGCCATTCCTTTTCACAACACTTAAAAGACATTTAGGGACTGAAGACACCAAGTGATGAAGTGTTTCAGGTGTAATTTTGTCCCATTCTTCCTGCAAACAAGTCTTAAGGTGGGCAACAGTACGGGGTCTTCGTTGTCGCATTTTGCGCTTCAAAATGCGCCACATATTCTCTATTGGAGACAGGTCAGGACTGCAGGCAGGCCAGTCAAGTACCCGTACCCTCTTCCTCCGCAGCCAGGACTTTGTAATGTGTGCAGAATGTGGTTTTGCATCATCTTGTTGAAATATGCATGGACGTCCCTGGAAAAGATGTCTTCTTGAAGGCAGCATATTGTGCTCCAAAATCTCTATGTACTTTTCAGCATTAATGGTGCCATCACAGAAGTGCAAGTTACCTTTGCCAAGGGCACTGACACAACCCCATACCATGACAGACCCTGGCTTTTGGACTTGTTGCTGGGAACAGTCTGGATGATCCTTTTCTTCTTTGGTCCGGAGCACACGGCGTCCATTCCTCCCAAAAAATACCTGAAATACTGATTCATCTGACCACAGTACACGTTTCCACTGTGTGATGGTCCATCCCAGATGCCTCCGAGCCCAGAGAAGTCGACGGCGCTTCTGGACACTGTTAACATAGGGCTTCCTTTTGGCACAGTACAGTTTTAACTGGCATTTGTGGATGTAACTACGTATTGTGGTACTTGACAAAGGTTTGCCAAAGTAGTCCTGAGCCCATGTGGTGATATCGCTTATAGATGAATGACGATTCTTGATGCAGTGCCACCTGAGGGATCGGAGATCACGGTTGTTCAGCTTAGGCTTGCGCCCTTGTCCTTAACACACTGAAATTCCTCCAGATTCCTTGAATCTTTTAATTATGTTATGCACTGTTGAAGGTGAAATATCCAAATCTCTTCCTATCTTTCTTTGAGGAACATTGTTTTAAAACATTTCAATAATTTTCTCACGTATTTGTTGGCAAACTGGCGATCCTCGGCCCATCTTTGCTCCTAAAGGACTAGACCTTTCTTGGATGCTGCTTTTGTACCAAATCATAATTACAATCACCTGTTGACATCAACTGTTTCAAATAACATCATTTAACCAGTTTACCTCATTACTAGCCCTAAATTGCTCCTGTCCCAACTTTTTTTGGAATGTGTTGCAGGTCTGAATGACAGGAAAAGATGTATATTTACAAATGACATGAAGTTGACCAGACAAAACATGAAATATTTTGTGTTCATATTGTCTGCAATGAAATACAAGTTAAAGTAAATTTAGAAATCACTACTTTCTTTTTTTATTTGCGTTTTCCATACTGTCCCAACTTTTTCTGATTTGGGGTTGTATATATATTATAGATACAGACAATAAATATATATTGCTGGTTGTATTTTATGAAATGAAATTAAGCTTTCTGTGTTATTGTAACCAATGATATCTTCTCAATCTGTGACATAACTTTTCCTGTGTTTAATTCATATGCTTGGTGGTATTATTCAGAATTTAAGATAGTTTAGTCTTTGCCTTAACCACGGAGTAGATAAAGTTATTATATGTATATGCCAAATACGTGGTGTTTGAGTTTGAATGAAAGCTGATTTCGCTGGCAAGAATTTGGTATGGATGAAAGTTAACTTTTATTATAATAATGTATGATTACAACGCATACAGAATGTGTTAAGATATTTTCCTCATGAGATTAAAAGCAACTAGGCGAGAGGACTTACTGCATGGAAAATGAGCCGTGTAGGCGGAGCTCCGCCCTTCAAGAACTATTTCATTGGAAGAGCATCGAGTGGGAGGGACCGAAATCTCCGGTCTAAAATACTGACTCCCAGCTCTCTGCTCTGCTCTCTCTGCTCTCTGCTCGAAATCACACGCTTCTTTGAAACTTGGAGCTACACCAAAAGAGCTCGCAGCCTTAACATCTGGCCGAGTTTGAACATTGAACCAACACAGTCAAATCTCTGAAGAAACCCTTGAAAGTCTGAAGCTACGCGAAAGGAACTCAAGAGCGTCATAACAGCCCAGAGCCAACAACAGAAGGACATCCCCAGAGTGACGTCACGCAACGACGTGCGGAATTCCTTCAACCAGCCAGGAAACGAAACGACAGATCAAGCGTCATTTCAACTTAAAAGCAAGTATAAAACAAAATCTCTAAAGTGGCTGAATCGTGTGGTATTTATCTCTAAAGTCAAGACACTAGAGTTCTCCTCTTGACGATTGACACGGGTAAAATCGTGTGGAAATAGCAAAACAGTGCTATATTTTGATCATTCTCAGATTGCAACAATTCATTGCCTATGTTTGTGTGTGTATGTATTTTGTTTTATGTTATTTAGCTTAGTTCATGTATTTTAGTAAGATAGCAAATAAACTCTCGTTTGATTTATAGAGAAGTGCCCTGTGTTCTGTTGTGAAAGATTCAAATCAAACTTTGCCCAGATTACGTTACCTATGTTCATAACTGTCATAAGGTTATTTAAATAATTCTGTATTATTATATCGTGGCCACGAGAATAAACAGAATTTCTCAGACATACTGAAATCTAACAGCTCGCTGGACGATTGTTAGATAAGGTATAAGTGGGAAGATTTGATTAATATCAATTGATCATATTAATACCAAATCTTAAGATTCAGTTTAAAACTAAAATTAAAGTAATGGATAAAAGTGTTATTATTACACGTCTGTCAATTTTATGACTTGCAGATAGTGAAGAAAATTTCTTTAAGCCTAAAGAATTTGTGGTTGCACTTAGTTCAGATGTGTGTGTGTCCTTCCTCTCCACAAAGGCATTACAGCAGGATAAAATGCAGCGGTCTGTGTTGGTGGAGAGCCTGACGGAGGAGCTGACGGAGGCGAGGCAAGTCATTGAGAAACTACGGACACAGAGGAAATTCTGCAGATGGATAAGTGTCATTCTTTGGATAATTCTAATGTTAGGAATATTTTTGTTAATATTGATTAGAGTAAGTTACATGTTAGAATGGGAGATTATGATGGGAAGAGTTATTTTTGCAGAGTTGCAAGTGGAAAGAGAGAATGTTACCGGATATGAATTAACTGTGTGGGGAACAAACAAAGAAAAAAGGAGCAAAATAGAGAAGAATACCGCACATTTTTGGAGATGGTTAGATGACATTAGTACGGATAAAGTAATGTACTATATGGTAATAAAACCTAAAGTGAGGCTTAAAAGTACTGTGAAAATAAAACAATTGGTTTAGCAAGAAGGTAGAAATATATGAAGAGAACAGTTTTGTTGAGGAATGAGAAGGAAACAGAACGGTTAAATATTTTATTGGATCGACTTACAGAACCAGTATGAACGAAGAAATTGGAGGGTGTTGGATACTGAGAACATGGAAAAACTTTAACCCATGGAAGGTAGGCCAGTATAAAGTTAGAGGAACAGTAAAGAGAAGTAAAAGAGGTAAGGAAAAAGAGAAAATAGTTTCAGCTGGGAAAATAAAAAGGAGTATAGAAGATTGGATAAAAGCTAGTAAAATAATTAAGTCCGGAAGGCGAGTTCGTTTTACTGACACTGGCAAGAGATAGAGTGGTCGGTTCCCATAGAACAGGCTATGCAGAAATGGAGGCTAGATCCGAGACATGGATTGATTTAAAATTAAAACAAACTTATCCGTGGATTTGGAGAAAGGGAATGGCTCTTCCGAGGGTTAAGTTTAATTCTAAAATAGGATACTGGGGAATAGATAACACGAAATGGGAAACAGACATGTATCTAGCTAAAATGGAGTTAAATAAGACGTTAAAGACGAAAAGAGACATTAAAGAGCATTATGAGAATAATATGACACTATTAGATAAATGCCTGAAGAAAAAGAGCTTAGCAAAAGGAGACATGGGAAGAAATATTTTTATCCAAAAATAAATTATAGCGATTTTGCTTATGCGAATTTTTGTGATAAGAAGGAAGATGTGTTAGATTGTAGCGACTTCCTCAATGGCACAGGCCTCTTCACGGGGAATCAAACATCAGAGGTTTTGAGTATAAAAAGGAAATTATACATGAAGAGAGTGAACATTTATAGGGGAAAAGATAAAGAATGAGTCTTTAGACAGAATTTAATTTTCCTTGAAGATACAGTGTACGGTGTAGCAGGTTCAGAATGCGGAGAAGTGTTGAGAGCATGCGCTGCTGGACACGATTCGATAACATTGAACCAGATGGCAGCGGTTTTATGTTATGTAAAAAGCGGAATCACGCCACTGCCTTGGACATTTAAGAGGAGTAGAACAGCAAATAGATTCGAAATGAGTTTCAGGAGCAGGAGGAGTGACCAGGATAATAGATAGGAATTCGGAGTGGAAAGTATTGCATGGGCAAGCTCAGATAGCTGAAAACAGTATGGTTCATTACAGAGTCCCGAAAGGAGGAAATAATGTTCCATTGTCTAGACTCGATGCTATAGCAATCGATGATTTATCTCATACAATTCAGAGAAAAGGCTTGGAGAGAGAGTTGGTGTCGAGGCAAGGATGATAATTATTATTTAGGTTTAGGTTGGATGAAAAATAGTCTTTGCAGTACGAGCATCGAAATTATAGGAGAACGAATTAAAGGCGGTCCTAGATGGTATGAATCTCCTGGAGATTTTGTACAAGAAGGGGTCCAGGGGATAAAGAAGGCAGCTAGTGCAGTAGTTCATTTTATTACGAAGGATATTTGGTTGGGATTAATAGACTTTCTAATTAATACTGGTTGATATGTGTTATATGGAGGATTGCTTTTATTATTGTTTAGTTTTATTGTTCATCATTTTGAAATGTTCATGTGCAGCATTAGGCACCAGGATATGTTCGAGGACAATTGAGAAACGTGATGAGCTATCAGTTTTAGAAAAGCTGATAGATTTTCAAGATAAGAGACAGAGACGTTTCAACCAGAGATGGAGAAGCGTTTCAGAGTATCCTTTCTTGTGAGAAAACGGAAAAAATGGCTACAGGACGTAAAGACACCTGTCGAAGCGAGATAGCGGAAAAGGAGTAGGAGGTGTTAAAGAACATATAGAAAATATAGGTTGGGTGTAACGGATGGAGAGGTCACTCACGATTTGAGAAGACCAACAGACAATACTACAATTATAATTTTTGAGACAAAAAATAATTGAACCTTTTTGGGAAAAAAAAGAAAGGGGGAGGAATTTATATTTTTGGGAAAACCAATTGTTCCAGAAATAGACCAACAGAGATCTAAATTTGATTAAGCTAGAAATGGCATCCAACTGGGCAGACAATCAGACTACCAACGGAACTGCCGGAGGGAACGGAGTTCTCCGGTCGTTCCGGAATCTTTGATTCAGGTTAGTGAGATTGGGATATTTATTTTATGGGTGCTAATACAGTCCTTGAGAACAAATCTCTGTTGGCATCTAACAGGGGCTTTTTTACAAATAATTAGAATAATTTTGATGAAAAGAATTAGTAAAATTATTTTGATTTGTAATGTGATTGTAATATCTGAAGGATGGAGTAAGATATTAGGAGTCAGAGGAATGATAGCTTTAATTATGACAAGTGTGTGTAAATTATGTATCGATTTAAGTGTGATGATACTAGAAAAGGATGATTTCGTTTTCTGGTGTGAAAAGACAATTATTTCAGTTAATGCAGTATACTTGATGGGCGTACTGATGGTTAGACATAGGAGAGAAGCTAGTTTGTGGGTAGTCGTGGGAACTATCACTTTAAGTGCCTTTTTGTTAGGAGGTTATTTACACAACATGAAAATTATTTTATTAGGTGTTTTAATTTTGACAAGTAGAGGAATGAATTGTATAAAATGAACAAGAAAAATAAACAAAGTGTTGAGTGTTGTAAAAGGTTTGCAAATGTGGACTCAGACCATCCTATTTTTACCTAAATTTCAGGAGCTGGTGGGATTGACAGCGCTTAATCGAATGATTTATGACGCGACTAACCAGACTGAAAGAAACAAGAAGAGTCATAGACAAAAGCAAATTTGTTATGGGTGTGGAAGTTCTACAAGAAGAGTGTGTTTTGAGTTAATTAATTATCAACGTTTTTGTCCTAAATGTGTAAGAAAACCAAATTGTACTGTAATTGACGGATTAGGAAATACAGTGTCTATATGGAATCTGGTTCATTCCATGACGGCTCAGAGAGATGTAAGAGAAAAGTGGCAGTTACAGGTATGCAGGTTTTTAGAAATAGAATTAGAAAAGAGTAAAGAGGGTATTTTACAAATACCTTGGTGGGCTAAATTATGCGTAATGGGTAGACAATACGAACAGCCAAAAGAGGAGAGAGGGCGAACCATGATAATATTTCAAGTATTTGAATATTTAGAACAACACGAAAAGGAAGCTTGGGATGGCAAATAATTTAAAAAAGAAAAAATGACTGTGAGTATGTTACATGTCTGTTTCTGTTTAGTTCCTGTTTGCCCTTATTTGGTATTTCCTGTCCTTGTTTCGTGTAATTAGTTCATCATCGTTAAGTCTTTTCACCTGTGTTTGATTAATCATCCTTGTTTGCTAGTTTGGTTGTTCCCTTTATAAGTCCTGAGTTCTCCCCTAGTCTTTGTCGGTGTTTAACATTAGTCAATGGTTTATGTGTGCTGAAGCTATTTAAGACTCCTTTTCAACTACTCCTTCGTCGTGCGCTACTTACTACAGCACATACCGGTAATAGAAACACCGACCCTAAAACCGATGAACGGATCCTTCATGGATGACCGAGCGCTGCTCATCGCCGTGGCTCAGGTGAGTCGCGACCCGTTCGCCTTTGCTGAGGCTTTCCTGCCAATAGCCCTCGCCAGCTCGCTTGAGGGGGAAATCCTGAAGACACTGTTCCGGCTCGGGATTACATTCCACCAGCCGATGGAGCTCCCAGACACCTCCAAACTTAACTGGAGGGAGTCGGTCAACAGGTGTTTGGAGAGTCTCCGATCCCGAGCCCCTCCCGTGACGACGAGGATTCCGCTGCCCGAGTCGGCGATGATGGATCCGCCGCCCGCGACGAGGATAGTTCCGCCATCCGCGGCGAAGATGGTTCTGTCGCCCGAAACGACAATGATGATTCCGCCGTCCGCAACGAAGTACGAGTACCCACGAGCCCGGGAATGGGTCTCCAATAGCGCTAAAAGAAAACCCCTGTCTCCCAAGCCAGCCGCCACCCGCGGTGAAGTCTGTGTTCGTGCCGCCGGCCGTGGCGAAGTGCCCTCCAGTGCCTGCTCCTCGCAAATGCCCTCCAGTGCCTGCTCCTCGCATGTGCCCTCCAGTGCCTGCTCCTCGCATGTGCCCTCCAGTGGGCACCCCAGAGCCCACTCCTCGCCAGCGCACCCCAGAGCCCGCTCCTCGCCAGTGCACCCCAGAGCCCGCTCCTCGCCAGCGCCCTCTAGTGGCTGTGCCTCCAGAGCGCCCCCAAGTGCCCGCTCCTCCATAGCACCATGAGGTGTCTGCTCCTCCAGAGCGGCCCCTAGTGCCCGCTCCTCCAGAGCGCCCCCCAGTGCCTGCTCCTCCGGAATGGCCCCTAAAGGGGAACCTCCCCAAGAAAATTTTTGGGGGGGCCATATACCCCTTGTCTGTATGGCCGGGCCTAGGACCAAGGCCACGGAGCTCCCTGACCTGACCTGGCCACCCAAAAAAATAGGCAATGGCTTTCCGAGCCTCCAGTCCCGCCATGGCTCCTGGAGTCCCCTGATCCACCCTGGAGGCTTCCCAGGTCTCCTCCATGTCCTGGCTCTGCTCCAGCCTCCAGGGCACCCGCCCCCCTCCCTCTATGTTGCTGTTACAGCGGGACGCGCCTTCCGGGAGGGGGCGATAACTGTTACATGTCTGTTTCTGTTTAGTTCCTGTTTGCCCTTATTTGGTATTTCCTGTCCTTGTTTCGTGTAATTAGTTCATCATCGTTAAGTCTTTTCACCTGTGTTTAATTAATCATCCTTGTTTGGTTGTTCCCTTTATAAGTCCTGAGTTCTCCCCTAGTCTTTGTCGGTGTTTAACGTTAGTCAATGGTTTATGTGTGCTGAAGCTATTAAAGACTCCTTTTCAACTACTCCTTCGTCGTGCGCTACTTACTACAGCCCATACCGGTAACAGAGTACAGGAGTGTATGGATTGGCTTTCATAGATGGACCGATTTTTTTCTACAGGCCCATGCAGTAGCGGTGCAGTGGAAAGGAGGCCGGACGGTCAAACAGACCTTAGCATGGTTTTTGAAAATGGTGCTGAGTCAGCCAAAAACCATAGAAAGGGTTAATCTTTCCTGGATGGCTTTTATTTGTTGAAAGGGATGGGGACCGGGATGAATGTCTTTTGCATAACAATCCTAGAAAACAGTGTAATCTTTCTAATTGGGACATGAGAAAATTTACAGAAGTAACCTTTTATAAAAGAAGTAGAAATGTATTTGATGTGTATAGGGTGAAAAAGTTTACAAGTAAACACATCGGCATAGCTTTTATGGAACGTGCCGTAGATAGACTGCCGGTAGATGGGCGATTTACTAGGAAATGCGATCAGGAAACTTCAAGAGAGGGTGAAGTGTTTCCTGACTTAATTGATATGAAATTTCCTGATCGATCCTCTAGTAGCAGGAAGAAACGTGCAAACAAAATAGAAATTGATTTTAACAGTCTTATAGCTCAAGGACTTCAGCGTGACCGAGACAAGGAGGCCAAGAAGCAGGAGAAGAAGGAACGCCGGAGGCGGGCCCAGAAGGCAGCTGGAGGACCAAAAGATCTTCTTTAAAATGAGGGCAATTCTAAAGTTAATGAGGAAACAAGAGTTAATGTTTAAAAGAATAACGAAGTTGATGAGAGAGATTATTGATTTGCATGATTTTTCTGCTGATTTACAAATGTTAACAGGTGATTTAGGAGCAATGGATCTTCAAACTGTTACAGAGATATAAATGCTATAATGTTGTTAAAAGTATGTGCTGTGTATTACAAGAGCACAATTATGTATTACTGTGGGTTTATTTTTGCTTGCTATGTAAAAGAACGGTTGGATGCAAGGAGATGCATTTTGCAATTGTGGTTGCAAAGTGGAACTTCTAGCTAAAACCGAAGAGTGTAAGGTGGATAGATGTGTGATGTTGCGGTCTAGACACCTGCATTCAATATTTTGTATATGTTAAGTAAGATGCTTTTCTTATGGTTTAAAATAGCTATAGGCAGGCTTGTTATTGAGAAGATGTTTTTTTCCTGTTTGAACTTTTGACTTTACCTCGAAGGAGCTGCCCCAGCAACGGCCACATTTCCTGTTTGCACAACAGGGTTAAGGCAAAATATGGGCAGAGGTAGTAGAGTGTAAACTGATAGGAGGGTTTTATTTGTTAAATGAGGTGCAAGGCTATAAAATAGAAATGAAACGGAAGTACAGGGCCGGCATTCCGTGGTGAAGACTATACGCTTGTTATTTTTGTTATTTGCTTATGAGTCATTGTTTTTTAAATAAAATGAAACCATTGTTGGTGATTCGTTAAACTTTTAAATCCAGCCTCTGAGTAATTAATTATTAAATAACCAGTTATCAGAACCTGAATAAAACCTTATTTCGAGCTTCAAGTGGACCGGACTTGACTGAGCCAGGACGGACACCGGGAGAGAGGGGTTGAGAGTTCCAACAGCATCCATTCATTCAAGAGGTAAATATGAATCTGGTGATTGTAAACTGCTTGTGGATGATATGGTTGTAAATCGTGAATATCCATCTCTCATATCGGTATACAAATAATACACTACTAAACAATCTGTATAATGGCTTCATATTTATATATAGATATTTAGAATAAAGAGTAATGACACTTTACATAAAAGCAAGCATTGTAACATTTTAATTTTCTTTAGCTGCACATTCACAAATGAACAGTATTTTTCAGCAATAAGGGAAGCAAAAAAAACTATAGTTGTAAATCAAAGAAAAAAATAAAATAAAGGCCTATTAAAAGCAAAAAAGACAACAAAATCGGTATAATTTTCGATAGATAACCTACAAAAAAAAACTCAATTAAGTTGCAGTTCCAGTGTTCCGCCGACGGTACACTCCCCCCCCCGCAGGGGCAGCTAACACACGACGTAACAGTTACGTAATGTATTCGTACTTTTTGGTAATTTCATGACTTACCAATAGGCAACGTAACCACGACGTCGTATGCACGTAATTTCATTACCATCACATTACCAACTCGCAACGTCGTCAGTTCGTCCTCCTAACGTAACAAGATAACCAAGAACGTCCCAGATAGGTACTCTATTCATAATAACTTGGTAATTTCATGACTTACTGGCAATGTAACTGCAACGTCACTGGCCCGTAATTTCATTACGAGCACGTCTGTGCGTTTTTAGTCTACATAGGCCATAATTTAAAACAAACTGCAATTATTTTAAAGATTTTATTGCTACGCGGTACGTTTGTAAGAAAATGTAATTTTATAAAAGGAACAAATGTTTATTCGCTTGATAAAAACAAATTATTTTGACTTATAAAATTCATTTCTGAGAGACAAAAATCCTCCTTTAGAGGGAGACATCCCCGTGCATTTCATAAATGTACAAAGAAAAATGAATACCATAAACTTGCTATGTGAAAGATAGGTTAAAGTCAAAACACACTTTTAGACTTTATGTATCAGACATCTAAGCTTTTAGTATATTCAACAGTAGTGTGCTTCGTAAAAAAGCTCTGACTTAATCCCCTATTCAATTTAAGTAATTTATGATCATCACAGGTAAGTGTCCACACACTGTTGGTCAAATAATAAAAAGGGGTTTCTCCTATTTATAAAATGCAGTATCATAAATTAAAATTAAGACAAAACAAGTGCATAACTGTCCTTATGTATTACACTACAAGTTATCACATAATTCTATCTTTGGTTTCAAACCCATTAAACATTTCCACAACACATTTGGATTGGGACAATAACCATATTCAGTTATTAATTTTAAATGCATATCGACTTATCACCTATAAACTAAGTTTATGGTATTTATGCAAATATGTTTAAATGAAGTTTACTTAGTTAAGTTTAGCTATTTCATACAGAAATGTTGCATGAAACACAGAAACCACAAACCACAGAAACCCTCTGAACATATTTATTTTACCATAACACATCTAGTTCTTCACACCACCAAAAAAACGAAAACAAAAAAGAAGTATAGTCACGGATTTGTGATATGCAATTCTCAAAATGTCTAAATACTACAGCAGTATAGGACATTATAAATTAATATGTATTAAAAAAGGACAGTGGTGAAAAACACAAAACAAACCAGAACAAATAAATACAAATATTCAAGTTCAAAGGACAATCATGGTACAAGAAGGAATTACACAATTCTTGTCAGATGACAGTCAAGCCAATGACAGCAGTGGAACATCTGTAATCAGTTCACTGAAAAATAAAATAGGAGACAAGTAAGTATGTTTTGCTTGACAAGCTGGAATATTGTTTAGTTTGACTGGCCTGTTAATTATTCTTTTACAATTTGCATGCGTGCTGGTATTGTATTTAAGGTTATGGCCACACAAACATCACATGCAAATACAGACTTAACATTCAATAACCTATTTTTATTTCCTTGCAGAAATTCAAGCTTTGATGAAAACTGCAGATACGGTTTTAAAATTATTATTAAATTTTTAAATGTCATAAGGCAAGACTACAACACTTAATTTAATGCACAGAAATAAGACTGTATGTTTAAGATAATTTTCTGTTGATCTTGATGCATTGCAATATTGAGTTAAATTTTATTTCTTATTTAGAAATAAATAAACAGGATGGCTCTCTTAACACATTTCTTGTTTTACTAAAATGTATATTAGATGGTGGGTGTTTGGAATATGCATTATGAGTAAAACACTTAGGGTAAGTGTGTCGATGAAGCCCACCAAAATCTAAGTTTGTGCATGTTTTTCCTATATTGACGTGGTTTACAAGAAAAATCAATTGTTAAAAAGATTTGTCTCTCATTTGAAAATGTATTAATTAGTTGATGTACACTTTAGAATATAAAATTAAGATTTTATGAATGTCAAAAGTCTGGCATGGGCTTAATTGGTACTTTGGCACCATTTAAGCCAGCATGTCATGTGTATAAAATATAAGAAAATAAGCCCACATCATGATTTAATCACAAATATATATATAAAAATATTGATTTTCAAGAAGTAAAACATCAATATATTTATACGTTTTTTTTAATTCATTTTAGTAATTTTTAATGTTTGCTAGCGCTCATCACCTGTACTAATAACATTTAACCCCATAGGACCTGTAAAGAACGTAAAAAGACACTAGTCTAAACCTCATTTATATCACCTCACCTCTTTTCTTCTTTCACTTTACACAGCCTATATAACAATCTAGCTTCTTGTTTACAGTCTACTTGAAGACACTCTGAAATCCTGCTCTCTAGCGCTGAACTGAGGAAGGTCTTGATGAGCATTAACTCTGATCTGATTACTGTGCCCTCATGGTGAACCTATATTGTGAGACGCCTCTACGATTTTTGTATTATAAAACATCAGCAGACACCCATTATATACTGGTACTACACAGTGTGTAATTTGTAGGCCTAAATTTCTAAATACAGTTGTAAATTATGGTAGTAAGATAAAAGGTTTGTAAGGTAAAAAGCACACAAAGAATTTATCATTAAACACTTTCACTCAGAAAATTGATCAGAGTTTGTAATTGGAGGGATTCCTTATTGAAACAGGTGCAATTTGCAATTTGGTGCAAAATGGCTCCACAGTGAGTAATGGTGAAAAAAGAATGTTTTCCTTCAAAAATGTAATACATCTTTACAAAGATATGCATGAAGCATAAATATATTGTGGACTAAGCATCATAGCAATTTTCATTGTGCCCACATTCAGAAATGTTTTTTCAATTCAAGTTTGCTTGCATTTTGTGACACTGTACCATTTAAGCCCATCTTTTAAAAAAAGTTAATTGATGTAATATGATGTATTTATTTGTAAATTAATGTATTAGGAATGCAAAGTCGGCAACACCAAAGCTCCAAAAATATTTAAAAAAATGTATTATTAAAAAACTATCACATAGCATGTGACGTTTCGAGCACGTAGGCTCTTCATCAGACAAATGAACAACACTGATATGCCACTTTTATACCTCCATGCAGGGTATGCAATAAATGCATAGTTTTTGGGGATTTATTGTCTGACATGCACAGTTGTGTTCACAAATATTGCCTTAACGTTAAGTAATCATCTATACTGTTTAAAATTAAAAATAAATAACAACATTTCAATATCCATCATGGCACCAAGTCAATACCCAATATAAAAAAACTTCAACAGGTTATAAATGTTTCTGAGCTTGTGTCATTAAAGAAGACATGAGGTTCTATTGATATTATATAGGCTACTTAGATGGTATAAATCACATTTTAGGGCAAGTTTAAGAGTAACACTTTTGAATTTACTAACATTAGAAAGAAATACAATAATATCGAAGTATTGAAACTGGATCAGTTTTGAAAACAATGTTTGATTTTCTGTTATTATCAGAGGAGGGAATGTCTGTATCACCCAGAACACACTATCAATAGTCTAGCAACACCCTAGCAACTGCATAGCAAGAGCCTAGCAACCACCCAGAATATCCTAACAACCAACTATTTATGTTTCTTAAACAAGACTTTAAGACAAGCCAGCATAAATTTGTCTTTCAAACTTTTCAGTCTAGTTATTGCAGGTATATTTAAATGCTTTCACGCAATTCAAATACACAGATGACTTTCCTGCCCAGTGAACACTCATGAGATCAATAACACTTAAACACTTAACACAATAAAAAAAACTCTTAGGATTCAGGAATTATTTTTGCAGCTCAATGTCTATAACAACGTGTGCTACAGTTTACTGTACATAGCCTATAGAATAGTGAAATTTCCATCATCTAATGTACTGGTACTGTAATTATACTGAAGTATAAAACCCATGCATATTATTCGTTCAGCTCTCTCCTCTCTCCGTTGTTAGGATGCAGAGATTCTGATTGGTGTCATCAGTTTTGCTACCTAATGTTTAACTTACTCTTTGTTAAACTTTTTGAGAAATGTGTCTTTGTTTTGAAAACTGAATGATTTGGGAAAATGGGCCAACTAAAATCAGTTATATTACAGTGCCCTCCACTAATATTGGCACCCTTGATAAATATGAGCAAAGGCGGCTGTGAAAATAAATCTGCATTGTTTATCCTTTTTATCTTTCATTCCAAAAATTCACAAAATTCCAACCTATCATTGAAGTAAAACAATTGAAAATGGGGGGAAATCTCATTGTGTAAGAAATACTTTCTCTAGTTCATGTTGGCCACAATTATTGGCACCCAATTATTGCAATGTCCTTTTCCCAGGGTAACAGCTCTGAGTTTTCTCCTATAATGCCTGAAGAGTTTGGAGAACACCTGATAAGAGATCAGAGACCATTCCTTCATACAGAATCTCTCCAGATCCTTCAGATTCACAGCTCCATGTTGGTGCTTCTCCTCTTCAGTTCACCTCACTCATTTTCTACAGGTTTCAGGTCAGAGAACTGGAATGGCCAGCAGAATCTTGGTTTTGTGCTCAGTGACCCATTTTTGTGTTGTTTTTGAGGTTTGTGTTTGGATTATTGTCCGGTTGGAAGATCCAAACATGGCCCATTATAAGATTTCTAGCAGGGTCAGTCACTTATTGATTTTTTATATGTTGGTATTTAATAGAATCCATGATGCCATGTGTCTAAACAAGATGTTCAGGACCTCCAGCAGAAAAATAGGCCCACAACATAAAAAATACAGCAGTATATTTCATTGTACACATGGGGTACTTTTTTATCCCTGTGTGCACCAAACCCATCTTGAGTGTTTGCAGCTAAAAAGCTCATTTTTTAGTTTCATCTGATCATAGAAGCCAGTCCCATTTGAAGTTACAGTCATGTCTGATAACTGAATATGCTGGAGTTTGTTTTTGGATGAGCTAGGAGAATTTTTCTTGAAACCCTCCCAAACAACATGTGGTGATGTAGGGACTGTTTGACAATTTTTTTCTAATGTTTTCTGACCCCGAGACTCAACTATATTCTGCAATTCTACAGCTGTGATCCTTGGAGAGTCTTTAGCCACTCAAACTCTCCTCCTCACCGTGCATTAGGACGATATAGACACATGTCCTCTTCCAGGCAGTTTCGTAACATTTTCTGTTGATTGGAAATTCTTAATTATTGCCCTGATGGTGGAAATGGGATTTTTCACTGCTCTAGCTCTTTTCTTAAAGCCACTTCACTAATTTGTGAAGCTCAATTATCTTTTGCTGCACATCAGAAATATATTCTTTGGTTTTTCTCATTGTGATGGATGATTAAGGGAATTTGGTCTTTGTGTTCCTCATATTTATAATCCTGTGGAACAGGAAGTCATGGCTGGACAATTTCATGCTCCTAGTCACCCTGGTGTGCTAAAAAAATTAAATATGAATGAAATATACTTCAGAGATATTTTACTCACAAGAATTTCTAGGGGTGCCAATAATTGTGGCCAACATCCATTGGAGAAAAACATTTATTTCATCATGAGATTTTCTCCCCTCTTTCAATTGTTTTACTTCAATGATAGGTTAGAATTTTGTAAATTGTTTGAGGGAAAGATCAAAAGGATAAACAATGCCGATTTATTTTCACAGCTGCCTTTGCTCATATTTATCAAGGGTGCCAATATTAGTGGAGGGCACTGTATGTTAACAATCGAGAAAACTGCAATACTCTTACCTAACTCTGCTATTAGTTTTCGTGATCGGCATCATCTTATTGGTTTCATGTTATTGTTTCGTCCGATATGGCAGAAAGGCCTATATTCATGATGAAAGTGGAGCGAGCGGTCGGAGAATTGGATCACCAAACAATTGCGGGATGAATCTCAGACATATCCGGACGGGATTAGATTTCCCCGTAAAAACTATTTGTTAGTGGATGGGTTGCGCTTTGTGTTTTTGATTCAAAAAGAACCGGTTCAAAAGAGTCATTTATTAATGAAGCTGACTACACTGGGCGCTCTGCGTGCAACCATCGTGCACAGTTTAGTGAAAGACTCGTTTTTGCCATTATTTTCAGTGACGCTGTCATGGCCGCGGATGAAAAGTAGCACATGAAACACTTCTTACATTTATGTTTTATTCTGTGATAATTCTGGGGTGGCACGTGGGGTAGTACCCCAGTAGATCCGCCCCTGGCATAAAATACGATTTTCCCTTTTTTAAATTTGAAAAAAGTTCAAAGTGGGCATAAAGGGTACATGGCCTTAATGGGTACACTTACCCCAAGTACTGTTAAAACAACTGTCTGAAAAATCGAGTTTGATTGGTTGGAAAATGTGCAATTAAATTTTATGAATAAACTGATAACAAAAATGTATCAACACTGCCTATCAATTAGATTTTTATATTAAGCTAGTTAATAGTAGTAATAGGAGTTAGTTTTTTTCTCCCTGAGAATAGCACATACCAAACTGTACCGAAATTGTGACCCTAAAAACATGATACAAACCAAACCGATATAATTCAAACCGTTACACCCTTAGTGTAGATGCTGTTATACCTTTTTATTACTTACGAAGGAGGGGAAACATCTCAATGGGGTCTGCAAATCTCCTCTATTCTCATTCACCAATATGGCCACCAGCTTGCAGGAGCTCCTAAAATCAAAACCATGATGAAACGCGTGGTACATTAAAACACTAAACATATAGGCTACATGACAGAGAAATAATACTGTTGATGTTCATCTGGGTAACTGTATGGCAGGACATCGCAACATCAGCTGTGAGATGTGACAGTTCAGTAACTTGTAACAGAGAAGAAAAAGCAAAGAACATACCTGAAAGTGTAGTTTGTGGGAGAAGAGACAACTAGATCAATATAGATCATGGTGGCCTCCATACAAAGACCAGTTGCCAAAGAGTGTCTGGATGATGCAGGGACCACAGCCAAACATCAGGACAGAATTCTGCACAAATCAGGTAAACATTAATAAAACAAATGGTAAAGTCACTAGTCAAATTAGTTTATTTGTTTAATCCCTATAAATCAAAGCAATTTAATATGACATTATCACACTAAAGTGAAAAATTAAAGAAAATATTATTTTCATATCAAAAGGCAACACATTATTCTGAGTAATATTCTGTATATTGCACAAGGCTTAGGGAATAACTTTCTCAATAATTTGCACATGCTTTGATGTCTTTAGGTCACATGGGTTTGCAATTTAATTTATAGTATTGCATACATTTAAATTTCTAAAATATAAGAAAAAAATGCATATTCTGCATATATATTTTTTAAATTAAGAATTGTGCTATGTATTTACGTATATCTGAGTTGGTTTACGATCAAATTTTATCTCTGTTTGCTAACTTAACATAGGGTATGCACAACGGTTGGTTGCAAAATGCGTAGCTACAACATATGGTCGGGTAAAACAGAACAAAATTAGTTCACTTTTAATTTTTTTTTACAAAAATCCCACCAATGACAAACATACTATCATAAAACCATACATTTCCACATATCATACTCATATGCTTACCTCTCAACCATCAAAGCATCGTAAAGTTACACACTGTATACAGTGACTGGCTCTTCTTCATTGGCTTATTGGCGACTCGTGTGCGTACATTAGGGGTGGGCAGATCGATCCAAATATCGATAGTATGGATACCAACGTTGGTATTGGTATCGGATCGATACTAGCCTGATAAGATCGATACTTTCGGTTATTTTTTTCTCCTATACACTTAATACCTTGCTTAATACATTTATCAAAGTGTAGACATGTCTGTGGGCGTATATTCCGCTCTTTTCACATCTCGTATCCAAACATTACTGCTCCTCTCCTGCTACGCTGGTTTGTTGTCATGCATCACGTGACTCGGCGGCTCCAAGCGGCAAGCGGCAAGCGGCTACTTTTGGCTACAGTGAGAGATGGAAGGGTAGAACTCCGAGCTACAAAAGAAATGAAAAGGGGAGGAAGGAAATCCTTCACATAGTACACATTGTATATAACTGTATACCGAATTTGTCCTTTTTATGCAGTATCACTGTAAGGTGTATACCGAGTTTGGCCTTTGAATATTATTTATTTTATGCATTAAGCCACTTTAAATGTTTTCATTATAACAGTTTTCTATGGGAGTAAAATGCTTAACATGTAATTTAGCATGTTTTCATATATATTCTGGGCTCAGCTGCTTGCCAAATATTATATAAATTGTATACTGAATTTAGTCTATATTTATTTGGTCTTTATCACTGTCTTCCTCCATTAAACCATATTAAATGTTTTTATATCGGTTATCAATGAGAGGAAATGAAATTCAGCATGTTGCATTCATGTTCTGGGTTCATCTGCTTACCTGTACATACATAGTATATATTTTTATAAACTATACCGAATTTGGCCTATTCATATCACAGTTTTTTTTATTGCAATAATAACAAACAACTATTACAGTATGTATAAAATAAACAGAAAATACAGCACATACGAAAATCCTTTCAATAATAAACGAATTATGGTTTAATAGTTATTTTTCATATCACTGTCTTCATTCAATAAGCCACTTACGTTAAACTTTTCTTTATAATGGTTTTCTATGGGAGGAAAATGCATAATGTGAAAACTTTGAGCGTTGCTTTCATATTCTAGGTACATCTGCTAACTTGTATATCTAGTTTGCAACATTAATAAGGTGTATACTGAGATTTGTATTTTATGTTCTTAATTTACGTTATTTTTTTATAACTCTTTTCTATGGGAGGAAAATACTTAACATGAAACTGTGCATTGCTTTCATGTTCTGGGCTCCTCTGCCTGCAAAGTCCTTTTAGAAAGGCAAATAATATCCACATAGCTTTAAGGTGAATATAATATTAGTCATATCAACATTAGTTATTGCAATTTTTTTAATTGTTGTTGGTTATTTAAATGTATGTATTTTTAAATGACAAGTATCGGAATCGGTATCGGTATCGGCGATACTGGCCCTGTATTTACTTGGTATCGGATCGATACCAAAATTTGCAGTATCGCACGCCCCTAGCGTACATCGCCACCTATAGGGTTGCTCAATTATATTTAACAAAGAGGGACTCTCAAACTGGGAGGAAAAAAAAAAGTAATAAAAATGATATGACCGTTATATTTTTAATAACACCATTGCTTTGAATATAGTATAGTAAAACACAAACACAGCATTATATGAAAACCCCATATTTTTTTGACGTCTAATGCTAAGTTAATGCAATGTGCCATTATATAAATGTACATATTTAAAAAAAAAAAAAATACCATAAATAAACTTTTCTCTCAATATTTAAATTCTTAGTCGCGTGCCAAGCCCGCGAAACCGGGCAGCAGGCATATATAAGCCGGGGTCTGTGCCCAGCGCGCGCACAACCTGACTTTCCTTCGAGTGACATCCCAGCAGTGCGTTTTCCAGAGGTGAATTACTTTTTACTAAAGTTAAATTACTTTTTAAAAAGTATGGGCCGACAACAAAAGTAAATGACATTTAAAACTATGAAGAAAGAAAGTAATACAATTTAAGTATAATAAGTTATTATACCTAATAACAAACAGTCAGTGGGAATAGTTTTTCTGAGGGAAATGACCACTAAATTAAATAGCGGCCGTTTTCATTCGTGAAACCCATAAAATTGTAATAGAAATTGGACTGTTTTTTCCGGTAAATGTGTGGTACATTTATCGAAAAAGACACACAGACAACGACTTTCCATCATCATCAGTTAAATACCGTTAAATGCCGTTACAGCAGTGTGACGTCATTGCTAATGGAGCCAATCCGCTCCGTTTGAGAGACGCTCTTTCGTTTCAGAGTTATCCATCATGTTAACGTTACTTTAAAAAAAGATCAATTATACAATCATTCTTAATATCTTCATTATTCATATTTGTATGGAAAGTAGTGCGTTGTCACAGGTTTGACTGCGAGCGCGTGATCTCCCTCACCCTCTCACACACACGCTGCGCGTGCACCTGGAGAGACATAAGAGACTCATAAGCCTTTACACCTGTATGAAATCGGTCATCCCTCATTTTGTAACAACAATTATAACAGAACATAATAATAATAATAATAATGTTATTCTCAAGAATGAAAATGCATCTTATGGCTTATTTGTTAGTGGGCTGTAAGGTCTCATCAAATACATTGCTCTGCATTTTTCTCATCTTGCATTATCAGATGATATTACACATTCATCAGAGCCTTTATAAACGTTGGGAATTTATACCATGAAAATAATTATTCTCTTCCCTCTTTTTCAGTGTTGATTGCCGTCTGATTGGTGTAAGTGAAAATAGTAGCAGTCAACCTGAAATAATAAACAAAGATCCTGCATCTCTGATTTGCCGGTTTCATCATAACATACTAATTTATCAATAATCACTGATGAAACTGAAAACATTTTCATTTGTACAGACATATCTCACTCATATATTCGGTCCTCTTTCTTCTTTTTTTCTCTCTTTTGCTTGTCTCTACAGCAGCTACATACACCCCAAAGGCTCTTTTAAGAGCCACACCACGAGAGCGTCTTTGGCTTTGTGAGTATATATTTTGACTGACTGTCAGATACCTCTCAGTATTTGAGTTTAGATCAATTAAAGAAACATCATGCAGCATGTTACTAATGTCTTAATGAAGACAGTAAAGGGGTAGTTAATAAAAAAATACATAAGTAAATAAATAAATAAATAAATAATCAAAAAAAAATATCCATCAAAGCTCCAAAACAAAATGCTAGTAAAGTACGCTATATTGACTTGATAATAGTTGATGATACATGGTGCACCTTTTTGAGCACTGTGGCCCGGCAATTTTGAATAGAAAAGGGTCCTGTCTAAACGGTTGCTATAAAATCTAAAGCACACAGTTCCCTAGAATATCATTACATGCTTTAACATTAAAATTTGTACTCCTTGAAATTACTGAGGTAGTCAAACCGTTCATTACAAAAGGGTGTCCCAACACTTTTGTCATTATAGTGTACTTTACTAGCATTTTGTTTTGGAGCTTTGATGCAGCCATCATCTTCTCATGGTGCAAACAGGAAGTATTTGCACTAACTTAATCAAGACCCTTTTTTTCCCCATATTGGCAGGAAAAGCACTAAAACAACAGTCAGTCACATTTTTATATCTTTATAAATGAAAACCTTCTTTTTGGTCACTATTGTGAATGATGGTGTTGAGAACTTTTTCCTCTTCGAAGCAGAGACCAGGAGACGTTGGGATATCTTTCAAGCAGAAGTTACTCTTTATTGAGAACTCGCTGTGCGTCGCTGCAGTCATCCAAGTCTAAATCTTAAGTGACTTTACAAGGTTATTTATAGGCATTTTTGGAGGAGGGATTCTTGGAGGTGGAGCCAAAATCAAACAAAGCAAGCACATGAGGGACATAATCAAATGCATAGACACTAATTCAATCAACCTAACGAATCCACGTCTGGGCCAGGGGCCTCCGAAAGATAGACACTAATTCAATCAACCTAACGAATCCATGTCTGGGCCAGGGGGCTCTTTGAATATACATTGAGTCAGGAAGTGGATAATAAGAATCTAAGTTAAACATTTAAACACAATGTTTCAGTTTATATACTATTACATTGGAACCTAGATTTATCATTTTATAAATTTGTAATCCCACAATTCCCCCTTTGAGAGTTCTAATAACTCTCACAAAATACAAATTTAGACACTTAAAAGTTAATTCTTGTAACTTGTAATCGTTACAGGCACATTGTACATGTTCTGTGTTGCTTATATGTAATTGCATGCTGACACAGAAACAAAACATGCAATTAGGGTCCGTGAAGTTCTTACGGGTAATACTCTTTTTTGGTTGGAACTGTCATTTCCTCGTGAGAGGCGGGAGCCATTTGCTGAAAGAAACACTTGATACTGTGGATGCATAGATAGTACGCAAGTAGGAGAAACAACAGCAGAATTGCTATTTCCTTGATCCACAGCCAGGGTTTACCTAACAAGTTTCCGAACCATGAAGAATTATCTTCAGTCATCTGGTGTAATTTTACTGAAAGACCAAGAATGTCTTTTTGGATTTTGTTCAAGTTCTCTGTTGGGTCCATTAACCCAGTGCAGCATTCAGGACACTTTGCGTGATGTCGATGATGGTTAATAGTACGAAAATCTTGATCATGTGATGGATGACTGAAGTTCCCATATGTGAGTCTCTGCGTTGTGTATTTTTTTCTTTCTTCTTTCTTTTCTCTTTCTTGTGTGATAGTTGGCTCGGCAATGGGTCTAGTTGTTTTCTAGAGGTTGTGGCTTCATCCGCAGGTGAGGAGGTCGGTGTGTATGGGTCTCAGGACAGCCATCAAGTGGTACCTGCACAGAGTAAGAAAGAAAACAAAAGACGACAGAGCAGTATTTGTTGTAAAAGACTCCAAACACTAGGGTTGTTCGATCTGAGTGTGCTATTGTTGTTCCTTCTTTCCCTATTACTTAAATCCTGTGGCACCTAAAGAACAGTGAGGTAAGGATGGACTAGTGGATGGGGAAGGGCCTATGAGGAAATCTTCACCGCAGGGTTGGCCCCGAAGCCTGTTGCATTCGGTTCTTCCCTGGGCTCCTCACTGGTCCGTGTGTCCTATCCTATCCCTGTAGGTGGGGGAACAACTTTACAGTGTGACACATGAGTCCAAGTTTTCCTTCCCTGACACAATACTGCATATCCTGCTCGTCTGTTACCTTCAATAACTTGAGCTGAACCATCAACAAACAACTCCAATTCTGCGTTCTCTATGGGAGTTTCTGCTATTTCACTTGTCGCTGCATATGTAAGCATAACACAATCATGAGTCATTTCGCCTTCATCCTCTAACACAAATTCAGTCATTGCAGACATCATACATGAGGATGGGTTCGTGACTGGTGCACGCTGTATAACAATATTCGGGGCTGTGAGAGTTGCTAACCAATTTCCCCAACGGGAGGAGGTGACAGAAGTGACTTTTGCTTGATTCATGAGTGCGGACACTGCATGAGGGCATCTTATGTTTACAGTCTGTCTTAACACCATTAGTTTTATTTACAAAGAATCGTTCAGCTTTGTTGTACATTACTGGGGAAATTAAGCACTCACAGCCCTAACGGTTAACACCTGAGCAAACTGCTCCAACAGTTCGGTGAAGTGGGGAGGGGCTGCTTCAGAGTACTAAGTAGACTGAGTAGGAACTGAGTAAAGCTGTTAATTTCTCCTAATGTCTTTTTGCTTTTCCTACACTCTTTCATCCAGTGTCCAGGTTTCCTACAGTAATGACAACTGCCCTCCTTCTTAGGACATTTAGGTTTCTGTCAGTTCTCTGTGTTGACCTTAAAGGATGCTGCTGCATTCTTTACTCTGGCTTTAACATCAGATTCTCTTTCCCAAGTAGCTAACCTGTCCAAGCTGTTTTGTAAGCTTCCAGTGGACCATGTTAGATCTAAGAAAGGCAAAGCAGATCTATACTCTGATAAAAGGCCATCAAACCATGTTCGAACTAGTAGTCCTTTATGATCCAGTACCTTCTCTGGAGTGTCAGCTATTCCACCGTATGCTGCAGCTGACTGACAAAACCTTTCAGTGTACTCACTTACAGTTTCATCCTTCTTCTGCACACAAATAGTGACTTTTGACCAATCCACTTTTGGTCCAACAATGTTCTTTAGAATTTTCAAAACACCTTCTCTCAAATCGCCTTTACTGGCATGTTGTAGTTCAGAAGTAACAGCAGACTCAAAACTGTTGAATTCAGATTCAGTTAGGATTTGTGACATCAGCTGTGTGACTTCTGCTAACGACATGTCATAGAGAAGCATTTTGCTGATCAATGTTCTTCTAAATTCAGAAAAATGTGTGCGTGCTGACGGTAAACTCTGAGATAGTCTCTCTATATCTTTAGGACATAAAGTTTTGGCAACAGTTTGTATTTGCACAACAGAAGAATTGAGAGGAACACTATCAGTTTCCTCAATTCCCTGAGATCTCCTCCTAGCACCACACACATTGACGGAATTTACAGGCACATCAGTTACTGATTGGAAAGCTACATCTGTTTCAAAAAACGCTTGTAAATCAGGGTAAATGTTATCAGGCTGACTAACTTCCACATCAGTTTTTACTGCAGCTTTCTTGCGGTTCAATTTCTTAGTCAAAGTGGATACTCTAGCACGGAGCTCTTTGTTCTGTTCCTCTAACTCTGAGTTACGCTGAGACTGTTGTGTAGCTAGCGCTAGACCAAATTCTCTGTGGCAGCAGATAATGCCTTTCACATTGTTCTTGCGAATACACGCTCCTAGTACCTTTTTACACTCATCTACAGACCAGGTCTTTTCTGGATGGATCTCATATTTCTGAGTTAGTTCTTGTCTAACTTTCTCAGTGACTATTAGGTTCATTTGCACTCCTAACCGTGATTTGAATTCGCTATCTGACCACAAAGGAGTCGCTAGACCACCTTTTTCAGTTGTGGGGATCAGTCTAGCATTCTTTCTAAACATTTTGTGAGTTTCTTTGTTACCACACAATCAAAACACTAAAACTTCTCTGATCAACAGAGAGTACACTTGTTAACACAGATCAACTATTGTTAACCTTCCCTGGCAAAGCAGAGGATAACACAAATTACTAGCACTTTACGCTAATCTTCCCTGCATGAACAGAGGATAACCAATTCTTCCCTGCCAAAACAGAGGATAACAAATATTAGCACGTAATGCTAATCTTCCCTGCCTGAACAGAGGATAACCAATTCTTCCCTGCCGAAACAGAGGATAACAAATATTAGCACGTAATGCTAATCTTCCCTGCCTGAACAGAGGATAACCTTCATCTCTAAAAAGACATTTTTAGAGGATAACTTAGTTAACCAAACCCTACAGCTGTCTGTTAACTCTTCTCTGACGGCGCAGAGGATAACAAATTTGTACTGGTCTTAGGTTCTTTTGGATTAGAGACAGCACTCACCACAACCCTTGGTTGAGAGAAAAATTCAGTCTGGGAATCTTTGTTCAGCTGGAAGTTTCCAGGTGAGGAAGCTGGAACTCTATCCGGAGCACGGCACCATCTGTTGAGAACTTTTTCCTCTTCGAAGCAAAGACCAGGAGACGTTGGGATATCTTTCAAGCAGAAGTTACTCTTTATTGAGAACTCGCTGTGCGTCGCTGCAGTCATCCAAGTCTAAATCTTAAGTGACTTTACAAGGTTATTTATAGGCATTTTTGGAGGAGGGATTCTTGGAGGTGGAGCCAAAATCAAACAAAGCAAGCACATGAGGGACATAATCAAATGCATAGACACTAATTCAATCAACCTAACGAATCCACGTCTGGGCCAGGGGCCTCCGAAAGATAGACACTAATTCAATCAACCTAACGAATCCACGTCTGGGCCAGGGGGCTCTTTGAATATACATTGAGTCAGGAAGTGGATAATAAGAATCTAAGTTAAACATTTAAACACAATGTTTCAGTTTATATACTATTACATTGGAACCTAGATTTATCATTTTATAAATTTGTAATCCCACAATGGGATTAAATGGGTTATTGTATTAGCATAATTAAAAACGTGTAAAAAGAAAATAAGCACACAATTCAACAGTGTATAAATATAAAGTGGCTATACAATATGACATATTTTTTAAAGAATTTTTAAAGGATGATTGAAATAGCATACCTATTTCTGACAAAGTATTTGCTTAAAGGGATAGTTCATCCAAAAATGAAATTTGTCATTTACTCTCCCCAAAGTTGTTCCAAACCTGTATACATTTCTTTGTTTTGTTGAACACAAAAGAATACATTTTTAAGAATGCTTGTAACTAAACACTTTTCGGGCTGCTTTGACGCCCATAGTAGAGAGGAAAAAAAATACTATGGAAGTGAATGGTAACTGGAAACTGCTTGGTCACAAGCATTCTTCAAAATTTCTTTCTTTGTACCCTTTATTAATCACTGAAACCTGATTCAAAGAAAGTATATGGTGATAATTCTAACACTCTAATTGCTTTGTGTTCAATAATATGTCCCCCACCCCCATTGCATTTTTTTCAGCCCCCATCACAGCCTCTGCAGTCTGATCTTTTCATAGCCTTTATCAAACTGTGTGACTGAGGTAAGTAAAACACACTTTAACAGGTAGAGCAATTTTACAAATTTATTGCAAGGAATACAATTTACCATTAGGAACAAGATTGTATTTTGTAATTTTAGACATTACAAAATGAATGAGGAAAAGAGAGAGAAAGATAGGCAATATCTGAGATCCTGAAAAGCTGCCAAACGTGTTTTTTAAAAACATAGAGAAAAAAAATACAGAAGTAAATGATCCAGAACAAGTCCCAGGGTGTCAGACTGACTCTGATGATGCATTAAGTTCTATGCACCTGTCCACTGGAGCATCGTCTACATGGGAAGAAAGTGACTGGGATGATGACTTTGTGGAAGACATGGACCTTGATGAAAATTACATGACTGACCTGGAAGACATGACTGACCATAACGACAAATCATCACTGGGAACAGATCTGGCAACCTGGGCATCCCAATTCCAAGTCAAACACAATGCTGTTGACCATTTATTAAAGGTCCTTCAGCAACACGGCCACACAGACCTTCCATCCACTGCCCGTACATTGCTGAAAACACCAAGGCATCTAGCAACCATACAAAAATCTGGAATGGAATATTTCCATTACCCCCTCCATCAAAAGCTACTGGAACACCTGGAGAAGTACCCTGTTGAAGAGCTGCAAAACCATGACACCATCGATTTGTCTTTTAACGTTGACGGCCTACCGTTATTCAAGAGCTCAGGGAGAGTCATGTGGCCTGTCCTCTGTGCCATCCACCTGAATCCCATTGTTGTGTTCCCTACAACACTAACTTGTGGAAACAACCGGCCAAAAGATCTGCATTTTTTTGAGGATTTTGTAGCAGACCTCGGAGACCTTCTGTCTAACGGCATTCAATGCAAAGGCAAAAAACATAGCATAAATGTTCTCTGCATCGTCTGCGATGCTCCAGCGAAAGCTTTTGTCCGGGGCACAAAGCTATACTCTGGATATTATGGCTGCGATAAGTGTGACCAAAAGGGTGAATGGTTCAACAGAGTGACCTTTCAGGACACTGAAAATCTCACTCTAAGAACAGATGCATCATTCAGAAGCCAGGTTCAGCCCGAACATCACAAAGACAGCACACCACTGGCCCAGCTTTCCATTGATATGGTCAAGAGCTTCCCCATTGATTATATGCATCAATCATGCCTGGGGGTGACGAAGAAGCTGCTGCTTAGTTGGACCAGTGGAGCGAGAGGAGTGAGGCTCTCCAGCACTCAAAAACTAGAAGTAAGCACTAGGCTTCTTCAACTCAAAAATGAAATGCCATCAATCTTCTCTCGCACACCTCGAAGCCTGGGTGAGCTAGATAGGTGGAAGGCTACAGAATTTCGACAATTCATGTTATACACGGGAAAGCTGGTGCTGAAAGGAATCCTTGAGGATGACCTGTATCAACATTTTCTGGCTTTCAGTGTGGCCATGTGCTTGCTAGTGTCACCAACACTAGTCAAGAGGCATTCGGAGTATGCAGAAAACCTGCTGCACTACTTTGTCTGTAGAGGACGAGAGCTTTATGGTGAGGAGTTTATAGTATACAACATCCACTCTATGCTCCACATCACTGAAGATGCTGTGCAATTTAATGGGCTTGACAACTGCAGTGCATTCAAATTCGAATCATACCTGCATACCATGAAGAGGATGGTGCGAAGTGGAAAACACCCTTTGAGACAGGTCGCCAAGAGAATAGAGGAAAGGCAGCCATCTCCTCTTGAAAAACACAGAGAGAGAAAAACTGTAAGAGCCAAGGACAAAGCATTCTTGCTGCATGAAAATGGATGTGAGATCACAGACGAAATGGAGAAAGATGGAAAAGTCCTTTGCAGTGTTTATCATAATCCTCTACCAATGTTCATTGAGCCATGCCACTCCTTTCTTGTGGGAGTATACAATTACAACAAAAAACAAACATCAATGAGATGGATCCCCAGGGAACAATTGGAGAAGAGAGCAATCAGAATCAATCATGGGGACACAGTAACGTTCATGGCCATCTTGCATCTACAGTGAATTTCTGACATTGATAATGTGAGATTTATAAATAGATACACACACACTTACATACATACACATATACACACAAAAAAAATGTACATACACGTGACCCTGGACCACAAAACCAGTCATAAGGGTTCATTTTTTCAAAACTGAGATTTATACATTACCTGAAAGCTGAATAAATAAGCTTTCCATTGATGTATGGTTTGTTAGGACAGGGCAATATTTGGCAGAGATGCAACAATTACAATTTTTTTGTGATCAACATTTTTTTCTTTTAACACACAACATCACAACACAACATCCACTCAAAACAAACAAAACAACAGACACACACAACACCTCAAAAGTCCAGTCAAAAGAAAGAGAGAGAGGGTTGGAAAAAGAAAAAACAAAACAAGTCATTCCTTCATTTAGTCATGTATGTTAAAGAAAAAAAACATTGCGAATGCAGCGTTACAAACAGATAGCTGACCAGAAGATGGCGCAATCCAGTCTCTTGTATTAGGGCACAGAAAATAGATCCACGGTGCAAATATTCCAACACACGGGCTCGTTCAACGGCAGAATCCAAACCATTCACATTCAGTGACAAAACATTTAGAGCATGCACCGAGCATTCATAAACCCAAAATTCTATTCAGTAAATAAAGAAAAGCAAATAAGGCAAAGTAAAAGTATGAATATCTGTTGCAAAACACAAAAGCAACACAGACAGAAATAACCAACAGCTATAGACAAAAAACAACTCAGACCGCACGTCACCGAGAACATAGGTCTGATTGAGCAACAAAAAATTGTGATGATCCGTGACCGATCCACTTTAGCGCAAATTGAGCCTCCCAAAAGGCTCACATAACCCAAAAAAATATTTAATTAAACCTACTCTCCATTAGTCCCCTCCAGAAAAAAGAAAGAAAAAAGGGGGGGTTAGTCTTCCCAGCAAAGAAAAAAATAAAAACTATTGACATTATCAGTTCTTTCACATGTAATAACATTCTCATTGTAAAATAATAGTAAAGAATAAAATTAATCAGTCATATTGACTGATTTGGAAAAACAAACAAAAATGGCATGTGCAAAATTTAGAATACGGTGTATACCCATGCTCCTTATGACTGTTTTTTTGGTCCAGGGTCACACATTCTAGAAGAAATGTGGAATAGGTGACATTTTCAATAAATTAACTTTGCTTTGCTTTTCCTTAGCATGTACTATATTGTAGAATTTTTAGAAGAATCATTGGTTGGAATTGTAGCAGAGCGCTGGACATTTGAAAATGATGAGGTATAACCTTCCACAAGTCCAACCCACATAAATAATATAATCTTGAAAGTTTAAATTTTCACAATTAGGTAACAGTTAACTTTTGACTTTCTTTACAAATTTTAGCAACAATATAGTTACTGGCCCCCCAACAATCACACAAAACGGGCAAAAAAAGAAGAAATACCTGATGAAAAGACATGGATCACACGAAAAATCTGTGTTTTTGCCAAAACTGGTAAAGTTCAATATATGGCAGGATATTTTCAGATTATTACTGAAATAAATTGCGATGACATTTTGATTTCCTAATTCCATTAACATTTCATCCCTAGATGATTTCGAGAGGGCATTAAGGTGGAGTAAAAATGCTGAATTGAATTCCTCTGTAGAAAGCGACACTGGCAAAAACATCAAGAGGCCAACCAGAAAACCAAGCAGATTCGAAGACAGCAGCGATGGTATGAGAACACTGCAAGCCCAGAAAAATGGCTAAAAATGAAAAACATGTCACATTAAAGGGACAGTTCACCCCAAAATGAAAATTCTGTCATCATTTACTCACCTTAAAGTTGTTCTTAACCTGTATGAGTTACTTTGTTCTGGTGAACACAGAATATGATATTTTAGAGAATGCTGGTAATTAAATATTTGCTGGACTTCACTGACTTTCAAAGTATGAAATTAAATCATACTATGGGAGTCAATGGGGACCAGAAACTGTTGCCAACATTCTTCAAAACATCATCTTTTGTATTCAGCAGAACAAAGAAACTCACACTGGTTGAAGGTGAACAACTTGAAGGTGAGAAAACTGACAGAATTTTTATTTTTGTGAGAACTACCCCTTTCGTTACTAGTGAATTAAGTATTCTTTATTAATATATATATTTTTTTAGATGATTGGGGAAGAGACACCTGGATGCCTAAGTTAAAGAGAAAGCGTCAAGGTACATCGGCAAATTTAAAATTAGTAAATTCAGCTCCAGCATTAAAGTAATTAATATTGTGCTTACCATTCAGATGAACCCTTTCCTTGCCTCAAGGCAACAACTGTAAGAAAAAGGCCAGACAAAGGTATATTTTCCAACTCACCTCTACTAGGCAAATATCATTGTACAGTGTGTGCTTAAATTTAGGCTGATCAAATAATAATTTAATTTCTTAACCCCCATTCAATAAATCACAAGTTATCAAAAAATATAAGATTAATAAACAGTATTTTAAATAGAATGGTTTGAAGAATGTAGTTTAGAATATAGTAGTAGCTTTGGAAGTTAAGCATTTTAAAGGGATGGTTCACCCCCCAAAAATTTAAATTCAGTCATTAATTACTTACCGTCATGTTGTTCCAAACCCATAAGACCTTTGTTCATCTTTGGAACACAGATTAAGATATTTTTGATGAAATCAGAGAGAATTCTGACCCTGCATAGACAGCAAGGGTCCTACCACGGTCAAGGCACAGAAACTTAGTAAGGATATTGTTATAGTCCATGTGACATCAGTGGTTCAATCGTAATTTTATGAAGCCACGAGAATACTTTCTGCACAAAGAAAACAGAAATAACAACTTTATCCCAACACTTTCTTCACTACCAGGAGAGTCTGCCGCCATTAGCTAGAGTACAATGCATGGTACTCTCATTAATGGCAGCAGATTCTCCCAGGAGAGAAGAAATTGTTACGATTACGATTGAACCACTGATGTCACATGGACTATTTTAACAATATCCTTACTACGTTTCTGTGCCTTGACCGTGGTAGGACCCTTGCTGTCTATGCAGGATCAGAAAGCTCTCAGATTTCATTAAAAATATCTTAAAGGGATAGTTCACCCAAAAATGAGTTATCAGCTTACTGATATGCATGTAAACGTGCTCAATGACAGAATTTTCATTTTTGGGTGAACTACACCTTTAAAGTCCTACCCTGAAATGTCCCTCTAGTTCACTGGGCATCATTCATGAAACATAAGCAGAATGAAGATGAAACATAAGCCATTAATAAGATTAGTATTGACTAAGTTCAGATGTGGATCAACTTACTTTGTTGTGTATTTTCAACGGTTTCAATATGAAAAATAACTTGTATATTGATTCAAAAGATTTATTGCATTTTGGGGGGAAAAATAATCAGTTTTTATAAATCTTTGAAAATCAAAATCTTGCCACTTTCTTGGTAAAGAAAACACATTTTTACTCAAATTAATCAAAATGGATTTATAGCATTTTGGAACCAAACTCTTCACATGTTCTTCAGACATCTCTCTTTAAAAGTAAAAAGTAAATGAAACAATTGAAACATGAAATGTTAGTTTCACACTCCAGGCTCTACTTCAGATCATGTATAGAAATTACTCAAAATATTTAATCAAAAGTTTACATTAAGTGTGAAGAAGCCAATTTTCCTAGGACAGACATCACTATTGGCCACTACTGTATGCCTCTATTCCAAAGTCTTCATGAATAACAACTAAAAAGTTTGGATACTCCTTTTTAATGTATAGCTTAAATGGTGGGGGGGGGGGCAGTAAACACTTATAACACTCAATATCTTTACTTTTACGCAATCTTACAGATTTACAAGTTCAGAGTTTTATTTTACATATTACCCATTTAATTATCAGCAAATGCACAATATTGAAATTTTTTTGCTCAGTTTGGATCTATTTTATATTATGACAGTTTCCTATTTTATACTATGAACCATAAAAGCCTGATGTATGAAATACACTACAAAAACTTTTCACTGATTGAATCAAGTTTCATTTTTAATAATTAGATTTCCCTGACTATTATTTACAATGTCAGATTTTACAGGGTTAATTTTAAAATTTTAATAGTATTATCTATAGACAAATTACTGGTTAGTTAATCTTTTTTTATTTTTTTTGCAAATTTTACCTTCAAAACCCCCTATATAAGAAATATGGACATCTAAATACAAATCATTTACACATCCTACAATCCTGATTGCAATAAAGACTAATAATGTTTGAACCGAAAAAAATGTGCTTCAAAGTAATATGATGAGAATATTGAATTCCTGATGTTAAATTTTATCTAATGAAAAAAATAATTTTATGTTTTAACAGCAGAAGCAGCTAAACTTCCAGTTCCACCCAAACTGCAACCAAGTAATTTTTTACTTTCTTTTTACAAATACCACAGCAAATACAGCACCATATGAAAAAGAAATACACTTTAGGGGTGTGTGATATACAATTCTAATTTTGTTAAGTCAAGTCAAGTCAAGTCATCTTTATTTATATAGCGCTTTTAACAATAATACTTAAGACAATATTTTAGAGTTTGTCTTGTGCGAGTACTTTTGATATTCATATTCTGTGCACAGTAAAAACAATGGAAATCAAATTAATTTTGTCTTATTTAAAAGTGCCTAAATGTGCTAAAAATTTAGTTCACTGACAAGCTACGCAATTCGTGCTCATAATCACAGATGAATCGCCTTCGATAATGAACGTGATGTTGCGTAGCTTGTCAGTGAACGTGTATTAAATGCCGCTCCATCTGAAAGCAGGTGATGGAGATTTACTGCTAATCACAGAACCGGCTTTACTGACGAGATGCACATGACTATCGTAAGTATTTGGCTAAATGTAAGTATTTGGCTTCACTAATTTACATGTTGGAAATGTATGTGTAATAGCATAACCTCTCATAATTCTTCATTAATTATTTTCTGATGATTAAATCATAACCTACAAGAGGTGACTATTCAATTCATCATCTAATGCACATCAATTGATTAACTTAAAAAGCACAATGTATATAATAAGTGTAAATAATTGAATTGTCTTCATAGCTCCATTGTAGAAGTTAAGGCGGCGGCAACTATTTTAATGAAACTATAACACTAATAGTCTATTATAGGCACACTTGGTTCAATAGCCTATATCTTAATCTTGGCCTATGTGACAGAATCTTAATCTTGGCCTATGTGACAGTATCTTAGTCTTGGCCTATGTGACAGAATCTTAATCTTGGCCTATGTGACAGTAATTTCCATTAGTTTTAATTTACAGTGCAGTGCAAATTAAGGCATAAAACATTAATTTCATTTATCTTTTAATCAAATGAGAGTTAAACTCTATTTTTGGCAAACAAATGGGTTTACTATTAAAATTAAAACATGGAAGAAATAGCGTATTGTGTGATTATTCTTTTAAACAAAGTAGTAATAATTGTTGTAGTAGTATTAGTAGATAAACCGAGCTTTTATTTTGACGGGTTGCCGTGAGGACCTCTTAAGTTTCTGTAGCCTATGTATGACATGACGATCGTTTTACTCAAATGAAACGGACAAATGCTCATGAAGTAACTCTCAGAGCAGTTCTGGGGATGTTGTTCATGTATTTATGTCCTCATTTAGTGAGACGGCAGATGCTGAAAACACTGCGAGCGTCGCGCACTTCTCTCTTTGTGTGTGTGTGTGTGTGTGATCAAAACCGGGAGTCTGTGCCATTCACATATACAGAGACACGCAGAACATGCAGAATTCATATTTAAATAGTCTTTTTGCGGCTTAATGTTTACAGATACTAGTCCATAGCGCGAGTCGATTTAAGTGTACTGACCTACTTTTGATTAATTCATCCAAACTTCGACAAATTCCGTGACTCCGCGTTATACAGTAACCTCTATTTATATGACTGGATTCCGCGATTCCGTCCGTGTTTTCCCCATCGCGGAAACCATAAATAGATAATATTGAATGTTTTGCAACTTCAGTGTAGTGGATTGTGATTTATTGCAACTTGAGCAACGTCTGCTGCTGCCTTTGAGAGACAACTGATGCGTGATCACTGAAACAAGCAGCTCCAGTTAGCAAGCGCTTTCGGTGTGAGAGTGCCTTTAGTCTTCCACGCTAATTGGTCGGACTCGTGACTCCCAACAAATCAGATGCGCGGTGGGCAAAGACTGCTCTAGCCCACAGAGTGGTGAGCTCCGACAGGCTGCATCAGAGCCAAATAGCGCGTTTCAAAATGAAATTATTTTATCGGCACATCGATTTTGAAAATGGCCCATACCGATTATCATAAAAATGCTTAATATCGACGGCGATAATCGGCCAGGCCGATAATCGGTCGACCCCTAATGTGGATGTATAAATTGTGAATCCAAACGCAATTGCAAATCTCGCATTACTGTTTGCGTTTTCGCGAACACACAGTGACTGCCAAATTTCAAATAAAAAAAGCAAAGTCCATTCGCAACTGTATTTCCCATGTTTTACGAGTCATGAGACTGTCATATTTAAATAGCAATATTAATTGCCACGTCTGCTTTTTCACTCTCTCTGTGTTGCGCATGTAACCTGCCAAAACTCAAATGGAATTGCAATTCCTTTTTGCATTTGAATTTACTATTTTACACTGAAACCTGTCAATCAATGTCAGGGGCGGGACTATACTATGGGACATGTTTGTATTGGCATCACTCACAGATGATTGTGGCGATTGCTTTGAACAATGGAGCTAATCGGTAAAGTCCCCACTAAAGGCAGCTGACAATCAACTGTATTTGATGTGTGAACGAACAGAGTGCAACCTTCTTGGCACCTTACACAAATAATTCTGTATTTTTTAGATTTTTCCTTTTGTTTAATAGGCAACATTTGGGCAAAATCTATAAAAGACGATGCTGTATTGGCTAAGCGGAGCAGGTTAAGATACCAGATTTTCTGTGTTGTTGTTTTTTTCTCTTTCTTTTTGAACAAAGAAAACGCTGTACTTTATTATTATTATTGGCAAAGAAAAAATATAAAAAATAACGTTATTAACCGGTTTTGGAACGATAATACATGAATGCAGGAACAGAAATGTTAAAATATCGATTCTGCTCTGAGTGAACCGATTGAATTTTTTTTCATTTTCAAGCCCTGATTATGATATTGTCAAACACAATCACACACCCCTAACTGTATGCAAATACTAGTAATTTACTCTACAAACTGAAATATCTAATGCCTTCACAGAATCTTCCCACCATCCCATGTGTGACCCTTCAGTTCCCCCATCACAAGATTTACCTGAACGTAGAATTCAAATCAATGTGTCTGAAGAATGTGTGGCCTTCAACTTAAGCTTAACAACTGTGTATTCATCTTGCTTGCAGATGTTGAAGAGCCTCCTAGACCATCCTCAATGGCATCAACAGAATATTCAAATTGTAAAGAAATCTGTAGATACATTTGTCAAGAATCAGTTCAGAGCAAACAACAGAGTGGCACATGTATTTTTATACAACATGAGAGACATGCAAGTTAATGCACACAACTGTAATGCACACATAACTTCTTACAGATCAAGGGCATTGTGTACAGTTCATTCAAGCAGTGGCAGAACATGCAAGATGTTACATTTAACAAAATAAGAGGGTTGTTATTTTTATTTTACTTACAATTGAAGTAGCACCATTTATTTACAATTCAAGTAGCATCATTTTAATATTTACTAGCATTTGGTTATGATGAACAGATTTTAATATGGCTTTTATTTACATAGCCTACATATAAACATTGATTAACTACATTACAAAAATCTCAATCTTAAACATTTGATCATTCTGTGTATTGGTGTCTTTAAAATAGGGTAACTTTGTTGCAAAAGCTTACAGCAAAGAAGCTTGATTTCAAACTGAACTGAATTTACAAAAAAAGACAAGTACACTGTCAGTAATATATTCAGAAAACAAATTCCTTGAATTCATTTGAGGTATTCGAAATATAACACTAAATTTTTATAAGCAGTGATTTAAGAGCCAAATGTTATTAAAGCCTCGTTCAGACTGTCAGCCCAAATCCGATTTTTGTGCAAATCCGATTGAAATCCGATCATATTTAAATAGTCTGAATGGCAACGAACTACATGAAATCCGATTTGTGCAAATCCGTTTCGAGCTACATTCGTATGTGGTTTGGAATCCTATTCAAATCGCATTTCTGGAAATCCGATTTAGTCTGGACGGTCAGATCGGATTTAGCGTAGCTTTTTCACGTTATCACGCCACCTAAAACGTAAATACGTCAGACGTTTTTGCAGAAAACATGCTGAACATCTCTGCAGAAACAAGCTTGTGTCGTTGCGAAATGCAAGTCAAATATAGATATTTATGATAAAACTACCATGTAGTTTATTTCTCCAAACTTTAACTCCAGTTACGCGGAGCTCCCTCACTGCCCGATCAGCTCTTCACCTGCTGCTGCAGCGGCTTTTCCCGGTTCAGATATCAGGGCTTTTATTGATCCGTTTACGATCAGATATCTTTATTGGCTACTGAAATGCCGTCAAAGGTTTGAATATCAATTCAAATTGCGCGTACTCAGTAACGAACTATGATTTAAATGTAATGAAGTAGATTATTTTGCTTAATTTGTACTTAAGTACAAGTAAAAATACAGCTTTAAAAATATACTCAAAAAAGTACAAGTACCCTAAAAAAACTACTTACAGTAACGTGAATAGTTGTTATTCGTTACCTCCACCACTGCTTGTATCTGAATTGTAAATTATGCTTTTGACAGTCATTTGACAGTTTAATATGGTACTTGACATTGCCCTACCCCGCTCATATGGTATTCATTTTATTTGTGCAGGTCTTAAAAAGTCTTGCATTTGAGCTTAAAAATCCTGCAGAAACCCTGATATGACTTTCTTTTTTTTAGACAAATCAAATTAGAGATTACGCTACTCCATCATATTGCAGGTCAAAGTTTACTCTTCCGCCGTAACTCACTTTACGTAGTGGTTTGCTAGAAGCTAATATATAAGACTTCATAAAGTTTTAAATATGGATATTTTCTTACAAAAACCCATTGCTTGACTTCAGAAGGCCTTTATTAACCCCCCTGGAGCCATGTGGAGTACCTTTATGATGGATGGACTTCAAATTCCAACACCCACTACCATTACAGTGTTTCCCACACATAGACTTTACCTGGGCGGGCCAACCAGGTATATTAACGGCCGCCCAAGTATATTTGGTGAAACATTTTTGTTTTTATTACTATTATTATCTCTTACACTTTTTTTTATCCGCCCGAGATAATGAAACCATCCGCGATCGATTAAATAGTGGAAAATCTCCCCTCGCCCTATGCGTTTCATACTGCTCGTTCTGTGTGCTCAAGAACTATCGACACTCCCACAGACGATCTCCAGTGTTTCCCATACGTTGATTTATTTGTGGCGGGCCGCAACAATATCCACCGCCCGCTGCCATCAGCTCCCGCGTCTCACACACACACGAGCGCTATTTTAGCACTATATTTAGTCACTTTCAGACCATTTTGGCGGCTTTTTTCCCTTAACGGGTACATACTGACAAACCTAGCGACTTTAAAAAAAAAAAAAACTTAGCTATCGTTCAGTTGGAAGATGTCTCCAGTACTGTCCCGCGAGCGCTAGCTCTGACTCTCCCGGCGCAGTGTCGCCTCTCTCAGCGTCTCTTCTGTGCAGTGAGCGGCAGAGAAGCAGCGCATTCAGTTGGCCGTAACGCAGCAAAATCGTCAATAAATCATTTACAAAACAGCGTTTCCAAGCACCTGTCGCTTACTGACTGTTTGTAGTTTTAAATATGAACATAATTCGTCTGTTAATATGCGCATAGTTTGTTACTCAGACTCAGGCAGTGCGCTGAATGAGCCAAAACAGTAATATAGCCAAAACCACCGCATATAGTTGCTTTTTAGTGCAAGTTAGATGTATATTGATTTTATCAGACGATGCCGCGATTATAAATCAGGATTTAAGGAGTATAGTGAGAGTGAATCCTGGTTAACATGTAGTATTAATGGGTCGTGTTTACTATTTATACCTGTTTTATGTATGACAACAGAAAATATGCAAATGTTAACAGCTTTATTGGGCATTCAGTTGTATTACAGTATGTGACAGTTCATAGAGTAGAAAATCTGAAGTGCCAAAACTCGTCTGAACCAAACTTGACGCAATGACGTCATAAATATGCAAATTAATATGTGACGTCACCTGCCGCCACAAGTCTCACAAAATTCTGTGGGAAACACTGCATTATATTAGAGCTGTCGCGATTCGTCGATTTTAGTCGACTAGTCGATTTTGAAAAATCGTCGACTTCATTTTGCACACGTCGACAAACCACAAAATACCGGAAGTGACGAGAATCCATAAAACACATTATTAGACTATTTTCCAAGGCCCCACCATCCCTATTATTTTAATGGTACTATCTTGCGCTTTTTCGGGATGTTTAAACCGACGTAAAACTAAACAATTACGTTTGCTCGCAAGAACTCATCCGGGAGTGGTGAGTTTTCATGCATTCCCAATTTATGAGCCTGCTCGCTTGAAGTTATGGTTGATTGCTCTTCGGCTGGATATCAACACACCCATAAACTTACTAAAGTTGCGGAGGGTCTGCAGCGATCATTTGATGATTTTATAAACCAAGGAGTGGATCGCATAGTACTGACATCATCAGTTCCCAAAGCACTCTAAACAGTGGGTGGCCAGAAAACTTTGAGTCCCCAACTCAAAATTTCAGAGAAGAACTCGTACGTCGCGTACTTCAGAGACGCATGGACAGCAGTATTATTTACAAGGACTCTTCTTCACATTTGGAAATACAATCTGTCCCAAAGAACATAGTGCAACAGACAAAACCGTCTAAGGAAGACAGTTTCCAAGCATTTGTCACGTTTCTTAAATTAGTTTTTTACAGACTGACAACAGTGTAAGTTAACTTTACAAAGTAATGGTAATACATTTCGCATTCCATGGTGGTTTTCTTTAGTGGTCTGTGTGTGTGATCATTGACGTTGCCTTTTACAGTAGCGTCAAAAAGTCAATTTGTCTGTTCAGTGACTGAATGAGGTGTATTTACCAAAAATTGTACAGGGTAAATTCTTTAACCCTTTCCGGTTCCTGTAAAATTTGCCTAAAACGCCTAAAAAAAGGCATACCCAAAGTAAATTGCATGCTGTTCTTGAACCATTTGGATTATATGCATGGTTTTGGTCTCTTTTGAAAGGGGACACTCTGCGTTTTGTTTCTCAACAGTCAGAATGAGTATTGAACTGATATTGAGTAATAGAACTTTGAACACATTGAAAAAGTAAAACAAAAAATTTTTTTTTGTAAACAAAAGCCTGCAGATGACTATAGCTGGGAGCTATGAGATGGAAAATACAATGGGATCACAGAATGAAGCCTCACCAAGCCACATTTCAAATTTGATAACAATACCTTAGAGAATGAGTGTTTTACACATGTTTATCTAAGTTTATGTCTAGGCGCTTCCTAAAAAAGGATACCCGGAGACTCCAAATGACCCTTTGTAACCAACGACACATAAAAAGCTGTAATATTTGAATGCTTTAATGTACAGTCATAATTTTGGGCTCTAATGAAAGGTTACACTTAGAGCTATTCAATTTCACATCCAGATTCACTGTCAATAATTGCTGACACATAGTAACTGAAGCATAAACACATTATAGTGACATTTATACACAGAATCCAAAATTCGTACACTTGTAAATAACATCTATTTCTAAATTCTAATCTAATTACCATTGTTTTCCCTATACTTCAATTTTTGTGCATAGTACATTATTTAATTTCTGTTTTTTCTTATATTGGTGTTATATTCCATCCCTACTGTGTTATTCCTATGTATGTCTGCACTATGTCTGTACTTTCTTCTGCAATGGAAGCTCCTGTCATCAGGACAAATTCCTTCTTGTGTGTGTAAACATACTTGTAACAAAGCTCTTCTGATTCTGATTATAGTGGTTTTTTTAAAAAAAATTCCAGAGTTGTTGTCATCATGTCCCTCAGTATATGGCTTTTTGCTGACTGGCTCCCAGACTTCATTCGATTCAATGTCAGATGATTGTCTGTGGTTATAAAAAAACAACACACACAACAGAAGTTAGCAGGAACACCTCAAAACACACACACACACACACACACACACACACACACACACACACACACACACACAAAAAACAGGAAATAAGTAACCATCAAAACACATACCTCAATATATACTGTAAAATATGTATAAGATACATAAATATGTATAATATATATAAATATAATTATATTATATAATAAAACACTTGTTCACAGTGGCGTCGCCTCCATGCAAAAACAACTCCACCGCTTCAATGGCTGAAACATCGCTCTCTTCTCAAAAATGTCCTCAAACATCGCTATCTTCGTCATCTCTGTCACGCCGAGCACATTGTTCAACAAATTCTTAGTGTAAAAAGTGTGTTTTTGTCATTCTCTTAGCCATTTTTTTGCGTCTCACCATCATTCAGCCGTGAGCTCTTCATGTACGCGTTTCCGTGCGCAAGCGCGCTGGTCAGTCTAACCTTCTGCGCAGCAAGATTTGGGCATGAAAGCCTGGACCGACCCCCTAAAGCGTCATATCAGTCTGTTTAGAAGCTCATTGGCTATCAGAAACGACAGTTATTTGCAGACTATAATGCAATTGGATCGATCTACTGTCCATCAAATGAGGGCGGCTTCATATCCAATGCTGGACGCATTTCCGTGCGCAAGCGCGCTGGTCAGTCTAACCTTCTGCGCAGCAAGATTTGGGCATGAAAGCCTGGACCGACCACCTAAAGCGTCATATCAGTCTGTTTAGAAGCTCATTGGCTATCAGAAACGACAGTCATTTGCAGACTATAATGCAATTGGATCGATCTACTGTCCATCAAATGAGGGCGGCTTCATATCCAATGCTGGACGCTTTACTGCAGTCACGCCATCTGCGCTTCGGAGAAGCGCGGTCACGCCATCTACGCCGAAGATTTCGTTGCGCGTCTACATGGCGTTGCGTGGTAGTGATAGCCATGAAGCTTCGAACCCTTTGCAAATCATTTTTTTTTTTAAGAGTGGGTCGGATCGCGTATCAAACTGAAACCACAGGCACTTCTTATTTAATGGTATTTTATTGTTTAATTGTATTCATAATGTATGCAATTTCAATAAACCACTTGAAATGGGTTTGTAAAATGTTTTTGTTTTAAAAGAAATCATAAAGAAAAAATTTAATTAAATAGTTTTCTGCAAATTCTTATCCATCTACCAAGTAACACAGTGGTAATTTTTTAATCGTTTTTTAATAATTGCATACCAAAGTCATGACAAATGCTATTTACATTGCCATATAGACATATTTAAAAATTCATAAAAAGATTAAATCAAATTGTTTTCTGCAAACTCCACCAGATTCTTGTTCTACATCTCCCCAAGTATCACTGTGGTGATTTTCATGCTGTTTTACTGTATCATTTTTTAATAATTGCATAGCAAAGTCTAGAAAAATGCTATTACCTCACTGTATCACAATTTAAAAATTCATAAAAAGATCAAATCAAATTGTTTTCTGCAAACTCCACCAGATTCTTGTTTTGTGTCTCCCCAAGTACCACTGTGATGATTTTCATGTTGTGTTACTGTAACATTTTTTTAATAATTGCATACCAAAGTCATGACAAATGCTATTTACATTTCGATATAGACATATTTTAAAAATTCATAAAATGATCAAATCAAATTGTTTTCTGCAAACTCCAGATTCTTGTTCTGCATCTCCCCAAGTACCACTGGGGTGATTTTCATGTTGTTTTACTGTATAATTGTTTAATAATTGCATAGCAAAGTCTAGAAAAATGCTATTTATTACCTCACTGTATCACATTTTAAAAAATCATAAAACGATTAAATCAAATTGTTTTCTGCAAACTCCACCAGATTCTTGTTCTGTGTCTCCCCAAGTACCACTGTGATGATTTTCATGTTGTTTTACTGTATAATTTTTTAATAATTGCATAGCAAATTCTAGAAAAATGCTATTTATTACCTCACTGTATCACATTTTAAAAAATCATAAAAAGATCAAATCAAATTGTTTTCTGCAAACTCCACCAGATTCTTGTTCTGCATCTCCCCAAGTACCACTGGGGTGATTTTCATGTTGTTTTACTGTATCATTTTTTAATAATTGCATACCAAAGTCATGACAAATGTTATTTACATTGCCATATAGACATATTTTAAAAATTCATAAAATGATCAAATCAAATTGTTTTCTGCAAACTCCACCAGATTCTTGTTCTGCATCTCCCCAAGTATCACTGTGGTGATTTTCATGTTGTTTTACTGTATAATTCTTTAATAATTGCATAGCAAAATCAAGAAAAATGCTATTTACATTGCCATATAGACATTTAAAAAATTCATAAAAAGATCAAATCAAATTGTTTTCTGCAAACTCCACCAGATTCTTGTTCTGTCTCTCCCCAAGTATCACTGTGGTGATTTTCATGCTGTTTTACTGTATAATTTTTTAATAATTGCATAGCAAAATCAAGAAAAATGCTATTTACATTGCCATATAGACATTTAAAAAAATCATAAAAAGATCAAATCAAATTGTTTTCTGCAAACTCCACCAGATTCTTGTTCTGTGTCTCCCCAAGTATCACTGTGGTGATTTTCATGTTGTTTTACTGTATAATTCTTTAATAATTGCATAGCAAAATCAAGAAAAATGCTATTTACATTGCCATATAGACATTTAAAAAATTCATAAAAAGATCAAATCAAATTGTTTTCTGCAAACTCCACCAGATTCTTGTTCTGTGTCTCCCCAAGTATCACTGTGGTGATTTTCATGCTGTTTTACTGTATCATTTTTTAATAATTGCATAGCAAAATCAAGAAAAATGCTAATTATTACCTCACTATATCACATTTTAAAAATTCATAAAATGATCAAATCAAATTGTTTTCTGCAAACTCCACCAGATTCTTGTTCTGCATCTCCCCAAGTACCACTGTGATGATTTTCATATTGTTTTACTGTATAATTTTTTAATAATTGCATAGCAAAGTCTCGAAAAATGCTGTTTATTACCTCACTGTATCACATTTTAAAAAATCATAAAAAGATCAAATCAAATTGTTTTCTGCAAACTCCACCAGATTCTTGTTCTGTGTCTCCCCAAGTACCACTGTGATGATTTTCATGTTGTGTTACTGTATCATTTTTTAATAATTGCATACCAAAATCATGACAAATGCTATTTACATTGCCATATAGACATATTTTAAAAATTCATAAAAAGATCAAATCAAATTGTTTTCTGCAAACTCCACCAGATTCTTGTTCTGCATCTCCCCAAGTACCACCGGGGTGATTTTCATGTTGTATTACGGTATCATTTTTTAATAATTGCATACCAAAGTCATGACAAAAGCTATTTACATTGCCATATAGACAATTAAAAAATTCATAAAATGATCAAATCAAATTGTTTTCTGCAAACTCCACCAGATTCTTGTTCTGCATCTCCCCAAGTACCACTGGGGTGATTTTCATGTTGTATTACTGTATCATTTTTTAATAATTGCATACCAAAGTCATGACAAATGCTATTTACATTGCCATATAGACATATTTTAAAAATTCATAAAAATATCAAATCAAATTGTTTTCTGCAAACCCCACCAGATTCTTGTTCTGCATCTCCCCAAGTACCACTGTGGTGATTTTCATGCTGTTTTACTGTATCATTTTTTAAAAATTGCATATCAAAATCAAGACAAATGCTAATTATTACCTCACTATATCAGATTTTAAAAATTCATAAAAAGATCAAATCAAATTGTTTTCTGCAAACTCCACCAGATTCTTGTTCTGCATCTCCCCAAGTATCACTGTGGTGATTTTCATGTTGTTTTACTATATAATTCTTTAATAATTGCATAGCAAAATCAAGAAAAATGCTATTTACATTGCCATATAGACATTTAAAAAATTCATAAAATGATCAAATCAAATTGTTTTCTGCAAACTCCACCAGATTCTTGTTCTGTGTCTCCCCAAGTATCACTGTGGTGATTTTCATGTTGTTTTACTGTATAATTCTTTAATAATTTCACAGCAAATTCAAGAAAAATGCTATTTACATTGCTGTATAGACATATTTTAAAAAATTCATAAAATGATCAAATCAAATTATTTTCTGCAAACTCCACCAGATTCTTGTTCTGCATCTCCCCAAGTATCACTGTGGTGATTTTCATGCTGTTTTACTGTATCATTTTTTAATAATTGCATAGCAAAATCAAGAAAAATGCTAATTATTACCTCACTATATCACATTTTAAAAATTCATAAAAAGATAAAATCAAATTGTTTTCTGCAAACTCCACCAGATTCTTGTTCTACATCTCCCCAAGTACCACTGTGATGATTTTCATGTTGTGTTACTGTATCATTTTTTAATAATTGCATACCAAAATCATGACAAATGCTACTTACATTGCTATATAGACATATTTTAAAAATGCATAAAAAGATCAAATCAAATTGTTTTCTGCAAACTCCTACAGATTCTTGTTCTGCATCTCCCCAAGTACCACTGGGGTGATTTTCATGTTGTTTTTGTCGGGTCTCGGGGTTGATCACCTGTTCTTTGCTGTCTCTGTGTAGGTGTTTTGTTGTGTGCGTGGCTTGTTTTGACAGCTCGCCACGTGCGCATTGTCAGCGTGTTTATTCCCCGCCCCTCCTTGTTTCTCTGCTCGTTAGCTCTGATTCTTTCGCACCAGGTTCTTGTTATTTCATTAGCTTTTCCCTTTATAGCTCCCCGTGTTTCTCTGTCTTTTGTCAGACTGTTGTGGTTTCTCATTACGCTGACTGTCATAGTTTGTTTAAACGTAAAGTACTTACTCTGTCTTGTCTTGTTCAGGCTCCAGTGCTCGTAGCTGCCTAAGTGTTTTTCTGCACCTCTCTGTGCGTTTTGACTCCCGTGGACTCTCCTTGGCATTCGCCTCACCTGATCCTCTGCGGACTCATAGCGCTTTGCTCTGCCGCTCACTCGGATTAGCGAGCTGCCCCGCTGGCTTCATCTCCTCTGTCGCTGTCACGGCTTGTGCCAGCCGCTGCCGTCCACCCACCGGTGTGGAGGGGGATTCCTAGTCCACACGAGCTGTCCAAGGAAGCGCACCTCGCCAGTGCTTATATTTTCTGTTCAATAAAGCCTCTGTTTGTACCCGCATCTGAATCCAGCCTGTTTCTCCTGACAGAACAGTCTGACCTCTATGGATTCAGCGGGATCGGATCCGCTTCGTTCTGCTCTCGTCCAGCAGGGAGTTTTGCTGGGTCAGCATGCCACTCAGCTTAATACCACAGCGCATGAGGTGGATGCTCTCAATGCCCGAGTCGCCGAGCTCCTCACGCGGGTCGATGATCTTCAGAGGGAGGCGGCTAACCGGGGTCCCGTCCTCCGCGCTGGCATTCCCTTGGAGCCCGAACCTCATGCCAACAATCCTCCGGTTTACGACGGCGATTCTAATGCCTGCCAAGCCTTTCTCTCCCAGTGTTCACTGGTGTTTTCACTGCAGCCTCGACGTTACGCCACGGAAGAGGCTAAGGTGGCATATGTCCTCACTCTTCTCTCCGGCCGTGCCCGCGAATGGGGAATCGCCGTATGGAGATCGCGGGCTCCCTGCTGTATTACTTTTGTGGCTTTCCGCCAGGAGATGGCGAAGCTCTTCGACCGATCAGCTCAGGGAGATGAGGCGGCGGCTCAGCTATCTCGGTTGTCCCAGAAGAGAGGCTCTGTCACCGACTATGCCATACAGTTTCAGACTCTCGCGGCGGCTTGCGGCTGGAACGAGGGCGCGCTACGCGCGCGTTTTCTCGAGGGACTGGATTATGCCATTGCCGACGAACTAGCTGCAGTGGATCTTCCTCGAGAGCTGGATAGTTTAATTAATCTCGCGCTCCGTGTGGAGGGCCGTCTCAACCGCCGCCGCCAACGTCGTCAAGCCAATACTCTCTGGCGCCATCTGGAGCCTTCGTCCGATACCACAGGTCCGCAGTCAGCTGACGTTGAGCCCATGCAACTGGGTCGTCTCCGGCTTACAGTGTAGCAGAGGCAGGAACGTTTAGCTCAAGGATTGTGTCTGTATTGCGGCAAGGCAGGCCATTTCGTCCTTCAGTGCCCGTTAAAAGTCAAGGCCCATCAGTGAAGCGGAGAGTCCTGGTGGGCGCCTTCTCCTGTTCAAACTCTCCTGCTACACACACTCAACTGCCCTTTCGACTCTCCTTCAAGGGAGGTTCACACGCTGGCCACGCCCTTCTGAATTCAGGGGCTGAGGGGAATTTTCTGGATTCTGCTTCCGCTCACAAATGGAACATTCCGACCATTTCCCTGGCCAAACCCATCACTGCGTGGTCATTAGCGGGCAGTCCCCTCACCACCATCACTCACATCACACCTTGTGTAAGCCTTTCCCTCTCTGGTAATCACTGTGAGCAGATCGAACTGTTAATTATCGACTCCCCTAAAGCCCCTTTAATTTTAGGACATCCTTGGTTGCTGAAACACAACCCACATGTTGATTGGGTCAATAATTCTATTTTAGCCTGGAGTCAGTCTTGTCATGTGTCATGTTTAGGTGCTGCTTTTCCTGCTTTCTCTGTTTCTTGTGTTCCGCAGGTGGACCCCTCTGACTTGACCGGCGTCCCGGCGGAGTACTGCGATCTTCGTGCGGTTTTCAGTAAGTCCCGGGCTACCTCGCTACCTCCGCATCGTCACTACGACTGTGCCATTGACCTTCTCCAGGGCTCTTCTCCGCCCAAGGGTCGTTTATATTCTCTTTCCGGTCCTGAAAGAGAGGCCATGGACCGTTATATACGTGAATCGCTACAGGCTGGGCTCATTCGCCATTCCTCCTCTCCCGCCGGTGCGGGGTTTTTCTTCGTTCAGAAGAAGGACGGCTCCCTCCGGCCTTGTATTGATTACAGAGGTTTGAATGACATTACTGTAAAGAACAGGTACCCCCTGCCTTTAATGTCTTCTGCTTTTGAACTATTGCAGGGAGCTCAGGTCTTCACCAAATTAGACCTCCGCAACGCCTACCATCTGGTGCGCATTCGGGAGGGGGATGAGTGGAAGACGGCATTCAACACCCCCTCGGGACACTACGAGTATCTGGTTCTTCCTTTTGGTCTTACCAATGCTCCGGCCGTCTTCCAGGGCCTCGTCAATAGCGTTCTGGGTGACATGATTAATCAGTTTGTCTTTGTGTATTTGGATGATATTCTGATTTTCTCCCCTTCTCTCCAGTTACACACCCAGCATGTTAGACGGGTCCTCCAGCGTCTGTTAGAGAACCAGTTGTTCGTTAAGGCGGAGAAGTGCGAATTCCACGCCGAGTCTGTTACGTTCCTTGGCCATATCATCTCTACCAGGGGAATCAAACCAGATCCTGCTAAGATAGAGGCTGTTGCCAAGTGGCCAGTTCCCGACTCCCGTAAGGCTCTGCAGCGTTTCCTGGGTTTTGCCAACTTCTATCGGAGATACATCAGGAATTTCGGTCAGATCGCTGCACCGCTCACAGCGTTAACCTCCTCCAAGGTGTTCTTCAGGTGGAACCAGGATGCTCAGGTAGCCTTTGACATTTTGAAGTCCCGTTTTGTCTCTGCACCTGTTCTGTTGGTTCCAGATCCTGAGTCCCAGTTCATTATCGAGGTTGACGCATCGGACGTCGGGGTTGGCGCAGTTCTATCTCAGCGTTCTCTCTGCGATGGGAAGGTGCACCCATGTGCTTTCTTCTCTCGTCGTCTGAGCCCTGCAGAACGTAACTATGACATCGGCAATAGAGAGCTGCTGGCGGTAAGATTGGCCTTGGGTGAGTGGCGTCACTGGTTGGAGGGGTCGGCGCAGCCCTTCTTGGTCTGGACGGATCACAAGAATCTTGAATATATCCGTTCGGCCAAGAGGCTGAGCTCGCGTCAGGCTCGCTGGGCACTCTTCTTTGGCCGATTCAACTTCACCCTCTCGTACCGGCCGGGGTCCAAGAATGTTAAGCCTGACGCTCTCTCGCGTCTGTTCGGGGCCCCTGAGGGGGAGCTTGCGGCCGAAGCCATCCTTCCTGAAGGAGTGGTGGTCGGGGCTCTTTCTTGGGGTATCGAACGGCGAGTAGAGGAGGCTGGTCGAGGGGTGCAAGTGCCGGGGGTGTGCCCAGCGGGCAGGTTGCCGGTGCCGCCTGCGTTGCGCCCTGAGGTCCTTCAGTGGGGTCATTCGTCGAGGTTGGTTTGCCATCCAGGGATTCGGAGAACGTTGTGTGCCATCCGTCAACGTTTCTGGTGGCCCACCCTGGCCGCGGATGTCAGACAGTTCGTGTTGGCCTGCCCCACATGCGCCCAATGTAAGCCTGGGAATCGCCCTCCAGATGGTCTGCTTCACCCTCTTCCCGTCCCTTCCCGTCCATGGTCACACATCGCCCTTGATTTTGTCTCTGGGCTTCCCCCATCGAAGGGTAACACTGTGATTCTCACTGTGGTGGATCGCTTTTCTAAGGCGGCTCATTTCATTCCCCTGCCCAAATTGCCCTCCGCCCGGGAGACCGCCCAACTGATCGTGGATCACGTCTTCCGTCTCCATGGATTGCCGGTTGACGTGGTTTCAGATAGGGGTCCTCAGTTCGCCTCCCGGTTTTGGAAGGAGTTTTGTAGACAGATCGGGGCCTCTGCGAGTCTGTCTTCTGGTTTTCATCCTCAGACCAATGGGCAATGCGAGCGGGCCAACCAGGATCTCGAAAGAATGCTCCGCTGTCTGACATCCAACAATCCGAGTTCCTGGTGCCAACAGCTCTCTTGGATAGAGTACGCTCGTAACTCCCTTCCAGGGGCAGCTTCAGGTATGTCCCCGTTTGAGTGCTCTGTGGGTTATAAACCACCTCTGTTTCCATCACAGGAACCCGATGCTGCGGTTCCGTCCGCCCTGGCTTTCGTTCAGCGTTGCCGGCGCACCTGGGAGAAAGTCAGGAGGGTTTTGGTCCAAACCTCTGGGCGAACCAAGGCGGCGGCCGATCGTCGCCGGTCCTCTCCTCCAACCTATGTGTGCGGTCAACGGGTATGGCTTTCTACCAAGGATCTGCCTCTCCGGGCGCCTTCTCGTAAGCTAGCGCCCAGATTCATTGGGCCGTACCGTGTCACCAAGGTGGTCAATCCGGTGGCGATCAGGCTCAAGCTCCCTCCCGCTCTTGGTCGGGTTCACCCTGTGTTTCATGTCTCAAGGGTTAAACCTGTGTTTTCTTCTCCCCTTAACCCTGCCGGCGATCGCCCCACCCCCCCACCCCCTCGTCTTGTGGATGGCTCCCCTACCTATACGGTTAGGAGATTACTTGACGAGCGGCGCCGCGGCAGAGGTTTTCAGTATCTCGTGGACTGGGAGGGTTACGGTCCAGAGGAGAGATGCTGGGTGCTGTCCCGGGACATTTTGGACCGTTCGTTGATCGAGGACTTCCGTCGGCGACGAGGTAGGCCTCCTCCTGGGGCGCCTGGTGGCGCTCCTGGGAGGGGGGGTACTGTCGGGTCTCGGGGTTGATCACCTGTTCTTTGCTGTCTCTGTGTAGGTGTTTTGTTGTGTGCGTGGCTTGTTTTGACAGCTCGCCACGTGCGCATTGTCAGCGTGTTTATTCCCCGCCCCTCCTTGTTTCTCTGCTCGTTAGCTCTGATTCTTTCGCACCAGGTTCTTGTTATTTCATTAGCTTTTCCCTTTATAGCTCCCCGTGTTTCTCTGTCTTTTGTCACTGTTGTGGTTTCTCATTACGCTGACTGTCATAGTTTGTTTAAACGTAAAGTACTTACTCTGTCTTGTCTTGTTCAGGCTCCAGTGCTCGTAGCTGCCTAAGTGTTTTTCTGCACCTCTCTGTGCGTTTTGACTCCCGTGGACTCTCCTTGGCATTCGCCTCACCTGATCCTCTGCGGACTCATAGCGCTTTGCTCTGCCGCTCACTCGGATTAGCGAGCTGCCCCGCTGGCTTCATCTCCTCTGTCGCTGTCACGGCTTGTGCCAGCCGCTGCCGTCCACCCACCGGTGTGGAGGGGGATTCCTAGTCCACACGAGCTGTCCACGGAAGCGCACCTCGCCAGTGCTTATATTTTCTGTTCAATAAAGCCTCTGTTTGTACCCGCATCTGAATCCAGCCTGTTTCTCCTGACAGTTTTACTGTATAATTTTTAATAATTGCATAGCAAAGTCTAGAAAAATGCTATTTATTACCTCACTGTATCACAATTTAAAAAATCATAAAAAGATTAAATCAAATTGTTTTCTGCAAACTCCACCAGATTCTTGTTCTGTGTCTCCCCAAGTACCACTGTGATGATTTTCATATTGTTTTACTGTATAATGTTTTAATAATTGCATAGCAAAGTCTCGAAAAATGCTGTTTATTACCTCACTGTATCACATTTTAAAAAATCATAAAAAGATCAAATCAAATTGTTTTCTGCAAACTCCACCAGATTCTTGTTCTGTGTCTCCCCAAGTACCACTGTGATGATTTTCATGTTGTGTTACTGTATCATTTTTTAATAATTGCATACCAAAATCATGACAAATGCTATTTACATTGCCATATAGACATATTTTAAAAATTCATAAAAAGATCAAATCAAATTGTTTTCTGCAAACTCCACCAGATTCTTGTTCTGCATCTCCCCAAGTACCACCGGGGTGATTTTCATGTTGTATTACTGTATCATTTTTTAATAATTGCATACCAAAGTCATGACAAAAGCTATTTACATTGCCATATAGACATATTTTAAAAATTCATAAAAAGATCAAATCAAATTGTTTTCTGCAAACCCCACCAGATTCTTGTTCTGCATCTCCCCAAGTACCACTGTGGTGATTTTCATGCTGTTTTACTGTATCATTTTTTAAAAATTGCATATCAAAATCAAGACAAATGCTAATTATTACCTCACTATATCAGATTTTAAAAATTCATAAAAACATCAAATCAAATTGTTTTCTGCAAACTCCGCCAGATTCTTGTTCTGCATCTCCCCAAGTATTACTGTGGTGATTTTCATGTTGTTTTACTGTATAATTCTTTAATAATTGCATAGCAAAATCAAGAAAAATGCTATTTACATTGCCATATAGACATATTTTAAAAATTCATAAAATGATCAAATCAAATTGTTTTCTGCAAACTCCACCAGATTCTTGTTCTGCATCTCCCCAAGTATCACTGTGGTGATTTTCATGTTGTTTTACTGTATAATTCTTTAATAATTGCATAGCAAAATCAAGAAAAATGCTATTTACATTGCCATATAGACATTTAAAAAATTCATAAAAAGATCAAATCAAATTGTTTTCTGCAAACTCCACCAGATTCTTGTTCTGTGTCTCCCCAAGTATCACTGTGGTGATTTTCATGTTGTTTTACTGTATAATTCTTTAATAATTGCATAGCAAAATCAAGAAAAATGCTATTTACATTGCCATATAGACATTTAAAAAATTCATAAAAAGATCAAATCAAATTGTTTTCTGCAAACTCCACCAGATTCTTGTTCTGTGTCTCCCCAAGTATCACTGTGGTGATTTTCATGCTGTTTTACTGTATCATTTTTTAATAATTGCATAGCAAAATCAAGAAAAATGCTATTTACATTGCCATATAGACATTTAAAAAATTCATAAAAAGATCAAATCAAATTGTTTTCTGCAAACTCCACCAGATTCTTGTTCTGTGTCTCCCCAAGTATCACTGTGGTGATTTTCATGCTGTTTTACTGTATCATTTTTTAATAATTGCATAGCAAAATCAAGAAAAATGCTAATTATTACCTCACTATATCACATTTTAAAAATTCATAAAATGATCAAATCAAATTGTTTTCTGCAAACTCCACCAGATTCTTGTTCTGCATCTCCCCAAGTACCACTGTGATGATTTTCATATTGTTTTACTGTATAATTTTTTAATAATTGCATAGCAAAATCTCGAAAAATGCTGTTTATTACCTCACTGTATCACATTTTAAAAAATCATAAAAAGATCAAATCAAATTGTTTTCTGCAAACTCCACCAGATTCTTGTTCTGCATCTCCCCAAGTACCACCGGGGTGATTTTCATGTTGTATTACGGTATCATTTTTTAATAATTGCATACCAAAGTCATGACAAAAGCTATTTACATTGCCTAATAGACAATTAAAAAATTCATAAAATGATCAAATCAAATTGTTTTCTGCAAACTCCACCAGATTCTTGTTCTGTGTCTCCCCAAGTACCACTGTGATGATTTTCATGTTGTGTTACTGTATCATTTTTTAATAATTGCATACCAAAGTCATGACAAAAGCTATTTACATTGCCATATAGACATATTTTAAAAATTCATAAAAAGATCAAATCAAATTGTTTTCTGCAAACCCCACCAGATTCTTGTTCTGCATCTCCCCAAGTACCACTGTGGTGATTGTCATGCTGTTTTACTGTATCATTTTTTAAAAATTGCATATCAAAATCAAGACAAATGCTAATTATTACCTCACTATATCAGATTTTAAAAATTCATAAAAAGATCAAATCAAATTGTTTTCTGCAAACTCCACCAGATTCTTGTTCTGTGTCTCCCCAAGTATCACTGTGGTGATTTTCATGTTGTTTTACTGTATAATTCTTTAATAATTGCACAGCAAATTCAAGAAAAATGCTATTTACATTGCTATATAGACATATTTTAAAAATGCATAAAAAGATCAAATCAAATTGTTTTCTGCAAACTCCTACAGATTCTTGTTCTGCATCTCCCCAAGTACCACTGGGGTGATTTTCATGTTGTTTTACTGTATAATTTTTAATAATTGCATAGCAAAGTCTAGAAAAATGCTATTTATTACCTCACTGTATCACATTTTAAAAAATCATAAAAAGATCAAATCAAATTGTTTTCTGCAAACTCCACCAGATTCTTGTTCTGTGTCTCCCCAAGTATCACTGTGGTGATTTTCATGTTGTTTTACTGTATAATTCTTTAATAATTGCACAGCAAATTCAAGAAAAATGCTATTTACATTGCTATATAGACATATTTTAAAAATGCATAAAAAGATCAAATCAAATTGTTTTCTGCAAACTCCTACAGATTCTTGTTCTGCATCTCCCCAAGTACCACTGGGGTGATTTTCATGTTGTTTTACTGTATAATTTTTAATAATTGCATAGCAAAGTCTAGAAAAATGCTATTTATTACCTCACTGTATCACATTTTAAAAAATCATAAAAAGATTAAATCAAATTGTTTTCTGCAAACTCCACCAGATTCTTGTTCTGTCTCCCCAAGTACCACTGTGATGATTTTCATATTGTTTTACTGTATAATGTTTTAATAATTGCATAGCAAAGTCTCGAAAAATGCTGTTTATTACCTCACTGTATCACATTTTAAAAAATCATAAAAAGATCAAATCAAATTGTTTTCTGCAAACTCCACCAGATTCTTGTTCTGTGTCTCCCCAAGTACCACTGTGATGATTTTCATGTTGTGTTACTGTATAATTCTTTAATAATTGCATACCAAAATCATGACAAATGCTATTTACATTGCCATATAGACATTTAAAAAATTCATAAAAAGATCAAATCAAATTGTTTTCTGCAAACTCCACCAGATTCTTGTTCTGTGTCTCCCCAAGTATCACTGTGGTGATTTTCATGCTGTTTTACTGTATCATTTTTTAATAATTGCATAGCAAAATCAAGAAAAATGCTAATTATTACCTCACTATATCACATTTAAAAAATTCATAAAATGATCAAATCAAATTGTTTTCTGCAAACTCCACCAGATTCTTGTTCTGTGTCTCCCCAAGTATCACTGTGGTGATTTTCATGTTGTTTTACTGTATAATTCTTTAATAATTGCATAGCAAAATCAAGAAAAATGCTATTTACATTGCCATATAGACATATTTTAAAAATTCATAAAATGATCAAATCAAATTGTTTTCTGCAAACTCCACCAGATTCTTGTTCTGCATCTCCCCAAGTATCACTGTGGTGATTTTCATGTTGTTTTACTGTATAATTCTTTAATAATTGCATAGCAAAATCAAGAAAAATGCTATTTACATTGCCATATAGACATTTAAAAAATTCACAAAAAGATCAAATCAAATTGTTTTCTGCAAACTCCACCAGATTCTTGTTCTGTGTCTCCCCAAGTATCACTGTGGTGATTTTCATGTTGTTTTACTGTATAATTCTTTAATAATTGCATAGCAAAATCAAGAAAAATGCTATTTACATTGCCATATAGACATTTAAAAAATTCATAAAAAGATCAAATCAAATTGTTTTCTGCAAACTCCACCAGATTCTTGTTCTGTGTCTCCCCAAGTATCACTGTGGTGATTTTCATGCTGTTTTACTGTATCATTTTTTAATAATTGCATAGCAAAATCAAGAAAAATGCTAATTATTACCTCACTATATCACATTTTAAAAATTCATAAAATGATCAAATCAAATTGTTTTCTGCAAACTCCACCAGATTCTTTTCTGCATCTCCCCAAGTACCACTGTGATGATTTTCATATTGTTTTACTGTATAATTTTTTAATAATTGCATAGCAAAATCTCGAAAAATGCTGTTTATTACCTCACTGTATCACATTTTAAAAAATCATAAAAAGATCAAATCAAATTGTTTTCTGCAAACTCCACCAGATTCTTGTTCTGTGTCTCCCCAAGTACCACTGTGATGATTTACATGTTGTGTTACTGTATCATTTTTTAATAATTGCATACCAAAATCATGACAAATGCTATTTACATTGCCATATAGACATATTTTAAAAATTCATAAAAAGATCAAATCAAATTGTTTTCTGCAAACTCCACCAGATTCTTGTTCTGCATCTCCCCAAGTACCACCGGGGTGATTTTCATGTTGTATTACGGTATCATTTTTTAATAATTGCATACCAAAGTCATGACAAAAGCTATTTACATTGCCATATAGACAATTAAAAAATTAATAAAATGATCAAATCAAATTGTTTTCTGCAAACTCCACCAGATTCTTGTTCTGCATCTCCCCAAGTATCACTGTGGTGATTTTCATGTTGTTTTACTGTATAATTCTTTAATAATTGCATAGCAAAATCAAGAAAAATGCTATTTACATTGCCATATAGACATTTAAAAAATTCATAAAAAGATCAAATCAAATTGTTTTCTGCAAACTCCACCAGATTCTTGTTCTGTGTCTCCCCAAGTATCACTGTGGTGATTTTCATGCTGTTTTACTGTATCATTTTTTAATAATTGCATAGCAAAATCAAGAAAAATGCTAATTATTACCTCACTATATCACATTTAAAAAATTCATAAAATGATCAAATCAAATTGTTTTCTGCAAACTCCACCAGATTCTTGTTCTGTGTCTCCCCAAGTATCACTGTGGTGATTTTCATGTTGTTTTACTGTATAATTCTTTAATAATTGCATAGCAAAATCAAGAAAAATGCTATTTACATTGCCATATAGACATATTTTAAAAATTCATAAAATGATCAAATCAAATTGTTTTCTGCAAACTCCACCAGATTCTTGTTCTGCATCTCCCCAAGTATCACTGTGGTGATTTTCATGTTGTTTTACTGTATAATTCTTTAATAATTGCATAGCAAAATCAAGAAAAATGCTATTTACATTGCCATATAGACATTTAAAAAATTCATAAAAAGATCAAATCAAATTGTTTTCTGCAAACTCCACCAGATTCTTGTTCTGTGTCTCCCCAAGTATCACTGTGGTGATTTTCATGTTGTTTTACTGTATAATTCTTTAATAATTGCATAGCAAAATCAAGAAAAATGCTATTTACATTGCCATATAGACATTTAAAAAATTCATAAAAAGATCAAATCAAATTGTTTTCTGCAAACTCCACCAGATTCTTGTTCTGTGTCTCCCCAAGTATCACTGTGGTGATTTTCATGCTGTTTTACTGTATCATTTTTTAATAATTGCATAGCAAAATCAAGAAAAATGCTAATTATTACCTCACTATATCACATTTTAAAAATTCATAAAATGATCAAATCAAATTGTTTTCTGCAAACTCCACCAGATTCTTGTTCTGCATCTCCCCAAGTACCACTGTGATGATTTTCATATTGTTTTACTGTATAATTTTTTAATAATTGCATAGCAAAATCTCGAAAAATGCTGTTTATTACCTCACTGTATCACATTTTAAAAAATCATAAAAAGATCAAATCAAATTGTTTTCTGCAAACTCCACCAGATTCTTGTTCTGCATCTCCCCAAGTACCACCGGGGTGATTTTCATGTTGTATTACGGTATCATTTTTTAATAATTGCATACCAAAGTCATGACAAAAGCTATTTACATTGCCATATAGACAATTAAAAAATTCATAAAATGATCAAATCAAATTGTTTTCTGCAAACTCCACCAGATTCTTGTTCTGTGTCTCCCCAAGTACCACTGTGATGATTTTCATGTTGTGTTACTGTATCATTTTTTAATAATTGCATACCAAAGTCATGACAAAAGCTATTTACATTGCCATATAGACATATTTTAAAAATTCATAAAAAGATCAAATCAAATTGTTTTCTGCAAACCCCACCAGATTCTTGTTCTGCATCTCCCCAAGTACCACTGTGGTGATTGTCATGCTGTTTTACTGTATCATTTTTTAAAAATTGCATATCAAAATCAAGACAAATGCTAATTATTACCTCACTATATCAGATTTTAAAAATTCATAAAAAGATCAAATCAAATTGTTTTCTGCAAACTCCACCAGATTCTTGTTCTGCATCTCCCCAAGTATCACTGTGGTGATTTTCATGTTGTTTTACTATATAATTCTTTAATAATTGCATAGCAAAATCAAGAAAAATGCTATTTATTACCTCACTGTATCACATTTTAAAAAATCATAAAAAGATCAAATCAAATTGTTTTCTGCAAACTCCACCAGATTCTTGTTCTGCATCTCCCCAAGTACCACTGGGTGATTTTCATGTTGTATTACTGTATCATTTTTTAATAATTGCATACCAAAGTCATGACAAAAGCTATTTACATTGCCATATAGACAATTAAAAAATTCATAAAATGATCAAATCAAATTGTTTTCTGCAAACTCCACCAGATTCTTGTTCTGTGTCTCCCCAAGTACCACTGTGATGATTTTCATGTTGTGTTACTGTATCATTTTTTAATAATTGCATACCAAAGTCATGACAAAAGCTATTTACATTGCCATATAGACATATTTTAAAAATTCATAAAAAGATCAAATCAAATTGTTTTCTGCAAACCCCACCAGATTCTTGTTCTGCATCTCCCCAAGTACCACTGTGGTGATTGTCATGCTGTTTTACTGTATCATTTTTTAAAAATTGCATATCAAAATCAAGACAAATGCTAATTATTACCTCACTATATCAGATTTTAAAAATTCATAAAAAGATCAAATCAAATTGTTTTCTGCAAACTCCACCAGATTCTTGTTCTGCATCTCCCCAAGTATCACTGTGGTGATTTTCATGTTGTTTTACTATATAATTCTTTAATAATTGCATAGCAAAATCAAGAAAAATGCTATTTACATTGCCATATAGACATTTAAAAAATTCATAAAATGATCAAATCAAATTGTTTTCTGCAAACTCCACCAGATTCTTGTTCTGTGTCTCCCCAAGTATCACTGTGGTGATTTTCATGTTGTTTTACTGTATAATTCTTTAATAATTGCACAGCAAATTCAAGAAAAATGCTATTTACATTGCTATATAGACATATTTTAAAAATGCATAAAAAGATCAAATCAAATTGTTTTCTGCAAACTCCTACAGATTCTTGTTCTGCATCTCCCCAAGTACCACTGGGGTGATTTTCATGTTGTTTTACTGTATAATTTTTAATAATTGCATAGCAAAGTCTAGAAAAATGCTATTTATTACCTCACTGTATCACATTTTAAAAAATCATAAAAAGATTAAATCAAATTGTTTTCTGCAAACTCCACCAGATTCTTGTTCTGTCTCCCCAAGTACCACTGTGATGATTTTCATATTGTTTTACTGTATAATTTTTTAATAATTGCATAGCAAAGTTCTCGAAAAATGCTGTTTATTACCTCACTGTATCACATTTTAAAAAATCATAAAAAGATCAAATCAAATTGTTTTCTGCAAACTCCACCAGATTCTTGTTCTGTGTCTCCCCAAGTACCACTGTGATGATTTTCATGTTGTGTTACTGTATAATTCTTTAATAATTGCATACCAAAATCATGACAAATGCTATTTACATTGCCATATAGACATTTAAAAAATTCATAAAAAGATCAAATCAAATTGTTTTCTGCAAACTCCACCAGATTCTTGTTCTGTGTCTCCCCAAGTATCACTGTGGTGATTTTCATGCTGTTTTACTGTATCATTTTTTAATAATTGCATAGCAAAATCAAGAAAAATGCTAATTATTACCTCACTATATCACATTTAAAAAATTCATAAAATGATCAAATCAAATTGTTTTCTGCAAACTCCACCAGATTCTTGTTCTGTGTCTCCCCAAGTATCACTGTGGTGATTTTCATGTTGTTTTACTGTATAATTCTTTAATAATTGCATAGCAAAATCAAGAAAAATGCTATTTACATTGCCATATAGACATATTTTAAAATTCATAAAATGATCAAATCAAATTGTTTTCTGCAAACTCCACCAGATTCTTGTTCTGCATCTCCCCAAGTATCACTGTGGTGATTTTCATGTTGTTTTACTGTATAATTCTTTAATAATTGCATAGCAAAATCAAGAAAAATGCTATTTACATTGCCATATAGACATTTAAAAAATTCACAAAAAGATCAAATCAAATTGTTTTCTGCAAACTCCACCAGATTCTTGTTCTGTGTCTCCCCAAGTATCACTGTGGTGATTTTCATGTTGTTTTACTGTATAATTCTTTAATAATTGCATAGCAAAATCAAGAAAAATGCTATTTACATTGCCATATAGACATTTAAAAAATTCATAAAAAGATCAAATCAAATTGTTTTCTGCAAACTCCACCAGATTCTTGTTCTGTGTCTCCCCAAGTATCACTGTGGTGATTTTCATGCTGTTTTACTGTATCATTTTTTAATAATTGCATAGCAAAATCAAGAAAAATGCTAATTTATTACCTCACTATATCACATTTTAAAAATTCATAAAATGATCAAATCAAATTGTTTTCTGCAAACTCCACCAGATTCTTGTTCTGCATCTCCCCAAGTACACTGTGATGATTTTCATATTGTTTTTACTGTATAATTTCTTTAATAATTGCATAGCAAAATCTCGAAAAATGCTGTTTATTACCTCACTGTATCACATTTTAAAAAATCATAAAAAGATCAAATCAAATTGTTTTCTGCAAACTCCACCAGATTCTTGTTCTGTGTCTCCCCAAGTACCACTGTGATGATTTTACATGTTGTGTTTACTGTATCATTTTTTAATAATTGCATACCAAAATCATGACAAATGCTATTTACATTGCCATATAGACATATTTTAAAAATTCATAAAAAGATCAAATCAAATTGTTTTCTGCAAACTCCACCAGATTCTTGTTCTGCATCTCCCCAAGTACCACCGGGTGATTTTCATGTTGTATTACGTATCATTTTTTTAATAATTGCATACCAAAGTCATGACAAAAGCTATTTACATTGCCATATAGACAATTTAAAAAATTAATAAAATGATCAAATCAAATTGTTTTCTGCAAACTCCACCAGATTCTTGTTCTGCATCTCCCCAAGTATCACTGTGGTGATTTTCATGTTGTTTTACTGTATAATTCTTTAATAATTGCATAGCAAAATCAAGAAAAATGCTATTTACATTGCCATATAGACATTTAAAAAATTCATAAAAAGATCAAATCAAATTGTTTTCTGCAAACTCCACCAGATTCTTGTTCTGTGTCTCCCCAAGTACCACTGTGGTGATTTTCATGTTGTTTTACTGTATAATTCTTTAATAATTGCATAGCAAAATCAAGAAAAATGCTATTTACATTGCCATATAGACATTTAAAAAATTCATAAAAAGATCAAATCAAATTGTTTTCTGCAAACTCCACCAGATTCTTGTTCTGTGTCTCCCCAAGTATCACTGTGGTGATTTTCATGCTGTTTTACTGTATCATTTTTTAATAATTGCATAGCAAAATCAAGAAAAATGCTAATTATTACCTCACTATATCACATTTAAAAAATTCATAAAATGATCAAATCAAATTGTTTTCTGCAAACTCCACCAGATTCTTGTTCTGTGTCTCCCCAAGTATCACTGTGGTGATTTTCATGTTGTTTTACTGTATAATTCTTTAATAATTGCATAGCAAAATCAAGAAAAATGCTATTTACATTGCCATATAGACATATTTTAAAAATTCATAAAATGATCAAATCAAATTGTTTTCTGCAAACTCCACCAGATTCTTGTTCTGCATCTCCCCAAGTATCACTGTGGTGATTTTCATGTTGTTTTACTGTATAATTCTTTAATAATTGCATAGCAAAATCAAGAAAAATGCTATTTACATTGCCATATAGACATTTAAAAAATTCATAAAAAGATCAAATCAAATTGTTTTCTGCAAACTCCACCAGATTCTTGTTCTGTGTCTCCCCAAGTATCACTGTGGTGATTTTCATGTTGTTTTACTGTATAATTCTTTAATAATTGCATAGCAAAATCAAGAAAAATGCTATTTACATTGCCATATAGACATTTAAAAAATTCATAAAAAGATCAAATCAAATTGTTTTCTGCAAACTCCACCAGATTCTTGTTCTGTGTCTCCCCAAGTATCACTGTGGTGATTTTCATGCTGTTTTACTGTATCATTTTTTAATAATTGCATAGCAAAATCAAGAAAAATGCTAATTATTACCTCACTATATCACATTTTAAAAATTCATAAAATGATCAAATCAAATTGTTTTCTGCAAACTCCACCAGATTCTTGTTCTGCATCTCCCCAAGTACCACTGTGATGATTTTCATATTGTTTTACTGTATAATTTTTTAATAATTGCATAGCAAAATCTCGAAAAATGCTGTTTATTACCTCACTGTATCACATTTTAAAAAATCATAAAAAGATCAAATCAAATTGTTTTCTGCAAACTCCACCAGATTCTTGTTCTGCATCTCCCCAAGTACCACCGGGGTGATTTTCATGTTGTATTACGGTATCATTTTTTAATAATTGCATACCAAAGTCATGACAAAAGCTATTTACATTGCCATATAGACAATTAAAAATTCATAAAATGATCAAATCAAATTGTTTTCTGCAAACTCCACCAGATTCTTGTTCTGTGTCTCCCCAAGTACCACTGTGATGATTTTCATGTTGTGTTACTGTATCATTTTTTAATAATTGCATACCAAAGTCATGACAAAAGCTATTTACATTGCCATATAGACATATTTTAAAAATTCATAAAAAGATCAAATCAAATTGTTTTCTGCAAACCCCACCAGATTCTTGTTCTGCATCTCCCCAAGTACCACTGTGGTGATTGTCATGCTGTTTTACTGTATCATTTTTTAAAAATTGCATATCAAAATCAAGACAAATGCTAATTATTACCTCACTATATCAGATTTTAAAAATTCATAAAAAGATCAAATCAAATTGTTTTCTGCAAACTCCACCAGATTCTTGTTCTGCATCTCCCCAAGTATCACTGTGGTGATTTTCATGTTGTTTTACTATATAATTCTTTAATAATTGCATAGCAAAATCAAGAAAAATGCTATTTACATTGCCATATAGACATTTAAAAAATTCATAAAATGATCAAATCAAATTGTTTTCTGCAAACTCCACCAGATTCTTGTTCTGTGTCTCTCCCAAGTATCAATGTGGTGATTTTCATGTTGTTTTACTGTATAATTCTTTAATAATTGCACAGCAAATTCAAGAAAAATGCTATTTACATTGCTATATAGACATATTTTAAAAATGCATAAAAAGATCAAATCAAATTGTTTTTCTGCAAACTCCTACAGATTCTTGTTCTGCATCTCCCCAAGTACCACTGGGGTGATTTTCATGTTGTTTTACTGTATAATTTTTAATAATTGCATAGCAAAGTCTAGAAAAATGCTATTTATTACCTCACTGTATCACATTTTAAAAAATCATAAAAAGATTAAATCAAATTGTTTTCTGCAAACTCCACCAGATTCTTGTTCTGTCTCCCCAAGTACCACTGTGATGATTTTCATATTGTTTTACTGTATAATGTTTTAATAATTGCATAGCAAAGTCTCGAAAAATGCTGTTTATTACCTCACTGTATCACATTTTAAAAAATCATAAAAAGATCAAATCAAATTGTTTTCTGCAAACTCCACCAGATTCTTGTTCTGTGTCTCCCCAAGTACCACTGTGATGATTTTCATGTTGTGTTACTGTATCATTTTTTAATAATTGCATACCAAAATCATGACAAATGCTATTTTACATTGCCATATAGACATATTTAAAAAATTCATAAAAAGATCAAATCAAATTGTTTTCTGCAAACTCCACCAGATTCTTGTTCTGCATCTCCCCAAGTATTACTGTGGTGATTTTCATGTTGTTTTACTGTATAATTCTTTAATAATTGCATAGCAAAATTAAGAAAAATGCTATTTACATTGCCATATAGACATTTAAAAAATTCATAAAAAGATAAAATCAAATTGTTTTCTGCAAACTCCACCAGATTCTTGTTCTGTGTCTCCCCAAGTATCACTGTGGTGATTTTCATGCTGTTTTACTGTATCATTTTTTAATAATTGCATAGCAAAATCAAGAAAAATGCTAATTATTACCTCACTATATCACATTTTAAAAATTCATAAAATGATCAAATCAAATTGTTTTCTGCAAACTCCACCAGATTCTTGTTCTGCATCTCCCCAAGTACCACTGTGATGATTTTCATATTGTTTTACTGTATAATTTTTTAATAATTGCATAGCAAAATCTCGAAAAAATGCTGTTTATTACCTCACTGTATCACATTTTAAAAAATCATAAAAAGATCAAATCAAATTGTTTTCTGCAAACTCCACCAGATTCTTGTTCTGTGTCTCCCCAAGTACCACTGTGATGATTTACATGTTGTGTTACTGTATCATTTTTTAATAATTGCATACCAAAATCATGACAAATGCTATTTACATTGCCATATAGACATATTTTAAAAATTCATAAAAAGATCAAATCAAATTGTTTTCTGCAAACTCCACCAGATTCTTGTTCTGCATCTCCCCAAGTACCACTGGGTGATTTTCATGTTGTTTTAAGTATCATTTTTTAATAATTGCATACCAAATCAATGACAAAAGCTATTTACATTGCCATATAGACAATTAAAAAATTAATAAAATGATCAAATCAAATTGTTTTCTGCAAACTCCACCAGATTCTTGTTCTGTGTCTCCCCAAGTACCACTGTGATGATTTTCATGTTGTGTTACTGTATCATTTTTTAATAATTGCATACCAAGTCATGACAAAACTATTTACATTGCCATATAACATATTTTAAAAATTCATAAAAAGATCAAATCAAATTGTTTTCTGCAAACCCCACCAGATTCTTGTTCTGCATCTCCCCAAGTACCACTGTGGTGATTGTCATGCTGTTTTACTGTATCATTTTTTAAAAATTGCATATCAAAATCAAGACAAATGCTATTATTACCTCACTATATCAGATTTTAAAAATTCATAAAAAGATCAAATCAAATTGTTTTCTGCAAACTCCACCAGATTCTTGTTCTGCATCTCCCCCAAGTATCACTGTGGTGATTTTCATGTTGTTTTAACTATATAATTCTTTAATAATTGCATAGCAAAATCAAGAAAAATGCTATTTACATTGCCATATAGACATTTAAAAAATTCATAAAATGATCAAATCAAATTGTTTTCTGCAAACTCCACCAGATTCTTGTTCTGTGATCTCCCCAAGTATCACTGTGGTGATTTTCATGTTGTTTTACTGTATAATTCTTTAATAATTGCACAGCAAATTCAAGAAAAATGCTATTTACATTGCTATATAGACATATATTAAAAATGCATAAAAAGATCAAATCAAATTGTTTTCTGCAAACTCCTACAGATTCTTGTTCTGCATCTCCCCAAGTACCACTGGGGTGATTTTCATGTTGTTTTACTGTATAATTTTTAATAATTGCATAGCAAAGTCAGAAAAATGCTATTTATTACCTCACTGTATCACATTTTAAAAAATCATAAAAAGATTAAATCAAATTGTTTTTCTGCAAACTCCACCAGATTCTTGTTCTGTGTCTCCCCAAGTACCACTGTGATGATTTTCATATTGTTTTACTGTATCAATTTTTAATAATTGCATAGCAAAGTCTCGAAAAATGCTATTTATTACCTCACTGTATCACATTTTAAAAAATCATAAAAGATCAAATCAAATTGTTTTCTGCAAAGTCCACCAGATTCTTGTTCTGTGTCTCCCCAAGTACCACTGTGATGATTTTCATGTTGTTTTACTGTATCATTTTTTAATAATTGCATACCAAAATCATGACAAATGCTATTTACATTGCCATATAGACATATTTTAAAAATTCATAAAAAGATCAAATCAAATTGTTTTCTGCAAACTCCACCAGATTCTTGTTCTGCATCTCCCCAAGTATTACTGTGGTGATTTTCATGTTGTTTTACTGTATAATTCTTTAATAATTGCATAGCAAAATCAAGAAAAATGCTATTTACATTGCCATATAGACATATTTTAAAAATTCATAAAATGATCAAATCAAATTGTTTTCTGCAAACTCCACCAGATTCTTGTTCTGCATCTCCCCAAGTATCACTGTGGTGATTTTCATGTTGTTTTACTGTATAATTCTTTAATAATTGCATAGCAAAATCAAGAAAAATGCTATTTACATTGCCATATAGACATTTAAAAAATTCATAAAAAGATCAAATCAAATTGTTTTCTGCAAACTCCACCAGATTCTTGTTCTGTGTCTCCCAAGTATCACTGTGGTGATTTTCATGCTGTTTTACTGTATCATTTTTTAATAATTGCATAGCAAAATCAAGAAAAATGCTAATTATTACCTCACTATATCACATTTTAAAAATTCATAAAATTATCAAATCAAATTGTTTTCTGCAAACTCCACCAGATTCTTGTTCTGCATCTCCCCAAGTATCACTGTGGTGATTTTCATGTTGTTTTACTATATAATTCTTTAATAATTGCATAGCAAAATCAAGAAAAATGCTATTTACATTGCCATATAGACATTTAAAAAATCATAAAATGATCAAATCAAATTGTTTTCTGCAAACTCCACCAGATTCTTGTTCTGTGTCTCCCCAAGTATCACTGTGGTGATTTTCATGTTGTTTTTACTGTATAATTCTTTAATAATTGCATAGCCAAATCAAGAAAAATGCTATTTACATTGCCATATAGACATATTTTAAAAATTCATAAAATGATCAAATCAAATTGTTTTCTGCAAACTCCACCAGATTCTTGTTCTGCATCTCCCCAAGTACCACTGTGGTGATTTTCATGTTGTTTTACTGTATCATTTTTTAATAATTGCATAGCCAAATCAATGAAAAAATGCTATTTACATTGCCATATAGACATTTAAAAAATTCATAAAAAGATCAAATCAAATTGTTTTCTGCAAACTCCACCAGATTCTTGTTCTGTGTCTCCCAAGTATCACTGTGGTGATTTTCATGCTGTTTTACTGTATCATTTTTTTAATAATTGCATAGCAAAATCAAGAAAAATGCTAATTATTACCTCACTAATCACATTTTAAAAATTCATAAAATTATCAAATCAAATTGTTTTCTGCAAACTCCACCAGATTCTTGTTCTGCATCTCCCCAAGTATCACTGTGGTGATTTTCATGTTGTTTTACTATATAATTCTTTAATAATTGCATAGCAAAATCAAGAAAAATGCTATTTACATTGCCATATAGACATTTAAAAAATTCATAAAATGATCAAATCAAATTGTTTTCTGCAAACTCCACCAGATTCTTGTTCTGTGTCTCCCCAAGTATCACTGTGGTGATTTTCATGTTGTTTTACTGTATAATTCTTTAATAATTGCACAGCAAATTCAAGAAAAATGCTATTTACATTGCTATATAGACATATTTTAAAAATGCATAAAAAGATCAAATCAAATTGTTTTCTGCAAACTCCTACAGATTCTTGTTCTGCATCTCCCAAGTACCACTGGGTGATTTTCATGTTGTTTTACTGTATAATTTTTAATAATTGCATAGCAAAGTCTAGAAAAATGCTATTTATTACCTCACTGTATCACATTTTAAAAAATCATAAAAAGATTAAATCAAATTGTTTTCTGCAAACTCCACCAGATTCTTGTTCTGTCTCCCCAAGTACCACTGTGATGATTTTCATATTGTTTTACTGTATAATGTTTTAATAATTGCATAGCAAAGTCTCGAAAAATGCTATTTATTACCTCACTGTATCACATTTTAAAAAATCATAAAAAGATCAAATCAAATTGTTTTCTGCAAAGTCCACCAGATTCTTGTTCTGTGTCTCCCCAAGTACCACTGTGATGATTTTCATGTTGTGTTACTGTATCATTTTTTTAATAATTGCATACCAAAATCATGACAAATGCTATTTACATTGCCATATAGACATATTTAAAAAATTCATAAAAAGATCAAATCAAATTGTTTTCTGCAAACTCCACCAGATTCTTGTTCTGCATCTCCCCAAGTATTACTGTGGTGATTTTTCATGTGTTTTTACTGTATAATTCTTTAATAATTGCATAGCAAAATCAAGAAAAATGCTATTTACATTGCCATATAGACATATTTTTAAAAATTCATAAAATGATCAAATCAAATTGTTTTCTGCAAACTCCACCAGATTCTTGTTCTGCATCTCCCCAAGTATCACTGTGGTGATTTTCATGTTGTTTTACTGTATAATTCTTTAATAATTGCATAGCAAAATCAAGAAAAATGCTATTTACATTGCCATATAGACATTTAAAAAATTCATAAAAAGATCAAATCAAATTGTTTTCTGCAAACTCCACCAGATTCTTGTTCTGTGTCTCCCAAGTATCACTGTGGTGATTTTCATGCTGTTTTACTGTATCATTTTTTAATAATTGCATAGCAAAATCAAGAAAAATGCTAATTATTACCTCACTATATCACATTTTAAAAATTCATAAAATTATCAAATCAAATTGTTTTCTGCAAACTCCACCAGATTCTTGTTCTGCATCTCCCCAAGTACCACTGTGATGATTTTCATATTGTTTTACTGTATAATTTTTTAATAATTGCATAGCAAAGTCTCGAAAAATGCTATTTATTACATCACTGTATCACATTTAAAAAATCATAAAAAGATCAAATCAAATTGTTTTCTGCAAACTCCACCAGATTCTTGTTCTGTGTCTCCCCAAGTACCACTGTGGTGATTTTCATGTTGTGCTACTGTATCATTTTTTAATAATTGCATACCAAAATCATGACAAATGCTATTTACATTGCCATATAGACAATTTTAAAAATTCATAAAAAGATCAAATCAAATGTGTTTCTGCAAACTCCACCAGATTCTTGTTCTGCATCTCCCAAGTACCACTGGGGTGATTTTCATGTTGTGTTACTGTATCATTTTTTAATAATTGCATACCAAAGTCATGACAAAAGCTATTTACATTGCCATATAGACATATAAAAAAAATTCATAAAATGATCAAATCAAATTGTTTTCTGCAAACTCCACCACCAGATTCTTGTTCTGCATCTCCCCAAGTACCACTGAGGTGATTTTCATGTTGTTTTACTGTATCATTTTTTAATAATTGCATACCAAAGTCATGACAAATGCTATTTACATTGCCATATAGACATATTTTAAAAATTCATAAAAAGATCAAATCAAATTGTTTTCTGCAAACCCCACCAGATTCTTGTTCTGCATCTCCCCATGTACCACTGTGGTGATTTTCATGCTGTTTTACTGTATCATTTTTAAAATATTGCATATCAAAATCAAGACAAATGCTAATTATTACCTCACTATATCAGATTTTAAAAATTCATAAAAAGATCAAATCAAATTGTTTTCTGCAAACTCCACCAGATTCTTGTTCTGCATCTCCCCAAGTATTACTGTGGTGATTTTCATGTTGTTTTACTGTATAATTCTTTAATAATTGCATAGCAAAATTAAGAAAAATGCTATTTACATTGCCATATAGACATTTAAAAAATTCATAAAAAGATCAAATCAAATTGTTTTCTGCAAACTCCACCAGATTCTTGTTCTGCATGTCTCCCCAAGTATCACTGTGGTGATTTTCATGTTGTTTTACTGTATCATTTTTTAATAATTGCATAGCAAAATCAAGAAAAAATGCTAATTATTACCTCACTATATCACATTTTAAAAAATCATAAAAAGATCAAATCAAATTGTTTTCTGCAAACTCCACCAGATTCTTGTTCTGCATCTCCCCAAGTACCACTGTGATGATTTTCATATTGTTTTACTGTATAATTTTTTAATAATTGCATAGCAAAATCTCGAAAAATGCTGTTTATTACCTCACTGTATCACATTTTAAAAAATCATAAAAAGATCAAATCAAATTGTTTTCTGCAAACTCCACCAGATTCTTGTTCTGTGTCTCCCCAAGTACCACTGTGATGATTTTCATGTTGTGTTACTGTATCATTTTTTAATAATTGCATACCAAAATCATGACAAATGCTATTTACATTGCCATATAGACATATTTTAAAAATTCATAAAAGATCAAATCAAATTGTTTTCTGCAAACTCCACCAGATTCTTGTTCTGCATCTCCCCAAGTACCACTGGGTGATTTTCATGTTGTATTAAGTATCATTTTTTAATAATTGCATAGCAAAATCAAGACAAAAGCTATTTACATTGCCATATAGACAATTAAAAAAATTAATAAAATGATCAAATCAAATTGTTTTCTGCAAACTCTCCACCAGATTCTTGTTCTGTCTCCCCAAGTACACTGTGGTGATTTTCATGTTGTTTTACTGTATCATTTTTAATAATTGCATAGCAAAGTCATGACAAAAGCTATTTACATTGCCATATAGACATTTTAAAAATTCATAAAAAGATCAAATCAAATTGTTTTCTGCAAACTCCACCAGATTCTTGTTCTGCATCTCCCAAGTACCACTGTGGTGATTTCATGCTGTTTTACTGTATCATTTTTTAAAAATTGCATATCAAAATCAAGACAAATGCTAATTATTACCTCACTATATCAATTTTAAAAAATTCATAAAAAGATCAAATCAAATTGTTTTCTGCAAACTCCACCAGATTCTTGTTCTGCATCTCCCCAAGTATCACTGTGGTGATTTTCATGTTGTTTTTACTATATAATTCTTTAATAATTGCATAGCAAAATCAAGAAAAATGCTATTTACATTGCCATATAGACATTTAAAAAATTCATAAAATGATCAAATCAAATTGTTTTCTGCAAACTCCACCAGATTCTTGTTCTGTGTCTCCCCAAGTATCACTGTGGTGATTTTCATGTTGTTTTACTGTATAATTCTTTAATAATTGCACAGCAAATTCAAGAAAAATGCTATTTACATTGCTATATAGACATATTTTAAAATGCATAAAAAGATCAAATCAAATTGTTTTCTGCAAACTCCTACAGATTCTTGTTCTGCATCTCCCCAAGTACCACTGGGGTGATTTTCATGTTGTTTTACTGTATAATTTTTAATAATTGCATAGCAAAGTCTAGAAAAATGCTATTTATTACCTCACTGTATCACATTTTAAAAAATCATAAAAAGATTAAATCAAATTGTTTTCTGCAAACTCCACCAGATTCTTGTTCTGTCTCCCCAAGTACCACTGTGATGATTTTCATATTGTTTTACTGTATAATGTTTTAATAATTGCATAGCAAAGTCTCGAAAAATGCTATTTATTACCTCACTGTATCACATTTTAAAAAATCATAAAAAGATCAAATCAAATTGTTTTCTGCAAAGTCCACCAGATTCTTGTTCTGTGTCTCCCCAAGTACCACTGTGATGATTTTCATGTTGTGTTACTGTATCATTTTTTATATAATTGCATACCAAAATCATGACAAATGCTATTTACATTGCCATATAGACATATTTTAAAAAATCATAAAAAGATCAAATCAAATTGTTTTCTGCAAACTCCACCAGATTCTTGTTCTGCATCTCCCCAATATTACTGTGGTGATTTTCATGTTGTTTTACTGTATAATTCTTTAATAATTGCATAGCAAAATCAAGAAAAATGCTATTTACATTGCCATATAGACATATTTAAAAATTCATAAAATGATCAAATCAAATTGTTTTCTGCAAACTCCACCAGATTCTTGTTCTGCATCTCCCCAAGTATCACTGTGGTGATTTTCATGTTGTTTTACTGTATAATTCTTTAATAATTGCATAGCAAAATCAAGAAAAATGCTATTTACATTGCCATATAGACATTTAAAAAATTCATAAAAAGATCAAATCAAATTGTTTTCTGCAAACTCCACCAGATTCTTGTTCTGTGTCTCCCAAGTATCACTGTGGTGATTTTCATGCTGTTTTCTGTATCATTTTTTAATAATTGCATAGCAAAATCAAGAAAAATGCTAATTATTACCTCACTATATCACATTTAAAAATTTCATAAAATTATCAAATCAAATTGTTTTCTGCAAACTCCACCAGATTCTTGTTCTGCATCTCCCCAAGTACCACTGTGATGATTTTCATATTGTTTTACTGTATAATTTTTTAATAATTGCATAGCAAAGTCTCGAAAAATGCTGTTTATTACCTCACTGTATCACATTTTAAAAAATCATAAAAAGATCAAATCAAATTGTTTTCTGCAAACTCCACCAGATTCTTGTTCTGTGTCTCCCCAAGTACCACTGTGATGATTTTCATGTTGTGCTACTGTATCATTTTTTAATAATTGCATACCAAAATCATGACAAATGCTATTTACATTGCCATATAGACATATTTTAAAAATTCATAAAAAGATCAAATCAAACTGTTTTCTGCAAACTCCACCAGATTCTTGTTCTGCATCTCCCCAAGTACCACCGGGGTGATTTTCATGTTGTATTACGGTATCATTTTTTTAATAATTGCATACCAAAGTCATGACAAAAGCTATTTACATTGCCATATAGACAATTAAAAAATTCATAAAATGATCAAATCAAATTGTTTTCTGCAAACTCCACCAGATTCTTGTTCTGCATCTCCCCAAGTACCACTGAGGTGATTTTCATGTTGTATTACTGTATCATTTTTTAATAATTGCATACCAAAGTCATGACAAATGCTATTTACATTGCCATATAGACATATTTTTAAAAATTCATAAAAAATCAAATCAAATTGTTTTCTGCAAACCCCACCAGATTCTTGTTCTGCATCTCCCCATGTACCACTGTGGTGATTTTCATGCTGTTTTACTGTATCATTTTTAAAATATTGCATATCAAAATCAAGACAAATGCTAATTATTACCTCACTATATCAGATTTTAAAAATTCATAAAAAGATCAAATCAAATTGTTTTCTGCAAACTCCACCAGATTCTTGTTGCATCTCCCCAAGTATTACTGTGGTGATTTTCATGTTGTTTTACTGTATAATTCTTTAATAATTGCATAGCAATATCAAGAAAAATGCTATTTACATTGCCATATAGACATATTTTAAAATTCATAAAAAGATCAAATCAAATTGTTTTCTGCAAACTCCACCAGATTCTTGTTCTGCATCTCCCCAAGTATCACTGTGGTGATTTTCATGTTGTTTTATTGTAAATTTCTTTAATAATTGCATAGCAAAATCTAGAAAAATGCTAATTATTTACCTCACTGTATCACATTTTAAAAAATCATAAAAAGATTAAATCAAATTGTTTTCTGCAAACTCCACCAGATTCTTGTTCTGTGTCTCCCCAAGTACCACTGTGATGATTTTCATATTGTTTTACTGTATAATGTTTTAATAATTGCATAGCAAAGTCTCGAAAAATGCTGTTTATTACCTCACTGTATCACATTTTAAAAAATTATAAAAAGATCAAATCAAATTGTTTTCTGCAAACTCGACCAGATTCTTGTTCTGTGTCTCCCCAAGTACCACTGTGATGATTTTCATGTTGTGTTACTGTATCATTTTTTAATAATTGCATACCAAAGTCATGACAAAAGCTATTTACATTGCCATATAGACATATTTTAAAAATTCATAAAAAGATCAAATCAAATTGTTTTCTGCAAACCCCACCAGATTCTTGTTCTGCATCTCCCCAAGTACCACTGTGGTGATTTTCATGCTGTTTTACTGTATCATTTTTTAAAAATTGCATATCAAAATCAAGACAAATGCTAATTATTACCTCACTATATCAGATTTTAAAAATTCATAAAAAGATCAAATCAAATTGTTTTCTGCAAACTCCACCAGATTCTTGTTCTGCATCTCCCCAAGTACCACTGTGATGATTTTCATGTTGTTTTACTGTATAATTCTTTAATAATTGCATAGCAAAGTCTAGAAAAATGCTATTTATTACCTCACTGTATCACATTTTAAAAAATCATAAAAAGATTAAATCAAATTGTTTTCTGCAAACTCCACCAGATTCTTGTTCTGTGTCTCCCCAAGTACCACTGTGATGATTTTCATGTGTGTTACTGTATCATTTTTTAAATAATTGCATACCAAATCATGACAAAAGCTATTTACATTGCCATATAGACATATTTTAAAAATTCATAAAAAGATCAAATCAAATTGTTTTCTGCAAACTCCACCAGATTCTTGTTCTGCATCTCCCCAATATCACTGTGGTGATTTTCATGTTGTTTTACTATATAATTCTTTAATAATTGCATAGCAAAATCAAGAAAAATGCTATTTACATTGCCATATAGACATTTAAAAAATTCATAAAATGATCAAAATCAAATTGTTTTCTGCAAACTCCACCAGATTCTTGTTCTGTGTCTCCCAAGTATCACTGTGGTGATTTTCATGTTGTTTTACTGTATAATTCTTTAATAATTGCACAGCAAATTCAAGAAAAATGCTATTTACATTGCTATATAGACATATTTTAAAAATGCATAAAAAGATCAAATCAAATTGTTTTCTGCAAACTCCTACAGATTCTTGTTCTGCATCTCCCCAAGTACCACTGGGGTGATTTTCATGTTGTTTTACTGTATAATTTTTAATAATTGCATAGCAAAGTCTAGAAAAATGCTATTTATTACCTCACTGTATCACATTTTAAAAAATCATAAAAAGATTAAAATCAAATTGTTTTCTGCAAACTCCACCAGATTCTTGTTCTGTCTCCCCAAGTACCACTGTGATGATTTTCATATTGTTTTACTGTATAATGTTTTAATAATTGCATAGCAAAGTCTCGAAAAATGCTATTTATTACCTCACTGTATCACATTTTAAAAAATCATAAAAAGATCAAATCAAATTGTTTTCTGCAAACTCCACCAGATTCTTGTTCTGTGTCTCCCCAAGTACCACTGTGATGATTTTCATGTTGTGTTACTGTATCATTTTTTAATAATTGCATACCAAAATCATGACAAATGCTATTTACATTGCCATATAGACATATTTTAAAAATTCATAAAAAGATCAAATCAAATTGTTTTCTGCAAACTCCACCAGATTCTTGTTCTGCATCTCCCCAAGTATTACTGTGGTGATTTTCATGTTGTTTTACTGTATAATTCTTTAATAATTGCATAGCAAAATCAAGAAAAATGCTATTTACATTGCCATATAGACATATTTTAAAAATTCATAAAATGATCAAATCAAATTGTTTTCTGCAAACTCCACCAGATTCTTGTTCTGCATCTCCCCAAGTATCACTGTGGTGATTTTCATGTTGTTTTACTGTATAATTCTTTAATAATTGCATAGCAAAATCAAGAAAAATGCTATTTACATTGCCATATAGACATTTAAAAAATTCATAAAAAGATCAAATCAAATTGTTTTCTGCAAACTCCTCCACAGATTCTTGTTCTGTGTCTCCCAAGTATCACTGTGGTGATTTTCATGCTGTTTTACTGTATCATTTTTTAATAATTGCATAGCAAAATCAAGAAAAATGCTAATTATTACCTCACTATATCACATTTTAAAAATTCATAAAATTATCAAATCAAATTGTTTTCTGCAAACTCCACCAGATTCTTGTTCTGCATCTCCCCAAGTACCACTGTGATGATTTTCATATTGTTTTACTGTATATTTTTTAATAATTGCATAGCAAAGTCTCGAAAAATGCTGTTTATTACCTCACTGTATCACATTTTAAAAAATCATAAAAAGATCAAATCAAATTGTTTTCTGCAAACTCCACCAGATTCTTGTTCTGTGTCTCCCCAAGTACCACTGTGATGATTTTTCATGTTGTGCTACTGTATCATTTTTTAATAATTGCATACCAAAATCATGACAAATGCTATTTACATTGCCATATAGACATATTTTAAAAATTCATAAAAAGATCAAATCAAACTGTTTTCTGCAAACTCCACCAGATTCTTGTTCTGCATCTCCCCAAGTACCACCGGGGTGATTTTCATGTTGTATTACGGTATCATTTTTTAATAATTGCATACCAAAGTCATGACAAAAGCTATTTACATTGCCATATAGACAATTAAAAAATTCATAAAATGATCAAATCAAATTGTTTTCTGCAAACTCCACCAGATTCTTGTTCTGCATCTCCCCAAGTACCACTGAGGTGATTTTCATGTTGTATTACTGTATCATTTTTTAACAATTGCATACCAAAGTCATGACAAATGCTATTTACATTGCCATATAGACATATTTTAAAAATTCATAAAAAGATCAAATCAAATTGTTTTCTGCAAACCCCACCAGATTCTTGTTCTGCATCTCCCCATGTACCACTGTGGTGATTTTCATGCTGTTTTACTGTATCATTTTTAAAATATTGCATATCAAAATCAAGACAAATGCTAATTATTACCTCACTATATCAGATTTTAAAAAATTCATAAAAAGATCAAATCAAATTGTTTTCTGCAAACTCCACCAGATTCTTGTTCTGCATCTCCCCAAGTATTACTGTGGTGATTTTCATGTTGTTTTACTGTATAATTCTTTAATAATTGCATAGCAATATCAAGAAAAATGCTATTTACATTGCCATATAGACATATTTTAAAAATTCATAAAATGATCAAATCAAATTGTTTTCTGCAAACTCCACCAGATTCTTGTTCTGCATCTCCCCAAGTATCACTGTGGTGATTTTCATGTTGTTTTATTGTATAATTCTTTAATAATTGCATAGCAAAGTCTAGAAAAATGCTATTTATTACCTCACTGTATCACATTTTAAAAAATCATAAAAAGATTAAATCAAATTGTTTTCTGCAAACTCCACCAGATTCTTGTTCTGTGTCTCCCCAAGTACCACTGTGATGATTTTCATATTGTTTTACTGTATAATGTTTTAATAATTGCATAGCAAAGTCTCGAAAAAATGCTGTTTATTACCTCACTGTATCACATTTTAAAAAATTATAAAAAGATCAAATCAAATTGTTTTCTGCAAACTCGACCAGATTCTTGTTCTGTGTCTCCCCAAGTACCACTGTGATGATTTTCATGTTGTGTTACTGTATCATTTTTTAATAATTGCATACCAAAGTCATGACAAAAGCTATTTACATTGCCATATAGACATATTTTTAAAAATTCATAAAAAGATCAAATCAAATTGTTTTCTGCAAACCCCACCAGATTCTTGTTCTGCATCTCCCCAAGTACCACTGTGGTGATTTTCATGCTGTTTTACTGTATCATTTTTTAAAAATTGCATATCAAAATCAAGACAAATGCTAATTATTACCTCACTATATCAGATTTTAAAATTCATAAAAAGATCAAATCAAATTGTTTTCTGCAAACTTCCACCAGATTCTTGTTCTGCATCTCCCCAAGTACCACTGTGATGATTTTCATGTTGTTTTACTGTATAATTCTTTAATAATTGCATAGCAAAGTCTAGAAAAATGCTATTTATTACCTCACTGTATCACATTTTAAAAAATCATAAAAAGATTAAATCAAATTGTTTTCTGCAAACTCCACCAGATTCTTGTTCTGTGTCTCCCCAAGTACCACTGTGATGATTTTCATGTTGTGTTACTGTATCATTTTTTAATAATTGCATACCAAAGTCATGACAAAAGCTATTTACATTGCCATATAGACATATTTTAAAAATTCATAAAAAGATCAAATCAAATTGTTTTCTGCAAACCCCACCAGATTCTTGTTCTGCATCTCCCCAAGTACCACTGTGGTGATTTTCATGCTGTTTTACTGTATAATTTTTTAAAAATTGCATATCAAAATCAAGACAAATGCTAATTATTACCTCACTATATCAGATTTTAAAAATTCATAAAAAGATCAAATCAAATTGTTTTCTGCAAACTCCACCAGATTCTTGTTCTGCATCTCCCCAAGTATTACTGTGGTGATTTTCATGTTGTTTTACTGTATAATTCTTTAATAATTGCATAGCAAAATCAAGAAAAATGCTATTTACATTGCCATATAGACATATTTTAAAAATTCATAAAATGATCAAATCAAATTGTTTTCTGCAAACTCCACCAGATTCTTGTTCTGCATCTCCCCAAGTATCACTGGGGTGATTTTCATGTTGTTTTTACTGTATAATTCTTTAATAATTGCATAGCAAAGTCTAGAAAAATGATATTTATTACCTCACTGAATCACATTTTAAAAAATCATAAAAAGATTAAATCAAATTGTTTTCTGCAAACTCCACCAGATTCTTGTTCTGTGTCTCCCCAAGTACCACTGTGATGATTTTCATATTGTTTTACTGTATAATGTTTTAATAATTGCATAGCAAAGTCTCGAAAAATGCTGTTTATTACCTCACTGTATCACATTTTAAAAAAATCATAAAAAGATCAAATCAAATTGTTTTCTGCAAACTCCACCAGATTCTTGTTCTGTGTTCTCCCCCAAGTACCACTGTGATGATTTTCATGTTGTGTTACTGTATCATTTTTTAATAATTGCATACCAAAGTCATGACAAAAGCTATTTACATTGCCATATATAGACATATTTTAAAAATTCATAAAAAGATCAAATCAAATTGTTTTCTGCAAACTCCACCAGATTCTTGTTCTGCGTCTCCCCAAGTATCACTGTGGTGATTTTCATGCTGTTTTACTGTATCATTTTTTAATAATTGCATAGCAAAATCAAGAAAAATGCTAATTAATACCTCACTATATCACATTTTAAAAATTCATAACCAGATTCTTGTTCTGCATCTCCCCAAGTACCACCGGGGTGATTTTCATGTTGTATTACGGTATCATTTTTTAATAATTGCATACCAAAGTCATGACAAAAGCTATTTACATTGCCATATAGACAATTAAAAAATTCATAAAATGATCAAATCAAATTGTTTTCTGCAAACTCCACCAGATTCTTGTTCTGTGTCTCCCAAGTACCACTGTGATGATTTTCATGTTGTGTTACTGTATCATTTTTTAATAATTGCATACCAAAGTCATGACAAAAGCTATTTACATTGCCATATAGACATATTTTAAAAATTCATAAAAAGATCAAATCAAATTGTTTTCTGCAAACCCCACCAGATTCTTGTTCTGCATCTCCCCAAGTACCACTGTGGTGATTGTCATGCTGTTTTACTGTATCATTTTTTAAAAATTGCATATCAAAATCAAGACAAATGCTAATTATTACCTCACTATATCAGATTTTAAAAATTCATAAAAAGATCAAATCAAATTGTTTTCTGCAAACTCCACCAGATTCTTGTTCTGCATCTCCCCAAGTATCACTGTGGTGATTTTCATGTTGTTTTACTATATAATTCTTTAATAATTGCATAGCAAAATCAAGAAAAATGCTATTTACATTGCCATATAGACATTTAAAAAATTCATAAAATGATCAAATCAAATTGTTTTCTGCAAACTCCACCAGATTCTTGTTCTGTGTCTCTCCCAAGTATCAATGTGGTGATTTTCATGTTGTTTTACTGTATAATTCTTTAATAATTGCACAGCAAATTCAAGAAAAATGCTATTTACATTGCTATATAGACATATTTTAAAAATGCATAAAAAGATCAAATCAAATTGTTTTTCTGCAAACTCCTACAGATTCTTGTTCTGCATCTCCCCAAGTACCACTGGGGTGATTTTCATGTTGTTTTACTGTATAATTTTTAATAATTGCATAGCAAAGTCTAGAAAAATGCTATTTATTACCTCACTGTATCACATTTTAAAAAATCATAAAAAGATTAAATCAAATTGTTTTCTGCAAACTCCACCAGATTCTTGTTCTGTCTCCCCAAGTACCACTGTGATGATTTTCATATTGTTTTACTGTATAATGTTTTAATAATTGCATAGCAAAGTCTCGAAAAATGCTGTTTATTACCTCACTGTATCACATTTTAAAAAATCATAAAAAGATCAAATCAAATTGTTTTCTGCAAACTCCACCAGATTCTTGTTCTGTGTCTCCCCAAGTACCACTGTGATGATTTTCATGTTGTGTTACTGTATCATTTTTTAATAATTGCATACCAAAATCATGACAAATGCTATTTTACATTGCCATATAGACATATTTTAAAAATTCATAAAAAGATCAAATCAAATTGTTTTCTGCAAACTCCACCAGATTCTTGTTCTGCATCTCCCCAAGTATTACTGTGGTGATTTTCATGTTGTTTTACTGTATAATTCTTTAATAATTGCATAGCAAAATTAAGAAAAATGCTATTTACATTGCCATATAGACATTTAAAAAATTCATAAAAAGATAAAATCAAATTGTTTTCTGCAAACTCCACCAGATTCTTGTTCTGTGTCTCCCCAAGTATCACTGTGGTGATTTTCATGCTGTTTTACTGTATCATTTTTTAATAATTGCATAGCAAAATCAAGAAAAATGCTAATTATTACCTCACTATATCACATTTTAAAAATTCATAAAATGATCAAATCAAATTGTTTTCTGCAAACTCCACCAGATTCTTGTTCTGCATCTCCCCAAGTACCACTGTGATGATTTTCATATTGTTTTACTGTATAATTTTTTAATAATTGCATAGCAAAATCTCGAAAAAATGCTGTTTATTACCTCACTGTATCACATTTTAAAAAATCATAAAAAGATCAAATCAAATTGTTTTCTGCAAACTCCACCAGATTCTTGTTCTGTGTCTCCCCAAGTACCACTGTGATGATTTACATGTTGTGTTACTGTATCATTTTTTAATAATTGCATACCAAAATCATGACAAATGCTATTTACATTGCCATATAGACATATTTTAAAAATTCATAAAAAGATCAAATCAAATTGTTTTCTGCAAACTCCACCAGATTCTTGTTCTGCATCTCCCCAAGTACCACTGGGTGATTTTCATGTTGTTTTAAGTATCATTTTTTAATAATTGCATACCAAATCAATGACAAAAGCTATTTACATTGCCATATAGACAATTAAAAAATTAATAAAATGATCAAATCAAATTGTTTTCTGCAAACTCCACCAGATTCTTGTTCTGTGTCTCCCCAAGTACCACTGTGATGATTTTCATGTTGTGTTACTGTATCATTTTTTAATAATTGCATAGCAAAGTCTAGAAAAATGCTATTTATTACCTCACTGAATCACATTTTAAAAATCATAAAAAGATTAAATCAAATTGTTTTCTGCAAACTCCACCAGATTCTTGTTCTGTGTCTCCCCAAGTACCACTGTGATGATTTTCATATTGTTTTACTGTATAATTTTTAATAATTGCATAGCAAATCTCGAAAAATGCTGTTTATTACCTCACTGTATCACATTTTAAAAAATCATAAAAAGATCAAATCAAATTGTTTTCTGCAAACTCCACCAGATTCTTGTTCTGCATCTCCCCAAGTATCACTGTGGTGATTTTCATTTGTTTTACTTATAATTCTTTAATAATTGCATAGCAAAATCAAGAAATATGCTATTTACATTGCCATATAGACATTTAAAAAATTCATAAAATGATCAAATCAAATTGTTTTCTGCAAACTCCACCAGATTCTTGTTCTGTGTCTCCCCAAGTATCACTGTGGTGATTTTCATGTTGTTTTACTGTATAATTCTTTAATAATTGCATAGCAAAATCAAGAAAAATGCTATTTACATTGCCATATAGACATTTAAAAAATTCATAAAAAATCAAATCAAATTGTTTTCTGCAAACTCCACCAGATTCTTGTTCTGTGTCTCCCCAAGTATCACTGTGGTGATTTTCATGCTTTTTACTGTATCATTTTTTAATAATTGCATAGCAAAATCAAGAAAAATGCTAATTATTACTTCACTATATCACATTTTAAAAATTCATAAAAGATCAAATCAAATTGTTTTCTGCAAACTCCACCAGATTCTTGTTCTGCATCTCCCCAAGTACCACTGTGATGATTTTCATTTGTTTTACTGTATAATTTTTTAATAATTGCATAGCAAAGTCTCGAAAAATGCTGTTTATTACCTCACTGTATCACATTTTAAAAAATCATAAAAAGATCAAATCAAATTGTTTTCTGCAAACTCCACCAGATTCTTGTTCTTGTCTCCCCAAGTACCACTGTGATGATTTTCATGTTGTGTTACTGTATCATTTTTTAATAATTGCATACCAAAATCATGACAAAGCTATTTACATTGCCATATAGACATATTTTAAAAATTCATAAAAAGATCAAATCAAATTGTTTTCTGCAAACTCCACCAGATTCTTGTTCTGCATCTCCCCAAGTACCACGGGTGATTTTCATGTTGTATTACGGTATCATTTTTAATAATTGCATACCAAAGTCATGACAAAAGCTATTTACATTGCCATATAGACAATTTAAAAATTCATAAAAGATCAAATCAAATTGTTTTCTGCAAACTCCACCAGATTCTTGTTCTGCATCTCCCCAAGTACCACTGGGTGATTTTCATGTTGTTTACTGTATCATTTTTAATAATTGCATACCAAAGTCATGACAAATGCTATTTACATTGCCATATAGACATATTTTAAAAATTCATAAAAAGATCAAATCAAATTGTTTTCTGCAAACCCCACCAGATTCTTGTTCTGCATCTCCCCAAGTACCACTGTGGTGATTTTCATGCTGTTTTACTGTATCATTTTAAAAAAATTGCATATCAAAATCAAGACAAATGCTAATTATTACCTCACTATATCAATTTTAAAAATTCATAAAAAGATCAAATCAAATTGTTTTCTGCAAACTCCACCAGATTCTTGTTCTCATCTCCCCAAGTACCACTGTGATGATTTTCATGTTTTTACTGTATCATTTTTTAATAATTGCATACCAAAATCAGAAAATGCTATTTACATTGCATATAGACATATTTTAAAAATGCATAAAAAGATCAAATCAAATTTTTTCTGCAAACTCCACCAGATTCTTGTTCTGCATCTCCCCAAGTACCACTGGGTGATTTTCATGTTGTTTTACTGTATAATTTTTAATAATTGCATAGCAAAGTCTAGAAAAATGCTATTTATTACCTCACTGTATCACATTTTAAAAAATCATAAAAAGATTAAATCAAATTGTTTTCTGCAAACTCCACCAGATTCTTGTTCTGTGTCTCCCCAAGTACCACTGTGATGATTTTCATTTGTTTTACTGTATAATTTTTTAATAATTGCATAGCAAATCTGAAAAATGCTGTTTATTACCTCACTTATCACATTTTAAAAAATCATAAAAAGATCAAATCAAATTGTTTTCTGCAAACTCCACCAGATTCTTGTTCTGTGTCTCCCCAAGTACCACTGTGATGATTTTCATGTTGTTTACTGTATCATTTTTTAATAATTGCATACCAAAGTCATGACAAAAGCTATTTACATTGCCATATAGACAATTTAAAAATTCATAAAATGATCAAATCAAATTGTTTTCTGCAAACTCCACCAATTCTTGTTCTGCATCTCCCCAAGTACCACTGGGTGATTTTCATGTTGTATTACTGTATCATTTTTTAATAATTGCATACCAAAGTCATGACAAATGCTATTTACATTGCCAAATAGACATATTTTAAAAATTCATAAAAAGATCAAATCAAATTGTTTTCTGCAAACCCCACCAGATTCTTGTTCTGCATCTCCCCAAGTATCACTGTGGTGATTTTCATGCTGTTTTACTGTATCATTTTTTAAAAATTGCATATCAAAATCTCGAAAAATGCTGTTTATTACCTCACTGTATCACATTTTAAAAAATCATAAAAAGATCAAATCAAATTGTTTTCTGCAAACTCCACCAGATTCTTGTTCTGTGTCTCCCCAAGTACCACTGTGATGATTTTCATGTTGTGTTACTGTATCATTTTTTAATAATTGCATACCAAAGTCATGACAAAAGCTATTTACATTGCCATATAGACAATTTAAAAATTCATAAAATGATCAAATCAAATTGTTTTCTGCAAACTCCACCAGATTCTTGTTCTGCATCTCCCCAAGTACCACTGGGTGATTTTCATGTTGTATTACTGTATCATTTTTTAATAATTGCATACCAAAGTCATGACAAATGCTATTTACATTGCCAAATAGACATATTTTAAAAATTCATAAAAAGATCAAATCAAATTGTTTTCTGCAAACCCACCAGATTCTTGTTCTGCATCTCCCCAAGTATCACTGTGGTGATTTTCATGCTGTTTTACTGTATCATTTTTTAAAAATTGCATATCAAAATCAAGACAAATGCTAATTATTACCTCACTATATCAGATTTTAAAAATTCATAAAAAGATCAAATCAAATTGTTTTCTGCAAACTCCACCAGATTCTTGTTCTGCATCTCCCCAAGTATTACTGTGGTGATTTTCATGTTGTTTTATTGTATAATTCTTTAATAATTGCATAGCAAAATCAAGAAAAATACTATTTACATTGCCATATAGACATATTTTAAAAATTCATAAAATGATCAAATCAAATTGTTTTCTGCAAACTCCACCAGATTCTTGTTCTGCATCTCCCCAAGTATCACTGTGGTGATTTTCATGTTGTTTTACTGTATAATTTTTAATAATTGCATAGCAAAGTCTAGAAAAATGCTATTTATTACCTCACTGAATCACATTTTAAAAAATCATAAAAAGATTAAATCAAATTGTTTTCTGCAAACTCCACCAGATTCTTGTTCTGTGTCTCCCCAAGTACCACTGTGATGATTTTCATATTGTTTTACTGTATAATTTTTTAATAATTGCATAGCAAAGTCTCGAAAAATGCTGTTTATTACCTCACTGTATCACATTTTAAAAAATCATAAAAAGATCAAATCAAATTGTTTTCTGCAAACTCCACCAGATTCTTGTTCTGTGTCTCCCCAAGTACCACTGTGATGATTTTCATGTTGTGTTACTGTATCATTTTTTAATAATTGCATACCAAAGTCATGACAAAAGCTATTTACATTGCCATATAGACATATTTTAAAAATTCATAAAAAGATCAAATCAAATTGTTTTCTGCAAACCCCACCAGATTCTTGTTCTGCATCTCCCCAAGTACCACTGTGGTGATTTTCATGCTGTTTTACTGTATCATTTTTTAAAAATTGCATATCAAAATCAAGACAAATGCTAATTATTACCTCACTATATCAGATTTTAAAAATTCATAAAAAGATCAAATCAAATTGTTTTCTGCAAACTCCACCAGATTCTTGTTCTGCATCTCCCCAAGTATCACTGTGGTGATTTTCATGTTGTTTTACTATATAATGCTTTAATAATTGCATAGCAAAATCAAGAAATATGCTATTTACATTGCCATATAGACATTTAAAAAATTCATAAAATGATCAAATCAAATTGTTTTCTGCAAACTCCACCAGATTCTTGTTCTGTGTCTCCCCAAGTATCACTGTGGTGATTTTCATGTTGTTTTACTGTATAATTCTTTAATAATTGCATAGCAAAATCAAGAAAAATGCTATTTACATTGCCATATAGACATTTAAAAAATTCATAAAAAGATCAAATCAAATTGTTTTCTGCAAACTCCACCAGACTCTTGTTCTGTGTCTCCCCAAGTATCACTGTGGTGATTTTCATGCTGTTTTACTGTATCATTTTTTAATAATTGCATAGCAAAATCAAGAAAAATGCTAATTATTACCTCACTATATCAGATTTTAAAAATTCATAAAATGATCAAATCAAATTGTTTTCTGCAAACTCCACCAGATTCTTGTTCTGCATCTCCCCAAGTACCACTGTGATGATTTTCATATTGTTTTACTGTATAATTTTTTAATAATTGCATAGCAAAGTCTCGAAAAATGCTGTTTATTACCTCACTGTATCACATTTTAAAAAATCATAAAAAGATCAAATCAAATTGTTTTCTGCAAACTCCACCAGATTCTTGTTCTGTGTCTCCCCAAGTACCACTGTGATGATTTTCATGTTGTGTTACTGTATCATTTTTTAATAATTGCATACCAAAATCATGACAAATGCTATTTACATTGCCATATAGACATATTTTAAAAATTCATAAAAAGATCAAATCAAATTGTTTTCTGCAAACTCCACCAGATTCTTGTTCTGCATCTCCCCAAGTACCACCGGGGTGATTTTCATGTTGTATTACGGTATCATTTTTTAATAATTGCATACCAAAGTCATGACAAAAGCTATTTACATTGCCATATAGACAATTTAAAAATTCATAAAATGATCAAATCAAATTGTTTTCTGCAAACTCCACCAGATTCTTGTTCTGCATCTCCCCAAGTACCACTGGGGTGATTTTCATGTTGTATTACTGTATCATTTTTTAATAATTGCATACCAAAGTCATGACAAATGCTATTTACATTGCCATATAGACATATTTTAAAAATTCATAAAAAGATCAAATCAAATTGTTTTCTGCAAACCCCACCAGATTCTTGTTCTGCATCTCCCCAAGTACCACTGTGGTGATTTTCATGCTGTTTTACTGTATCATTTTAAAAAAATTGCATATCAAAATCAAGACAAATGCTAATTATTACCTCACTATATCAGATTTTAAAAATTCATAAAAAGATCAAATCAAATTGTTTTCTGCAAACTCCACCAGATTCTTGTTCTACATCTCCCCAAGTACCACTGTGATGATTTTCATGTTGTGTTACTGTATCATTTTTTAATAATTGCATACCAAAATCATGACAAATGCTACTTACATTGCTATATAGACATATTTTAAAAATGCATAAAAAGATCAAATCAAATTGTTTTCTGCAAACTCCTACAGATTCTTGTTCTGCATCTCCCCAAGTACCACTGGGGTGATTTTCATGTTGTTTTACTGTATAATTTTTAATAATTGCATAGCAAAGTCTAGAAAAATGCTATTTATTACCTCACTGTATCACATTTTAAAAAATCATAAAAAGATTAAATCAAATTGTTTTCTGCAAACTCCACCAGATTCTTGTTCTGTGTCTCCCCAAGTACCACTGTGATGATTTTCATATTGTTTTACTGTATAATTTTTTAATAATTGCATAGCAAAGTCTCGAAAAATGCTGTTTATTACCTCACTGTATCACATTTTAAAAAATCATAAAAAGATCAAATCAAATTGTTTTCTGCAAACTCCACCAGATTCTTGTTCTGTGTCTCCCCAAGTACCACTGTGATGATTTTCATGTTGTGTTACTGTATAATTCTTTAATAATTGCATAGCAAAATCAAGAAAAATGCTATTTACATTGCCATATAGACATATTTTAAAAATTCATAAAATGATCAAATCAAATTGTTTTCTGCAAACTCCACCAGATTCTTGTTCTGTGTCTCCCCAAGTACCACTGTGATGATTTTCATATTGTTTTACTGTATAATGTTTTAATAATTGCATAGCAAAGTCTCGAAAAATGCTGTTTATTACCTCACTGTATCACATTTTAAAAAATCATAAAAAGATCAAATCAAATTGTTTTCTGCAAACTCCACCAGATTCTTGTTCTGTGTCTCCCCAAGTACCACTGTGATGATTTTCATGTTGTGTTACTGTATCATTTTTTAATAATTGCATACCAAAGTCATGACAAAAGCTATTTACATTGCCATATAGACATATTTTAAAAATTCATAAAAAGATCAAATCAAATTGTTTCCTGCAAACCCCACCAGATTCTTGTTCTGCATCTCCCCAAGTACCACTGTGGTGATTTTCATGCTGTTTTACTGTATCATTTTTTAAAAATTGCATATCAAAATCAAGACAAATGCTAATTATTACCTCACTATATCAGATTTTAAAAATTCATAAAAAGATCAAATCAAATTGTTTTCTGCAAACTCCACCAGATTCTTGTTCTGCATCTCCCCAAGTATCACTGTGGTGATTTTCATGTTGTTTTACTATATAATTCTTTAATAATTGCATAGCAAAATCAAGAAAAATGCTATTTACATTGCCATATAGACATTTAAAAAATTCATAAAAAGATCAAATCAAATTGTTTTCTGCAAACTCCACCAGATTCTTGTTCTGTGTCTCCCCAAGTATCACTGTGGTGATTTTCATGCTGTTTTACTGTATCATTTTTTAATAATTGCATAGCAAAATCAAGAAAAATGCTAATTATTACCTCACTATATCACATTTTAAAAATTCATAAAATGATCAAATCAAATTGTTTTCTGCAAACTCCACCAGATTCTTGTTCTGCATCTCCCCAAGTACCACTGTGATGATTTTCATATTGTTTTACTGTATAATTTTTTAATAATTGCATAGCAAAGTCTCGAAAAATGCTGTTTATTACCTCACTGTATCACATTTTAAAAAATCATAAAAAGATCAAATCAAATTGTTTTCTGCAAACTCCACCAGATTCTTGTTCTGTGTCTCCCCAAGTACCACTGTGATGATTTTCATGTTGTGTTACTGTATCATTTTTTAATAATTGCATACCAAAGTCATGACAAAAGCTATTTACATTGCCATATAGACAATTTAAAAATTCATAAAATGATCAAATCAAATTGTTTTCTGCAAACTCCACCAGATTCTTGTTCTGCATCTCCCCAAGTACCACTGGGGTGATTTTCATGTTGTATTACTGTATCATTTTTTAATAATTGCATACCAAAATCATGACAAATGCTATTTACATTGCCATATAGACATATTTTAAAAATTCATAAAAAGATCAAATCAAATTGTTTTCTGCAAACTCCACCAGATTCTTGTTCTGCATCTCCCCAAGTACCACCGGGGTGATTTTCATGTTGTATTACGGTATCATTTTTTAATAATTGCATACCAAAGTCATGACAAAAGCTATTTACATTGCCATATAGACAATTTAAAAATTCATAAAATGATCAAATCAAATTGTTTTCTGCAAACTCCACCAGATTCTTGTTCTGCATCTCCCCAAGTACCACTGGGGTGATTTTCATGCTGTATTACTGTATCATTTTTTAATAATTGCATACCAAAGTCATGACAAATGCTATTTACATTGCCATATAGACATATTTTAAAAATTCATAAAAAGATCAAATCAAATTGTTTTCTGCAAACCCCACCAGATTCTTGTTCTGCATCTCCCCAAGTACCACTGTGGTGATTTCCATGCTGTTTTACTGTATCATTTTTAAAAAATTGCATATCAAAATCAAGACAAATGCTAATTATTACCTCACTATATCAGATTTTAAAAATTCATAAAAAGATCAAATCAAATTGTTTTCTGCAAACTCCACCAGATTTTTGTTCTGCATCTCCCCAAGTATTACTGTGGTGATTTTCATGTTGTTTTACTGTATAATTCTTTAATAATTGCATAGCAAAATCAAGAAAAATGCTATTTACATTGCCATATAGACATATTTTAAAAATTCATAAAATGATCAAATCAAATTGTTTTCTGCAAACTCCACCAGATTCTTGTTCTGTGTCTCCCCAAGTACCACTGTGATGATTTTCATATTGTTTTACTGTATAATGTTTTAATAATTGCATAGCAAAGTCTCGAAAAATGCTGTTTATTACCTCACTGTATCACATTTTAAAAAATCATAAAAAGATCAAATCAAATTGTTTTCTGCAAACTCCACCAGATTCTTGTTCTGTGTCTCCCCAAGTACCACTGTGATGATTTTCATGTTGTGTTTACTGTATCATTTTTTAATAATTGCATACCAAAGTCATGACAAAAGCTATTTACATTGCCATATAGACAATTTTAAAAATTCATAAAAAGATCAAATCAAATTGTTTTCTGCAAACTCCACCAGATTCTTGTTCTGCATCTCCCCAAGTACCACTGTGGTGATTTTCATGCTGTTTTACTGTATCATTTTTTAAAAATTGCATATCAAAATCAAGACAAATGCTAATTATTACCTCACTATATCAGATTTTAAAAATTCATAAAAAGATCAAATCAAATTGTTTTCTGCAAACTCCACCAGATTCTTGTTCTGCATCTCCCCAAGTATCACTGTGGTGATTTTCATGTTGTTTTACTATATAATTCTTTAATAATTGCATAGCAAAATCAAGAAAAATGCTATTTACATTGCCATATAGACATTTAAAAAATTCATAAAAAGATCAAATCAAATTGTTTTCTGCAAACTCCACCAGATTCTTGTTCTGTGTCTCCCCAAGTATCACTGTGGTGATTTTCATGCTGTTTTACTGTATCATTTTTTAATAATTGCATAGCAAAATCAAGAAAAATGCTAATTATTACCTCACTATATCACATTTTAAAAATTCATAAAATGATCAAATCAAATTGTTTTCTGCAAACTCCACCAGATTCTTGTTCTGCATCTCCCCAAGTACCACTGTGATGATTTTCATATTGTTTTACTGTATAATTTTTTAATAATTGCATAGCAAAGTCTCGAAAAATGCTGTTTATTACCTCACTGTATCACATTTTAAAAAATCATAAAAAGATCAAATCAAATTGTTTTCTGCAAACTCCACCAGATTCTTGTTCTGTGTCTCCCCAAGTACCACTGTGATGATTTTCATGTTGTGTTTACTGTATCATTTTTTAATAATTGCATACCAAAATCAAGACAAATGCTATTTACATTACCTCACTATAGACATATTTTAAAAATTCATAAAAAGATCAAATCAAATTGTTTTCTGCAAACTCCACCAGATTCTTGTTCTGCATCTCCCCAAGTACCACCGTGGTGATTTTCATGTTGTATTTAGGGTATAATTTTTTAATAATTGCATACCAAAGTCATGACAAAATGCTATTTACATTGCCATATAGACATATTTTAAAAATTCATAAAAAGATCAAATCAAAATTGTTTTCTGCAAACCCCACCAGATTCTTGTTCTGCATCTCCCCAAGTACCACTGTGGTGATTTTCATGCTGTTTTACTGTATCATTTTTTAAAAATTGCATATCAAAATCAAGACAAATGCTAATTATTACCTCACTATATCAGATTTTAAAAATTCATAAAAAGATCAAATCAAATTGTTTTCTGCAAACTCCACCAGATTCTTGTTCTGCATCTCCCCAAGTACCACTGTGGTGATTTTCATGTTGTTTTACTGTATCATTTTTTAATAATTGCATACCAAAATCATGACAAATGCTATTTACATTGCCATATAGACATATTTTAAAAATTCATAAAAAGATCAAATCAAATTGTTTTCTGCAAACTCCACCAGATTCTTGTTCTGCATCTCCCCAAGTACCACTGGGGTGATTTTCATGTTGTTTTACTGTATCATTTTTTAATAATTGCATAGCAAAGTCAGAAAAATGCTATTTATTACCTCACTATATCACATTTTAAAAATTCATAAAATGATCAAATCAAATTGTTTTCTGCAAACTCCACCAGATTCTTGTTCTGTGTCTCCCCAAGTACCACTGTGATGATTTTCATATTGTTTTACTGTATAATTTTTTAATAATTGCATAGCAAAGTCTCGAAAAATGCTGTTTATTACCTCACTGTATCACATTTTAAAAAATCATAAAAAGATCAAATCAAATTGTTTTCTGCAAACTCCACCAGATTCTTGTTCTGTGTCTCCCCAAGTACCACTGTGATGATTTTCATGTTGTGTTACTGTATCATTTTTTAATAATTGCATACCAAAGTCATGACAAAAGCTATTTACATTGCCATATAGACAATTTAAAAATTCATAAAATGATCAAATCAAATTGTTTTCTGCAAACTCCACCAGATTCTTGTTCTGCATCTCCCCAAGTACCACTGGGGTGATTTTCATGTTGTATTACTGTATCATTTTTTAATAATTGCATACCAAAATCATGACAAATGCTATTTACATTGCCATATAGACATATTTTAAAAATTCATAAAAAGATCAAATCAAATTGTTTTCTGCAAACTCCACCAGATTCTTGTTCTGCATCTCCCCAAGTACCACGGGGTGATTTTCATGTTGTATTACGTATCATTTTTTAATAATTGCATACCAAAGTCATGACAAAAGCTATTTACATTGCCATATAGACAATTTAAAAATTCATAAAATGATCAAATCAAATTGTTTTCTGCAAACTCCACCAGATTCTTGTTCTGCATCTCCCCAAGTACCACTGGGGTGATTTTCATGCTGTATTACTGTATCATTTTTTAATAATTGCATACCAAAGTCATGACAAATGCTATTTACATTGCCATATAGACATATTTTAAAAATTCATAAAAAGATCAAATCAAATTGTTTTCTGCAAACCCCACCAGATTCTTGTTCTGCATCTCCCCAAGTACCACTGTGGTGATTTCCATGCTGTTTTACTGTATCATTTTTAAAAAATTGCATATCAAAATCAAGACAAATGCTAATTATTACCTCACTATATCAGATTTTAAAAATTCATAAAAAGATCAAATCAAATTGTTTTCTGCAAACTCCACCAGATTTTTGTTCTGCATCTCCCCAAGTATTACTGTGGTGATTTTCATGTTGTTTTACTGTATAATTCTTTAATAATTGCATAGCAAAATCAAGAAAAATGCTATTTACATTGCCATATAGACATATTTTAAAAATTCATAAAATGATCAAATCAAATTGTTTTCTGCAAACTCCACCAGATTCTTGTTCTGTGTCTCCCCAAGTACCACTGTGATGATTTTCATATTGTTTTACTGTATAATGTTTTAATAATTGCATAGCAAAGTCTCGAAAAATGCTGTTTATTACCTCACTGTATCACATTTTAAAAAATCATAAAAAGATCAAATCAAATTGTTTTCTGCAAACTCCACCAGATTCTTGTTCTGTGTCTCCCCAAGTACCACTGTGATGATTTTCATGTTGTGTTACTGTATCATTTTTTAATAATTGCATACCAAAGTCATGACAAAAGCTATTTACATTGCCATATAGACATATTTTAAAAATTCATAAAAAGATCAAATCAAATTGTTTTCTGCAAACCCCACCAGATTCTTGTTCTGCATCTCCCCAAGTACCACTGTGGTGATTTTCATGCTGTTTTACTGTATCATTTTTTAAAAATTGCATATCAAAATCAAGACAAATGCTAATTATTACCTCACTATATCAGACTTTAAAAATTCATAAAAAGATCAAATCAAATTGTTTTCTGCAAACTCCACCAGATTCTTGTTCTGCATCTCCCCAAGTATCACTGTGGTGATTTTCATGTTGTTTTACTGTATAATTCTTTAATAATTGCATAGCAAAGTCTAGAAAAATGCTATTTATTACCTCACTGTATCACATTTTAAAAAATCATAAAAAGATTAAATCAAATTGTTTTCTGCAAACTCCACCAGATTCTTGTTATGTGTCTCCCCAAGTACCACTGTGATGATTTTCATATTGTTTTACTGTATAATGTTTTAATAATTGCATAGCAAAGTCTCGAAAATGCTGTTTATTACCTCACTGTATCACATTTTAAAAAATCATAAAAAGATCAAATCAAATTGTTTTCTGCAAACTCCACCAGATTCTTGTTCTGTGTCTCCCCAAGTACCACTGTGATGATTTTCATGTTGTGTTACTGTATCATTTTTTAATAATTGCATACCAAAGTCATGACAAAAGCTATTTACATTGCCATATAGACATATTTAAAAAATTCATAAAAAGATCAAATCAAATTGTTTTCTGCAAACCCCACCAGATTCTTGTTCTGCATCTCCCCAAGTACCACTGTGGTGATTTTCATGCTGTTTTACTGTATCATTTTATAAAAATTGCATATCAAAATCAAGACAAATGCTAATTATTACCTCACTATATCAGATTTTAAAAATTCATAAAAAGATCAAATCAAATTGTTTTCTGCAAACTCCACCAGATTCTTGTTCTGCATCTCCCCAAGTATTACTGTGGTGATTTTCATGTTGTTTTACTGTATAATTCTTTAATAATTGCATAGCAAAATCAAGAAAAATGCTATTTACATTGCCATATAGACATATTTTAAAAATTCATAAAATGATCAAATCAAATTGTTTTCTGCAAACTCCACCAGATTCTTGTTTGTCAAAAAGAAAGAGTAGTCTTTTATCTGGTTTAGTTGTTTAAAAATAAATAAAATCCCTTTCTTAAAAAGAATTCTCAACATGATTTCTTTTGTAATATCATGTGTGGCCTTATATTTACCAGGAATTGAATCTTTGTAAAAATAAGAAAAGTAATAAACAAATAAAAAAAAAATAGATCTATGTGTCACACAGCAGGATAAAAAATTGCATATCAAAATCAATACAAATGCTAATTATTACCTCACTATATCAGATTTTAAAAATTCATAAAAAGATCAAATCAAATTGTTTTCTGCAAACTCTACCAGATTCTTGTTCTGCATCTCCCCAAGTATCACTGTGGTGATTTTCATGTTGTTTTACTGTATAATTCTTTAATAATTGCATAGCAAAGTCTAGAAAAATGCTATTTATTACCTCACTGTATCACATTTTAAAAAATCATAAAAAGATTAAATCAAATTGTTTTCTGCAAACTCCACCAGATTCTTGTTCTGTGTCTCCCCAAGTACCACTGTGATGATTTTCATATTGTTTTACTGTATAATGTTTTAATAATTGCATAGCAAAGTCTCGAAAATGCTGTTTATTACCTCACTGTATCACATTTTAAAAAATCATAAAAAGATCAAATCAAATTGTTTTCTGCAAACTCCACCAGATTCTTGTTCTGTGTCTCCCCAAGTACCACTGTGATGATTTTCATGTTGTGTTACTGTATCAATTTTTTAATAATTGCATACCAAAGTCATGACAAAAGCTATTTACATTGCCATCATAGACATCATTTTAAAAATTCATAAAAAGATCAAATCAAATTGTTTTCTGCAAACTCCACCAGATTCTTGTTCTGCATCTCCCCAAGTACCACTGTGGTGATTTTCATGCTGTTTTACTGTATCATTTTTTAATAATTGCATATCAAAATCAAGAAAAATGCTAATTATTACCTCACTATATCACATTTTAAAAATTCATAAAATGATCAAATCAAATTGTTTTCTGCAAACTCCACCAGATTCTTGTTCTGCATCTCCCCAAGTACCACTGTGATGATTTTCATATTGTTTTACTGTATAATTTTTTAATAATTGCATAGCAAAGTCTCGAAAAATGCTGTTTATTACCTCACTGTATCACATTTTAAAAAATCATAAAAAGATCAAATCAAATTGTTTTCTGCAAACTCCACCAGATTCTTGTTCTGTGTCTCCCCAAGTACCACTGTGATGATTTTCATGTTGTGTTACTGTATCATTTTTTAATAATTGCATACCAAAGTCATGACAAATGCTATTTACATTGCCATATAGACATATTTAAAAATTCATAAAATGATCAAATCAAATTGTTTTCTGCAAACTCCACCAGATTCTTGTTCTGCATCTCCCCAAGTACCACTGGGGTGATTTTCATGTTGTATTACTGTATCATTTTTTAATAATTGCATACCAAAGTCATGACAAAATGCTATTTACATTGCCATATAGACAATTTTAAAAATTCATAAAAAGATCAAATCAAATTGTTTTCTGCAAACTCCACCAGATTCTTGTTCTGCATCTCCCCAAGTACCACTGGGGTGATTTTCATGTTGTATTACTGTATCATTTTTTAATAATTGCATACCAAAGTCATGACAAATGCTATTTACATTGCCATATAGACATATTTTAAAAATTCATAAAAAGATCAAATCAAATTGTTTTCTGCAAACTCCACCAGATTCTTGTTCTGCATCTCCCCAAGTACCACTGGGGTGATTTTCATGTTGTATTACGGTATCATTTTTTAATAATTGCATACCAAAGTCATGACAAAAGCTATTTACATTGCCATATAGACAATTTAAAAATTCATAAAATTATCAAATCAAATTGTTTTCTGCAAACTCCACCAGATTCTTGTTCTGCATCTCCCCAAGTACCACTGGGGTGATTTTCATGTTGTATTACTGTATCATTTTTTAATAATTGCATACCAAAGTCATGACAAATGCTATTTACATTGCCATATAGACATATTTTAAAAATTCATAAAAAGATCAAATCAAATTGTTTTCTGCAAACCCCACCAGATTCTTGTTCTGCATCTCCCCAAGTACCACTGTGGTGATTTCCATGCTGTTTTACTGTATCATTTTTAAAAAATTGCATATCAAAATCAAGACAAATGCTAATTATTACCTCACTATATCAGATTTTAAAAATTCATAAAAAGATCAAATCAAATTGTTTTCTGCAAACTCCACCAGATTTTTGTTCTGCATCTCCCCAAGTATTACTGTGGTGATTTTCATGTTGTTTTACTGTATAATTCTTTAATAATTGCATAGCAAAATCAAGAAAAATGCTATTTACATTGCCATATAGACATATTTTAAAAATTCATAAAATGATCAAATCAAATTGTTTTCTGCAAACTCCACCAGATTCTTGTTCTGCATCTCCCCAAGTATCACTGTGGTGATTTTCATGTTGTTTTACTGTATAATTCTTTAATAATTGCATAGCAAAATAAAAAAAAATGCTATTTGCATTGCCATATAGACATTTAAAAAATTCATAAAAAGATCAAATCAAATTGTTTTCTGCAAACTCCACCAGATTCTTGTTCTGTGTCTCCCCAAGTATCACTGTGGTGATTTTCATGCTGTTTTACTATATCATTTTTTAATAATTGCATAGCAAAATCAAGAAAAATGCTAATTATTACCTCACTATATCACATTTTATAAAATCATTAAAATGATCAAATCAAATTGTTTTCTGCAAACTCCACCAGATTCTTGTTCTGCATCTCCCCAAGTACCACTGAGGTGATTTTCATGCTGTTTTACTGTATAATTCTTTAATAATTGCACAGCAAATTCAAGAAAAATGCTATTTACATTGCTGTATAGACATTTTAAAAATTCATAAAATGATCAAATCAAATTGTTTTCTGCAAACTCCACCAGATTCTTGTTCTGCATCTCCCCAAGTATCACTGTGGTGATTTTCATGCTGTTTTACTGTATCATTTTTAAAAAATTGCATATCAAAATCAAGACAAATGCTAATTATTACCTCACTATATCAGATTTTAAAAATTCATAAAAAGATCAAATCAAATTGTTTTCTGCAAACTCCACCAGATTCTTGTTCTACATCTCCCCAAGTACCACTGTGATGATTTTCATGTTGTGTTACTGTATCATTCTTTAATAATTGCATACCAAAATCATGACAAATGCTATTTACATTTCGATATAGACATATTTTAAAAATTCATGGTCTATGAAAGCAGCGTAGCCTATATATAGCAACAAGCCCGAGCCCGACCCGAGCCCAAGGCTATTCATTAAACATTAACCCGAACCCGACCCGAAACCCAAAAGTATTTCGGGACCCGTCGGGCTCGGGTCTGTCACAGTGCACACACGAGGGAGGAACAGGAACAGGCAAACGAGGACGTAAACTCAAATTATAGTCTTTAATGATGACAAGGCAGGACTGACATGGACAGAAACACCGGGGAATAACGAGTAGACCAGACGAAATCAAACTGAACAGACAGGACTATAAATACACAGGTAAATCATAGATAATTAGACAAACAGGGCTGGACAAGGATTAACTCATAATGACACTTAACGAGGACAGGAAACAAACCAAATATGGACACAAGAGGTGGGAACACATGACACACACAACAGAACCCTGACATAACTCCCCCCTCCCGAAAGGCTCGTCCCGAGCCTTAACAGTTCCATCGGGGAGGGGGGGTGGGCGCTCTGGAGGCCCCTCAGGACATATACGGACAAGAACACAGGACGGGGTCCTCCAGAGTGGAACAGACAGACAAGGACCATGGCGGAGTTGGGAGCTCTGGAAGCCATGGCGGTGCAGGGAGCTCAGGAGGCCATGGTGGAGCTGGGAGCTCTGGAGGCCATGGCAGATGGTCTTCGGGGGCCTTGGCCTCGGTCCTCTCGGCCCAGCCCCTACAGCCGGAACTCTTATACCCCCCCAAAAAAAAATTCCCTGGGGAAGTTAGGGGGTATCAGGAGCCCTCCGGGGCTAAACACACAACATTACAGTACAAAACACGACAGAAAAGCCCTCCAGGGCCAGACAGACAGGACAGCCCACAGGAACAGGAAGCCCTCCAGGGCTGGCTAGGAAGCTGAGGCTTCCTTTGGGCATGACGAGTCAGGGGCCCTCACAGGGTCCCTCAGCAACCGCTTCCACCTCCACGACAAGGGGGCAGGCGGCTAGAATGGCCTCCATGGCCACAACAAGAGGAGCCGCCTGCCCCAGACGAGTCTCTGTGGACAAGACCGGCATGATGATTAAAATGTTCCTGTGGGCACAACAAAACAAACACACGGCACTCCTGGCCGTGACATGTGGACTCGATCCACGGGGCTAGGGTCAGCGGCGGCCGGCAGGCTTGAGTCAGCGCCGATCTGGCGGGCTTGAGTTAGCGGCATTCCGGCAGGCATAAGTCAGCGGTGGGCATTGAGTCAGAGACGGTCCGGCGGGCATTGTGTCAGAGGCTTAGGAGAGCCACCGCCGGCGGCGGATATGGCGGGCATGAGGGCTCGCGGCGGGCATGAGGGCTCGCGGCCAGTGGACTCGCGGCACTCGCGCCGATCCCGCCGAACTCCCACGCCGTCTTGACGCGGGCTACGAGCGGGATGACGAGCGGCGACTTCCTTGCCACGGGACAGACAAACAGGAACAAATAAAAACTTTAAAAAAAACAAACAAAACAAAACGAGGTGAAGGGGCGCCGCTTACGGTTAGGTCTGGTCTTCTGTCACGGTGCACACACGAAGGAGGAACAGGAACACGCAGACGAGGACGTAAACTCAAATTATAGTCTTTAATGATGGCAAGGCAGGACTGACATAGACAGAAACACCGGGGAATAACGAGTAGACCAAACGAAATCAAACTGAACAGACAGGACTATAAATAAACAGGTAAATCATAGATAATTAGATAAACAGGGCTGGACAAGGATTAACTCATAATGACACTTAACGAGGACAGGAAACAAACCAAATATGGACACAAGAGGTGGGAACACATGACACACACAACAGAACCCTGACAGGGTCGGGTAGCAGACCTCTAGCATGGTTACAATTTTATCTCTAATAGTATTGATCTTGGAAGTAAAATAGTTCATATAGTCATTGCTGCTGTGTTGTTGAGAAATGTCAACACCTGCTGATGCTTTATTTTTTTGTTAATTTAGCCACTGTATTGAATAAATATCTGGCGTTATGTTTGTTTTCTTCTAAAAGAGACGAAAAGTAATCAGATCTAGCAGTTATTAATATGTTTTGATTAAACATCTATGATGAATGGTTCATTAATAAATCTGTCATGAGCCGGGTTTGATTCCAGTTTTCTTTTCCTTTCCATTTCTTGCTCTGCCTCCTAGACTCGCTCGCACCTGACGGCACCTGTTTCCTTTTGATGCTGATTTGTTCCTCTATTTCTCTTTGCACCTCTATTTCAGATTATTGTTTCACAGCCATTCTGCCAGCTCTTTTTCACTCTATTACCGTTATTCTGTGTTGTCAAGAACAGTCCTGTCTAGTCAAGTCGAGTCCTGTCGAGTGTCTGACCTTATCTCTGCCCAGTCTCCCAGTTGCCGGCGACCAGTGGTCCGTTTGCCTCCGGGCGTTGCCCTCCGGACTGTACTGCCTTCTGTGGAGGTTGCTGCTCGCCACTCCGGCCAGGACCGCACACCCTCTCGATCAATCAAGTCTGCTTCTATGTTCCATTTTTTTCTGAATGTTTTTCCTGTTCTGCGTATGCCTATTCCGGCTAGCAAACAACAGACTGCCTGAGATCGTTTTTGGGTAGAAAATTCTCTGTTTTGACTTGCCTTTTGCCTCTAGGATCCCTTTGTGACTTGACAAAATCACAACAACCCCGTGCTATGGGCATTGCCATTCATACAGGCTACAGCGGAAGTTATTTTACACAACTATTCAAAGCTTCCAGTTTGTGAACGCAGACCGTGAAAAAGGCCAATTGATAGTTTATTTAAGCTGAGTCGAATGAAGTCCAAAATTCAAAAATCGTAAGGTTTAGTTTTGGCAAAAAGTTATGGAATTTAAGTCAATTCGTCCAAGCGTTCTCGAATACCACACAAACGAATTCGCCGTAAAGTATGCAAAAATGAATCTGAGGCTATATCTCCACAAGGGTTTGACCGATTGAGACGAAACTTGGTATCTTTTATAACAAGCACGATCTGAGGCTACCTGCAGTGTTTCGGCGCTCTGCCACCTAGTGGTCAGGAGATATGAAAAATTTATATTTTTGCTTATAACTTGTGTATGGTTTGGCCAAAAATCACAAAACTGGTCTCATTAGATTCGGTGCATCATGTCGAGTCGAAACATATCCAATTTTCCCATATCAGCCATTTTGGGTGTCGGCCATGTTGAATTTTGTAGTAAAATGCTGTATTTTACGAAGGCATTGATGTATCGTTACGAAACTGGAATTGAACTGTTGTGTCGTCTGGCCAGAGGAGAAATGGCCCCCCGACTGAGCCTGGTTTCTCCCAAGGTTTTTTTCTCCGTTCTGTCACCAATGGAGTTTTGGTTCCTTGCCGCTGTCGCCTCTGGCTTGCTTAGTTGGGGACACTTCATTTCTAGCAATATCGTCGACTTGATTGAACAGAAACTTTTTGAACTGAACTGAGCTGGACGATGCCATCACTGAATTCAACAATGAAATGCCTTTAACAGAAAATTGAGTGTTTAATCTTGTCATTTTACATTATTGACACTATTTTCCCATTTTGATATTGTGCAGTTGCTTTGTCACAATTTGTATTGTTAAAAGCGCTATATAAATAAAGGTGACTTGACTTGAAACTCGGTATGATTCTTCAGCACCATGCCCTGATGGTACTCAAAAAGATTGGGGACAATGCCACCTTGTGGTGAAAAGTTAGAATGAAATTTCTAAAAATGCTAATAACTTTTCCTTACATTAGCCTATTGTAATCAAACTGGTGTTGGTAGATTCCTTGGTTCAGGCCGAGAACATCGATACCAATTTTGCCATAATTGACAGAACTTTCTGTCCGCCATTTTGATTCATGTTGAAAACCTACTTTTTCGAACTCCTCCTAGACCGTTAGTCCGATTTTCACCAAATTTGGCTCAGATCATCTTCAGACCATGCTGGCAAAAGATTTCGTGTCGATATACGAAACGGTTTTCGTTTAGCGCAACAACGAATTTGCTTGAAAGATGCCAAACTGCATCTGAGGCTGTATCTCAGCGAAACTTTTGACATATTCGCACCAAACTTTGTATGTGACATTGTCACCTCACACTGACCACGCCACGTCAGTTTGGTGACAGCGCCACCTATTGGTCAAGAGTAATAACCCATTAATTAATTGTTAATAATAAAATTTCCAAAAATGCTAATAACTTTTGATTACATTAGCCTATTGTAATGAAACTGGTCTCATTCCTTGGGTCATGCTGACAACATACATACCAATGATGTCATAGAAAGCCGAACTTCCTTTCCGCCATTTTGATTCATGTTGAAAACCTACTTTTTCGAACTCCTCACAGACCGTTGGTCCGATTTTCACCAAAATCAAATTATATCATCTTCAGACCATGCTGACAAAAAGTTATGGATTTCGTGTTGATAGACAAAACGGCTTTCGCATACCACAGCAACGAATTTGAGGCATGATGCCAAAATGACACTTGAGGCTGTATCTCTGCAATACTTTGGGATATTGACACCAAACTTTGTGTGTACCATTGTCACATCACACAGAACACATTACTTCGATTTGATAACAATGCCACCTGTTGGTCAAAAGTGAAAAGACATTAAATCATATTACTAGTAGTTTTAAATGATTTTTCAGCCATTTGGACTACAATAATCTTAAAATGGCTTCAATTACTCGTTGCTGCAGTTGGTCTCATGCTTGCTTCTGTAGTGCTTGGCCCCATCATTGCTGCTTGCAGCTATATTTAGGGGCCAAGCACCGAAGGTGCGGAGGCACCTATTGTGTTTGTTGGCGTTATTAGGGGCCAAGCACCGAAGGTGCAAAGGTACCTATTGTGTTTGTTGGCGTTCTTCTTCTTCTTCTTCCTCCGCCGCAAATGAATGGCAGCCCATATAACCGATTGCGGGAAAGTTGTAAAAATTGGCACACTGATAGATGATAGTGTCAATAGTAACCACATTGGACCTTAGAAAATAAGAGCAAATCATTTTAAGATCAAATACTTTTAAATGTAGGTTTGTCAAAAAGAAAGAGTAGTCTTTTATCTGGTTTAGTTGTTTAAAAATAAATAAAATCCCTTTCTTAAAAAGAATTCTCAACATGATTTCTTTTGTAATATCATGTGTGGCCTTATATTTACCAGGAATTGAATCTTTGTAAAAATAAGAAAAGTAATAAACAAATTAAAAAAAAATATAGATCTATGTGTCACACAGCAGGGAGGAACAAGGACACGCAGACGAGGATGTAAACTCAAATAATAGTCTTTAATGAGGACAAGGCAGGACAAGACAAGGCTGAGAGACAGGATACACCGGGAGTAACGAGTAGACCAGACCAAATCAAACTCAAAAGACAGGAACTAAATACACAGGGTAATTAACACATAATCACATACACATAGCTGGACACAAATGAACTCATAATGACATGAAACAAGGACAGGAAACAAACCAAATATGGACACAAGAGGCAGGAACAGATGACACACACAACAGAACCCTGACATAACTCCCCCCTCCCGGAAGGAGTGTCCCACGCCGTAACAGTTCCACCGGGGAGGGGGTTGGGTGCTCTGGAGGCCCCTCAGGACAAACACGGACAGGAACACAGGACGGGGACCTCCAGAGCGGAACAGACAATGGAGGCCATGGCAGAGCTGGGAGCTCTGGAGGCCATGGCGGAGCTGGGAGCTCTGGAGGCCAAGGCGGTGTAGGGAGCTCAGGAGGCCATGGCAGGTGGTCCTTCATGGCCGTGGCCTCGTCCCTTCGCCAGACCACTCCAGCCGGAACCCTTCTACCCCCCAAAAAAATTTCCCTTGGGAAGTTAGGGGTATCAGGAGCCCTCCGGGGCTAGACAGACAGGACAGTACATGAACAGGACAGGGACAGGACAGCCCTCCAGGGCTAAACAGACAGGAACAGAACAGCCCTCCAGGGCTAAACAGACAGGAACAGGACAGCCCACAGGAACAGGAAGCCCTCCTGGGCTAAGCTCGGAAGCTGAGGCTTCTTCTGGGCATGAAGCGGGCAAGAGTCAGCGGCGATCCGGCGAGCTTGAGTCAGCGGCGATCCGGCGGGCTTGAGTCAGCGGCGATCCGGCGGGCTTGAGTCAGCGGCGGGCTGGCGGGCATTGATCTCCGGCGAACGGCGGGCCCGGGGGAGTGTATTCGGTACAAACGGAGTTACAATAACATGTTAGCATAATGAATGTACATGTTTGTGTTTTGTGATTTATGATAATTTCTTGAGTTTTCATAATTAAGATAGCTTACAATCAATATTTTATGAAAAATGGATGTATAGGCAGACATTTTTGTGTAATGGGTAGGCGTACAGTTTGTACAGTAAAAAAATAAATAATAATAATAGAAAAATCATTATGTCTATGGAGTGTCTATGGAGTGTAGTAATACTCCAAATAATTGTCCCACAATCATAACAGCTTTTTACATTATACTAAATGATTTCTATGAAAATATAAAATGCAGAAAGTTTACTGTGATGGGTGGGTTAAGGGGATGATACTGTATAAAATGCATTAATATAATGGAAATATAAATATTAAAGGTTCTAAATATAATGTAGAAACTCAAATTTTCTGTGATACAAATACAAATATACAAATAAACGTGAACTGAATTGAAATATGTCTATGGAAAGACTCCATAAAACACGCCCGGACATGTTGAGTCCACTATATCCCTTACCATTTGCCTGTTAAAATATTTATTTAAAAGACGAGAGTAAGACTCTGACAATTGAATGTGTGTCTGTGTAGCCTACTTGTTTAACCTACAGTGTGGGGGCAAGTGTCCTCTCAGAGAGAGAGAGGGAACATTTTATTGAGCCCATGAGTAAATTACTTATAAAGCACATTAATTATTTATTTATTTTCTAAGATGTAAAGTTGTCTGTGATGGTTGTAACGTATAATTATCTGTAGATAAAAACATCAGGATTCTGTGTAATATCGCCGTTTTAGATGACTACGCAAACGTGTGTGTGTGTGTGTATGAGAGAGAGAGAGAGAGAGAGAGAGAGAGAGAGAGATACAGAATTAAAGTGACCATTTTTTTTGTAATCATTTCAATTGAGACCCACTGTGAAGACGTGTATTTTCTGTTTTCCCTGAAGAATGTAAGAGAATTTATATTTTAACCATTTTATTTGTTAAGCTAATTTTTTTTTACCCCTTCTCATTGATAGCCTATATTATTTAAATTATTTTGATACAATCAACAGAGTATATTGCGGGTACGCATATTGTGATATGTTCTCATGACATTTTAATATTGCTTGTTCATTGTTTTTCTCACGGATCCCATAGAGAGAAAGACCACGCAACCGGACACCACTATTAATTCATCATTGTCATTAGGACATGTCCCCAAAAACTTTAAATTGGCTGTTATTAAGCCTCTCATTAAAAAACCACAACTTGACCCCAAAGATCTAGTTAATTACAGACCGATCTCGAATCTCCCTTTTCTGTCAATGATATTAGAAAAGGTTGTATCCTCACAGTTATATTCCTTCTTAGAGAAAAATGATATCTGTGAGGATTTCCAGTCAGGATTTAGACCGTATCATAGCACTGAGACTGCTCTCATTAGAGTTACAAATGACCTGCTCTTATCATCTGATCGTGGTTGTATCTCTCTATTAGTTCTACTGGATCTTAGCGCTGCGTTCGACACTATCGATCACAACATTCTTTTGAATAGACTAGAAAACTTTGTTGGCATTAGTGGAAGTGCATTAGCATGGTTCAAATCATACTTATCTGACCGCCATCAATTCGTAGCAGTGAATGAAGAGGTATCATATCGATCACAAGTGCAGTATGGAGTTCCTCAAGGCTCAGTACTAGGGCCGTTACTTTTCACGCTTTATATGTTACCCTTGGGAAATATCATTAGGAAACACGGGGTTAGCTTTCACTGTTATGCTGATGACACTCAGCTCTATATTTCTTCACGGCCTGGTGAAACACACCAAATTGAGAAACTTATGGAATGCATAGTCGATATAAAAAATCCATAAATAAGCTCGATCGTCTGTCCCATGTCATTTTCTACCGATTTATGAATAAGAACGGAGAATGACCGCTCCACTTCACATTATTGTCCAATGAAATTTGAACTTGAGCCAGATCATGATTGGTTGGTATTATACATGACAAACGATGAATTATAATTATTTATAATTATTTTAGAATATTATAATATTCTAAAATATATAATATATGGATTTTTAATTAAATCGACACACTAGCTTTGATTATTGATGAAAAAAAGTTTAAAATATTGTTTGGTTTATTTTTTTCCTTCCGTCGACCCACTCACTGAAATAACTATAGGCTATTAGGCTATGGCTTGAGAGCCTATGGTTTCTGAACAGACTGGAATATCAGTCAGTCAAGCAAAGCGTTCGCAACCCATAGCAACGCCTCAGATTGACAGATAGCCTATGTAAAAAATAAACAGGAATTTTCCGACTTTTGAGCGATTAGTTACCTATATACATATATATAATTATTTTATTTTATTTTCTTTCTCACATTACCCCCTTTTTTTTTTTTACATTTGAGCCCCTGCCCCTGAGGAACTCACGGAACACGCACTATTTTAAGGATTAAAAATAAAAGAGTAATAAAATATAAGGTAAGGTAGTAAATAAGTGTAGAATAGCACTGTATGTTTGCTTATGTGCATCAATCCGAGCGTAAACGGGCAGGGATGTTCAGGCAGGTGAAAAGCGTTTGGTTAAATGGTGAATATTGACCTATTGTGCGTCCCGTTGCCGAGCCCCGCCTTGATATAATGATTGACAGCTAAGGGGCGTGCTCCGCTCGGAATGCATTTTCAAATCCACAATGACTTAAACTATATTCATCGCGCTGCATAAGATGGCAGTCCTACAAGTGTTTTAGGCCAAACTTCTTCGTGATATGGACAAGTCTGGGCAACATCAGGATGCTTTCAAAGAGCTACACAGCAACTTATCTGTCTCTGCGCGCTACGAACGCCACAGCTCAGGCTATCAGCAAGACCATGGCCAGCCTGGTGGTTTTGGAGCGCCACCTTTGGCTGAACCTCACTGAAATAAGGGACACTGAGAAAATAGCCTTCCTTTATTCTCCGGTCTTGCCGAAGGGCCTCTTTGGCCCCGCTGTGTATGGGTTTGCACAGCGCTTCTCAGAGGCTCAGAAGACGTTGCAAGTGCTGCGTCACTTCCTCACTAATCGCTCTGGTGCTGCAGCTACTAGTCGCCAGAAAGCCCCATCCACTCAGAAGTCTGAGCCTGGGCTTCAGCAGCGCCCCCAGGTGGCAAAGCGTTTTCCTTATCCAAAGCGGGCCTTGACGCCCCAGAAGTCAAGGCCAGACTAGTGCTGGACCCTGAGCCCCAGAAGCCGTCTTGACCCATCAGACAGGAAGAGGAGAGGGTCAGTTCTCGCCAAGCGTGGGACGGGACTCTGGCTTTGAGCCAAAATTGGAGAGGCCGCATGTGAAGCAGGACCAAGGGAATCGCAGAGGAGGCAACCGCCATGAGGCTGAGCATACTCAACTACCTCGACGACTGGCTGATCCTGGCCAGATCAGAATGGGAATTAGTCGCTCACAGAGCGCTGTTATTCAGCCACTTGGAGCGCCTCGGTTGAACATCAACCTTCTGAAGAGTCATTTGTTCCCCAGACAGCGAGTGGTCTTTCTGGGGACGATTTTGTACTCTGCCCAGATGCGAGCTTGAGTCACGCCGGAATGGTCCCTGACTATTCAGCGACTGGCGGCATCCCTAAAACCGGGAACGTCTCGTCCCCTCAGGGTTTTCCAGAGGCTGCTCAGCCTCAGCCTCCTCTGCGATTCCCTTGGTCCTGCTTCACATGCGGCCTCTCCAATTTTGGCTCAAAGCCAGAGTCCCGTCCCACGCGTGGGCCGCTTTTATATCAAGGTAAACCATCGCTGAGCTGTCAAAGCTGTGGCCCCTTGGACAACTTCATGCGTTTCAGTCAGATGTACGGTTGGGACTGACCTCCAAGAGGAAGGTGGTTACGACAGACGCTTCCAACTCCGGTTGGGGAGCTCTGCTGGAGGGTAATCCAGCGTCCGGCTCCTGGTCAGCCCCGGAACGGAGCCTGCATATAAACTGTCTAGAGCTCCTAGCAGTTTTTCTGGCCCTGAAAACCTTCCTGCCGGCCATACATGGGCACCATGTCTTGGTCCATTCAGACAGCACAACAGTGGTAGCCTACATCAATCGCCAAGGCGGTCTGAGGTCTCACTCCCTTTACAGGTTGGCTTGACACCTCCTATTCTGGGCACAGAACGAACTCCTTTCTCTAAAAGCAGTTCACGTGCCGGGCAGTCTGAACCATGGCGCAGACATGCTGTCCAGAGGCAATGTGGCTCCGGGAGAATGGACACTACATCCTCATACGGTTCAAGAAATCTGGTCTGTCTTCAGGAAGGCAGAGATAGATCTCTTCGCCTCAGAAGACAGCTCTGACTGCCCAACTTATTTCTCGATACAGCGAGATGCTCTGGCCCACGATTGGCGCAGTGCTCATCTGTACGCCTTCCCCCGATAGCCCTGCTTCCTCAGGTCATCAAACAGGTCAGGGAGACGAAATGCTCAGTTCTCTTGGTGGCTCCACTCTGGATGAACCAGGCTTGGTACCCCGAGTTAGTGCAGATCTCAGTAGCAGCCCCGTGGCCGATACCACTGAGACGAGATCTTCTCTCGCAGGCGAAAGGCATGATTTGGCATCCACAGCCAGAGCTGTGGAGCCTTCATGTATGGACCCTCGACGGGAGCCTGCGCAGCTCCCAGTGAGAGTGAATGATACCATTTTAGAGGCAAGAGCACTGTCTACAAGACGCCTTTATGCCCTTAAATGGTCAGTCTTTCATGACTGGTGTACTGCACGAAGCCTGGACCCAGTATCTTGTGACGTGTCCCACATGCTATCCTTCTTACAAGAGTTGCTGGACAATGGGCACACCCCTTCCACACTCAAATTTATGTGGCAGCTATCGTAGCGAATCATTCCCTCGAAGCTGGCCATTCGATCAGCAAAAACGTTCTGATAGTTATGTTCTTGAAGGGTGCCCGGAAATTAAATCCTCCTCGTCCTCAGACTGTACCGATCTGGGACTTGTCAATAGTCCTTAAGGCCTACGGGGTCCCCCCTTCGACCCACTACATCCGGCCGAACTATGCCCTTTGTTGCTGAAAACCACTCTGTTACTGGCACTAGCATCGGTCAAGTGAGTGGGTGACTTACAAGTACTGTCAACCAGTGCTTCCTGTCTGGAGTTTGGGCCTAGCGACTGTAATGTCGTTCTCAAGCCTAGACATGGATACGTTCCGAAGGTGCTCTCAACTCCGTTCAGAACGCAGGTTATTACCCTTCTGGCGCTCCCCGCTGCAGATGGTGAGCAGGGTCTTAATGTTCTCTGCCCTGTCAGGGCCCTGAGAATATATCTTGAACGCTCCAGCCTGTTCAGACAGTCGGAGCATCTTTTTGTTTGCTTTGGAGGCCGCTCTAAGGGGCTGCCGGTTACCAAGCAAAGAGTGTCCCACTGGATAATTGACACTATAGCCTTGGCTTATGCCTCTGAAGGTTTGCAATGCCCCATAGGTGTGAGTGCCCACTCCACTCGAGGAATGGCGTACTCCTGGGCTTGGTCCAGTGGAATCTCTATTGGTGAGATATGTGCGGCCGCCGGCTGGTCGTCACCGTCCACGTTTGCTAGATTTTACAGCCTAGATGTCCCTGCTCTCCAGGCATGGATTTTATTGGCTTAAACTGCTTATTTCTCCCTATGGTGGAAATAGCTACGTTCAAAAGTCCTCAGCTATGCTCAGGACTCAGTTGGCTCATGTTCTCTAGGGGCCCTTAACTTAAGTGCTTCAGAACTGGGCTCGCAGAGCAGCTTAGTCTTTTTCTGCTCATAGCACGGCGTGATTGGATTCGTTCCCCATACACAATGTGAAGTGAACTTTCGAAAGGGAAAGCTACGGTTACCAACGTAACCTCGGTTCCCTGAGATAAGGGAACGAGCGTTGTGTTACTTGCTGTGCTATAAGCTGCATGCGAATCGATGACTATCACTTCAGTTGAATGATTCTTATGAAATGGCGCTGCGAGCCGACTTATATACACATCGGCTCCGCCCTTTCTGGCAGGCTAAAGCACCCTTGGTTTGTGCAGCTACACAAATGTGAACAAATCAGGCTTCAGTAATGGAGTAAACAGGAGTTTACCCATACACAACGCTCGTTCCATTATGTCAGTGAACCCAGGTTACATCCGTAACCAGAGTGTTTTTGTACAATTTGTGGTTGCATTTTATTTTTCTTCATGTAATTACCTACTTTTTATAGAGTGTTTCATTGTTATTGGCCAAGGAAAGTTTAGATTTGTTAAAGTTTGAATGATTTTATGGTTTATTATTATTAAGAAAGGAAGACATATGGAATATTTAAGCTTTTATAGAGCAATCTAGTTTATATAATGTTTGTCAGCTCTATTTTAGGTATTGCCATAGCTAGTTTTGGCCAGATTACCCATTTTAAATAAGGTATAGACCCACTTAATGAACGGGTCCAGATCGGATCCGGGCCGGATGAGCTACTTAATAAACGGGTCAGGATCAGATCTGGATTAATCGCTTTATTAGCGGATACGGGTAGGGTCCGGACCGGATTCGTAATCCTTATCTGTTCCGGATCTGTTGAGCTGTGCAAGTGGACTCTGATACGGACCAGTTTTGTGGATCCGTTCCGGAGCTTGTGGTACCTCCGGGGCAGATCCGCTCTGGAGTCATTTTGCTATCTGGGTATAGCACGTAACTTAAAGTTCACTGGCATTTGCATCCTTTTGTGCAGATACAAGTTGTAATGTTACGTCTATGTTATGTCTCTAAGTTATTAATTAATATCATTGGACATGTCATAGAACAGGCTTCAGTTTATTGGCATATAAAGTCACTCTTCAGCTTCACTCCAGGCAGCTATTTCTTTTTAGATGCTCCTTTTTTAACAACATTGCTGCATCATAATCATAATCTAACAGGGTTCTAATCATGTGTTCATGTTTTCATGTCATATTTTTATTTTTAACAGTCTTCAGATATTTTCATTATCTCCATTACGGCCATGCCCCGTCCCCCGCACAAGCCCCACCCACAATTTCCCAAAATGCCCATCCCTAATACTGTCACCTAACCTGGAAAGATGCCCTTAAGTACAGACAGAACTGAAGGCTAAATTATATGGTCATCATAATAGTGTACACTGTCAGCCATATCGGTATATCATTCCACAATAGAAGCACTTTTTATAGAATGTTGATATACCTAAACATTTGACAAAAAAAAATATTTTAAGACAAATAAGGATATTAGTTAAAATGTGTCTTTTTTTCTACTTTTAATGCATAAATATTACACAACAACAAGGAATTTGTTCTGTATGGCTTTTTCTCTTACCTTCAGACATGTTAGTGTTAAAAGTTTTGCACTTTTTGTTATGAGAATGGGGTCACTAAGGACTCTTTGTCCACTGCATTCTGTGAAAAACATTTCAGAGAGTACAAATTCTGTCGGAGGGTGTCAAATGATGGTGTCAATACATTCTTGGGAAGTTTGGCTGGCAACTTCTTGAATTTTTGGATGTATGTTGCAGTTCTTTACAACTCTTTTCCAAGTGGATAGCTATCATGTGAAACCTTCCCCTCTTCCAGATAATTGCTTGTGGTATCCTCCAGTGGTTCTGTGGATTTAACAGAATTGAACAGATGGCATTTGTTTTGGAATAAAAATAATTTTGCTCTGCTGTGTATACAGGATGTCCATGGCTTAGCACAAGGACAGTGCCAGCTATTTTTCCTTGAGTTATTGGCCACCATCGCTCTCCCAACATGACTATAATATGATGGTTTTTGCTCCAAAACAGAAACATAGTGGACTGTGTCAGGTCCAATGTTCACAGATATAGCAAGTGGAGCAAAGCCAGCATTCTTAACCCGTTCTAAACACATGGCTTTTTTTCTTGTCCAAACCGATATGCAGCCACCATTTCATTCAATGTGTTTTCTTCCAGAGTACAATAACTGGAAGGCACAGAACAATAATCCAGTGATCGTAGATGGCAACATCGAAATGTCTGGTGTCCACTTCTACCAGCAACTTCAGAGTAGAGGTAACACTACTCCAGAGGTGGAAAGTAACTAATTACATTTACTCACATTACTGTAATTGAGTAGCTTATTTTGTATACTTCTACTTTTTAAATTAATTTTTAAAATCTTTAATTTTACTTTTACTTAAGTATATTTTGTTTGAAGTATTGTACTTCGCTACATTTTAAAACACATTAATTACCGAGTAAAAAAAAAATCACTCCCCGGAAACTACTACAGTAAATAATGGGCAGGAGAACAAACTGGTGCTAAAATCACAAGAAAGATGCAGACGGACAAGACAGGCATTATGGTGCAGACCCAGCTGAAAACAAAACCCTGTCATAGAAGGAAATGAAGTGAACCCCTGGCCATGTTTATGCTCTATTATGTAGTGTAAACTGTGTTTGCCTAGGGAGACCAAACTAGCAGCTTATAAAATCTCGACATCAACCCTTCGCAAGCATGTAGAGGCAAAGTAAATACTTGCATCGTTGCATTGGTGGTTAAAATGAGGCTTTGACAGTTTAGCAAAAGGTTCTGCACAAATTAGACAAAAAGACAGTGGTGCAGGGTGTGCGATATATAGGCCTATGGTCTGCGATAATGTCGTAATTGTTGTTTTAACGATGTGCGATTTGACATTATCAGTATTTTGCCAAAAACCAAACAAAACACTCCTGCAGAGTGCAGTGAAGTCTAGTAGATTAGACTAGTGCGCGCGCGCGCGCGCATTTGTGCGTTCTTTCACTGCGTGATTCAGTCTGTTAAAATGCATTTAGAATGATCACAAAATTGAAGATATAGGGGCAGAAAATGTATATATTTATATCATTTCATATAGTAAATCAATATCACACGAAGAGTGCCATTTTTTTATCCAAAAATCAGCATGATTACATATAGATTTTTTTTTTGCAACAGTTCAATAAACAAGAAGTTAATTAAGAGACTTGCGCTTTAGACACCATATTGCCTGTTTTCAACCTGATCTAATGAAAGTGTGTATAAATAGTACGCCAAATAAAACTGAAAACTCATAGTATTGATATGCAAAAATTGCGTGTATATGCTAGGCTATGGGTAGGATTAGGGTTGTGGGGTAGATGCGTATCATATGTATGTGAAAACTGCGTTTTATATGCACGCCAAATACATTCGTAAAATATATACGCCAAAGTCCATTTTTGCACCTTTGAATCAACCGTTTAAATGATTCGGTTCAATTGCAATGACTCACTTATTAACAGGGACTTGCTGCCACCTACTGGCAGATTTAATTTCACATTTAATGTATCTTTTGATTTTGATTTTTTTTTATAATTTCAAATGAGTATTCAACATTTTATATCTTATATATCAAAACATTATTTCTGCATTTGTAACTGTAATTGCATTTGTAAATGTAATTCATGGCCTGCATTAAACAGTGTGTAAATACATCTAAATGCCACTTCAGATGTAGTTTCCTCTTCATTGCAAAGATGAATTTTGTTGATACTGATTTAATTTGCTTGGTAAAAGCCCAAATGTTGCCTTATTCTAAATAACTGATTCCTTTAATTAAAAACAACTAGTTTGAGAATTATAGGCCTATCGGGTCAAACTCAGCTCCTGGAGGGCTGCAGCTATGCAGAGTTTAGTTCCAACCCTGCTCCGTCACACATACAATGTAGTTTTCAAATAAGCCTAAATGATTAGATTAGCTGGATCAGATGTGTTTAATTAGAGTTATATCTAAACTGTGCAGGGCTGTGGCCTGCAGGAACTGAGTTTGACACCCTTGGCCTATCCCATTTTTGCCTCCCTCCCACTGTTAAAATGTAACTAAGTAATTTTTACTCTGAGTAAATTTTAAATGAGCTACTTTTTACTTTTACTTGAGTAGATTTTTAGACTGGTACTTTTACTTGTACTTAAGTAAAATTTCATTAATGTAATAGTACTTTTACTTGAGTAGAATATTTTCGTATTCTTTCCATCTCTCACACTCACACTCAATGTGCTGTTTTGGCCCTTGAATGCTATGCTTGACATGAATAGGAACAGAAGGTCCACAAAATACCTTCGCCACTGCATAAATCCCTGATTGTGGCTGACTCTGTAAGTGGTATTCTTTTGTGATGTCTGAGAACATTGAAGAATGCCTTCTTTGCATATGGTGCTTCAGATTTTTCAAATGCAAAGACATATTGCAGTGAGGACACTCCACAATCGTTTGGCTTAATTTATTAACTCTAACAGGGCGCTGGGTCACATTCTCACAATGAATACTACCAGGCTGGTCCTTCACAAAGGCAGGGCCATCGCTAGGAATTCTGGGCCATATGCACTGAACATTTTATCGTCATTTATTATCAAATTTTGTCGAATTAAAAAAAAAATTATATATGTATTAGCTTTTTTTAAATTTCTAATTCAAACAATCAAAGAACAAGCAGAATAAGAAGTTACCAACCAAAAGAAATCATTCATTTGCACTACAGAGGTGGCACAGAAGAACACAAAAGTGGCATACAGGCTAGGTATATTTACAGAAGATTAATGAGGCTTAGAGGTGACATAGATGTTTTAAATTCATAACAATCTTATGAAATTAATATTTTAAATATAACATTTTGAAAAACAGAAATATTGATTAATTGATTGAAATGATTTAAATAACTGAAAGGCTACTTTAAAAATGAAACTAAAACTGCCAGTAGGTGGCGGCAAGTCACTGAGTTTATCACTGAATCATTCATTCAATCGATTTGTTTGAACGGCTGATTCATTCAGGAGCTTGTAAGTTTGTGAATGGTTAGTTGAATCATTAAATAAGATTCGTTTAAAAATGCGTTCATTCGTAAACAAAACATAGCAGTGTTTACTTGTAGATGTGCAGGGCTCAGCTGTGACTTTGAAGCTATTTTCGTTGACGAAATCAGGCAATATTGTTATAGTCAGACAATGTATGTCACTTAATATTAACTTCTTGTTTATTGAACTGTTCTATTAAATCAATCACATTTGCAAACTCCCTTAATAATCTTTAAAATCCACTTTAAAAACTTACCTTTCATCGCAATCACAAAGTTCCACTGCACAATAAATGTTGTATTTCCATCATAACTGTTATAATGAGAGGACTTGAGTTTACATTTACATTTACATTTAATCATTTAGCAGACACTTTTATCCAAAGCGACGTACAAATGAGGAGAACAATAGAAGCAATCAGACCATCGAGAGAGCAACAGTATACAAGTGCCATGACAAGTCTCAGTTAGTCTAGCACAGTACACGTAGCTAGGATTATTTTTTTTTTATTTTATTAAATAGAATAGGTAAGTGTTAGCATTAGTTAGTCAGGTGCTGGTGAAAAAGATGTGTCTTTAGATGTTTTTTGAAAATGGCTAAAGACTCAGCTGTTCGAATTGAGATCGGGAGGTCATTCCACCAGCTGGGCACAGTCCAGGAAAAGGTCCGTGAGAGTGATTTGGTACCTCTTTGGGATGGCACCACAAGACGTCGTTCACTTGCAGAACGCAAGCTTCTGGAGGGCGCATAAGTTTGAACTAGCAAGTTTAGGTATATTGGTGCAGTGCCAGTTGTGGTCTTGTAGGCAAACATCAGTACCTTGAATTTGATGCGAGCGGCTATTGGTAGCCAGTGTAACCTGATGAGGAGAGGGGTAATGTGAGCTTTTTTCGGCTCATTAAAGACCACTCTGGCTGCTGCATTCTGGATCAGTTGCAGAGGCTTGATAGTACATGCGGGAAGGCCCGCCAAGAGAGCATTACAATAGTCCAGTCTGGAGAGAACAAGAGCTTGGACAAGGAGTTGTGCGGCTTGCTCTGACAGGAAGGGCCTAATTTTCCTAATGTTGTATAAGGCAAATCTGCAGGACCGGGCCGTTGTAGCAATATGGTCTGTGAAGCTTAACTGATCATCGATCACAACTCCAAGGTTCCTGGCTGTCCTGGAAGGAGTTATGGTTGACGAACCCAGCTGTATAGAGAAGTTGTGGTGAAGTGATGGGTTGGCGGAGAACACGAGCAGTTCTGTCTTAGCAAGACTGAGCTGAAGGTGATGGTCCATCATCCAGCTAGAAATGTCACTCAGACATGCTGCAATGCGAGCAGTTACCGTCGGATCATCTGGTTGGAATGAGAAGTAGAGTTGAGTGTCATCAGCATAGCAGTGGTAGGAAAAGCTATGCTTCTGAATAACCGATCCGAATGACGACATGTAGATGGAGAAGAGAAGTGGTCCAAGCACTGAGCCTTGAGGAACTCCAGTAGCAAGAAGTTGTGACTTTGAAACCTCACCCCTCCAAGGCACCCTGAAGGACCTATCTGAGAGGTAAGACTCGAACCACAGGAGGGTGGTTCCTGAGATGCCCATCTTTCTGAGGATGGACATGAGGATCTGGTGGTTAACTGTGTCAAAGGCAGCAGACAGATCCAGCAAGATGAGTACAGAGGATTTGGAAGCTGTTCTTGCCAGTCTCAGGGCCTCTGTAACCGAGAGTAGGGCAGTCTCAGTTGAGTGGCCACTTCTGAAGCCAGATTGGTTGTTGTCCAGAATGTTGTTCTGTGCAAGAAACAGAGAGAGTTGGTTGAACACAACTCGCTCAAGTGACTTTGCAATGAATGGAAGAAGGGATACTGGTCTGTAGTTTTCTAAAAGTGCTTAATTTAGAGCAGGTTTTTTAAGCAGTGGGCTTACCCGAGCCTGCTTAAATGCTGTGGGAAATGTACCAGTGTGAAGCAAGGTGTTGATAATGTGAGTAAGCGCAGGTATGACCGAAGAAGAAATGGCTTGAAGGAGGTGAGTGGGGATAGGATCTAGCGGACAAGTAGTGGGATGATTGGAAAGGATGAGTTTGGAAACCTCCGTCTCCGAGAGAGGAGAAAAGGAGGTGAGAGATTCTGGATTTGTCGTTATGAAGTTATTATTAGTTTGTGGTGTGAGGAATTGGTCACTGATGGTTTTTGTTTTATTTGTGAAGAAAGTTGCAAAGTCATCAGCTGTAAGAGTTGATGAAGGAGGAGGGGGAGGAGGACAGAGAAGAGAAGAGAACGTTTTCTCTTTGCATAACTCAGGTGTTTTGCATTACTCAGGAGTTTGCATAACTCAGGTGTTTTGAGCAGTGAGTGTTTTCTGATTAATATTGCGATCAAGGAATCAATAGATATGTCTGCAATACATTACTCAACGCTGCAAAAACATGTTGTAAAAACATTTGAATCTCTCTTGGGTGCAAAATATGCTGATTGGGTCAGTCGCACTGGTGCTTCTAATTTTTATTTTCTTCATATTCGCACCACGTAGTAGTTTTCAGTCACAAATGCAACTGAAATGGTCACACTGTAGAGCCCTGGGGGAATGGGTCGCAAATGCAATATAACGTTCGGGGGGTTGGGAGCAGATCGCGGGCCCCCCAGACCTCAGGGCCCTATGCATTCTGTCACCCTTTTCCCCCCACTAGCGACGCCCCTGCTGCCAGGGCTCAAGGTAGAGATGCTGCCGGGGCTCGATGTGGAGACGCTGCCAGGGCTCAAGGTGGAGAAGCATCCGGGGCTCGATGTGGAGACGCTGCTGGGCTTCAATGTGGAGACATTCCCAGGGCTTGATGTGGAGATGCTGCCGGGGCTCAAGGTGGAGAAGCATCCAGGGCTCGATGTGGAGACACTGCTGGGCTTCGATGTGGAGACGTTCCCGGGGCTCGATGTGGAGACGCTGTCGGGGTTCGATGTGGAGACATTCCTGGTGCTCGATGTGGAGACACTGCTGGGCTTCGATGTGGAGACATTCCCGGGGCTCGATGTGGAGACACTGCCGGGCTTCGATGTGGAGACGTTCCCGGGGCTCGATGTGGAGACGCTGTCGGGGTTCGATGTGGAGACATTCCTGGGGCTCGATGTGGAGATGCTGCTGGGCTTCGATGTGGAGATGCTGCTGGGGCTCAATGTGGACTGGAGATGCTGCCAGGCTTCGATGTGGAGACGCTGCCTGGACTCAATGTGGAGACGCTCACAGGGCAGTTCGATAAATGACTAAAGAAATATTTTCTCCTTATCTTAGTGTCTTTACAGCCTGGGCAATGGAAATGGGGTGACACCATGCATGTTTTGGTGGCATTTGTATATTCTGAAACCTTCACAGGGATTAAAAAGGTTTTTCAGAAAATTGTAAAATAAGACAAGTACTCATTGAATTTTTACACAAATTTATTACTCACTATTAACCGCACATACTACATACTTTACGTTTCTTGAGCACTAAACACACAGACACACAAACACCGTGCAAACTGCATGAATAATGCAGCTGATTCATGGATAGTGTAAAAATCCCTTAATATTAATTCCAACTTCACACCTGAACACAACAAACCTACGTTTATATTTTTTTCATTAATCCTAAAACAAACTTTAGCCTATGTGCTATCATATCGCATGACCAACTGCTTACCTGAACCGCCAGTTTAGCGTGCTATGAATGTCGTGCTTGTCTGTCAATGCGAGGAAGCCACGCCCTGTTTTGGAGTTCCCGCCCATAGATATGTTTAAGATACATACAGGGCTGGATTGGTAATCGGGCATACCGGGCATTTTCCCGGTGGGCCGACACACTGAATGGGCCGACAGATTTTTTTTTGCCAAGGACCATCACGCACGGACAACGAGCAGCTACTGGCCTATTGGTTTGTCTCCTGTATTGACAGTGTAAACCACCCAATCACAATGCGCTATAGACGAAGCGATGAAGTATTTTGCTCCGCCTAAGATTGCTTCACCCCAACTTCTTCCTTGACGGCTTTTCCAAACTTTTCACAGCAGCTTTATCGAAAACAGGCTTGCTCTGCGGTGAGTGACGCGGGCCAAAGAGCCAGGCAGGAGGAGGAGAGGAGAGCAGCTGAATCGGTAAAGTGCTTGATAGGGACTCGGAACGGAGACAGGCATCTATCCTAATGTGTGCGCGTGTGTGAGTGTAGAATACGCAAACACTTTTTAATAAAACTTAAATTCGTCCCCCGCAATTTTTTGTCCAAGTCAAGTGTGTTCATAGAGGTTTCCATGGGCCAGTGCGAATTAATCTATATTTAAATTCGAAAAGACACGATATTGTCGGACCTGACATTTTATTCTTATCCAAAACAACTAGATGCAATGATACATATCTACGCTATCAGTCAAAAGTTTTTGAACAGTAGTAATATTGTGAAATATTTTTACTATTTAAAATAACTACTTTCTATTTGAATATATTTTAAAATGTAATTTATTTCTGTGATCAAAGCTGCTTGTTGTCCATTTGTTTTTGTACTCTAGTCAACGTTTGATCTCGCGAGTCTCCATGAGATCATGTGTCACTGAAATCGTTCCCACAATCAACAAGTGTGTGGTCTCGCGGTCTGGTCGAATCATCTGTGTGCATTCAGAGGATTATAAGGCTAAAAATCAGTTGAAACTGTCTTCATGTCTGTGGTCTCACATGGTTTTAAAATCAGTTAAGGTTTTAAAATTGTCTAGTGTGTGCCTTACCAGTTGAAACACGGAAACATTGCCTGTGTGAACAGTGTATTTTTGTATTTAACAGTAAAGTTGTTCTGGTAATTTATTGGTAATACTGGTATTACTGTGTGAAATGGGCTTTTGTCATTTCTTCATTATGTGTTGGTGCTATTCTCTTTAAAATGAGCAGAAGAACTTTGTGCAAACTGTGTAAAAAAAACACCTCACACAGATGTCACAACAGAACAGGTTTGATTACAGTTTACAGTACAGATATCTTTAAATTTTGTTACATTCAGCATATCAAACATCACAGGTCAAAACATTAAGTATTTTTACAAAATACATAAAAAAATTGCTCATGCATATATGTCACTGTCATAATGGAGGAGAATGTAAAAAAATAGCATTAGGATTAGCAACAAAAGAACAATAAATATGATAGTTTGTATAAAAATATACACCTAACTTCTGCATCCCGACTATGGAAGCATATGTGTAGCAAAATTAAATTTGCAATGTAATATGCAAAATGGCAATGCAATATGTAAATAGGGCTGTCGCGATAACCGCAATATTGCAATACCGCGCTATTGACGAGCATAATGGCAGAGGAATGCAACAACCGCAGCAACCGCGATATTTCCTTTTTTTTTCGTAAGGTTACGCCCTTCTCGTTTTATACTTAGTGCATATGTACTGAATATTAGTAATGATAACAATGTGTACCATGCTGATTTGTACAGAGGCTCAGTAAATTTGCACTTAACAAGCCTAAACAGACAGCGAATGAGAGAGATCGACTGAGCGCGTGCGATTACCTGAGTCTGTCCTTCAGGTCATGTATATTTGTGAAAATAGGTTGTCATGTCCAAGGAAAGCGAAATCTGTCTTAGCATCGACGCTCTGCTGGTCAGCTGAGCCTTTAAAAGTGGCGCTCAAAGTTAAAATGATTTGAACAGCGTGTTTCATTACATATCTCGAATGAATCAGTGTTTTTGAACGTGTAGTTGAATGAATGGTTTAAGACCCACTCAAAGACAGTCCCTTACCGCCACTGTGTGGCACAACAATGAAACTGCACTGACTGACTGACTGACAGCCCATCTAGAACACGCAGGTGAAATATCAACAGAATCTTGTCAGTCAGATTCGAGGATCAGAACTAACTGTTATATATATATATATATATGTATATATATATATATATATATATATATATATATATATATATATATATATATAGGCTAACAATAGACTAACGATCTGATTGTCAGGTTTGTTTTGTTATGTGGACTGTTATTTTGTCATTCTGTTCACTTCCTGTTTCAACAAGATTTAGTTTCGGTTTCATTGGTTTCTGAATATGACCTCGTTACATCATAACACATACACACAGATTATATATATATATATATTAGTGCTGTCAATTGATTAAAAAATGTAATCGCGTTAATCACAGTCATGGACTGTGACTAATCATGATTAATCACAAATTTAAAATACTAGGATTTACCTGTAAATGTGTTGAAATAAAAAAATGCATGACAAACTAGTTTAAGGAAACATAACCTTTCACACATCTGCCAGGTATGAGACATAATCCTTATTATTCTTTTGTTTTTATTCAGCCATTATCAGCCTTTATACTGGCAATAAAACGTTTACCAAGCCACATTGCTTCAATCCCAGGATACATTTACTCAACTATTATCAAAAGTATTTCTAAATAAATACAACAAAACATTTTCTTGTGACCTTACGTGAAGTATTATGACAAAATGCATTATGAAGAAGAACTGGACCTGCTCTGCAGGTGCATTAGAGCTTACATTAGCATCATGCTCCATAAGACAATTTATGAGATTAATAGTACACGTTTACTCAGAACTCACTTCAAACCACCATCGAGTGTTTGTAATAATGTCCTTTTGCGATCATATGTGGAATTTGGCTGTTTACTGTTGTTAAAATATGCTTTTTATAGCCTTTTATATCGCTACCAAAATGAGCATTTCAGATGTAAGTTACATATTCATCTCAAGAAAATCACATAGAAACAATATCCTATCGTAATCGTGTGTTTATTATCTTATATAATCTATAGTGGCTGTTGTCATGTTTATTTCTGCTGTGTTGTATGTTCTGGCTGAAACTCACGTTGTTTGTGATGTTACAAGAGTCTCTCCATTCTGAAGTTGCCAGGTGTACATTCCAAGTATGATAAACATTAGTAAAAGAATCTATTTTAATTTTTATTTGTCTATATACACTTTGGGCGGCCGCGGTAGATTATAAAAGTAGCCCAAAGAACCGCAACCCTCGGCTCTGTAATTTTTCCCGCGACAGTATTTTCAAAATAGCCCACTTGTGCCGCAGCCGCTACCCTGGCAACACTGTTCGCTGTATCCTCATCGCACACTGATAGATAACCTTCCGCGCTGCGATAACGGGAAGAAGTTGGGGTCAAACCTTATCAAACAATTAATTTGCGTTAAAAAAATATTAACGCGTTAAAATTTTTAGATTAATCACATGCGTTAACAAGTTGACACCCCTAATATATATATATATATATATATATATATGCGGTAATACCGCATACCGCATACTATTGAGCCACTCAAAATTACCGCAAGGGAAATTCCTTCACCGCGACAGCCCTATATGTAAAATGGCAATGTATTTCTGTATTTAAATTTACATTTTCCCATACCCAGAGGCGTAGCAATAGGGCAGGCAAGAAAGGCAATTGCCTGGCCCGACAGCTGACCATTTGAACAATCGGAAATGTCATTATTAACAATATACACGTAACATGGAGCAATATATCTGCATCCCCCTAGCGGCTCCCTCTCGCGTTACGCTGAATCTGCTTGCTTTTTCTTCGTGATGTGTCGGCCGCCGTTTTCAAACTGGCACAGCACTTACTCATGCATTTACTAGGCTATTTTAAAAATGAAAAGGACTTATCCATCTGGCAGCCAAAAGTGGAAAAAAAAGCAAGAAGAGGAGGAAAAGAAGAAACATGACAGCGGTAAGTTAAGTGATGGAGATAAGATTGACTTAATGATAATTATATGACAAACAAATGTTTTTGTTGTTAATTCCAGCTTATTTTCATTTAATTATTTGCTAGATGAATTACTAGTCCAATTACTAGTAGGGTTACTGGGAAACAGGTTAGCTAGGGTTGCACTTAGCAGCAGCATTTATTATATAGCATTTAGTAGGTATTAATATAGGCTGCAATAGAATACCGGGAAAGACGCGCACATCACCGCTTGGCAAGTTTCGGTACTCTGTCTTGCTGCCAGTGAGGAGCTCACGAAACAATATAAATAAATATCATTACATTTACTTAGTTGACATTATTTATTTAGCTCTTCTACATTAAATTAGTTGAGTTAACATAATTAGGTGTCAACTAACAATGAACTAATAGTTAATAAACTTTAAATTAAATTAAAAAGATTAAATTAAAATGCTAATCATATATTTCTGCATGCAGGAGCATTACTTAAGTTCCTGTCACCACCACCACCACCTCAGGCAGATTCCCCAGTCCCTCCTCCTGACAGTGAAAATGGTAAGTTCAGTGTCAGATATAGTGTTACTTACTATATCAATACATTTACTTACATCATCCAACTCTTCTATTAAATTAGTTAACATAGCTAGTTGATAAACTAATAATAAATAATAAATTAAGATGCTAACCATATATTTCTATAAATAGGAGCATTGCTTAAGTCCCTATCACCACTGCCTCAGACAAAAGATACCCCAGTCCATCCTCCTGACAGTGAAAATGGTAAGTTCAGTGTCAGAAATAGTGTTACTTACTATATCAATACATTTACTTACATTATCCAACTCTTCTATTAAATTAGTTAACATAGCTAGTTGACAAAGGTACTACAAGTTTCCTATTGTCTGACGACCCTGCAAAATGGCCAAAGATTTTTAATGATCATGAGTGCTGTGAAATTGTGAAAAAAGGCCAAGTAACCGATGCTGTGTTTCCACAAAACAATGAACCAGTTCCTCGACGATTCACAAAAGACAATTATGAGATTGTAATGAAAAATGGAGAGAAAATCAAGAGATCATGGCTTGTATACTCTATCAGCACAGATGCGGTATACTGCTTTGCATGCACACTGTTTGGTAAATGTGAAAATGCTCTCAGCAAAGGTGGATTTTGCACATGGAAAAATATAGGTAGTCATTTAAAAGAACATGAGTATTCCAAGTCACATGTTGATAATATGGAAAGCTGGCATAATCTTCAGAAGAGGTTGCTAACTAAAACAATGATTGATCAAGTCCATCAGGATTTAATGCAGCTTGAAGTACAACATTGGAAAGGTGTTATAAGGTGAGTGATTGCCATCATCTGCCATCTATCTGAGCGCAATCTTGCTTTTAGGGGCCACACAGATGTTTTATTTGACCCACACAATGGCAATTTCTTGTCTCAGGTGGAGTTGATGGCACAATTCGATCCCATTCTAAATGAACACATAAGGAGGATTCAAAACAAAGAGGCAAAGGTCCATTACCTTAGCAGTACCATACAGAATGAGATCATAACATTAATTGGAGAAAAAATACTGCAGGAGATAGTTGGCAGGGTGAAAAAAGCGAAGTACTAATTCTGTCATAATGGACTCTACTCCTGACGTAAGCCATACTGACCAACTTTCTGTTGTGTTGAGAATTGTGAATTGTGAATCTTCTGTTGGAGCCTTCATCACTGAACATTTCTGTGGATTCATTGATGTACTGGACACGTCTGGAAAAGGTCTATATGATACGCTTTTGGAAAAACTTGAAAAGCACAACTTAAAGATTTCAGAGTGTCGTGGCCAATCTTACGACAATGGAAGCAATATGATGGACAGTAAACAGGGAGTTCAAGCTAGAATCTTGCAGCTAAACAACAAGGCATGGTGTGTCCCATGCAGAGCATGTGAGCGGAGCTGAGCGGTGAGAATTTCCGCTCTCCGCTCACGTGGGTGTTTGCTCCCCCCGCTCCACCGCTCAAAGTCGCACCAGACCGCTCCGCTCAATTCCGCTCCCCGCTCACCTACAATTTCATCCCGCTCCAGTGAAATCGCTCCACGCTCGCTCAAATTTAAAATTCCTCTGCATCCTAACACCTGCCGTTTTCAACCGAAGCCTTACGCCTGGGACACACTGCCTTGCGTGACGGACGTGGAGCGGGTTTTTTGCGTGACTGCTGCGGAAAAAAATCTGCTTCACTTCTATTCTGTCGCGGGGCCGCGGTTGCGGTGTGGTTGGACCGCACCTGATACGCGCGTATTCCGCAGACAGTGTGGCTGCTCTAATCTGTTAACATACATAGGCACGGAAAGGAAAACCAACAAGCAGCACATTAAAATATTTGTATGACAAAACTTATTTAATTGATTATTAGCCAATATTTCCTATTTCAACCATATTCAAAATGCTTACGTTTTTCTCTGGCCTCCCCAAGTTCGCGCAGCACACTGTCATGTTTCTGCATGATGTGTCTTTTTAGATTAATAAAATATGAATCCTTACTTACTGAAATTGTATCACCACATTCCTGTTCATGTTCAACATCGTTATCATCTAGTTTTTTGACAGGAATTGTGCACCTGTATTACCTGTCGGTTTGCTTTTGGAAATATTTCACGAACTCCATCTCTCCTTCACAACGGATGATTTTTGAAATGTTGGCTGACAGTTTTGTTAATTGTTGAAGGCAGAGCCAATCCTCCCTATAAGCAGAATACGCACGCTGCATAGGGCCCCTGAAACACCAGGGGGCCCCCTTGCTCTCAAAGATGATTTAATTTTAGTTTTGTTTTTAATTTTGGCCAGCAGTTCTGAAAACATGAATGATCGTTTATTTTAATGTGGTGCGCTGTCACGCTCTCTACGTACAAATCAGCCAAATCATGTAACGTGAATGTTGTCCAATCTCTTGCTCTTACTTAAAAAACAAACAAAACGAGAGCTTATACGAGCCGCGGAAGAGATACTGTTTCTCGAGCACTTTCCGCGAGCGCGATTCGAGACGGAGTGAAACACGGACAAATGCGTCTCATCCATTCTCATCCATCAACCATTCTCACCCCCCGCCCCCCCCGGACACAGTTTTTGCGTAGGGCCCCTAGAAGTCTAGGATCAGCACTGGTTGCAGGCACAGGTGAATTCTGGGTGGATTTGTGCATGCCCTAGACTCGTGGTGTGAGCGGTATCGGAGCGGAACCGGAGCGAGACAGAGTGATCGCTCCGGCCTTTGGATAAAAACCCGCTCCGTGCTCCGACTATATTTCGCCCGCTCCGCTCCGCTCCGCTCACATGCTCTGGTCCCATGCAGCAGTTACAGTCTGAACCTGGTCTTGGCACATACAGCTAAGTCGTCTGTGGTATCAATCTCTTTCTTTGATGTTCTGCAGAGATTGTATAATCTTTTTAGCTCATCTGTGCAGCGCTGGGCAGTACTACAGCAACATGTGAAGCATCTGACTGTGAAATCTTTGTCAACTACAAGATAGGAAGCTCGAATTGATAGCGTGAAGGTTGTACATTACCAGCTGCCAGAGATTGTCGAAGCCCTGTCTGCCCTCCAGACATTTGCTGTGGAGAAGAAAGACCATGTCCATATCAAAGAGCATACAGAATGAGATAATGACCTGGCGGTTTGTCCTGTGTGTGGTAATCTGGTACAATGTCTTGTATCAGATCAACCATGTGAGCAAAATTCTTCAGAGCCCAAGTGTTTCTCTAGAAACACTTAAAAAGGAAACTCAGGGAGTGCAAACATACTTGAATAATTTCAGGGAAAGTGGACTTTCTGCCTGTCAAACAGATGCAAGAGAGATAGCAGAAGCTCTTGATATTGACATGACATTGCCTGAGAAAAGACAACGCAAAACATCACGGCAATTCCTATATGAGGGCAGAGATCAGACACAATCCACTCCAGAAGAGTCATTCAGAAGATCATTTTTTCTGCCCTTGGTTGACACAGCCATTGGAAGCCTCAATGACCGATTCTGTAAGCTGCAGGAGTTTTATGCCCTGTATAGTTTTTTGTTCTCAAAAGAAAACATGAGAGAAGCAACGCATAATGGACAACTCCAAGACAACTGCAAAAAATTGGAAAGAGCATTACATGACATACATTCAGAGGATTTGGTCATGGAGGTCAAGGCTGCTGTCCATACCTTTCCTGATCATGTGTCTACTTCTCCAAGAGACATGCTAGACTACATCTACAAGGAGCAACTTCTAGATTTGTATGGAAACCTGAGCATTGCTCTTCGTCTGATGCTAACACTTCCCATCACCGTTGCCTCTGGTGAGAGAAGTTTTTCAGCTTTAAAGCTGATAAAAACATACCTCAGGTCAACAATGAAGCAAGAGAGGTTGTCAGCACTGGTACTAATTCCAATTGAACGGAACATACGAAGGTCTTTGAATATGGAGGACATAGTGACAGCATTTTCTGTAGCTAAGGCTCGTAAGCACCATTTTTAAGGTGACAATCCGTTACTGTAAATATGAAGATTGTTCTGTATCTTCAAGATTGTATTGTACAGTATTGTATCTTCAGTACAGTATTGTAAAGATGAAGATTAAAATTTTGTTAAAGAATAAGCACTTTGTTTTAAAAAATAAATTATTTATGTTATATTATGTGTTTTGACTACTTTTTGTATGTTGTATAAATATATATCTAGGTAACAAAGATATATTAACAAAATAATCTTTTAGAAGGGCCTCATCTACTAATTTTGCCTGGGGCCCCCACTTCATCTTGGTTTGCCTCTGCCCATACCATATGTGCAACATTTAGTGCAAAATGAAAATGAAAATTCAATTATATAATTTAAATTTGACATTTTCTACACTAGTTTTAATATGCAAATTAAAAACATATTTTAAAGTTTTGTAAGCTGCAAAATTAAAGGGTAACAAAATGGTGATTTAAATGTATTTTATTTTTCTTAAATGCATCGACACTTACAGGTGCATCTCAATAAATTAGAATGTCGTGGAAAAGTTCATTTATTTCAGTAATTCAACTCAAATTGTGAAACTCGTGTATTAAATAAATTCAATGCACACAGACTGAAGTAGTTTAAGTCTTTGGTTCTTTTAATTGTGATGATTTAGGCTAACATTTAACAAAAACCCACCAATTCACATTTACATTTACATTTAGTCATTTGGCAGACAATTTTATCCAAAGCGACTTACAATTGGGGAGTACATAAAGCGATTCATCTTGAAGAGGCAATCAGACAGAGGAAGTGCTCGTAACACCAAGTCTCAGTCATTGTTCAAATAAGTACAAGCTAGCAAGGGAAGGAGAGAAAGATAAAGGGAAAGGTTTTTTTTTTTTTTTGTGAACAAATTTAGGATGAAGTCAAGTAGTGCTGAAAGAGATGAGTTTTCAGTTGTTGCTTGAAGATTGACAGGGATCCAGCATTCCGGATAGGGGTGGGAAGATTATTCCACCATCCAGGAATGGTGAATGAGAATGTTCTGGAGAGTGATTTTGAGCCTCTCTGTGATGGTACCACAAGGCGTCGCTCACTAGCAGATCTCAGACTTCTGGAGGGGATGTAGATTTGTAATAGTGAGTGGAAGTAGGAGGGTGCTGAGCCTGTGGTTGTTCTGTATGCAAGCATCAGTGTCTTGAACTTGATGCGAGCTGCCACTGGTAGCCAGTGCAGTGAGATGAAGAGAGGTGTAACATGGGTTCTTTTGGGCTCATTGAAGACCAGTCGTGCCGCTGCATTCTGAATCATTTGTAGAGGTTTGATTGCGTTTGATGGAAGACCAGCCAGAAGAGCATTGCAGTAGTCCAGCCTAGAAACGACAAGGGCCTGGACAAGAAGTTGCGCAGCATGCTCTGTCAGGAAGGGCCTGATTTTTCTGATGTAGTGTAGCGCAAACCTGCAAGATCGAGCGGTCTTTGCAATGTGCTCTTTGAAGGTCAGCTGGTCATCAAAGATTACACCAAGATTTCTGACCGAAGTTGATGGGGTAATTATTGATGTGCCTAATTGAATCGAGAAGTCATGCTGTAGGGTCGGAGTGGCAGGGACGACAAGAAGCTCAGTCTTTGCCAGGTTGAGCTGTAGGTGATGTTCTTTCATCCATGCCGAGATGTCTGCCAGGCAGCCTGAGATCCGTGCAGCTACCGTTGGATCATCTGGCTGAAAAGAGAGATAGAGCTGTGTGTCATCGGCGTAGCAATGGTAGGAGAAGCCATGTGCCTGTATGATGGGTCCCAGTGATGTAGTGTATGTGGAGAAGAGGAGGGGTCCAAGAACCAATCCCTGAGGAACCCCAGTGACCAGTTGATGTGCTTTGGATACCTCCCCACCCCAGGCCACCCTGAAGGACCTACCGGTGAGATAGGATTCAAACCAGTGAAGTGGAATCCCAGTGATGCCCAGCGATGAGAGGGTGGACAGGAGTATCTGATGATTGACAGTGTCAAAAGCAGCAGAAAGATCGAGCAGAATGAGGACTGATGATTTGGAATCGGCCTTTGCGACTCGCAGGGCTTCCGTGACTGAGAGTAGCGCAGTCTCTGTTGAATGGCCACTCCTGAAACCTGACTGTTTAGCATCCAGTTTGTTGTACTGTGAAAGAAATAGTGAGAGAGCTGGTTGAAGACAACTCGTTCGAGTGTTTTCGCTACGAATGGAAGGAGAGAGACAGGTCTGTAGTTTTCTAAAAGAGAAGTGTTTAATGTAGGTTTTTTGAGCAGTGGGGTTACCCGGGCCTGCTTGAACGCTGTGGGGAAGATGCCAGTGCGGAGAGATGTGTTGATAATGTGTGTGAGTGCCGGTAAGAGTGTGGGAGAGATTGCTTGGAGAAGGTGAGAGGGGATTGGGTCAAGAGGACATGTTGTAGGATGGCTGGAGAGGAGAAGTTTGGATACTTCCGCCTCGGTGAGGGGACAGAAGGAGAAGATGGGAGTTTGAGCAGTGGATGTGGTTGGTTGGAGGTCCTGTGTGTGTGGAGTTGAGAACTGGTTACCGATTGTTCTAGTTTTGTCGGTGAAAAAAGTGGCAAAGTCGTCAGCTGTTATAGAAGTGGTGGGTGGTGGTGGAGGGGGACAGAGGAGAGAATTAAATGTTCTGAAGAGATCACGCATGTCTGGAGCGCTTGATCTTGTTGTGGATGTGTGAGGATTTGGCAGTGTGGACTTCAGTAGAGAAAGACGAAAGCAAAGACTGATACCTAGGCAGGTCCGACGGATCGTTTGATTTGTGCCATTTTCTCTCTGCCGTTCTGAGTTTGGTCCGATGCTCACGAAGAACATCGGATAACCAGGGGTTAGAAGGGGCAGCCCGTGGTGGCCTGGAGGAGAGGGGACAAATGTCGTCTAGACAAGAGGTTAAGGTAGAGCATAAAGTGTCAGTAGCTGCATTCACATCCAGAGATGTGAAATGGGTAGGTGAGGGAAGAGAGGAGGATACTACAGAGGAAAGAAAAGTGGGGGAAAGGGAGCGTAGGTTACGTCTGAAAGTAACCGGTAAGGGAGCTGGTGGCACCTGGGTAGTAAAATGTAAGGTAAATGTAATGAAGAAATGGTCAGAGGTATGTAGTGGTTGTACCAGAATGTTATCTGTAGTACAGTTGCGTGTGTAAATTAAATCAAGTTGGTTGCCTGATTTGTGCGTGCTAGTAGTGGTAAGGCGTTTGAGATCAAATGAAGCTAGGAGTGAATGGAAGTCTGTAGCATAAGGCCTGTCTAGGTGAATGTTGAAATCACCAAAGACTAGGAGTGGAGTGCCATCCTCCATGAAAGAGGAAAGCAGGCCGTCCAGCTCCTCTAGGAAGGTGGCTAGAATTTGGCCAGGGGGACGGTAGATTATTACTATCTGGAGTTTTATAGGAGCCGTTACAGTAATCGCATGAGATTCAAATGAGTTGTGATTGCCTAGGGGAGAGTGGGTTGAGTATTTCCAATTGTTTGAAATGAGCAGACCAGTGCCCCCACCCCGGCCAACTTGCCTTGGGGTGTGAGAGAAAGAGAAATTGTGAGAGAGAGCAGCCGGGGTAGCGGAGTCTTCTGGACGAATCCAGGTCTCAGTCAAGCCCAAGATGCTGAGAGTGGATTGTAAGGAAAAAGCAGAAATGAAGTCAGCTTTGTTGACAGCTGACTGGCAATTCCAAAGACCCACAGAGAAAGAAAGAGGTGTAGTAGAAGATGTATCGATCGGGCGAAGGTTAGCAGGATTACGTTGCCGTCTGCGTGTGTTTTTAGAGCGTGGTTGGGAGAGAACCGGAATGGTTTCGAAACACATGATAGAGGATAGGGAAGGAGAGTGTGTGAGGGAAGATAGAAATGATACTTAAGTGTGTGCTCGGTGTCGTTGCTCGGTTAAAGTCGCACAGGAAAAGTCGTCTGTCTTTACACTCGTTGGTCTTCACACGAGGAGGCTGAGCACGATGGCTGAACGCTTCCGCAGACGCTTCCGCGTCAGCGCTCTGACATCAAATAAATACGGTCTAGGAGACTAGAGTGAAAACAGCTGAGGCCGGCTTCTGCTCAGCACAGCCAATAACCTTAAAGGACTGCTAATTTCTGTATACGAAACTAAACACTTCGCACAATCACACAGGCTCGTTCTTAGCTGAGGTGCAAATTATTCTAATTGCCAACAAATGCAATCAAAAATATAAACCTCAACGAAAATGCACAATAGAAATAGGTAGGAAACGAAGTATTCCTTCCTAGCAGCAAGTAAATAATTTAAACAACAGAACTGTGAAAAAGTATTACAAAACTTACGCGAGCTGCCGTCCTTCTCTTCTGGTGACTAATCGGCTTTCCCTATCTAATTCACTATCTCAACAAATTAGAATACTTCATAAGACCAATAAAAAAATTTTTTTAGTGAATTGTTGGCCTTCTGGAAAGTATGTTCATTTACTGTATATGTACTCAATACTTGGTAGGGGCTCCTTTTGCTTTAATTACTGCCTCAATTCGGCGTGGCATGGAGGTGATCAGTTTGTGGCACTGCTGAGGTGGTATGGAAGCCCAGGTTTCTTTGACAGTGACCTTTAGCTCATCTGCATTGTTGGGTCTGGTGTCTCTCATCTTCCTCTTGACAATACCCCATAGATTCTCTATGGGGTTCAGGTCAGGCGAGTTTGCTGGCCTATTAAGCACACCAACACCATGGTCATTGAACCAGCTTTTGGTACCTTTGGCAGTGTGGGCAGGTTCCAAGTCCTGCTGGAAAATGAAATCAGCATCTCCATAAAGCTTGTCAGCAGAAGGAAGCATGAAGTGCTCTAAAATTTCCTGGTAGATGGCTCCGTTAACTGTGGACTTCAGAAAACACAGTGGACCAACACCAGCAGATGACATGGCAGCCCAAATCATCACTGACTGTGGAAACTTCACACTGGACTTCAAGCAACATGGATTATGTGCCTCATCACTCTTCCTCCAGACTCTGGGACCTTGATTTCCAAATGAAATGCAAAATTTACTTTCATCTGAAAAGAGGACTTTGGACCACTGAGCAACAGTCCAGTTATTTTTCTCCACAGCCCAGGTAAGATGCTTCTGACATTGTCTCTGTTCAGAAGTGGCTTGGTAGCCCTTTTCCTGAAGATGTCAGAGCGTGGTGACACTTGATGCACTGACTCCAGCTTCAGTCCACTCCTTGTGAAGCTCTCCCAAGTGTTTGAATCAGCTTTGCTTGACGGTATTCTCAAGCTTGCGGACATCCCTGTTGCTTGTGCACCTTTTCCTACCCAAATTCGTCCTTCCAGTCAACTTTTCATTTAATATGCTTTGATACAGCACTCTGTAAACAGCCACACCTTTCAGTAATGACCTTCTGTGACTTACCCTCTTTGTGGAGGGTGTCAATGTTCATCTTCTGGATCATTGCCAAGTCAGCAGTCTTCCCCATTATTGTGGTTTCAAAGAACAAGAGATACCCAGAATTTATACTGTATGCATGGTAATTTATTGAAACTCAAATGTAAATATTCTAATATTTTGAGATACTGATTTTTGACTTTCATGAGCTGTAAGCTCTAATAATCAAAATTAAAACAAAAAAAAACTTTTGAAATGTTTCACTTTTTGAAATAAGTTACAAGAAAAAATGAACTTTTTCACGACATTCTAATTTATTGAGATGCACCTGTACATATATGATGTTTCAATTGCATTTTCATTAAATACCCCATGATGAATATAGTTTAAGTCATTGTGGATTTGAAAATGCATTCCGAGCTGAGCAGGCCCCCTAGCTGTCAATCAATACATCAAGTCGGGGTTCGGCAACAGGACGCACGATAGGTCAATATTCACCATTAACCAAACGCTTTTCACCTGCCTGAAAATCTCTCACCGTTTACACTTGGATTGACGCACATAATTCAATTCAAGAAATTGAATTTTCATTTTCATTTTGCACTAAATGTTGCACATATGTACGGGAAAATGCAAATTTAAATACAGAAATAAATTGCCATTTTACATATTGCATTGCCATTTTGCATATTACATTGCAAATTGAATTTTGCTACACATATGCTTCCATACCCGACAGATAAGATGTAGGGAATACTAATGCTGGGATGCAGTGGTTTAGATCTCACTCTCATATGTGTGTAAGTAAGTTTTTAAAGAGAGAATCTCCTCATAGGACCTGCTGGTGCGATGATAAAAGTCCAGTCCTGTAAGTAACTCCACGTCTCGTATACGTGCTGTGTGTGTCTTCATCAGTTCCTCGACCCACTTTGTCTCGTCCTCTGAACTCTGGATGAGAAGTATGTTAAAAACTCACAAAGCAGTTCTTGCCTGTTATTGTACAGTAAACTGCACAATTTTAACTAAATCAAACTATTCAACTTCTGCATTAATGGATATACGAGGTAATTTAATCCCATTTTCTATGTGCCACATCTGTGACTTGCTACTGTGTACCACTAGAGACAATACAAATGATTAAAGCTGACATGGATGTAACCGGGGGCAGGTGGGATTGGTAATTTTTTTTATTAGCAGAATTTCTTCTGACAGCTGGATATTTGCATATTTGTATAAGTTTCCATTTACAAATATATTTACTATAAATGTGTGGTAATCAATAGCATGGTAGAAGAGAAGAGAAGAGAAGAGAAGAGAAGAGAAGAGAAGAGAAGAGAAGAGAAGAGAAGAGAAGAGAAGAGCTTACATTACAGCTTTCTTCATTATCTGATCGGTGTGGAAGGATGTAAGAGAACACACTGAGAGGACCAGCACAGGAGTCAACAGTCTGTGTGTAATCCAGACAACTAGTAACCACAATGTAGTAATGACTTGGGATTTGCACAGAGCCACTGACATACCTGTATACAAAGAAAGAGTTACATAATCAGACTGAAGGATTATATAAATTCAAGGACATTTTAGGACCATTTTTTATGTCTGTGTCAACTAGTCATGGATCAGATAACTCAGAGATATGCATGCATTGATCACACACACCATCTTAGGCACACAGACTTTCTCTCTACTCACACACTGTTTGTGAATACAGCATTGCCAGAAACAGCAAAGACTGCTGATGCTGCATGTTGAGTCATTCACATTAATATAAACACTGACCCAAAGACCTGTCAACTGCTGGTGTACTTAAAAGGACTAATTTATAAGCGAGAAGTCTAAGACTGTGAAGACAACTTACTGTGTTATTGTCTCTGCTGAATCTCTAAGACCATTGTAGTCATAGTCGAAGATGGGTCCAACGACCACATTCACTCCATTTCGCTCACTAGCATAACGTCTCACAAGTGATTTCTGAAAATAACCCCACAAACCTGAAACAACCATAAAAAGATAATAAGAGAGCGATGGAGACAGTAATATGAATTGTTAAAAGAAAAATTGGATTGTTAGAAGACATGGCCTCAGATGTGTGCTCTTACTTCCTTTGGGAGGTTTCAACCTTAAACGGGGTGTCAGACTAGTTTCTGCATAGGGAAACATCTTGGGTTGTGCATGTAACCATGGTTCCCCAAGAGGGAATGAGACGCTGCATCCTCTAGCACAGGGGTTTTCAAACTGTGGGTTGCGACCCAGAGTGGGACAAGGTGGGTTTCACAGTCACTTGGCTGCAGCTAAATTTGCGTTTCAATGACACACACAGTTCAGTCTAGGGCTGCACGATATACCAACATTAATTACGAAGGAATTGCGATATTGCTTAGTGCGATTTTCGAATCGGAAATGCCGCGATTTAAAACATGAGTTGCGTGTTTTGAAGCGTGGGTGCGCACAAGTTGCAAAAGGGTTTCAGAGCGACGGTTAAGGCTCGGTCTGCATTATGCTGTGTTCTGCATGAGACCGGAAACCGGAAAATTAAAATGTTATGAAAACTGTTTCAGGTATGTTCATTCAGTTCTATCGTCTGTTTGAACTGGGCACGGTCTATCTTTCCGAGAGATACTGTATAAACAGTTTGTTGTTTTCGTTCTTTCATATGCATTTGGCTACCAATAAGGAAACGGTCTGTAAAAACATTTCACATGTATACGGGCTGAGCAGGGCACAAATGTGGATTTAATTCTAACACTAGATATTTTAATATTTCCACACGCTAACATAACAATATTTACAAAATTTCCTATTCCTTGCCATATCATCACTATGTAGAAAAAAAAAAGTTCAAAAATCTTTTGAAGATATCGCTGAACATTTATTTAACGATTGCAAAAGTAAATTTCTGGCTGAAGTAAATTTGTCATCTCGGTTTTTAGTGTTTATTTAAAATGAGACACATCTGTTTATCGTGGGAAGTTGTGGCCTAATGGTTAGAGAGACTCGTAATCGAAAGGTTGCGAGTTCGAGTCTTGGGCCGGCAGGAATTGTGGGTGGGGGGAGTGAATAAACAGCACTCTCTCCACCCTCAATACCACGACTGAGGTGCCCTTGAGCAAGGCACCGAACCCCCAACTGCTCCCCGGGCGCCGCAGCATAGATGGCTGCCCACTGCTCCGGGTGTGTGTTCACTGCTGTGTGTGTGCACATTGGATGGGTCAAATGCAGAGCACAAATTCCGAGTATGGGTCACCATACTTGGTCATATGTCACTTCACTTTTTCACTTTATTATTTTTACAATTATTTTAATCTCCAAAACTGTTTTAGATAGTTCTGCTACGCTTCTGTTGCTTTGCTAAAAAAAATTAAATAAAAAAGTGATATGTTGTTCTTCGCTCTGTCCTACACACACAGAAGGATCATGAATGCATTTTCTGCGCTGAACCCACGATGAGTTTAACAACACTCGCAGTGCGCTGCAGATTACAGTATAGCTGCACCGGAGTGAGTGTGTTTCAGTTTTTATGGACATATTTCATAGACTCATTAACGTCTGTAAATTAAGAAATTAAAACGCAAATATTAGTAATGAAATTTTACAGTTGTACTATAAAATAAAATGGTTATTTTTCTTAATTTCCGCCACATTAAACATTTAATTAAGAATAAGCTTACAGTAATTACATTTTTTTTATATATATATATATATATATATATATACTGTATATAAAATATTTTGGTGGGTCTCAAAATAGATCATACTTGTCTAGGTGGGTCGTGGAATGGAAAAGTTTGGGAACCCCTGCTGTAGCAGACACTTTGGGGAATGCTGCCAGCATGATCGGTGTCTGAAGCATGTGTTAAAAACTCCAATCCTATTGTTCCCGTAGCCCGACGTGACGTCTTAGGAAGTATAAAAGGGCACCTGCTGAACATGTCACCAACTTAGTTGTCTGAAGGAGACAAGAAACAGGCAGGCCGAAGGCATGGCGAAGGGGATGCAGCTTCTCGATCCCTCTCCGGGAACCATGGTTACATGCGTAACCCAAGACATTCCCCCTATAGGAAACTCATGCTGCATCCTCTAGTGGACACTTTGGGGAACAAAATGCCAACTTTGCCATTCCGAGATGCATGCCTGTTCACCAAGTGAGATAGCACCAAGGAAGTGACTGACATATTCCTAACCTTTCCTCAGAAAGGGGCCAAGTCACTGATGCCCCTTTTTTGCCTGGGATAGCACTGTCTAGGCAAGGGCTCAAGGAGACCTCAACTTAAAAACCCTAAGCAGGGGAGCAATCACTGAGCTAGCACATAGCCATCCACAGCTAGCTATATACCTAAGAAGGGGCTACCAGAAAGGGGACCGACTGAAACCTGTCAGGACCACCAGCGGTGGGCTGTCTACTTACAACCCTAAGAGGGGAGAGAGCACTGTCTAGGCAAGGGCTCAAGGAGACCGCTACTAAAAAACCTTATGCAGGGGAGCAATCAATGAGCTAGCACATAGCTATCCTCAGATAGCTGTGTCTTCAGGAATGGTCTCACTGCAAAGGGCTAACTCATTGCAAGCTAAAACACAGCTAGCCTCGGATAGCTTTATTTAACTAAGGGCGTCCTGCCATAGCCATGGCTGGAATACAACCATCCTCAGATGGCTATATTATGCTGGTCCCCAAACTGTGTCAGTCCCACAGAGGATAGCAAACCATCATGTTATTGTCCAGAAGCTCACATGAGGGAGATCCGGACCACAAGTAAATGATTCACTAAAGAGCGAACACTTAAAATTGGAGGAAAACAAAACTAGAGGTATTTCGTATAGCTTGGCAGGAAAGTACCCTATCCTACAGAAAAGCTTTAAAAACTGCTAGATCTGATTACTTTTCGTCTCTTTTAGAACAAAACAAACATAACCCCAGGTATTTATTCAATACAGTGGCAAAATTAACAAAAAATAAAGCATCAACAGGTGTTGACATTTCCCAAAAGCACAGCAGTAATGACTTTATGAACTATTTTACTTCCAAAATTTATACTATTAGAGATCATATTGTAACCATGCAGCCGTCAGCTATATTATCACATCAAATAGTGTACTATAGATCCCCTGAGGAACAATTCCACTCATTCTCTACTATAGGAGAGGAAGAATTGTATAAACTTGTTAAATCATCTAAACCAACAACATGTATGTTAGACCCTATTCCATCTAAACTACTAAAAGAGGTGCTTCCAGAAGTCATAGATCCTCTTTTGGCTATTATTAACTCGTCATTGTCATTAGGATATGTCCCCAAAAACTTTAAATTGGCTGTTATTAAGCCTCTCATTAAAAAACCACAACTTGACCACAAAGATCTAGTTATTTACAGACCGATCTTGAATCTCCCTTTTCTGTCAAAGATATTAGAAAAGGTTGTATCCTCACAATTATATTCCTTCTTAGAGAAAAATGATATCTGTGAGGATTTCCAGTCAGGATTTAGACCGTATCATAGTACTGAGACTGCTCTCATTAGAGTTACAAATGACCTGCTCTTATCATCTGATCGTGGTTGTATCTCTCTATTAGTTCTACTGGATCTTAGCGCTGCGTTCAACACTATCGATCATAACATTCTTTTGAATAGACTAGAAAACTTTGTTGGCATTAGTGGAAGTGCATTAGCATGGTTCAAATCATACTTATCTGACCACCATCAATTCGTAGCAGTGAATGAAGAGGTATCATATCGATCACAAGTGCAGTATGGAGTTCCTCAAGGCTCAGTACTAGGGCCGTTACTTTTCACGCTTTATATGTTACCCTTGGGAAATATCATTAGGAAACACGGGGTTAGCTTTCACTGTTATGCTGATGATACTCAGCTCTATATTTCTTCACGGCCTGGTGAAACACACCAAATTGAGAAACTTATGCAATGCATAGTCGATATAAAAAACTGGATGACGAGTAATTTCTTACTGCTAAATTCTGAAAAAACAGAGGTGTTACTTATCGGACCTAAAACCCCCACAAGTAATAACCTAGAACACTGTCTAACACTTGATGGCTGCTCTGTAAATTCTTCGTCATCAGTCAGGAACCTAGGTGTACTATTTAATAGTAATCTCTCCTTTGACAGCCACGTTTCTAGCATTTGTAGAACTGCATTTTTTCATCTTAAAAATATATCTAAACTGAGACCTATGCTCTCAATGTCAAATGCAGAAATATTAATTCATGCGTTTATGACCTCAAGGTTAGATTATTGTAATGCTTTATTGGGTGGTTGTTCTGCACGCTTAATAAACAAATTACAGATGGTTCAAAATGCAGCACCTAGAGTTCTTACTAGAACCAGGAAGTATGAGCACATTAGCCCGGTTCTGTCAACACTGCACTGGCTCCCTACTAAACATCGTATAGATTTTAAAATCTTGTTAATTACTTATAAAGCCCTGAATGGTTTAGCTCCTCAGTACTTGAGCGAGCTCTTATCGCATTATAGTCCTTCAGGTCCGCTGCGTTCTCAAAACTCTGGCCATTTGATAATACCTAGAATATCAAAATCAACTGCAGGCGGCAGATCTTTTTCCTATTTAGCGCCCAAACTCTGGAACAATCTACCAAACACTGTTCGGGAGGCAGACACACTCTGTCAATTTAAATCTAGATTAAAGACCCATCTCTTTAACCTGGCGTACACATAACACACTAATACACTTCTATTATTCAAATCTGTTAAAGGATTGTTAGGCTGCATTAATTAGATCAACCGGAACCGGGAACACTTCCCATAACACATGATGTACTTGTTACATCATAAAAATATTGACATCTACGCTAATATTAGTCTGTTTCTTTCTTATTCTGTTTCTCAGTCCGTGTCTGGATTAGATGGTGGATTGGCGCCGGGAGATGATGTCTGCAGCCCAGATTGTCGGCGGAGGCCGGACCCCGGGGACATAATCCCAGTGAAGACCTCGACTTAAAATACAATAAAAATAAAACAAATAACTAAAAATATAATAAAATACCTAACTACATAATACTATTATTGTTAGAAATTGCAACAATATTAAAATAGAAATATAAAACATTTAAAGTCTTAATTAAAACAATAAATAAACAATAATATCCTGGCCAGAGGAGAACTGGCCCCCCGACTGAGCCTGGTTTCTCCCGAGGTTTTTTTCTCCATTCTGTCTCAGAGGGAGTTTTGGTTCCTTGCCGCTGTCGCCTCTGCCTTGCTCAGTTGGGGACACTTAATTTCTAGCGATTATCGTCAATTTAATTTCACAGATATTATTTAAACTAAACTTAGCTAGACAATGACATCTTTGAATTCAATAATGAAATGCCTTTAACTGAAAATTGAGTGTTTAATCTTATTATTATACATTACTGACACTCTATCCTCCAACTTGATATTGTTAAGTGCTTTGACACAATCTGTATTGTTAAAAGCGCTATATAAATAAAGGTGACTTGACTTGACTTGACCTCCAGAGGTGGTGGCACTCGCTGCAGAACCTCCAGAGGTGGCGGGGGTATTCTCTGCAGCTCCCTTAAAGATAGGGGTGTCCATTTATGAACTCTTTGTCTGTCCTGACGAGGTCATGGAGACCATCAGTGAATCCCCTGTCAAGTTCGTCTCGGCCTTAGAAGCCAATTATGAACTCCCAGTCCCTCCTGTCATAGTCACAGAGACCACCTCAGTATTCCCTCAATGTCCTGTCCCACCCAAGGAGGCCTTTCCTGAACTCTCTGTTTGCCCTGCCATGGCCAGTAAAGCCGGTCCCGAACTCCCTGACTGTCCTGTCATGATTAAGGGGACTGCGTATGAACTCTCTGCCTGTCCTGTCATGGCTATGGATGCCGTCTGTGGACCCTCAGTCTGTCCTGTTCCGACTAGGAAGGATGATTCTGAATTCTGTGACTGTCCTGTCCTGACCAGGGAGGCCTTTTCTGAACTCTCTGTTTGCCCTGCAATGGCCAAAAGGGCCGATCCCAAGCTCTCTGATTACCCTGTCACTTCCAAAGAGGCTGTTTCTGAGCTCTTCGACTGTCCTGTTATGGCTAGGAAGGCCATTTCTGAACCCTTAGTTTGTCCTGTCACAGCCAAAAGGGCTGTCACTGAACTCTCGTCCTGTCCTGAACCAACCACGGAGGTCGTCTATGAACTTGTGTCCTGTCTCGACCCAGCCATAGACGCCATCGGTAAACTTCCTGCCTATCCTGTTGGGGCCGCAGAGGCCGCTGTTAACCTCTCTGTGCTTTCTGTCAAAGTTAGATCTGCTCCGCTGTGGTGGTCTTCAGCTCCGCCCTGTTGGTTGTCTGCTCCACCGTGGGAATCTTTGGATCCATCTGGTCCGCCGTGGTGGTCTTCTGCCCAGCTCTGGTGGTCTTCTGCTCTGCCGGCTCCGCCCTGGCTTTCTGCACTGCCGGCTCCTCCTTGGCTCTCCGCTTCGCCTTGGCACCCTGCTCAGCCAGCTCTGCCTCAGTCCCCTGTGCCTCCACTTCCACATAGACCTGGCCCTCCATCCCTTCCCATGTGCCTCCACTTCCACATAGACCTGGCCCTCCATCCCTTCCCCTGTACGGCCTTCGCTCCACCTATCTCCTGGACTTTAGTCTATACTGTTTGGAGCATCTGGAAGCCACTCCTTGGTGGGGGGTTCTGTCACGATCTCTAGATGGAGTGCCTGTGAGCTTTGCTAGAGGGCACTCCATCCCAGACCTCTACCACTCCATCAAAGACTTAATTTCCCATAATCCTTTGCCTGGACTCATTAGCACTCACTGTTTGCACCTGTGTCTCATTTACCCTGTCTGCTCACCCTATATAAGTCTGGTTCAGTTTGTCATTCTTTGCAAAGTCTTGTGTGTGTCATTGCTGCAATTCTAAGCCTTGTTCCCTGTTTCTTCCGTCTCCTGGTTCCTGGTCCTGTTACTCTGCCTATCTTTTGGATTAACCCTTTGTCTGTTTTTGCCCTGTTGCTATTGTTTGGACTGATCACCTGTGTATGACCTTTGCCTGTTTTTTGACTCTGTTTGTGGATTACTCTTCATTAAATACACTGCATTTGGATCCTCTACCTTCATGTCTTGGAGCAGTTCGTGACACATACGAAGGAACGAAAACAAACTCTTTACATCTCTCGGAAAGATACAGCGCCGAGTTCAAACAGACGATAAAAATGAATGAACATACCTGAAACAGCTTTCGCAACATTTGAATTTCCCGGTGTATACAAACTCATGCAGAAAACAGCGCAGTGAAGTGAGAGAGTTTCTTCTCATTAATAATGCGGACCGAGCATTTTAATAATGAAACGTCGCTCTGAGACCCTCACTGTTATTACAACTTGTGCGCGTCCGCGCTTCAAAACACGCAACGCATGTTTTAAATCCTGGCTTTTGCGATTCGAAAAATCGCACTGAGCAATATCACAATTCGTAATTAATCTTTGTATATTGTTCAGCCCTAGGAACTGTGTGTGTGTCATTTAGCTGCCGCCAAGTAGCTTTGTGCGACCCACCTTGTCCCACTCAGCGACCCACAAGTGGGTCACAACCCACAGTTTGAAAACCCCTGCTCTAGAGGACGCAGCGCGAGTTCCCTCTCAGGGAACTAATGTATCTCCTCTCTTAGGATCAACATGCTCTCTAATTATTAACTTGCTGTTGCAATCCTACTGTAATTCTTACAATAAAAAGGATAAAAACAATCTTAACAAAAAAATGTACTTGTTTAGTTTTTATTGTTGTGGTAATTTTTTGCTCAAAAATATGAATGTAGCTAAATCAACCTAAATAGGTTCATTTATACCAACTTAACCAAAGTGTTTTTACGAGTTAAATCAGACAGAAATAGTTCTTTAAGGTAACAACAGCAGGCTACCACTTTACAGAGTTACAGAGTACTAAGAGAGGATAAAACACACAAAAAAACAGAGCACATATTCTGCTGTAGTATATAAACAATTGAAAGGGTTGTGTCGCTATGTGGGTGGCAGCTCAGTTAACTGCCAGCACAGCTAATCTAAAGCAGACCCAGAATATATAACTGCCTTCTTATTTCACCTCTGCTGCCAAACCCTCTATATAGACATTTATAGATTCCAGTGAGGCAGATTCCATGTGGGGACTCCATTTGAACAGTAAAAATTAAATTTTATTTCCATCTAAATGATGTTTTCTGTGAATATATGTGTAAGTGTCTCATTTCCTATGAGGGGATACAACGTGTGTGTACATTTCCTGAAACAAAGGTGGCTCTCATACTGTGGCCTGTTTTCAAATTTCTACCACAGGCCACACGCACATACTGCTTTCAAATCACAGACAGATGTACAAATAAATTCACCTACAAGGGTGAGTGTGCACACACAGAAACACGTGCACATGCAACTTAATGTAGTTTTATAACTTTTTGTTGTAGGGGTTCCTGGGGGCCATTTAAAACTCTACTTTCTGATGGTATGATTCTAATAAGGCAAATTACTTCTGTTTTTTTCCCAGGTAAGCTTTGAAAGTTTGCAACCTCGCAAACCTAGCTCTGCTAAGGCTGGCCATACACTAGACAATTTTAACACCAATTTTAAGCCCGATTTGCACCCCCAAACGATTGGGGGGGCTATTCGAGGCTTGTCGCAAACGATTTTTTTTGTCCAAAAACTCCTCTATTGTGTGCAGTCATTACGTTTATTTAACTGCTCCCGATCGAGACGGAGAGCTACCGTCCTGCAGATTTCTGCTCCAACCCCAATCAAACACACCGGAACCAGCTAATTAAGGTGTTCAGGGTTACTTGATAATTATAGGCAGGAGTGTTGGCGCAGGGTTGGAACTGAAGTCTGCAGGATGGTAGCTCTCCAGGAACAGGGTTGGAGATCCCTGGTCAAAGCTATAGCATGTGCTGTGTGGCCTATTGTGTCGTCAGAATTTGATTACACACATACGCATTCAAATGCTTAGAACACAAAGTATATGTGAAAATGTTAGCAATATTTCTTCTTGGCATCAATATGGCTATCCACTCTAATTAAGACTGGTATATTTATGACACTGTAGGAGGGTTATAATGTCATAACTATACACTTAACTACATATAGTTTATTTAACAGGCACTTACGTTTGAATGCTGGGAACATTGGTACAGTGTTGGTAATGAGAAAGGCATCATATCTCACTTCCTGAGAGGAGGACAACTCTATAAATGAAAAAATATTAGACAAACATCAAAATATAAAGCATTGTATTCAAAATTCTTGCAATTTGCTGACAATTTTGTGTACTAAAAACAATGCTCTGACCCAGTCTAGACAAAAAGAAACATTTGTTCTTGACCAGTGCTATCAATTGAGATTTTTCTGTTTATTTTTCATTTTAAAGGTGACCTATTATGTCTGTTTTTAAGGTATATATAAGCTCCTGGAACTGGCCTAGCTTTGGTACATGAAACTGTTGAGGCTAGGCTGCACACTATAGAGAAAGTAGGAAACCTCACGAGGTGGATAGAGGAAGCTGTAGGAGATCTGTTTGTCTGCGCGGTAGTTTGAGCAGGACTGACTGTAGGCTGAAGGTACCCTAATATCAGGCCGAACACAGTTACTCAGAGCCTCAGTCAGAGGGGTGAAATCTACCTGCAACAGAACATCCACAAAGTCTGGTTTAGACTATACAACAGTCAACAGTTTATTTATTTAATTTGTTTTGTGAACTGACAACAGACCAACATAATTTTGTAAACTGTACCTGTTTAGATACAGTATAAGACATCCAGAGAGGCATGGACAAAGCTTCACTGTAGCCACTAATGTAGTCACTATGATGAAGAATGTAGTACTTGGTGCGGAACATGACTGCTGGCCGACCGTAGGGAAGATTTCTGTTGTCTAAAAAGGAAAAAAATAGGCAAGAGTAATCTTTTAATATGAAAAAAGTGACAAAACATTACTACATCTGGAACCACATGAGGGTGAGTAAATGAAAACATTTTCATTTTTGGCTGAACAAGTCAGGGAAGGGTTAGTTCACCCAAAAATAAAAATTATGTCAATTATTTACCAGCATGGAATTTCATATGACTTTCTTTTTTTCTGTGGAACATAAAATGAAAAATTCTGCAATGCCCTGATCTTTCCCACACAATGAAAGTGAAGATTGGGGCTCCAAAAAGGAATTTTAGGCACCATTTGAGCTCTGGTGGATAGTATTTCAAACAGCAGAGTCTGTCTGTAGCAATGCCATTGCATACTTGAATGCAATGTAGGTAATTTTGGATTAAAGCATCGTAATTATCAGTGAATAAATTTTGGTCACATATCGCATGACTCCAAAAGACAATAGCACACAAGTTGAACTATCAACTCCTACTTACATCATGTTGTTTGACAGCTGTGGTCACTATCAACTGTCGTTGTATGGAAAAGATAGTGTATACTACAAAATTTCTCCTTTTGCATTTTTTGGAATTTCATTATGAACCATAGCAGCTAAATCACAGTGCAAGTTAACTGTACATCAAACAGCTCATTCAGCATCACTACACCAGTCCAAAGAGAAGGGAAGGTAGTTACCATCAATAACTTGTCTCAGTCGTTGATTGAGCTCTTCCACCTTGTTCTGTAACAGACAGAGCCACAGTGACTCCAGGTTATATCCTCTTACTAGGGTCACTTTCAATGCCCTCTGCCCCCTACTTTTTGAACGCAACTGCAAAAGATTAAAGATGAAAACCTCCAGCAAATGATCTACATCTGAGCAGAAGGCAAAAGCACTTTTAGAGGCAAGGGGACGAATCACTTTGATCCAATAAAAGAAATTGGAAATGTCATAATCTATAGGCCAGGGGTTTCCAAACCAAATACTTGAGCCTCCCGAGCACAACACATTTTTGGATGTCTCCATTATTTAACCCAGCTGATTTAAGTAATCAGCTGAAATCATAGTTTTCTGTCACGTAACTTGCACGGAGACCCATACAAAACATGCAGAGAACTGCAGTACAGACTTGTCATGTTTCTATTTGTTTCAAGCAATGAATATTTAGATCACCGCTCAGAAGCAGAACAACAAAAATGTGTAAACAAACGTCACCTGATTAAAATCACTAAATAAATCAATAAAAAAAACAGTAAGACATTCTAAAACACTTAACATGAAAAATGCTTTTTAATGTAATAAGACAGTGTTATTAGAATATCCAATTAAAAATACACCTTATTGATGATACATATTATATACAGGCAAGCAGATGAGCCCAGAATATGAACAGATGTCTTAATGCATTAGGCCATATTAGGCATTTTCTTTGTAATGGTTTTCTAATGTGCAATTTATTGTGCATTGTGCTCATATTCTGGGTGAATCTGTTCACCTGCATATAGTTCACATGATCAATGAGGTATATATTGAAATTTGTCCTTTAATATCACTGTCTAACTACATTAGTACTTAGTACAAACTTGGTAAAAATGAATGGCATTCAGAGGAGGACAGCTTTGTTTTGCCCTCCAGCTGGGCATTCCTGTAACTATGAATAAAATAGTACTCCATTTGCAGTTTTGGGGAGGCTCCGAGAACACTTTGAAAATTGCTGATCTAGGCAGTTCTAGAGAAAAGCAATGACAGCCAACATTCATTTGTGAGCAGGACTCGAGGAAAAAAAAATACAGACATTAAAGCATGCAACAATGTTAACTGATAAAGGCATGGGTACATGCTAGTGATGCGAGGATGGCGGTTATATCTGTGGGCCCCGCAGGTCGGGTAATAAAAAAATAATAATTCTAATTAATTGCGGGTGGGTGGATGAGATAAATCATTAGTGATGTAAATAATCTCTAAATTATGAATGTGTTTTAAATGCGTTTTTTTTTTTTAATTTTTTATCAGGCATACAGACACTTGTGTATGTTCGCCTGTTCGGGAAGTTGCAGTGACAGAAACAGTGACATTCCAGATAAAGTTTGAAGGGAGTAAAGCCTGTGTTTATGCTATTAAGAAAGTGTAGGCTATAATCTGGCCAAAGAAGAACTTTTGTTTTATAATTAAATGTTCATTTAAAAGCAGCCTATTATCAGTGTAGCCTATTAATATACCGTTACCACCTAATAGCTTCGACGAGGTTTTGTTCCGTCCTCCACACGGTGCACAAATCACACCAGGAGCATAGCAACTGGATTTGCGAGACCACAAGATTTTGGGATGCTTCAGAAACGTGCAGCAGTGCGGCTGGTATAAACGCAAGCACTAACTAGAGCAGCCGGGATCAGCTCCAGTGGCCGTGAAGCCGTAACGCAACGCAGACGTGTGCAGTGACGAGCAGATCAGCTCTCACTCACATCACTGAATCTGCTGTTAAAAATTAACCATTCATTCATCATATCATCATGCAAAACTAAGAATTAGTCTAATTAGAATCATTGTAATGTGACGATCGGGTGCGGGTCGGGTCGGTTATCTAAATCAGAGAAAAATATAGGTGCGGCTGGGTGGATAATTTATTTGAAGCAGCAGATTTGGGTGACATTTTAGCTCATCCGTGCATCTCTAGTACATGCACATGAAGAAAGACTTTATGAGCAATAACTGATAGTATGTAAGATGCAACAGTAAAGACTTTAGAATCTAGTCATCCACCTCATTAAAACTGCAATCTAAAACGGTGCACAATATTCCTGAACTGTCAATTTTTCAATAGAAACAAATATTCTTGAAACTATAATTTCGCAAAAAAGTTATGCTTATCCATGGTTGCTATGTGATTGCAATGGTGCTCTATGTGGTTGCTAGCATGCTGCTGAGTGGTTCCCAAGTGGCCCCAAAATATGATATGGGTCCCGACTTCAGTGAAACTGCTTGAGTAGTTTGTTTTTTTGTCCGCCAGATAAAAATTAAAAGTGTTGAGTTACACACCAAAGCTAAATATTAGGGTAAGTATGAACAACAGTAATAGCAGTAATAGCAATTTTCACCTTAACAAACCTATTATTATAAGTGTTCAGAATAAACATTTCCTAATAGACATGTAAAAAGATTTATTAAGATCCGAAAATACTCTATTGCTGACCTTGTCTTCACAGGTGCATCCCAGGTCATCATTAAGAGCTGTGACTGGTCCTGCAGGATTTGGCTTGCACACTTCTTCAGGCAGGCTGGGTATGTATACAGGGGCCCTCAAAAGCTGGTTAAGGCTACCATGGGTACCATTATTAGGGGCAGGCTTCAAACCAAGGAGATCTAGGAAACACAGAGGCAAAAAATCTTATGTGCTGACACACACTGTAAAGCATTAAACAATCAAGAGTTATTAGAGTTGCCAAGTATGCATTTTTATGTTATTGAACAACTTTTATATATTTGCTGTGGGTATTTTTATTTCTAAATAGAAATGAATTTATTTGAATTTTAATTACATTTATATTACATAATCTGCTTTTAATCAATTCATATTATACATAGTTGATTCTTGACGCCAGACAGAGGGGGTCACATGCACACTTTACTCTCCTCTCCACTAATGCATTAATACATTGATAGATATTGAAAAATAATGTGCAAGCAGAAGATCATTACAGGTAATAAAAATGAAGCAGCATGCTGCTGTACGTGTTTTTGTATTTATTATTCAACCAAATTCCTTAAAGCCTGTTCTGTCTCAGCTCTAATTTCATTTATTCACAACTATACTTTACATTTTGCAAAGATGTCAATTGACTCAAGCTCAGGTTTTTTTTTAATGGCGGTTGTCACACCCCATTGGACTTGTGTTTTCATTCCTCATGTGCTCTGTTTGACCTAGTTTTCCCTCTTGTCTGATTTTGTCATTTGGTTCAGGTGTGTGTCATTCATTACCCTCATCAGCCCTCCTATTTAAAGGGTTGATCGGATGCCCTTTTTGCACAAGCTGATATGATTCTTTAGGGTCTTAATTAAAAGTCTATAACATACTTTGGTTTAAATTTCTCAATAGTAGTGTAAAAAACACCTTTTTAAACATGTCAAAATCAGCTCTGTTTTTAGCAAGCTATTATAGTCCATGTTGCCTTAAATGCTAATGAGCTCTGCTGACCCCACCCCTCTCTTTTGTGGGGTGACGAGCAGCACTGTTTACTTTAGCCGTGAAACTGGCTAACTAGTACATTATTAGGAAAGGCGATTTGCAAAGATTCATAAAAAAACCTTTTACTCACTTCTTCTGTAGATGAGCCTGGATCACGATTGATTCGCGCAAACATAGACGCATTTAGGCAGATTGGGGATCGGTGCACTCACTTCAAAGCGAAAGTACGTTAATCCTCTGCGTCTTCAGCAGCACAGATGTCGGGAGTAACTGACGACTGCTATATTCATTATTACATCCAACAACAAAGCACTTCAATCGCTTAATCTGAGACATCTTGTCTTACCCTGCACCGGAGTCGATACAATGGGGGTCGGACTGTTTAAGTCCCAAGCCCGCCGCGACCGACGAGCTGAGGATCACCGCGGAGCCGGAGCTGCTGATGATGTCAGACCAGGTGTGAGAGCTGGCTACAGAGCTCACCACGGGGGAGAGCATCATGGACAGCAAGAGCATGGAGGGAAGCTCCGCCCACTGCACCATGGCTGAGGGTGAGCCGAGCTCAGAGGAATCTGATTTGGATTAGAGCTGTCGCGATTCGTCAATTTTAGACTTCATTTTGCTGCGTCGACTAACCGGCAAAATACCGGAAGTGCCGCATTTCACAGAGGATAATCCATAAAACACATTATTAGACTATTTTCCAAGGCTGCATGATATTAAACCCATTTAAAAATCATAATTGTGAATTCACAAACGCTATGATTTAATTAAATAATTATATGCGATGCAGTTCTAACACAGTATATGCGCTTTAATTATTTACATGCGTGTAGGTTAAGTACAGCGGCTCCTTTCACAGTAGTTCCACAGAAACTGTTATCATTTACATGTGTGGAGCATCTCAAACTCCATCTCTGCATGTGAGTTTGGGTTTATTATAAGGTTCATCTGGGAACGCAACGTGCGCCATTTCATCAGATTTGTAAGGTAAATCATTTATAAACCTGTGCAAACACAGGAGAATATATCGTGATTTCAAAATAAAAGCTCAAACCCTAACTTCTGAGTTTACACGTTTTGATGTCCACATATTAATTTAACTACAGTGGCTATAGCATTTCTGTCTAAAGAAATGGCCAAAAATTAAAGATTAAGTGGACATTTTAATTAAATGGTGCTTGGTCAATATTAAACAAGGATTAGTTCGCGCAGTAATGTTTAAAAATAATAATCAGGCCGTCGGCGCCCCCTGCAGGCCTTTGTTGTTATGCGTTATCTACATTAGCTCTATTGTTTATAATACATTATGTATTTTAACAATTTTGTTCAATAAAACCATATGATTTCTTGCTTTTGATACTTTATTTGAACTAATTATTATTGCATCATTGCTATTATATATGTATTTTAAGTCATTTTAAAAGCTAGTGTTCACTTACATCTATTTTTATTACCACAAACAAATTATTATAATTGTAGGGCCCTATGAAATCCGTTTTATTTCCAAATTCATTTTTTTTCCATTTTCATTTTTCTATACTCTGTTTTCATGGTTAAATTAAATTGTATTAATCAAAAAGCCTGTCTAATTAATTTAGTTTTTTTAGTTTTATCTGTCAAATTCTGTTTTCCATTATTTTCTGGATTCCATTTTAAATGGTTCCATTAATTATTTTTTTTATTTCTTTTTCTTTTTCAGAAATACTGCACATTTACATTTTTCTCCTAAATAAATTCTGGTAAATAATATTTCTGGTAAACTCCTTTATTTAAAATACTGATTATAATTTTATTATTAGACTAGAACACGTGGATATGTTGTCTTTCTTACACTATAATACTGAACTGATTTCTGTGATTTGGACTATGAGATAGACACTTGCTTCTTGCACTCTATGTTGCACTTTACTTTTGCTTTAAAAAAGGATTTCATAGAAATTTGGATTTAATTTGGTTTAATATAATATTCTTAAGTAAAATTGTTGATTTTTGCGGGAAATTAATCGTTTAGATTAATCGATTAATCGATAAATTAGTCGATAGATTAATCGAAATAAAAATAGTCGTTAGTGGCAGCCCTAATTTGGATATTTATGCAGACATGCCCCCTCTTCTCCCGCCTTCGTCTGAACTCTCTGCCTGCCCTGAACTATCAGTCTGCCGTGTTAAAATGACGTCACCCTGTCGTTCCCCTGTCACTGCTGCTCCCGGTGCTGGGAGTGGCCTTGTGGTGTGTGTGGGCAGCACACTGTTCCTAAGCCCCCTGAGCATCCTGATCTGTGCGGTGGGATCGCCACGGGTCTGCCAGTCTCCATCGGCGTCGTGGCTGGAGGATCCGGCTACACCTCATCCCTCCGGGGTTCTGTCAGGCTCCTCCCTCCCTCCGGCTCCACCTTGGTGCTCCGGACCCTCCCCATCGCCCTGGCTCATCGGCTCTCCGACTCTGCCTCGGGCTCCACCACCGACTGCTCTACCGCCGTCAGTCGGCCCCCCTGGATTCGTCAGCCCTTCCTCCACCATGGCTCCTCCCCCTGTCGGCTCCACCGTGGGCCGCCATCATGGCTGTGGCCTGGGTCCCTCCTGGCTCCTCCTGCTCCTGCCTGTCTCCTCCTGTCTTCTCCCTGGATCCTCCCACTGTCAGCTCCACCCTGGACTTTGGTTGTCATTGTAGTCCTCCTCCCGGGTTTCCGTCCTCCGCCAGAGCCTCCACCTGTCTTCTCTGCCTGCCTTCCTGCCAGCCCTTTGCCGTCCCCTGTCACCATCCCTTCTCCACTCCTTGTGTCCGCCTCCTATGTCCCCCTCCGTCCCTCCCTTTGTCTACTTAGTCCCTACGTGTGTCTCCTGCCTGCCTATTATATCATTTACCCTTATGTGGATTTATTAAAGACTATTTGCCTTCATCTTCATCGTGCGTGTATCTCATCTTTTTTTATGTTTTGGGAGTGTTTATATTATGAGGACCATTTACCTGTCCCTGTCATGCAGACCTGGCAACCCTGAACATGCTTTTGTATTGAAACTCAGAATTAATGCCGTAATCAGGATTAGTCAGGATTACTACAGAATGAAAAATAGAGATTTTCTCACCACACATGACATTATAAAGCTCAATATTCTCAAAAGGTGGAATTTTTGTCTTGAATTTGAAAGATGGTCCGTATCCAAGGAAAATGGTCTGAAAAGAAGATCAAAGTAAGTCACTAAAGTACCAAAAATGTTAACACAACATTTTCAGCTGTATCTATGAAAATTGCAATTCAAACACAAACCTGCATGCTGTTGATCTTATTGTCATAACCGTGATCACCAGAAAACCCACATTTCCCATGATTCCTTTTTGATTCATAGAACTTCCTGTATCAGAGAGACACAAGTCAAGTCAAGTCAAGTCAAGTCACCTTTATTTATATAGCGCTTTTAACAATACAGATTGTGTCAAAGCACTTAACAGTATCAAGTTGGAGGATAGATTGTCAGTAATGTATAATAATAAGATGAATCAATTTTCAGTTATGGGCATTTCATTATTGAATTCGGAGATGTCATTGTCTAGCTCAGTATAGTTTAAATAGTATCTGTGAAATCCAATTGATGATAATCGCTAGAAATTAAGTGTCCCCAACTGAGCAAGCCAGAGGCGACAGCGGCAAGGAACCAAAACTCCCTCTGTGACAGAATGGAGAAAAAAACCTTGGGAGAAACCAGCCTCAGGCGGGGGGCAGTTCTCCTCTGGCCAGGATATTATTGTTTATTTATTGTTTACTTATTGTTTTAATTAAAATTTTAAATGTATAAATGTATTCTATTACTATTTTTATATTGTTGCAATTTCCAACAATAATAGTATTGTGTAGTTAGGTATTTTATTATTATATTTTTAGTTATTTGTTTTATTTTTAGTTTTATTGTATTTTTTATTGAACACAACCAAAGTAGGTCATTGAGGGTTCTTCTCCTTAAAGAAAAACATTTGCGGGAGACATGGAACAATTTTTCAACTATATAAATATAAATAATCTTTAAAACATACAAGCAAATAATCAGTAATAAAAAAAAGAAAACCATTAAATCGTGTTTTTTTTTCCCACTTCAAGAATGTGTCAAATATTTATTATAGCAAGTCACAAGTCAATGACTTGTTAATGTTGCTAACAACAAGTTAGTATTTGTAGATGACATGCTTAAATACTATAAGTCCAGTGTTTGAATTCCTTAGAATAAATCAGTATTTAAATCAGTTCAGTCACTTAACATGCTGGGTGAAGCTATGTGGCAGAGCTAAATGACTTGACTGAAGCACACTAAACCTCAGTAATCACTGTGCTGTTAACTTTTTAAAACTTTTTACCAATCATTTTACTCAGTGGAAAGCATATACTGCAGTAAATTCAGTGATTCCAGCAATAAGTGTTTGTCCCATGCAGCAAGCAGCATCTTCAAATAACGAATGAGAGACTGCTCATAAATGTATATAAATGTTCTATTTAATTTCTTAAAACCTGAGTAGTTAATTTAACTGTCTGCTTCATGCAAAGACCTACAGGCTAGGTGAGACTGCCCAAGCTATAAAGTAGTTCACTTCATGACTTTGCAGCCACCGATTAGACAGGACTATATCTCCACCAGTCTGCTTCAATGCTTTCTTTCATTGGGGTGCTACTGTCAGCCAAACCAAACAGAGGAGGTTGTCAACCCTGCTATGAGGAACCGTCGCTGGACCTGCCTCTCTGTTTTTGTATCCTCATCTATGGTGGGAGTGTTTTAAGCTATAGGCTAATTACAGTGATCTCATCATTTTTTTTTTTTTTTTTCTTTTTGGAGTTTATAACTTCCCATTTTAGTATCAACTGAGCATACCAGGGACTATGGTGTCATAAAGAAGCATCTAAGGAAAAGGTAAAAACTAAAAAGGTATTTCCACCAAGTAACACAGTACTCTGTAAAAATAAATATTTCAAAAATACAGACAAAGGAAATTACTTTATTTATAAAAAAAATAAAAATAATAATAGGGTAAACGTAAACGTTTATTATCCTACTTGATGTCTTAACCAATTGATATGTTTGTTACTATATACCTCCTATAATTTCAAGTCAATCAGATCATTGCACACTGAGATATGGGTCTCCATGTGTTCACACTGTCTGGCGGCCAGTTTGAAAGCTGTCTAAAAACTTTCACCAAAAGAGGAGCCCCTTAAAATGTGCATTTTTTAGATGTTTATGCCTTTATCTTGGGTAAGTTTCACTACTTATTGTAAAATTAAGAGATTAATGTTCAGACTTTTGCATATTATAACCTGGAACTTGGATGTGGGAAATAATTACATTAGATCCAATAGATAGTTTTAGCAACATAGCGCAGATGCTACAGAACACAGCTGACTCGCTGTATAAGATTGTGTGCTAACATATTACTTCACAGGCATTACTGGCTTGTACTTTTACATCCATAAAATTATAAATTGACAGTTTATTGCTGGTCTGTCGTTTTACAGTGCTGTAATTTTTAAAGGTTTCATATTATTGTAAGTTGAGCTTATAGGGTACACTACTATGAAAATCACACAGCTTCAGTGTGACATCAATAAGAAAAAGTATAATTTAATAGATATTGTTAATAATAGTTGTTCATATTAAAATATGTATGAACTTAATACATGACCTAGACTATTTATTTAGCAACATTCTGTCATTTTAATAAATATTACATGAAATGTATTAAAAATTGTTGCTGCTCCAATTAAGCTCAGTGTGCTCACTTTAAGCTCTTCTACATTGAACGTCTATGTAAATACTTCATAAACAGTCTTTAAATATTAACTGATGGTTGTCACTTTAAGTTAAGTTAATCGATTTTCTATGGATTCTGTCAACTCAAATCTGCAGACTGGCAACTAGCATCAATGAAAATGGGGCAAAAATTGTGTAGTGTATTCCAGCCTTAAGAGACTATAGATAAGTTGACATCCATTTAAAAAGAGGTTTCATAATGAGGCTAGTTTCTGTGTTCATCCCCATGAATTAAATGTTTTATTGGTTTGTTGTATTTGATTTCTGAATGTGTTACTTAGCTGAATGTGGACTAGTATAGATGTTGCAATGTGCTTAGATGACACTTCATTATGAATATATAACTGATTGACTTGAATGCCTTGTTGCTTGATTTTAGTGTTCTGTTTTTTTTTGTGATTGACTTTGTACCTTCCAAAAAAAATTTTAATCCTTAAAATAAACAAGAATTTTTAATAAAACATGATGTGGGCTTATTTGGAACAGGGGTGTGCTGTTCAGAAATGTACCCATTAAGCACAGCCAGACTTTTTGAATTTAATGATGTATATCTTAATTGAAATGCTTTTGTCATTTAAAATAAAAGTTAATATTTTTGTGTGAGAGATTAATATTTTATTTTAAGATAACTTTTTGTACTGAAACCAATATCTTGTGAACTAAAAATGTCTCAATGTAGATTTTGGTGAGCTTAATAGGTATGTTTACCCTAATTCCCTTTGTCAGTATTTTTGTATTGTTTTCCAACAGCAAAGTATCTGAACAACCTTAAAACAAGATAAATCGACATGACAGGCAAAACTGATATTAATACTTGTTTTCAGAGAATACATCTTGAATCTTTTTCTTAAGCAGAAATCGAAGAACATTTATGGAGGTTCATGCTTAAAATAAGACAAAATGGTAACAGTTTACAATAAGGTTAATGCATTAGGTATCATGAACTGTGTGTAACAATGAACAATACACTATTTATCAATCAAGGTTAATATTTATTTCTACATTAATACAACATTTCAAGTTGTGTAACTTAATATTAGTGGATGTATTAATAGGAAATAACAATCAACATTAGTATTTATATAAATTAACATTAAACTTCATTAATCAGCGCTATTAAAAATGTTCATTGTTTTTTCATGATACCTAATGCATGCTAATGAATCGACCCTTGTACAATAAATGTACAATTTAACCAAAAAAAAAAAAAAAAAAAAAAAAAATATATATATATATATATATATATATATATATATATATATATATATATGCAGGTGCATCTCAAAAAATTTTAACATCATGAAAAAGTTTTTTTTTTCTTGTAACTTATTTCAAAAAGTGAAACGATTTCATATATTTCAGATTCATTACATGTAAAGTAAAACATTTCAAAAGTTTTTTGTTTTAATTTTGATGATTAGAGCTTATAGCTCATGAAAGTCAAAAATCCAGTATCTCAAAATATTAGAATATTTGAAGTTAATTTGCAAAAACAGATAACTCAAAAAAATCTCAAGAATCATGTTTTTTCATTGTGCATTCCAATTAATCTCAATAAAACTGCAGTTTTTTTTTTTTTTTGTTGACTAGGTTAAAAAAAAACTAAAAAAAACAGCTAACTAACACAATGAAACACAATAAAAACATGATAACATAATAAAAAACATGATTTTTGAAAATCTTAAAAAACGGAGTTATCTGTTTTTGCAAATAAACTCTTCATTTACATTTGAGTTTCAATAAATGACCATCCCTACAGTATAAATTCTGGTTATCTCTTGTTCTTTGAAACCACAATAATGGGGAAGACTGCTGACTTGGAAATGGTCCAGAAGACAATCATTGATACCCTCTACAAAGAGGGTAAGTCACAGAGGGTCATTACTGAAAGGTGTGGCTGTTCACAGAGTGCTGTATCAAAGCATATTACATGCAAAGTTCACTGGAAGGAAGAAATTGGGTAGGAAAAAGTGCACAGGCAACAAGGATGACCACAAGCTTGAGAATACTGTCAAGCAAAGCTGATTCAAACATTTGGGAGAGCTTCACAAGGAGTGGACTGAAGCTGGAGTCATACTGCATCAAGAGTCACCACGTTCAGACGTCTTCAGGAAAAGGGCTACCAAGCCACTTCTGAAACAGAAATCACGTCAGAAGCATCTTATCTGGGCTAAGGAGAAAAATAACTGGACTGTTGCTCAGTGGTCCAAAGCCCTCTTTTCAGATAAAAGTAAATTTTAGCCAACATGCCTGACCTGAACCCCATATGAAATCTATGGGATATTTTCAAGAGAAGGATGAGAAACAGTCAATCCAACAATCCAGATGAGCTGAAGGCTCAATAGTGCTTCAGCAGTGTCACAGGCTGATCGCTTCCATGCCACACCTCACTGATGCTGAAATCTGTGCTAAAGGACCCCGACCAAGTATTTAGTGCATAAATGAACATACTTTAAAGAACTTTAACTTTTCTGTTTTGCAAATCCTTTTCTTGATTGATCTTAGGAAATATTCAAATATTTTGAGATACTGGATTTTTGACTTTCATGAGCTGTAAGCTCTAATAATCAAAATTAAAACAAAAAAAATTTCATTTCAAAAAGCATTTCAGAATGTTTTCCACTTTTAATGTAAACTATAACCTGTACAACTCAATTAAAGAACAAACTGAAATCTTTTAGGAAAGGGGGAGTAAAAATAAAAAAACTAAAATAATGTGGTTGCATAAGTGTGCACACCCTCTTATAACTAAGGATGTGGCTGCGTTCAGAATTAAGCAATCACATTCAAACTCATGTTAAATAGGAGACAATACACACCTGCCATCATTTAAAGTGCCTCCGATTAAACCCAAATAAAGTTTAGCTGTTCTAGTAGGCTTTTCCTGACATTTTTCTAGGTCGCATCTTACAGCAAAAGCCATGATCCGCAGAGAGCTTCCAAAGCATCAGAGGGATTTCATTGTTAAGGGGAAGTCATGGCCTAATGGTTAGAGAGTCAGACTTGTAATCAAAAGGTTGCGAGTTCGAGTCTCGGGCCAGCAGGAATTGTAGGTGGGGGGAGTGAATGTACAGTGCTCTCTCCACCTTCAATACCACGACTGAGGTGCCCTTGAGCAAGGCACCGAACCCCCAACTGCTCCCCGGGCGCCGCAGCATAAAAATGGCTGCCCACTGCTCCGGGTGTGTGTTCACGGTGTGTGTGTGTTCACTGCTGTGTGTGTGTGCACTTTGGATGGGTCAGATGCAGAGCACAAATTCCGAGTATGGGTCACCATACTTGGTTGTATGTCACGTCACTTAAAAGGAGAAGGGTATAAAAAGAATTTCCAAGGCATTAGATATACCATGGAACACAGTGAAGACAGTCATCATCAAGTGGAGAAAATATGGCGCAACAGTGACATTACAAAGAGCTGGACGTCCCTCCAAAATTGATGAAAAGACAAGAAGAAAACTGGTCAGGGAGGCTGCCAAAAGGCCTACAGTACTGGCAAGTACTGGCTGTGTAGTAGTGACAACAATCTCCCATATTCTTCATATGTCTGGACTATGGGGTAGGGTGGCAAGAAAAACATCCAAGCCCGGCTAGATTTTGCAAAAACACATTTGAAGTATCCCAAGAGCATGTGGGAAAATGTGTTAGAGTTAGGGGTGTAACGGTTCACAAAATTCACGGTTCGGTACGATACGACACAGTGGTGTCACGGTTCGTCACGGTTCGGTACTTTTTCGATAGGGGGGCGGGGCAATTGGTTACGTCACAATGTTGGAAATATTTCTGTTTTAAACCATGAAGGTAAGCCAATGGATATCACACAAGCACGCATTTGCACATGTGCAAACTTTGCGCAATATTTATGCCGGTGAACATCTTAATCTCAGTCAATTCACTATAAGCAGAAAGTGAAAGTAAAAACGGAATGATGGAGTAATAACGGAGCTTTCAGCATCTCCAGCATCTCCAGCCACAGCCATATCACCCTGTAGCCCAAGACTGGTTGCCCACTGAAGCTAAGCAGGGCTGAGCCTGGTCAGTACCTGGATGGGAGACCTCCTGGGAAAACTAGGTTGCTGTTGGAAGAGGTGTTAGTGAGGCCAGCAGGGGGTGTTCAACCTGTGGTCTGTGTGAGTCCTAATGCCCCAGTATAGTGACGGGGACACTATACTGTCAAAAGAGCACCGTCTTTCGGATGAGACGTTAAACCGAGGTCCTGACTCTCTGTGGTCATTAAAAAATCCCATGGCACTTCTCGTAAAAGAGTAGGGGTGTAACCCCGGTGTCCTGGCCAAATTCCCTCCACTGGCCTCTGACCATCATGGCCTCCCAATAATCCCCATCCACTTGATTGGCTCTATGACTCTCTCTCCTCTCCACCTGTAGCTGGTGTGTGGTGAGCGCACTGGCGCCGTTGTACTGTGGCTGCCATCGTATCATCCAAGTGGATGCTGTACAGTGGTGGTGGTTGAGGAGAGACCCCCCACATGATTGTAAAGCGCTTTGGGTGTACAACAATACACAATAAAAGCGCTATATAAATGCATCATTCATTCATTCATTCATCTGACACCGCTTATTCTCTGAGAGACGACAAGAGACGAATCTACTTCAACATATGCTGATAACGATATAGGCTATAGCTGTTTTCATTTATTCCCTTAATATTTCTCTTGTGGCCCATACATAGTGAAAAAAAAAATGAGAAGAAACGTATTTAGTGTTAAACCGGTTGTTTTTGAAAGTCGGTTTTTAAAAGCTTTTTATTTCATTGATTTTTATTGATGACTGCAGTGTTAATATTTTAATTATAGGACTATAATTTATTGTATAGCCTAATAGACCTGTTTTAAAATACCTTTTTTTAAAAAAAAAACATTTTAATTGAGGAGTAAATAGCCTAATCTTATACTCGCAGCGTGGTGTGGTAATTATTGCAGGGCAAATTAATTGTAATTTTAATTTAATAATAAAAGTAACTTCATAATAATAATAATAGGTCTAATAAAAATAAGAATGTAACAGGCCTACATTAATTGGAAATGCCAAATACTCTTAATATTGCCAATAATTGATGTTTTTGACAATTTCTCTGGCTATCGTCGATACAAGATCATCTTTTGATGCACCCCAGCAAGAGTAGGTTATCACGGGGCAGACAGCACATTGCCTGTTACATCGTTTGGGCTGCCTTGTTGAGCGCAGTGGCACTGAGAACATTATATTTCACACACTTTAAACTCTCTTATTTTCCAAACGTAATAGGATTAGTCCAACGAATCGTTCGGTAATGCATACCGAACCAAAAGCCTTGTACCGAACGGTTCAATACGAATACACGTATCGTTACACCCCTAGTTATAGTCTGATGAAACCAAGGTTGAACTTTTTGGCCACAATTCTAAAAGGTATGTTTGGCACAAAAACAACACTGCACATCACCAAAAGAACACCATACTCACAGTGAAGCATGGTGGTGGCAGCATCATGCTTTGGGGCTGTTTTTCTTCAGCTGGAACTGGGTCCTTAGTCAAGGTGGAGGGAATTATGAACAGTTCCAAATACCAGTCAATATTGGCAGAAAACCTTCAAGCTTCTGCTAGGAAGCTGAAGATGAAGAGGAACTTCCTCTTTCAGCACGATAACAACCCAAAGCATACATCAAAATCAACAAAAGAATGGCTTCACCAGAAGAAGATTCAAGTTTTGGAATGGCCCAGCCAGAGCCCAGACCTGAATCCGATTGAAAATCTGTGGGGTGATCTGAAGAGGGCTGTACACAGGAGGTGCCCTCGCAATCTGACAGATTTGGCACATTTTTGCAAAGAAGAGTGGGCAAATATTGCAAAGTCAAGATGTGCCATGCTGATAGACTCATACCCAAAAAGACTGAGTGGTGTAATCAAATAAAAAGGTGCTTCAACAAAGTATTAGTTTAAGGGTGTGCACACTTATACAACCACATTTTTTTTTTTTTTACTCCCCCCCCCCACCCCACACACCTAAAAGATTTCAGTTTGTTTTTTAATTGTGTTGTACAGGTTATACATTAAAGGTGGGAAAAATTCTGAAATGATTTGTTTTCTAAATAAATACAACAAAACATTTTCTTGCGACCTTACGTGTATTATGACAAAATGCATTATGAAGAAGAATTGGACCTGTTCTGCAGGTGCATTAGAGCTAATATTAGCATCATGCTTCATAAGACAATTTATGAGATTAATAGTACACTTTTACTCAGAACTCACTTCAAACCACCATCGAGTGTTTGTAATAACTTCCTTTTGTGATCACATGTGGAATTTGGTTGTTTACTGTTGTTAAAATATGCTATTTATAGCCTTTTATATCGCTGCAAAAATTTGCATTTCAGATGTACACATTCATCTAAAGAAAATCACATACAAACCCTGTCCTGTCGTAATCGTGTGTTTATTATCTTATATAATCTATAGTGGCTGTTGTCATGTTTATTTCTGCTGTGTAAAAGTCTTAACATGTATGCTCTGGCTGAAACTCACGTTGTTTGTGATGTTACAACCGCCTCTCCGTGGTTAAGTTGCCAGGTATACATTCCAAGTATAATACACATTAGTAAAAGGATCTATTTAAATTTTTATTTGTCTATATACAGTTTGGGTGGCCGCTGTAGATTATAAAAGTAGCCCAAAAAACCGCAACCCATGGCTCTGTAATTTTTCCTGCGACTGTATTTTCAAAATAGCCCACAGCCACTTGTGCCGCTACCCTGACAACACTGGTTCGCTGTACCCTCATCACACAATGATAGATAACCTTCCGCGCTGCGATGACGGGAAGAAGTTGGGGTCAAACCTTATCAAATGATTAATTTGCGTAAAAAAATATTAACGTGTAAAAAATTTTGGATTAATCGCATGCGTTAACGCATTAACGTTGACACCCCTAATATATATATATATTTTTTTTTTGTAATTCAGTGTTTTTGTTTATTTTCAAAGTAGCATATAGGTTACAACAAGAAAATGTACCAGACAACTACTACCCCCCACAACCTCCCCCCAACCCACCGCACATCAGGAATTTGAAGAAAAAAATAAGTAAATAAATAAAAAAAATACAGATAAATAAATAAAATAACTACAAAAATAATAGAAATGGTTTAAATGTCCAAGATCTCCCTAACTGAAAATATACAGTTCTTCCACATAGACAAAATGACCGGTTTAGCATGAGTGGTCCGTGCTGATGACAGTTCCAAATACAGTATCTCAAGTAAGAAATGTAACCAATGCTTGATAGAAAGGTCATGAGGAGGTTTCCATCATTGAACCAAAAGTTTCTTTGCAGCAGTCGAGGCAGCCAACCAAAATTTCCAGTCCTTCTCTTTTAGAGGAAATTGAGAGTTGTCATTCAACAAAAACAGAACAGGGCCTTTGGGAAAATGAATCTTAGTGACCTTGTACAGAACATCAAGCACCATATCCCAAAAATCTTGCACATCTGGACATTCCCAAAGCATATGCATCAGCGTGCCCAAGCAACCTGGCCCACAAAAATTACAATAAGGATGTGGTGATAAACCTATAACATGTCTTGTGCGCATGGTTAAGTATGCCCTGTGAATAATTTTAAAATGGATGAATTGATGGTTGGGGTTTGTGGATGCATGAAATGTATTATCCCATACTGTTTCCCATTCAATGTTTCTATTAATGGGAATCAACTCAGCTAACCATGCTCTTGCTTTTGGAAAAATCTCTGCTTTATGAGTTGAAAAACAAAAGTAAAAATAAGAAACCGTTCCTTTGTTTGGTGCATTGTTAATCCATTTTACTACTGGATGAATTTGAAGGTCAGTACCCCATGGTACCTTATGTGCCCTTAATGCTGCACGTAATTTAAAATATAGAAATAAAGTATTCTGAGAAATATTAAATCTTTTAATTAATTCTTGAAAATCTAGTATTGATTTTTCTCCTTTTATGTCATTTAATGTTAGTATACCTTTTGTAGCCCAAGATGGCTGTACAAAAGGTTTTCCACCAGAAAGTAAATTCAAATTGTGCCAAATAGGGGTGTGAGTATGCCATACAGTTTTAGAAGAAAATAGAGATTCTACTTTTTTAAATATTTGGAGAGTATAGGACAGAATGGAACCATAATATAATGAGCATTTCCTGTAAGAAATACCAGAAAATAGAAAGTCTTGCATACGAATTGGTGAAATAAGATCATTTTCTATTTGTTTCCATGAAGACTGTGAACAAGGATCAAACCACTTCACAACTGAGAGCAGAATGAAGGACCAATGGTACCATTTAAAGTTGGGGCAACCCCATCCACCTTCCAATTTGCTTTTTTGAAGTGTAGACCACTTAATGCGGGGACGCTTTCCAGTCCATACATATTTTATCAGTAAAGAATCTAACTTTTTACAATAATTTGCTGGTGGGGAGAGAGGAAGCATGGAGCTAACAAAATTAATGCGAGGCAGAATATTCATTTTTATTGTTGCCATTCGGGAAGGTGGTGATGAAGGTAGACACATCCATCTCTGAATATCAGCTTCAACATTTTTATAAATGGATATATAATTAACATTTGAAATGAGAGATAAGGTAGGTCTCAGATCGATCCCCAAGTATTTAACTTGTGTTGATATCTGAATATTGTTATTATTAGGGACATTAGAACCTCCTGAATTGAGAGGCATCAAAATAGTTTTAGAGTGATTGATTTTAAATCCAGAAAATTTGCCAAATTCATCTAAGACTTTAAGGGCATTAGGGAGTGAACACTGCAGGTCAGATAAAAACAATAATGTATCATCTGCATATAGAGAGATAGAATGGACTGATGAGCCTAACTGAATTGGGGTGATATGCTTACACTGTCTAATGAACTGTGCCAAGGGTTCTATTGATAGATTAAACATAAGAGGGGAAAGTGGGCATCCCTGCCTCGTGCCTCTACAAATATTGAAGATATCTGAGATAAACCCACTGGTAGATACTCTGGCCATGGGATTGGTGTATAGGGTTTGTATCATTCTAATGAACTGATCACCAAAATTAAACTTTTTCAATGTGTACCATAAATAATCCCATTCCAGATGATCAAAGGCTTTTTCAGCATCGATAAATAGGAGGCCACTAGGTGTTTTCAATTTCCCTGATCTTAAGATCTTAAGATCTTTATGAAGAAGGCCCTTGGATATGGCGTCATTAATAGTACGTAACCAAATGTGACCTAGTAAATCCCACAGCACCAAATATAAATCAACTGGGATGCCGTCAATTCCCGGCGACTTCCCCTTATGTGAACCCAATACCGCATTATGCAATTCTTCCAGTGTAATTTCAGAGTCTAGACTATCAGCTTCTTCCTTTGAAAGTTTGGTTAAATTCGACTGGTCAAAAAAACTATTTAACTGGTCTATGATTGGGTTGCGTTTCTAAAGTGAATAATTTTTCAAAAAATGCCTTGAATGTTTTATTGATGTCTGTGGGATGCGAGGTGAGACCACTTTTAGGGCTTTTGATTGCTGAATGTTAAAACGTTGCTCATGTTTTTTCAGAGTGAGCGCAAGGAGTCGACTCTGTTTGCTTCCATCTATGTAATATTTATGTTTTGTAATATGCATTAAATATTCTGTTCTCTGTCGAAGCAAGTCATTAAGAGCAGCCCTTTCAACATTTAGTTTCTGTTGCGTTTCTTTAGAAAATGTACATCCTAATTCCTTCTCTAATTCCCCACATTTACTCTCCAATGCTGATAATTGTTCAAGATAGTTCTTTTTAAGTCTAGCAGAGAAGGAGATGGTATTATTCCTTAAAAACCCTTTGATAGATGCCCAAAACATGTCTTGATTAGAAACAGAATTTTGGTTTAAATTAATAAATTCAATCAGTTCTGCTCTCAGTTGAGAAAGAAAGTCTTCATTTTGTAGTAAAAAAGTATTAAACCTCCATCTGGAAGGTTTACAGAGAGTGTTAATCTGGAGATGTGCAAGCACGGCATTATGATCTGAGATGCTTTGTGGCATAAATTCAATATTATTTAGATCTGAAAGTAATGATGACGAAAATAAAATATAGTCAATTCTTGAGAATGACTTGTAACTTGGGGAAAAATAGGTATATTCTTTGGCTGTAGGATTATGTAGACGCCAAGCATCACACACATCTAAATCCATAGTGAACAGTCTCAATGCTGTAGAAGACTGAGATTGTGCTATTGAGATTGATGGATTGGAACGATCCAAAACTGTGTCAAGCACAGCATTCATGTCTGCTCCAATGATAATTGAGTAGCCATTAAGAGATAAAAGTGTTTTCAAAACATTTGGAAAAAAGAAGGTATCATATGAATTTGGGGCATAAATATTAACAAATGCCAATCTCTTTCCTTCTATTGAAGTACAACAATATGCAACTCTGCCATCATTATCTGAACCTGTATGTTCAACAGTGAAGTTAGAGTTACGTTTGAGTAAAATTATCACCCCTTTCTTTATAGAATTACAGCTTGATGACACGATGGGAATATAATGCCTGTTTTGCATTCTTTGGTTGTCCGATGCAATTAGGTGGGTTTCTTGGAGGAATGCTACATCAATCTTTTTTCTGTGTAGAAGATCTAAAACCTTTGTACGTTTGGTAGGAGCGTTTAACCCCCTAACATTCAGTGACAGAATGTTTATTCTAACCATAATCTATAATTGGGGAACTCACATAATTTGACACGTAAAGCTTATAGCATGCCAAAAAGCTATCCATTAGAATTTTCACAGAAGTACACAGAAAACTTGAAATTCCTGAGTGCTTTATGCGCCTAAGCGCCCCCTACCTCTCCCAAATCCCCCATTTAGCCAACGTCTGTGGCGATCGCGAGGCAATGTCTAAACACTAATCACCTCATCAGCCTCCCTGAGAATTTGACAATTGAGGAAAGTTAGATTTATAAAACAAAATAATCAAACGCAAAACTGTAGTCTAACATGGGAAACTCCCTAACTGAATTTTTGTTGCACAAAATTTTAACTAGGCACTAAAACATCTTTATCAACCAATCATACAGCAGTTAAATTGTAGCTCTTAATATAACAGTATCTGACACCCTAAACAGAAAAACATTTGTTATTAAAGAGCTTTTGAAATCAGAAAGCATTTGAACAAAAATAGAAATCTAGTTACCACTTCACTTTGATGAATTATAGCACGGATGTGAGCTGAAAACGACTTTTGTCCATGTATAACACCGGTTTGTTAGCAAAACAACAAAAGGTTTTTTTTTTTTCCTTTTTTTTTTTATACGGCCTCCACCATTGGTTCCTGGAACTGAAGATTTAGAGATCTGCGAGCTGTCGGAACCGTCGCACCATCCAAACCCTCAATGTATTTATCAGCGTCCTCCGGAGATTCAAACGAGTGTTTCTGGACCTTGTAGGTGACTCTTAGTAATGCTGGATAAATCAGGAACGTTTCGGCGCCTTTTTGGTGGAGCTTTGCTCTAACGGCCAAAAATGCCTTCCTCCTTTGCGCCGTCTCAGGACTGTAATCAGCATAGAATTCCAGACTCGTTCCTCCAGGCAGAGTGGGTTTTGCTTTACGTGCACCTTGAAGGATGGCTTGCCTGTCAGGATAGCGGAGAAGACGAAATATCATCGAATGTGGTTTGGGTGAGCATTTTTTGAAGAAAGCCGACGGGATCGTCCCCTTCCATTCCCGTTGGTAGATTAACCAGGCGGACATTGTTGCGACGCGACCGATCTTCCATATCACTGCAATTTCATTGCATCCGTTCAATCTGAGACAGGCAAAGATTTGTATCTTTTTTTGTTTTACGGAGACTGCCTTGAAGATTGTCCACGTTCGTTGTGATAGTCGCCAAACTTTTACTCAGAGAGTCCATTTCTTCTTTCAGTGTTCGAAGAACAGCACCATTCTCGTTGATATAGTCATTAAAGGGAATAAGAGCCGTCTTTATTGCCTCTGTTAGCATGCTGGGAACCATTTCGTGCATAGCCTTCTGTTGCGCTTCGATTGCATGGCTAACAATGGAGGCCACGTCGTCGAACGTTTTGAGGCGTTTTCCGCCCGCAGCTTGTTTTTGAGGAGACATCCCTTTTTTACCAGTTATATATACAGTATATACACTTGTCCCTAGGAGGGCATTTATAAATTACAGTTACAAAAAACAACAAGTAGTACACAAATTTAAAATATAAGTACACTAAAAATGACTACAAGTTTATTGATGGCTTTACATAATGAAAAAAGACAAAGTGAGCAAAGCTCAAAATCTTGTATTTACTTAGGATCTGACAATGATGGTATCTTATTTGCTTTCTATCTAAAATTTTCAAAGCTCTATTGTAAAGATATTCATCCTGATTAATTATGGATTGATTTGTCTGAGACAAATAGCTAATATACCATATGTGATAATATGATTGAATTTAAAAACAAAAAAGCATGATCATATGTTAAGCAATTTATTTTTTTTGTTTTGTTTTTTTGTTATCAACATTTTTTTTTTTGTTTTTTTTACAATTTCTTATTATTCTGAAGCTGGTAAGATTTGCCTTAATTGTTTATGCAACTTTTTAACATGACTTTTAAAATTTAACTGAGAATCTAAAATCATACCAATATATTTTTCTTCTTGTTCTATAATCTCATCTTTAATTCTAATGTTTAATTATTCTGTTGCCGGTAATTTTCTTATTGAAAAGCATATGGACTTTGTCTTTTTAGTATTTAAAGTTAAAAAAGAGGCATCAAGCCAAGCTGACACTTTCTCTAAGTTTCTTGTTAACTTTTCTTAAATTTCCACACAATTCCTACCAGATACGTAGATAACCATGTCATCAGCATACATTTGAAGACTTGCATCAGGACACACTTCTGGAAGATCATTAATATAAATGCTAAAAAGAATCGGACCCAAAATTGTTCCCTGAGGAATTCCTATATCAATATTATGAGGAACTGACTTAACATTATTAATGACAAGATTAAGGTTTTTGAGAGACTTGTTAAGAGCCACATTAGCTCATCCATCCCTGTTACTTTGGACCCTCTTCAGTTTGCCTATCGTCCCATAGATCCACTGATGATGCCATCTCTCACATACTCCACTCCTCCCTCACACACATTGACAGCAGCAATGGGAACTTTGCAAGGCTGCTATTCATAGACTATAGCTCAGCTTTCAACACCATAGTCCCCATCAAGCTGACTTCTAAACTCACAGGCCTCGGCCTAAACACTTCACTCTGCGACTGGATTCAAGATTTCCTCACCGGCAGACCTCAAGTGGTGAAGGTAGGCCAGTTCACCTCAAACTCCATCACCCTGAACGTAGGAGCCCTGCAGGGTTGTGTCCTGAGTCCCCTGCTCTACTCTCTCTACACACATGACTGCGTGTCCTCTCACAGATCCACATCTATTATCAAATTTGCTGATGATACTGTGGTTCTGGGCCTCATTTCCAACAATGATGAGACCGCATACTTGGACAAGGTAGAGAGACTCACATCATGGTGCCAGGACAACTGTCTCTCTCTGAATGTGAGCAAAACTAAAGAGATGATTGTGGACTTCAGAAAGAGACACCTGCTGCCCTACACTCCTCTTATGATCAGTGGGACCCCTGTGGAGAGAGTAAGCAGCTTCAAGTACCTCGGTGTAAACATCTCCGAGGACCTGACTGGGACTACACACATTCAAACACAGGTTAAGAAAGCCAGGCAAAGGCTGTACCATCTGCGACAGCTGAGGAAATGCAGGGTCTCTCCATCAATCCTGAAAACTTTCTATTCAGGGACCATAGAAAGTGTATTGACTCAGTGCATCTCAGTGTGGTATGGAAACAACTCCAGTCAAGACTGCAAAGCCTTGCAGAGAGTTGTGCGCTTAGCTGAGCGCATCTCTGGGTCTGCTCTCCCCTCTCTGCAGGACATCTACCTCAAACGCTGCAGAAGCAGAGCTGTCAAAATCATCAAAGACTCAAATCACCCCGGTAACTGTCTTTTCACTCTGCTGCCATCTGGTAAGCGCTTCCGCAGCCTGATGGCAAAAACTGAGAGACTTAGGAGGAGTTTCTTCCCCCAGGCCATCAGACTCCTGAACTCAAACTCAGCCTCTTAACATCATCATGACTTCACTTATTAATCACTCACAATCAGTAAGATATTCACACTCATTATTATCTACCTCATACTGACAGTGTCATTTGCACACATCACTTTCTGTGTTTTGGTATATTATTATTATTTTTATTTTTTTTCTGAAATTGCTGCTACATGTCAACCATGTACAACCTATTTGCACATTCCTCTCTTTTACAGTCATGCCTATCTTAATATTTAAGTCTACAGTATACTATCATGCACATTATTTTATATTCTATATTTTATATTTTGTTCTTTATATCTTTTTCTTTTTTATTCATTTAATTTTATGTATACTTCTTTGTGTTGTTTTTTTTCTATAATATTGCACTGTCCATGGAGCGGACCTGACTCACATTTCACTGCTGGTTAATACTCTCTGTATAATCGTTTATGTGACAAATAAATCTTGAACTTGAACTCTTGAACTTGAACTTGGACAACACTTTGTTCACGACTTTTTAAATATGGATCAAACCATAACAGATTGTTTTGATATATTATACTTTGTTATTTTTTACATCAAAATATTACGATTTACGGTATCAAATGCCTTTTTCAGATCCAGGAATACAGCACCAACTTTGAATCCTTTATCAAGTGACTGCTTAATATTTTCTAATAATAAACAAGTAGCTGTTTCTGTAGAAAACCAAATTGTAAAGGGTGTTTCTTTACCTTCTCCAGCACTTTAGAAAGAAATGAAGGAGCATTCGATCAGCAGAAGAGAACAGCAGTCTGTAAGTGTTTTGTCTTGTTTTATTAGATTTCAGCTCATTATCGTTGCTAGGAATTCCCATTATTTTTGCATACTCGTGCTTTACCTGGTAAACGCTTCGCATCGCGTTTGTTCTCGTGCTTATCGCGGGAGTTCAGTTTGGATTACTAAGATGAGTAAGGCGTGGTCTAAGCCAGAGAAAGCACTTATTTACCGATCAGTGACTTTGTTAAAAGGAGCAGTTCGATCAGCAGATTAGAGATATCTTTAGCAGTATGTAAGTATTTAATGTCATTAATAATTCTCATTAGATTACAGCTCAGTTGATGCACTTCCTAGAATTTCATTATAATTTGCATACTGTATTATACCTGGTAAACGCTTCGCAAATCGCGTTAGTTCATCGTGCTCATCGCGACGTTCCCAGTTACGGTTTGCCTAAGTAAAAGGCGTGGTCTAAGCTTTAGAAAGTACTTATTTACCGACTGCAGTGACATCTTGTTAGAGGAGCATTCGAATCAGCAGAAGAGAACAGCAGTCATGTAAATATATTTGCAATTCTTGTTTGAGTCATGCATAGATGTTCAGCTCCAGTTGTCGTTGCTAAGAACCATATTTATCCTGAGCTTTACTTCTTGGTTTTACCTGTAAACCGTTCGCAAGTCGCGTTTGTTCTCGTGCATTATCGCGGATGTTACCCAGTTTCGGTTTGCTAAGTAAGGCGTGGTCTAAGCAGAGAAATACTTATTACCGACTCAGTGACATTTGTTAGAAGGAGCATTCGATCAGCAGAAGAGAACAGCAGTCTGTAAGTGTTTGTCTTGTTTTCTCATTAGATTTCAGCTCAGATTGTCGTTGCTAGGAACCATTATTTTGCATACTGTGTTACCTGGTAAACGCGTTCGCAAGTCGCGTTTGTTCTCGTGCTTATCGCGAGTTCCAGTTTCGGTTTGCTAAGTAGAAAGACTGTCTAAGCCAGAGAAAGTACTCTGTTTACCGGACTCAGTGACATTTGACGTATCGTAGCATTCGATCAGCAAAGAGAACAGCAGTCTGTAAGTGTTGTCTTTTTTCTCATGTAGATTTCAGCTCAGTTGTCGTTGCTAGAACCATTATTTGCATACAGTGTTTTACCTGTAACGCGTCGCAAATCGCGTTAGCATGGCGCTAGCTAACGCCGAAGATCATGAGTTTCGGATTCCCAGGGAAAGCTAAGAGCTGATAAAATGTAAAACTGTAACTTGAATGCACCATGTAAGCCTCGCTTTGGATAAAAGCGTCTGCTAAATGCATAAATGTAAATGTAAATTTAATAAATGTATCTACAATACGACTGATATTAATCACAACATTTATTTACTTGATTATGTTGTAAAACTTCATTCCAATTTATTGCCATTATTTCCTTCTCAAATTCAGCCTTGGCTTTAGGAGGAATCTCAAAATTTACTAATCCATCAGGATTATTATGATACCTAATCTTTTTTTTTTTTTTTTTTTTTCTAGCAATTAATACCATATTATTAGGGATGCACCGAATGTTCGGCAACCGAAATTGTTCGGCAGAAATAGCAAAGAAAACTATTTCGGTGTTCGGCCGAATAAGCGAAAAGACCGAATAAATTGGACCGAACAATGACGTGACGCGATCAAATAGAGGCGCGGACTAATGCAGCAAATGTGTCTGCAGTGTGAAAGTATTTAAAACTGTCAGAGAGAGACGCAAAAAACATTACAAGCACCGACAGCGAGAGACTGCTTTGTGCTGCATCACATGTCTCCGATGAGAAGAGGAAGAGGTGTTTGATGCTGGTTACTGTGATGATTGAATTCGCGATAAACTGCAGAATGTTATGTTTTCTAATACACGCACGGACTGCATTTATTCAAACAGCGCTGCACGAGCTCGCGGCGCCAGGGTATGAGGCGCCATGTAGGATTTAAATCAAACATCGCTTATCAATACATACATAAAACACGTGTATATACACCTATAAATTACTCACATATACATGTATACATGGGCGTTGCTAGGCCATTTTTAGGGGGGCTTTAGCACCCCTAAATTTCTGCTCACCCCCCCTAAAAATCTTGCGATTCTTCCCCTTTAAATTGCAAATGAAAACGGCAGCAGACTTCGGCTCCTCTCCATCTTTCTGCGCGTTCTTCAATCCACAGACTGCGGTGGCGCAGAGGTGTGTGTTTATCGATAGATTGTTATAATATCTACATCTATGCAGTTCTGTGTCATAAATACAGTTTACAAAAAGTCATGGGAGAGCAATCGGTTTCCAATCTACTGTAAAGTTTTCGCTGCATTCACCACTCATCACACCACAGCTGTTTCCTTCAAACACATATGAACGCATACTTTATAAAACGATCACGTTATTGCTATTTTCATTTGAAAATTTAGCTTTCAATATAGAACATAATATTACAGTGCATGTGGCATTAACTACCATACAGTTATGCATAGAAATGATTAAAGACAGTGACAGACAGCACTCAGTCAGTGCACTCATTTTAATTGATATCAGAGTGATTGACAGAGATTGACACATTGTGTGTGTGTTTTGTATTAATTAAAAAAATATATATACAGTATATATTGTTTGAATTGAATTTATATAGAACCTAATATTATTTATGAAGCTAAAATGAACTAGATAACTTGATCAAAATTCTGGTAAAATATAGTAGATTTTGTCTGCCAATTTCCACCAAAAAGCAGCAGTAGTGTCAAAGGATAAACAGATAAATGTTCTGACGTTATTGACACTCAACAATAAATTATTAATTGTCTTTCACAGTCAAGTTAACTAAATTTCATTTTTTTGGTTTCTCAGTTGTCGTTGCTAGGAACCATTATTTTTGCATACTGTGTTTTACCTGGTAAACGCGTTCGCAAGTCGCGTTTGTTCTCGTGCTTATCGCGGGAGTTCCCAGTTTCGGTTTGCTAAGTAGAAAGGCGTGGTCAGCTGACTTCAGGGACTAATAATTAGGCAAGTATAAAACTGGTTTGTACACCGCGGCAGCGGTCGCGGCAGCCCTCATGTGAAGCCCTCCTCGTGTGAAGACCGACGAGTGTAAAGACGATCGACTCTACCTTGCACGACTCCACCGAGCAAGGACACCGACAAGGCACTTGAGTATTGCTTTCTCATCTTTCTTTACCTCTTGTCTAACTTGTACTCATCTAATTGTTGAATCAATTGTACTCACTATGTGCTTTCAAATCTGTACTATCACTACTAACACTCGGAGAGCACGCGCTGTACGTTGGAGGCAGGCCAATCCTAATAATCTACGAACGGTCCCTTTGTCCTCTACTACTTTACTCTCTGTTCCAATTGGTCTTTGGAACTGCCAGTCTGCTGTAAACAAAGCAGATTTTATTCCTTCTATTGCTACCCATTCCGGTCTCAACCTCATGGCCCTAACTGAGACTTGGATCAAACCTGAGGACACTGCCACTCCTGCAGCTCTCTCCACTAATTTCACGTTTTCCCACACCCCTCGCACGATTGGGAGGGGTGGAGGCACTGGTCTCCTTATCTCAAACGAATGGAAATTTGATCTTCTACCATCTCCTACAGGCAACAGTTCATTTGAATCTCATGCGATTACTATTACTCACCCTGCTAAAATCCACGTTGTAGTTGTGTATCGTCCCCCAGGTCAACTGGGTGACTTCTTGGAGGAGTTGGATGTGTTACTCTCAAACTTTCCTGAAGATGGTACTCCTCTGGTACTGCTCGGTGACTTCAACATCCACCTAGAAAAACCCCAGGCTACTGACTTCAACACTCTTCTCACTTCATTTGACCTCAAACGAGTGTCTACTACGGCTACTCGCAAATCAGGTAACCGACTGGACCTCATCTACACACGCTACTGCTCCACTGACAACACATTAGTAACTCCGCTGCACACCTCAGACCACTTCCTCATCACTTCTAACCTCACACTAACTCCTGACATAGCACACGCCCCTTCGCAGGTCACCTTTCGACGTAACCTACGCTCGCTCTCTCCCTCTCGCCTATCCTCAATGGTTTCATCCGCACTACCTTCACCCTCTCAGTTTTCAGCACTCGACACAAACAGTGCTACTGACGCTCTTTGCTTCACTCTAACATCTTGCTTAGACAACTTTTGCCCCCTTTCATCCAGATCAGCACGCGCTACCCCCTCTGCCCCCTGGTTGTCCGATGTTCTCCGTGAACATCGTGTTAAACTAAGGGCTGCAGAGAGGAAATGGCACAAATCCAAAAACTCTACCGACCTTAGTGTGTATCAGTCACACCTCTCTTCCTTCTCTGCAAATGTCTCCACTGCTAAAATGACATACTACCACAACAAAATTAACAACTGTTCCGACTCTCGCGCACTCTTCAAAACGTTCTCTTCTCTTCTCTGTCCACCTCCCCCTCCTCCTTCATCAACTCTTACAGCTGATGACTTTGCAACTTTCTTCACAAATAAAACAAAAACCATCAGTGACCAATTCCTCACAACGCAAACTAATAATAACTTCATAACAACAAATACACAATCTCTCACCTCCTTTTCTCCTCTCTCGGAGACGGAGGTTTCCAAACTCATCCTTTCCAATCATCCCACTACTTGTCCGCTAAATCCTATCCCCACTCACCTCCTTCAAGCCATTTCTTCTTCGGTCGTACCTGCTCTTACTCACATTATCAACACCTCGCTTAACACTGGTACATTTCCCACAGCATTTAAGCAGGCTCGGGTAAGCCCACTGCTTAAAAAAACTGCTCTAAATCCAGCACTTTTAGAAAACTACAGACCGGTATCCCTTCTTCCATTCATTGCAAAGTCACTTGAGCGAGTTGTGTTCAACCAACTCTCTCTGTTTCTTGCACAGAACAACATTCTGGACAACAACCAATCTGGCTTCAGAAGTGGACACTCAACTGAGACTGCCCTACTCTCGGTTACAGAGGCCCTGAGACTGGCAAGAGAAGCTTCCAAATCCTCTGTACTCATCTTGCTGGATCTGTCTGCTGCCTTTGACACAGTTAACCACCAGATCCTCATGTCCATCCTCAGAAAGATGGGCATCTCAGGAACCGCCCTCCTGTGGTTCGAGTCTTACCTCTCAGATAGGTCCTTCAGGGTGTCTTGGAGGGGTGAGGTTTCAAAGTCACAACTTCTTGCTACTGGAGTTCCTCAAGGCTCAGTGCTTGGACCACTTCTCTTCTCCATCTACATGTCGTCATTAGGATTGGTTATTCAGAAGCATGGCTTTTCCTACCACTGCTATGCTGATGACACTCAACTCTACTTCTCATTCCAACCAGATGATCCGACGGTAACAGATCGCATTGCAGCCTGTCTGAGTGACATTTCTAGCTGGATGATGGACCATCACCTTCAGCTCAATCTTGCTAAGACAGAACTGCTCGTGTTCTCTGCCAACCCATCACTTCACCACAACTTCTCTATACAGCTGGGTTCATCAACCATAACTCCTTCCAGGACTGCCAGGAACCTTGGAGTTGTGATCGATGATCAGTTAAGCTTCACAGACCATATTGCTACAACGGCCCGGTCCTGCAGATTTGCCTTATACAACATTAGGAAGATTAGGCCCTTCCTGCAAGAGCAAGCTGCACAACTCCTTGTCCAAGCTCTTGTTCTCTCCAGACTGGACTATTGTAATGCTCTCTTGGCGGGCCTTCCCGCATGTACTATCAAGCCTCTGCAACTGATCCAGAATGCAGCAGCCAGAGTGGTCTTTAATGAGCCAAAAAAAGCTCACGTTACCCCTCTCTTCATCAGGTTACACTGGCTACCAATAGCCGCTCGCATCAAATTCAAGGTACTGATGTTTGCCTACAAGACCACAACTGCCACTGCACCAATATACCTAAACTCGCTGGTTCAAACTTATGTGCCCTCCAGAAGCTTGCGTTCTGAAAGTGAACGACGTCTTGTGGTGCCATCCCAAAGAGGTACCAAATCACTCTCACGGACCTTTTCCTGGACTGTGCCCAGCTGGTGGAATGACCTCCCGATCTCAATTCGAACAGCTGAGTCTTTAGCCATTTTCAAAAAACATCTAAAGACACATCTTTTTCGCCAGCACCTGACTAACTAATACTAACTTACCTATTCTATTTAAAAAAAAAAAAAAAAAATCCTAGCTACGTGTACTGTGCTAGACTAACTGAGACTTGTCATGACACTTGTATACTGTTGCTCTCTCGATGGTCTGATTGCTTCTATATTGTTCTCCTCATTTGTACGTCGCTTTGGATAAAAGCGTCTGCTAAATGATTAAATGTAAATGTAAATGTAAATGTAAATGTAAGAAGACTAATTGGTCTATAGTTAATCATATCATATAAATTCCCAGATTTGAAAATCAGCTTTACCAATGCTTCAGTACTGATAGAAAGATTACTAAGATGAGTAAGGGGCAAAAGCACTAACATTTTTTTTAAAAAAGGCAGTGTCAAGATTATATATATCTTTAGAATATGTAGTATTTAATTCATTAATAATTCTCATAATTACAGATTGATGCACTTCCTGAATTTCAAATAATTTAACATTATCCTCTATATTCTCAAATTGATTAGCATCTTCATCCACGTCTAAGTACTGCCTATCAACTTCAACTTTTGAAAAATTAGATGCAAGATCTTTTATTGATTGAATAAAAAAAAATCATTAAATATATTTGCAATTCTTTTTGAGTCATGCACAATGTCATCTCCAACTTTAAGAATATATTTATCCTGAGCTTTACTTCTTGGTTTTATTAAACTGTTAATTTGTTTCCATATTATGTTACCATTTCCCTTAGCTTCAGATAATATGTGAATGTAGTAATTTGATTTTAAAGTACGAAATTCCTTAGTTACTCGATTTCTCAGTCCTTTAAACAATTGCAAGTCTATTTCATGTCTAGTTTTAAGAAAAGACTTTAAGGCATGATCTCTGTTTTATTAATTGACGTTTCGTATCGTTTATCCAAGGAAGCTGTATTTTTCTATGTGATATCTTCCGACATTTTGAGCTACAGGTTTTCCTGTAGCTCAAATGGTAGAGCATGGCGCTAGCAACGCCAAGATCATGAGTTCGATTCCCAGGGAAAGCAAGAGCTGATAAAATGTAAAACTGTAACTTGAATGCAATGTAAGTCGCTTTGGATAAAAGCGTCTGCTAAATGCATAAATGTAAATGTAAATTTAATAAATGTATCTACAATACGACTGATATTAATCATAAATTCATCACAACATTTATTTACTTGATTATGTTGTAAAACTTCATTCCAACTTATTGCCATTATTTCCTTCTCAAATTCAGCCTTGGCTTTAGGAGGAATCTCAAAATTTACTAATCCATCAGGATTATTATGATACCTAATCTTTTGTTTTTTTTTTTGTTTGTTTTCTAGCAATTAATACCATATTATTAGGGATGCACCGAATGTTCGGCAACCGAAATTGTTCGGCAGAAATAGCAAAAAAAACTATTTCGGTGTTCGGCCGAATAAGCGAAAAGACCGAATAAATTGGACCGAACAATGACGTGACGCGATCAAATAGAGGCGCGGACTAAAGGCCCTTTCACACGGGACGCGGCAGTCGCGAGTGTCTAGTTCATTTTCAATGGGAGACATGCGGAAAGCGGCAAACCGCAAGCGGTTTTGCTGGCGGCGCGGAGGCGGAGCGCAAGCGGTGCTCGTGCACCCAAAATCCTGCCGCTTCCACGAGCACGGCGCTTCGCGGCAGGCGCCGCCAAAGATAAAAATATTTTATCTTTTTGTGAGCGGCAGCGGCAGCCGCGTCGGTTTCAACCAATCAGAGAACTGATTATTAACAACCACTTGTAACATTTCACTGATGAAGATCTCTGTAAATCCTACTGGAATTCCCGGAGTTGTGTGATCCATCAAAATCTCAGAGGTATAATAATAATAATTTAAAAAAATCCAGATTGTGAGTGTACCAGTTTGTTAATGAAGAAGCTAGTAGGCGCTCCCATAAAACGATAAATAGCAAATAACACCAACACAAAACTTGCATTGTTTTATTTATTTAGTTTAGGAAATACAAATGTGATTTGTTGTTTGTAACTATGGTAACGTTCGCCCTGAGACCGCGTCGCGAACACCGCCTCCACTGCACAAAACGCATCCACTACAAGAGAAGGCGGCAGCCGCGCGGCGATTCCACCGCTTGCCGCGTCCCGTGTGAAAGGGCCTTTTTAATGCAGCAAATGTGCCTGCAGTGTGAAAGTATTTAAAACTGTCAGAGAGAGACGCAAAAAAACATTACAAGCACCGACAGCGAGAGACTGCTTTGTGCTGCATCACATGTCTCCGATGAGAAGAGGAAGAGGTGTTTGATGCTGGTTACTGTGATGATTGAAATCGCGATAAACTGCAGAATGTTATGTTTTCTAATACACGCACGGACTGCATTTATTCAAACAGCGCTGCACGAGCTCGCGGCGCCAGGGTATGAGGCGCCATGTAGGATTTAAATCAAACATCGCTTATCAATACATACATAAAACACGTGTATATACACCTATAAATTACTCACATATACATGTATACTATTGGATGTTCAATATATATATATGAAATACACGTGCACACTAATATGAAATCCATACCAATACACCTTATGTTAGTAATGAATGCATACACTTGTGAATAACTTGCACATATAAACTTGACGCATGCATACACCTATAAAATCTGTGGCCCACCCAATGAGAAGTTGGTAATTTTCCAAATGGATGTAATTTATTAAACGATAGTAATAAACATCTTATTTCACTGTAATTTTATATATTTATTAAAACATATTAAACGCTTGCTTTCATGGTCAATTACAGGTCGTTTCTTAGTTTCCCCTCTTCCTATAGGTGCATCAAGCTTGTCAAAATGATGATGATTCGTCCGTTTCTGTTAGTCCCACCCACAACGTTATGTTTACGACGTAAGGATAGTAAAATGCGCGCGTTTGTGGAGTTAAATTTGAAAATAGCCGAGTTGAGAAATCATAAATCAGATAAATTCTTTAAAAAGTAAAAGTCTTAGCAATAAATCCGGACCGTCTACAAATGAAACCCGACAGACCACCTGCGGGTGCTGGATTTATCGATCAGAAACTTCTGAACCAAACGTGTTTGAAGCATCATATTAGTATAGGTAACGTTACAGTGTTTGATCCGCTAAAAAGAGGCATCCTTTGTGGAAAGAAACACATAAACTTTGTGCTGGATCCTGGTCGCCACAACAAACTGCATAATTTGCAGCTGCGCACATTTCTGCGGTCCTCGATGTGCGTGAACTGACAGAGACGTTTGATTATGAAATCATCTGCAAAGCCCCGTTGTTTCACACTGACTGAGGTAATGCTTTTTAATACACTTCCTTTAATTAACGTTAGTTAATGCATTAACTAACATTAGCAATACATTTGTTACCGTGTTGTTTATTCATCTTTGTTAACCAGCTCATGCAAATGTTAACAGATACAACTTTGAATTTTAATAATGTCCTAAATTTTGAAATGAACATTAATATAACAAATTACTAATGTTAATGCATGATTTAGAAGTACTGTGTAATGAACCTTGGTGCTGTATTTTGTGTTGGCAATTTGACATGCAGTTTTCATATGCTACACACCTGGCCCACCCAGTTTTATGTAGGCCCACCCACTTTAAAATTTCTGGCTACGCTAGTGCTATAAACACTCGCTTATACATATAAACTCGATCCATGCATATACACCTACAACACCACACGCACATACATATAAACTCGCTGCATGCAGACACACCTATACATACTCGCTTATACATATAAACTTGATCCATGCATATACACCTATAAACACACACACATACATATAAACTCGATGCGCGCATACACCCATAAAACACTCGCGCAAACATATAAAATAAAATTCACAAACGTATACAATTCTGATAAGAAAGACGCATGCTTTAGTTGTGCATATATGTAACTTATATGCAAGTGATTTCATATGTGGATGTGCGTGAACTTTTCAGTGTTGCCAAACCCCTCCCTCAGAAAATCTCTAGAACCACCCTCAAAAGTCTCCATTTTTCAAAAAAAGTCGCCAAATATGAAAAGATAGTAAATACAGGTAAATTTGGTAAAGGTAAAGGAAAGTAAAAATATATATATATATATATATATATATATATATATATATATATATATATATACTTTACAAATGATGACAGTATAAAAAATATAACAAAAGATGAAGTAGGCCTATAACAAAAAAATCTGAAGTGAAATTAGGAAATGCTTAGGCCTACTTGTAACTCTACACGACACATTTGAATCAGTAAATTCTTCCTGTGATCTGCAAGCACATCAGACATGATGGAAATTAAGTAAAGACACAATGTTGGGCATTTGTTTCATGTGTCACCAAAGTGCATCCCTTATTGGATGATATTAGACTCAAATTGATTTATAGATGCACGCACAATTATCCATGGACTGCATAAATTGTATGCGTGTATCTTACTAACCACAAACAAATGCCTTTCAATTTGAGTCTGTGGGATTAAATGATTGTGCAGCAATTTATACAAATACAGACATGTTTGCGAATAAAAATGTTATGTTCTGCATTAATATATCATAAATTGCTCATAAAAAAAGGAATCCGTGCATTTGCGGATCAGGTGACACGCGTGCATTTATCGACGTCTTGTTCGAGTCAATCTTGTTCGGTTCATTTGGATTTTGACACTTCATTTTCGCAGTTTACAACATTTCACGACCCTCATACACACAACTACCAATGAACAAAGCCCAGTGCAATTCATTAACGCGTACACGATTTGAAAAATTCGCAAATGTGCGTCACTACACTGAAACAAATGCTTTTCAATCAGTGTCTGCAGAGTTAAGAATTGCATTAATGTGCAGAATTTTGTTCAAATAGATATATATTTGTGAATACAAATGTTATAGTTTGTATTAAAGTATCATCATTTGTGCATGTAGCGATTAAAATGTGCATTTGTAAATCAGGCGACACGCGTGCATTCATTCACATCTCTTCTGAGTCGATTCTATTTGATTCATTTGAGTTTTGAGACATTCGTTCCGCCCTTTTAGCCTTGTTCAATCCACACACACACAGCTCGCGATCCACACGCAGCTGAGCCTAAGAAAATCAGCGACCACTAGATGGCACTAGAGACTGTGCGCAGTCCATTGTGTACAGCTTTATGAATGTTACACTGTGTTTTCTTTGTTTCTTTTTGGGTTGGCTGATCTGCTATGCCCGTATATAATAAAGATGGTTTGTCGAACTTTTTGTAACTTAACTTGTCTTAAGACACAGAATAGCTTATATTAATTTTGCCAAACAATAAATTTGTGACGATACCTTGTCTTTTTTTTTTTTTTTTTGTAATTCAATGGCACGATGGCAGTTATTCCTTCCTCGTATTATTATTATTATTATTATTATTATTATTATTATTATTATTATTACTATTATAGTCGCTCATTTCAGCCATTTTTACACGTTTATATTAAATTATTTAAACTATTATATTCACTTAAACTATAAGCCTATTGCAATGAGCCTTTTATAAGCTATTCCGCGCTCAAGCTTATGCATAAAGCCTGCTGGCTAAAGGAATGATAATGAATGTCTAGGGGAAAAAATAGCTAGAACATATTTTATTTACTTATTACTAAACTGTTTTCTGAGTCAAGTGTCGGCTGCAAAGATGAAGTAGGACAGTGATTCGCCATCTCATATTTCCACTGTTCGATCGCGTCACGCACTGCATTGCAAACGTTGCAGCCAAATACAGTCAACCAAACATATATACCCTATAGAAACTAGTGGTAATCTAGATAGTGGTTAATTAAAATAGCCCGTGGTTAGTACAATTCGTGTCGTTCAGCCTGAGCTCGGGCCAAGCACATATTTGCTCATGTGAAGACCATGATTTTTTTTTTTTTTTTGCCGGAAAGTACAAAGCCTTGTTTACATTATAGTTTGTATCATTCAAATTCAAATGTGCCAACATTGTGAATATGGAAACATTTGGATTCGTGCTGATAATATTTTGAGATACTGATTTTTGACTTTCATTAGCTGTAAGCTCTAATCATCAAAATAAAAAAATTAAAAATAAACTTTTGAAGTGTTTTACTTTACATGTAATGAATCTAAAATACATGAAAGTTTCACTTTTTGAAATAAGTTACAAGAAAAAAAATAAGTTTTTCACCATATTGCAATTTTCTGAGATGCACCTGTATTATTTATTATGTAAACCAGGCTTTGTACTTTCCGCCCAAAAGAAAAAAAAAAATCATGGTCTTCTTCACATGAAAAATCATCTTCACATGAGCAAATATAAAGTTGTTGTATTTTGAGAAAAACGGGCTATTTATAATGGATAATAATAATAATAATAATAATAATAATAATAATAATACAAACAATGAATAACTGACAACGTGCCACTGAATAACAAAAAAAAAAGACAAGGTATCATCACAAATTTATTGTTTGGCAAAATTAATATAAGCTATTCTGTGTCTTAAGACAAGTTAAGTTAGAAAAAGTTCGACAAAACATCTTTATTATATACGGGCAGAGGAGATCAGCCAAACCAAAAATAAACAAAGAAAACACAATGTAATATTCATAAAGCTGTACACAATGGACTGCGCACAGTCTCTAGTGCCATCTAGTGGTCGCTGATTTTCTTAGGCTCAGCTGCGTGTGGATCGCGAGCAGGGCCGTTTTAACCATTGGGCTAGGCGGGGCTAAAGCCCCGGGGCCCGAGCAAGGAGGGGGCCCGTGATTGGCTGTGGGGTACATTGACTGGCACGCCGATCGCCAAAAACCACCACGCCCCCCCACTTATTAGCGCTGTTATTTAGTTGAGCTTTTCCGTAAATTCCATGCATTTGCATTTGAGATTGAAGTGTAAAGTCTGAATTCGGTTTACCAATCAAATGCATTTATTCTGTATTTGACTTTTGAACGATATGTGCACGTATCTATCAGGTGATCGCTGCACAGTATGTCTCCATTCACCTCCACTCTTCACTTCGTTCTGGAGTAAAATGGAAATGGTCTCGCAAAGAACAATATTCGATAAGTAAAAATGTCAGCAATTCCGAGAGGGGCTCAAAAAAATGTAAAAATCCAAATATGAAGAACAGAAAAAAAACAAGTTAGTAAAATCCCCAGCTATCGGGTTATTTTACTAAAGCTATGGAGTGGAAGTTGTTGAAACAGCAAGTGGACCGCGCACAGCTGTCCACTTTTTATTCTGCGCAGAGCACAAAAAAAAAAAAAACGGCATCATCGTCCACACAGATTTTAGGTTAGTGTGATTATTAACTGGATGAACAGTATATTGGTTTTGTGTTTGAACAAACTCTATTCATTTAAGTGTTGGGAGATAATCCGGTAGAAATATATCAATCGTTTTGTGCATCAAGATGTAGGCTAAGCTTATCATTTAAACGCGTTTTAAGCAGGTTTTAAACCAAAGTTTAAACTGTTAATGAACATTAAGCAGTGGGGCAGAATTCATTCTGGTAAATGCGTGCATTAAAACGGTTTCAGCCCGATTTCGCGCGGCGCGCACCTGCTCGTACTGGCTGAATAAACTTTTCGCTCCTTGTGCTTAAACGTTCAAATACAGTTAAGTGTAAAAAAAAAAATATCGTCTTTGCGAGTATCCTCGTAAACACAGTTATTTGTGTCTTAAATGAACGTTAATATTTAAAGATAAAGCATGTGTAGTGTTAGATATGAGATCCTGGATATGATGAGATCTTAAAAGGATAGTTCACCCAAAAATGAAGATACTGTCATCATATACTTAAACTCAAATTGTTCTAAACCTCTATGAATTTCTTTGTTCTCCTCAACATAAAAGAAGATACTTTGAAAAATGTTTCTGTTTCTGGTCCCCATTGACTCCAAATATAGTGTATTTTTTCATACTATGGAAGTCATTGGGGGCAACTGTCTGATTACCAGTGTTGTTCCAAATATACTGTATTATTTTGCATTCAACAGCAGAAGGAATCTCATTCAGGTTTAGAACAACAACAGCATTTTCATTTTTGGGTGAAATATTCCTCTAAAGCAGCCTAATATCTGCTGTTGCCATTTGTGTAAATAATGTAAATCAAACATCAGAAAGAAAATCACTTACTGTCCTTGACTGAATCACTTTTGTAAAATAAATAAGAATGAATGTATATTGAATACAGTGGACACCATTCAGTCTATTTGTACATTTTCTTTATACATCATAATATTATTCAGTGCTTTAAGTATTTCAAGTAGGTCGATTTCTTATGATTTTTGTTCTGTTGTAGCCTAATTTGTGACTGTTTACTTGTCTTCAGTAAGCTTATTTTTACTTAGGCTAGTATTATCTTTTGTGATATTGAAATTGGTAACAAAAATTATGAAATTCCAGTGCATCAATAATTTTGATATGGGATAAAAATCCTATTTAAGGCTTATATATATATTAGCTTTAAATAGGATTTTATCCCATATATATATATATATATATATATATATATATATATATAATTATTGTGATGGGGGGGGGCCCTGCAGTAAGTCATAGCCCCGGGGCCCAGTGCAGTCTTAATGCGGCCCTGATCGCGAGCTGTGTGTGTGGATTGAACAAGGCTAAAAGGGCGGAACGAAAGTCTCAAAACTCAAATGAATCAAATAGAATCGACTCAGAAGAGATGTGAATGAATTCACGCGTGTCGCCTGATTCACAAATGCACATTTTAATCGCTACGTGCACAAATGATGATACTTTAATACAAACTGTAACATTTGTATTCACAAATATGTATCTATGTATCACAAATATGGCGGAAGAGCACTTTGCAGCACTTCGACCTCGGCGCAGTAATATCATCACTCCTGAAAACTCCCCCTCTCGCTCTCCCTGATAGTGATAGTGCAGGCCACGTTGGTTGTATTGACGGAAGAGGGAGAGGGAGAGTTTTCAGGAGTGATGATATTACTGCGCCGAGGTCGAAGTGCTGCGAAGTGCTCTTCCGCCACACATTATAGTTATCATTTTTATCCGCTTAGAAAATCGCCACGTTTTATTTTGTGTCACCATACTTACTCGTGTAACTACTCATGTAACCGTCTTTAAATAGGGAAAACATGGAAGTGTTTGGTGGCTTCTAAATTTATCCCAGTTTGGATCCTAAGAAATGAATGGTGCTAAGCTAAACGCTAGCATAGTGGTGCCGCGCGCTAGAGGGATTAAGTGCACGGACTGAGACCGGAGAGGTGCATATCAACTCGTCTAAGTTGAGGGAAGAACATATTGGAATATGGAAAAACGGTGGCGTTTTCCTTTAAGCATTTTCAAATGTCCCGCCAGAAGTGCCGCTGCTTGCTTTTACACTGAAATGCCTTCCTTTTACACTGAAATGCCTTCCGTTTGCACTGAAAAGTTCACGCACATCCACATATGAAATCACTTGCATATACATACATACACAACTAAAGCATGTGTCTTTCTTATCAAAATTGTACACGTTTGTGAATTTTATTTTGTATGTTTGCGCGAGTGTTTTATGGGTGTATGTGCGCATCGAGTTTATATGTATGTGTGTGTGTTTATAGGTGTATATGCATGGATCAAGTTTATATGTATATGCGAGTATGTATAGGTGTGTCTGCATGCAGCGAGTTTATATGTATGTGCGTGTGTTGTTGTGGGTGTATATGCATGGATCGAGTTTATATGTATAAGCGAGTGTCTATAGGTGTATGCATGCGTCAAGTTTATATGTATACGCAAGTTATTCACAAGTGTATATGCATTCATTACTAACATGTATTGGTATGGATTTCATATTAGTGTGCACGTGTATTTCATATATATTTTAAACATCCAATAGTATACATGTATATGCGAGTAATTTATAGGTGTATATGCACGTGTTTTATGTATGTATTGATAAGCGAAGTTTGATTTAAATCCTCCACAGCACAAGGAAAATCTGCGCTAAAACACTGTTACTCGTCATTTGCTCAGTAATATTTTTATCAGTTTTTTTAAAGACGTGACAATGTGATACGTGCGACAAACATCTTCCCAAATTTGTAATGAGAATCATTTAAATATCTGCATGCTGTTTTCAACAAAAAGAAGCACAGATCTTCCTGCGGGTTTCTGCCAAAATAAAATCTAAAAAAAAGCAACAACTCCATCAACATTCATAAATGTTAGTATTGAAATTTTACTGTTGTTCTGTAAAATAAATAAAAAATAAGACAATAATAATGATAATATGAATTACCCTACAACAGCTATACATTTATTATAACATTCACAGTGTTCAAATTGGGATCTGTAATATATTCTAATGTTTTAAAAGAAGTCTCTTCTGCTCAGAAAGGCTGCATTTATTTGTACAGTAAAAAATACATGCCTGATTCAAGAAGGGGGTCTCAAAAATGGCCAAAAAATATTATTTTAGTAACTTATTACTTTTTATTATTTTAAGTTAAATTGTGCTTTGCTGGTATAATGTCTGATAGAATGTTAAAAAATGTTCAGTGTTATGTAAATATTTTTAAATTGTTGTTTTGTAATTGATTTTATTTGAAAAGCAGGACAAAACAGTAAAAAGCAAATTTTGGCTCTTTAATTTATGCAATGGCAAAAAAAAAAAAAAAAAAAGGCAAAATAGGCCTACATGGGGGAAAAATGTGAAAAACAGTGTTCGGTATTCGGCCTTCGGCCAAGAATTTTCATTTCGGTGCATCCCTACATATTATGATCAGACAAACCACAAACTAAATTATACGCTTTTGTTATACGTTCAGGTTTATTCATAAATACCAGATCTATTACATTTACATTTATGCATTTAGCAGACGCTTTTATCCAAAGCGACTAACAGTGCATTCAAGTTACAGTTTTACATTTGATCAGCTCTTTTTTCCCCTGGGACTATTAGTGTTTGAGTTTTCCGACTAATACGAGTGGGTCCATTAATCATCTGTTGATAATCATATTTTGAAGTCAGATCCTTAAAGGGAATACTCCACCCCAAAATGAAAATTGTCGTTTTTCACTTACCCCCATGTCGTTCGGAACCCGTAAAAGCTTTGTTAGTCTTCAGAACACAATTTAAGATATTTTGGATGAAAACCGGGAGGCTTGTGACTGTCCCATTGACTGCCAAGTAAATTGCACTGTCAAGGTCCAGAAAAGTATGAAAAGCATCGCCAGAATACTCCATCTGCCATCAGTGGTTCAATCATAATGTTATGAAGTGACGAGAATATTTTTGTATGGAAATAAAACAAAAATAACGACTTTATTCAAAAATTAGACACAGTAACGTCTCCTCTGTGTCTCAGTCTTCTGTATCAGCCTTGACACAGGGATGCATCTTCTCGATTTACACTGATTTGAACGCAAACAGCGCACCCTTGTGGTGCGGCTGATACAGAAGAGTGTATGCATTTTGCTTCCTGGCGCTACTCTGACACAGAGGAGACGTTACGGTGCCTAATTGTTGAATAAAGTCGTTATTTTTGTTTTATTTCCGTACAAAAATTATTCTCGTCGCTTCATAACATTATGATTGAACCACTGATGGCAGATGGAGTATTCTGGCGATGCTTTTCATACTTTTATGGACCTTGACAGTGCAATTTACTTGGCAGTCAATGGGACAGTCACAAGCCTCCCGGTTTTCATCCAAAATATCTTAAATTGTGTTCTGAAGACTAACGAAGCTTTTACGGGTTCGGAACGACATAGGGGTAAGTGAAAAACGACAAAATTTTCATTTTGGGGTGGAGTATCCCTTTAAGGTTTTTTTCTGCAATGCTTGTCTAACCAATTTATTTTAAAATCTCTGAACACAAGTACTTCACAGTTACATTTAAAACACTTAAATAATTCTTCTATATTATCATAAAACGTAACCGCACATCCTGAAAGGGGGTTATACAATACTACAATATTAAATTCCATATGTGGAGAAAGAGAAATGTTTATACATAAAGATTCTATTAAAACGTTTTCAGGTAATGGAATCTCTGTAGATTTAAATGAATCCTTAATGTATTTTAATACACCACCACCTCTACCTGTAACTCTATCTTTTCTAAAACACTTATATCCTGGAATATCAACCATACTAGTTAAAATATTATCATGTAACCATGTTTCGCTTAAACATAAAAAAAAATCAAGATTAGATCCAGTTAGCAAAGTTATATATATGTGTGTGTGCATTCTTTTTCTTCTTTTTATCTTATGTATTTTTGCATTTTAGCAAATGTATCTTGTTTTAAGGATGTTTACAAGTTTTTATTAGAAAATAAATCAAAAGCACTCTTTAAGACAATATTTTTTATTTTATTAAGTATCTATCAATCAAAGAAAATTAATGGACATTTTAACCATGACATTTTAACTATTTTATACATGAATACTGAAAGTAATTATGTAGTAGGTAATTTACCGTGCTATGTGCCATTTCCTCTCAACCATCAAGTGAACCTCCTCAATTCTGTGGTTGTTGGCATAATGCAAACGTTTGGGAAGATGCTGCTTCAAGTACGGTTTGAAGTGCTGGTCTGGCTTTTTACACTGTAGAAGAACCAAGTTTCATGTTTGGTGAAGAAGAACAGTGCGTTCTGTACTGAAATAACCAGAGTACATTTTAATTTAAACCATTTAAATAATCAATATAGTGGTCCCAAAATATATTGAGAGACTATTTGAGACTTAAGTCACAAATAATGCTAGACGTTCCTCAGATCTAACTTTTTTTTTTAGGAATTATTTTTTGCAAAGAGTTCTATCCAACTTTTGAGTAGATGTATGACATCACGTCAGTTCTACTCAAGTTCACAGAGGTGTGGTAGCAGAGTAACCGATCACATTAAGTATGGAGTCTCACTTAATTTTGACAAACAGAAAGTGTTTTCTTATAAAAAGGCTTAGTAATGTATAATGTAAATTTACAAAAGTACACTATTATAAAGTATTTTATAGAAAGTCACTCACCGTAAGGTTTGCTACAATTGCTTTTGCATCATCTAGAAAGAAAAAAGAGAGTAACTCAATTGTTTCTATTCCTGATACATTTAAAACAAATTAATTCCTAGAAATAGTGCACTGTACTTTACTCTAATGTCCTCACTAAGTCGCATGCTCTCAACACATTTTTCTCTTGTAAGATGACATTTAATTAACATCAACCAATAGCCCACACATCCTAGGTGACATCAGCCAAAAAGGGAAAATTTCTTTAGGCACTGTAAGTATTGCATTTTGATGAAAAATTAAGAAAACTTTTTTTTTTCCTAAGGACTAATGTGTGCTGATAAGTTGTGAGAAAAAAAATGGTCAATTTGGCTTCATGGTCAACTTTGGTTTCCAAAAAAAAATGAAATCTAACAAAAAAATATATATATATTTTGATGTGGATGAACCCAGGTTGTTTAATAATGCATAATACATTTATATAGCACTTTTCTGGGCACTCAAAGCACTTTACATAGAAGGGGGGGAATCTCCTCAACCACCACCAGTGTGCAGCATCCACCTGGATGATGCGACAGCAGCCATATTGCACCTGAACGCCCACCACACACCAGCTTATTGGTGGAGAGGAGACAAAGTGATGGATCCAATCAGGATGTTTAGGAGGCCATGATGATGGACAGAGGCCAATGGGCGAATTTGGCCAGGACACCGGGGTTACACCCCTACTCTTTTTTGAAGGACATCCTGGGATTTTTAATGACCACAGAGAGTCAGGACCTCGGTTTAATGTCTCATCCAAAAGACGGTGCTTTTTGACAGAATAGTGTCCCCATCACTATACTGGGGTAGAGGTCTGCATGGGCTTTAAACTGAAGCCCGAACCCGGCCCGTACCCGAGATCATCTGACCCGACCCGACCCGACCCGAGTGGCACAGTTCAATTTAAAGCCCGAACCCGACCCCAACCCGAAATCTTAATTTTTTTTTTCACAACGAATAGCCTTTTTTTTTAAAAAAAGAGAGAAAGATGCTGTATTTCACAACTGCATGCAATGATCAGTTAACAAATACATGTAAAGAAACAGATTCATCAAGGCGCTGCCAGTTCACAAGGCAAAAGAAAAAACACTTACCAGTTATGAAAGTTTATGAACATCAAGTGCAGCGGTTACATAAATTCTGCCGAGTTTTTGAATGGTTGTAGCCTATATGACAAGACGATAATTCTTCCACTGTGCAAATTATGGTCATTTTCGTCAGTTAAGGCTCGTTAGCATTCGGCGTAACGTTACTTTAAATCAGACACGGAGATGTAGTGCGGTAAGATCGTATTTATTTGAATTAATTAATCATTTATTTGAATTAGCGAGAGTCAGAGAGAGAGGGATGAAAGTTGCGTGTGTGAACCTGCGTCTGCGCGTCTCTCTCTACAAGCAATGAGGCTTACTTCAAAAACTGTGATTTTACCCCCTCATTGCAGAGAAATATAACGTTGCGAGTCAGTAGGCTATCGAAGCTATTTTACTAATAAAAGTTTCCGTGCTGTGTGTTCGCTGCGCGATCTCTCTGATATCCGTGTGCGCGTCTATGAAAGCAGCGTAGCCTGCATATAGTTTTAGTTTAGCTACAAACCCGAGCCCGACCCGAGTCCGAAGCTATTCATTAAACATTAACCCGAACCCCGAAAGTATCTCGGGACCCGTCGGGCTCGGGTCGGGTAGCAGACTTCTATACTGGGGCGTTAGGACCCCCTGCTGGTCTCACTAACACCTCTTCCAGCAGCACCTGGTTTTCCCCAGAGGTCTCCCATCCAGGTACTAACCAGGCTCAACCCTGCTTAGCTTCAGTGAGCAAACAGTCTTGGGCTGCAGGGTGATATGGGTGCTGGTTTGTTGATTACTGCTGCTGGTTTGAATACTAAGAGAGAATATATTTACATACAAATGCATAGAGATACTGTATTTCCTGTTAACAAAATCTAGTGATTTCTGATGCAACTAGGACAGGGCAGGCTAGAACTCTCATTCTGCTTTTTAATTACTAACATTTAGAGTTGTTTGGACTTCGGGCTCGGATTCTTCCCAGAGACCCAGGAATTAGGATGATGTCCTCAGTGTTGGACATGTAAGAGCTCAGGAACTCTGTGCGGTCACAATGAGCTTCCTCCATGCCTGAAGAAGAAAATATATATCAAATATTTTGAATTTAGAATAAAATAGTATCATCCCTAGAAACCCCAAACCAGGTCTAAATTCGGTACCATGGTCTCCAACCAAGATGATATTGACACAACGGTGCAGTTTCATCTGTTTCAAGCCATTCATTAGCTGTCCAATCACCTTATCAATGTCCTTCAGTGCACTGTCGAGCTGTAGAAGGAAACAACATCTGTGTAAAGCTCAACATCAAAGCAACACCAACAGTCTTCAAATTTTTAATTTTCTTGAAGCAAATTTTAATTCACACACTATGGAAAGTGAATGTAATAAATTTATGCAGTGAGTCTGTATTTGGGCTGCCTTTGTTTGCATTACTGTTACATTTGCAGCATGATCATATATGTTTATGCAAGTAATTGTGTGACTGAAGCAAGTGTGACAACGCCAGTCAACTGGTCTTCTAAGCAATTCAAATGTTTCCTGTACACTCTGCTTACCTCAGTGCTGTGGGGTCCTAGTTTGTGGCCATAGGAATCCAGCTGTTCAGAATGCATTGCATAAACATATGGCCTGCAAATCACAGACACCTGTTACCTTTTAACCCCAAAAAAAGAAAAGAAAAAGAAAGAAAATCTACAAAAAACAAGCAGTGACAGTACTGCTGTGAAGGTCAAAGTTACTATAAGGCAAAGTCTAACCTTAAAGCAAATCAAATTTAATAATGTGACTGTTAAGATAACCCCATGAACCTAAAAAAAGCAATACATGGAGAAATATCTTTCTGTAGGAAAAGGTGCATGTCACATTTGCTAAAAAAATAAAACAGTACTGAATTTTGTGGAGTAAATTTATGGTAATTCTGAACTTTTTTAATTAATTGTTCAACCAAATAAGGAATGTTCACAAAGCATTTTGGGGGTGTTATTACATACTGACCTCTCCTCATCCGGAAGATGAAGCCACTGCAACATGGTCAGAACTCTCCTTTCCAATGGAATGCCACTGTTAATGCCCCACACATTAGAATTGGTACATACACATACATACTTTGTATACAGGTGCTGGTCATATAATTAGAATATCATCAAAAAGTTGATTTATTTCACTAATTCCATTCAAAAAGTGAAACTTGTATAATGTATACATTCATTCCACACAGACTGATATATTTCAAGTGTTTATTTCTTTTAATTTTGATGATTATAACTGACAACTAATGAAAACCCCAAATTCAGTATCTCAGAAAATTAGAATATTACTTAAGACCAATACAAAGAAAGGATTTTTAGAAATCTTGGCCAACTGAAAAGTATGAACATGAAAAGTATGAGCATGTACAGCACTCAATATTTAGTTGGGGCTCCTTTTGCCTGAATTACTGCAGCAATGCGGCGTGGCATGGAGTCGATCAGTCTGTGGCACTGCTCAGGTGTTATGAGAGCCCAGGTTGCTCTGATAAGGGCTTTTCACACTTGAAATTGTTAACCCTGGGTCATCCTAAACCCCGGATAACGGAATCCTGGGTTATCCGTAATCACGTTTCACACTGCTCATACCATACCTGGGGTTAACTGTTAACCCTGGGTATTCATTAACAGACGTTTCACACTGTACATTCCTAAACCCCGGGTTAACGTTCTTATTTGCATATTTGCGGTGTCACTGTCACTGCAAATAATGCAGTCTGAAGGCCCTCTGTGAATGCAGAAGAGGGGACCTTTGTGTTTCAATCCAAGGCAAGTCCAGGGCTTGCCAGAGAGCACATCAGAACAAAAACATTCACATGATTTCCTCCGTTTTATGAAATCTTGCAATTAACTTGCGATTTTGGCTTGAAGTACTTTTTCCAGCTGTATAACTAGATTTTCATGTCCTTTTAAGAAAATATGAGTGGTCCTTGCCTGTGCAAAACTTCACATGTCAATGCTTTGTGGTTTCTAGGGTGTTGTGGGTGTTTGTTTTACTAGCCCACATGCCCACCTCCAAGTCTACATGACATTATGATCCATAGATTTGATAAGTCCTCATTCATTATAAGTGTATGGGATTTTTTTCATACATTTAAACATCCACCAGGCTAAAATCGTGAAATGGCACACCTCTCTTCAATAGGCCACATGATTTGAGGTAGTCTTCTGCTCATGTCCATAACATAAACAGTACGGACAAGTTATTTGATTAACCATATTACAGAATTAAATTAAAAAATTACCTTCAAAAAGACATTGTTTGCATTTGAGTTTGGATCATGTTGACTTACACTGGCCAGAAAAACGTACCAGCCTTTACTCCCTGTTTCACTGCTGTTATCCAGATCTAGAAATGGAAGAAAAAAAGAGTTATCAAATAAAACGTGTTGTTCTGAGTCTTCTGTGTAAAAAAAAATCATATATGAACTAACAAATTCTAGGGATCACAATTCACAAAAGAGAGACAATTGTTCTATGTGTTGGATAATTTTCACAAGTGTTTTGGCAAAACTGCAGCGACGAGATATCTATGCACAGATATCTATGCACATCTATGCACATTTGAGATGGCCTCATTTACCGTCACAGCTCAGTCAGTGGGGTATAGAATCAGCCAGAAGAAATAAAGTTCAGTGAAAACTGAAAATTGGCTCCAGCTGTTGGGTTAATAGCTGACAGATGTGTTGGAGATGTCCCCTTTGTTTTCATGTAGCTTGCACAAGATCTAAAAAAACATTATGCACATGATCCACTGCTTACAGTTTCAGAACACTGTGCCACTGAGGTACTAGCAGTGTTGGGGAGTAACTAGTTACATGTAACGGCGTTACGTAATTTAATTACAAAATATATGTTACTGTAATCAGTTACAGTTACTAAGAAAAAATGTGTAATTAAATTAGTTACCTATGAAAATGCTAACGATTACAAAGGGGGTTACATTTGAATATTTACACACATCCACATACAGATTTAATTGATTTCTTTCCCAAATAGATTTCTAAAAGACTATTCTAAAATATGAGACATACGGTACGGCCCTATTTCCGCGATGCGGAAAACAAGGACTGGTTCGTAGAATCTAGTCATAAAAACTGAATTCCTATAACACTGAATGTCATGAAATATGCCACATTTTGGATGAATAAATCAAAAGTAGGTCAGTACACTTGAAACATAACGCGATATAGTCTAGTATCTGTGAATATTAAGCCGCAAAAAGACAAAATATGAATCCTGCACGTTCTGTGTGTCTCTGTGCAGTCAGGCGTGGTCTGGCCATCGGGAGAACCAGGACAATTCGCGGTGGCCTGGCAGCTGATTTGGCCCACTTTTTTAATATTATTTTTATCATTAATTGCCTGCCGAATGTACTAAAGCGATTATTTCCGAATTCGCAGATACTTAAATCTCTAATAAATCGTTTAGTCTGGCAATCCTAAACTTCGGCTTGCGCGCACTCCGTGCCTCCGCCAAATGGTTTCGTTCAGAGTAATCAATGCTAGAGACTCGAGAATGGAGTGCGCCCAGGTGGAGCAGAGAAGCAAAACTACTGTTCAGGATTTCAAGTGCAGGCCAGTTTCATCTGTAAATGCTATTGTAGTTTAGTTTGTTTAATTAGTTAAGCAGTAGCAGCCCATTGCTCATCAGTCATCACTCAAAATAGGCTACTCTAAACTACAGGATGTATCATTATCTGTTGTAAAGTTACAATAGTAATTTAGCAGTCAAATAGTCATATAGTGATCCAAGATGGCGCAGAGCATGACAGCTGTGTTGCGAGCAGTTTTTCGTATGTTTTATTTGTTATTTTGTTGTTTTATGTGTTGGATGTTGTTAGTATAACTGTCTACGATAGACACACGCTTTTGAACATTGGTTAATTCGTCGCGCAACACAAACCGGACTTTGAGTTCTTGAACGCCGGCGCTTTGTTTACGGACACCGCATCAGAGCCCTTTTTCTGGGCCGCACGGCCACGACCGAGGAAACGCCGCCGAAAAAGGGGAAAGAGAGCCCTTGTCAGACTCAGACGCCGTCCCCTCCGACCTCCTCTCCCAACCATTTTGTTGGCTAACGTGCAGTCACTGGACAACAAACTCTGCGAATTGCGGGCGCGCATCTCATACCAATGAGAAACAAGGGACTGCTGCATTATTTGCCTCACAGAAACATGGATGTCTGCAGTGGTTCCAGACTCAGCCATCGAGCTTACGGGGTTCTCCGTGCACCGCTCGGACAGAACGAAAGAGCTCACAGGGAAAAGCAGAGGTGGGGGCATTTGTTTCTTTATCAACAACTCGTGGTGTGATGAAAGGAATCTGCACTCTCTTAAATCCTTCTGCTCCCCTGATCTGGAATTTCATATGCTTCTGTGTCGACCATTCTGGCTACCGAGGGAATTTACAGCGATCATAATCACAGCTGTATAGATTCCCCATCAAGCCAACACAGACCAGGCACTCAAGGAACTGTATGGGAATATAAGCGAGCAGGAAACCGCGTACCCAGATACAGTGTTTATTGTTACGGGGGACTTTAAAAAAGCCAACTTCAGAACAATAGCTCCAAAATACTTTCAACACATCACCATCAACACGCGTGGTGATCGTGTACTTGACCACTGCTACTCTCCTTTCCGGGACGCCTACAAATCGCTCCCCCGCCCACCTTTTGGCAAATCGGATCATTCTTCCGTTCTGCTCCTGCCTGCTTATAGGCAGAAACTGAAATGAGAAGCACCCGCCCTCAGGACAATTCAATGCTGGTCGGACCAATCGGACGCTATACTACAAGACTGTTTTGATCACGTGGACTGGGACATGTTCCGGGCAGCGTCTGATGACGACATAGAGGCGTACACAGATTCTGTAACGTGTTTCATCAGGAAGTGCGTAGAGGACGTGGTTCCGACCAAAACAATCCATATCTACCCCAACCAAAACCGTGGATTAACAGCGATGTTCGAGCAGCCTTGTCAGCGCGGACATCTGCCTTTAAATCCGGGAACTTTGACGATCGAAAACAAGCCAGTTACGATCTCAGGAAATCCATCAAAGCCGCCAAACGACAATATAAAAACAAAGTTGAAAAATAATTCAACAACGCAAGAAGCATGTGGCAGGGCATCAATAACATCACGGATTTTAAAGGGAATAAACCAGCTACAGTGAACATTGCCTCTCTACCGGACGAGCTTAATCTTTTTTATGCTCGTTTCGAGGCTCACAACAACCCCCACACAGAGAGCGCTCCCGCGGCTGTTGCAGAGGAGGTGAGTGCAATCTCCATTTATGTTGCTGATGTAACACGATCCTTCAAATGGGTGAATATCCACAAGGCTGTGGGTACTGATGGCATCCCAGGCCGAGTGCTCCGAGCATGTGCATTCCAGCTAGCCGGGGTTTTCACAGACATTTTCAACCTCTCTCTCTCTCTCTCTCTGTGTCATTCCCTCATGCTTCAAAAAAAATCCACCATTGTGCCCATACCAAAGAAAAATAAAATCACATGCTTGAATGACTGGAGGCCCGTTGCTGTGACACCCATCTTCAGCAAGTGTTTTGAAAAACTCATCAGAGACTACATCTGCTCTGTGCTGCCTGCCTCACTGGATCCTCTGCAGTTTGCATATCGCAGCAACCGTTCCACAGACGATGCTATTGCCTTCACCCTGCATACTGCTCTCTCCCACCTGGAAAACAAGAATGCCAATGTGAGGATGCTGTTTGTGGACTACAGCTCCGCATTCAATACCATAGTGCCTGCCACACTGGTTGCGAAGCTCCAGACTCTAGGACTAAACAGATCTCTGTGCAGCTGGATCCTGGACTTTCTGACAGGCAGAAGTCAGGTGGTCAGAATGGGCAACAACACTTCATCTCCGCTGACCCTCAACACTGGTGCTCCGCAGGGCTGCGTTCTCAGCCCACTCCTGTACTCCCTGTACACACATGACTGTGCAGCCACACACAGCTCCAACGTCATCGTCAAATTCGCTGACGACACAACGGTGATAGGCCTGATCACTGACAACGATGAGACGGCCTACAGACTGGAGGTGAGTACCCTGACTAAATGGTGTCAGGAGAACCACCTCTCACTCAACATCGACAAGACCAAGGAGCTGGTGGTGGATTTCAGGAGACAGAGCAGAGAACACACACCTATCACCATCGACAAGACACCTGTGGAGCGGGTAAACAGCTTTAAGTTCCTCTGCGTTCACATCACTGAGGATCTCACATGGTCCGCTCACACAGATGCGGTGCTGAAGAAGTCACATCAACGCCTCTTCTTCCTGAGACGGCTGAGGAAGTTTGGAATGAGCCCCAGCATCCTCAGATCATTCTACACCTGCACTGTGGAGAGCATCCTGACCGGCTTCATCACCGCCTGGTTTGGAAACAGCACTGCTGGCAACCGCAAAGCTCTGCAAAGGGTTGTGCGAACTGCCCGCCACATTGTTGGAGGTGAGCTTCCCTCCCTCCAGGATATCTACACCAGGCGGTGTATAAGGAAAGCCCGGAGGATCACCAATGACTCCAGCCACCCGTCCCACAGACTGTTCTCTCTGCTGCCCTCAGGAAGACGTCTCCGATCCCGCACTAGCAGACTGAGGGATAGCTTTTTCCCTCAGGCTATCAGGCTAATGAACAGTCAGAACTAATACACCCTACAGCACACTCCCACTTTACGATATGCCACGCACTGCACTTTAACTCCACAGTTCAAACTGGACTACACTTACACACTGCACTAATACAACAATCTATCTGCTACCACTGGATACCATCCAATGCACATCCATGACATTTGCGTATCCAGCTTATGTACAATCTACTGCACCTTTCCATATTACTGTGTATGTATATATGTGTACATAATGTAGAATGTGTACATATGGTGTATAATGTGTATTGAAAACTGTAAGTATGTCTAACAGTACACTGTGTGTACTGAGTATATGTATGTGTATATTGCACATTGTCATCTGTATAAGTCTGTAAGTATGTAATGGTACTGTCTATATGTTAATTGTTTCTGCACTGTATGGAGCACGCTCTCAAGAATTTCACTCATCAAGGAAGGCACATGTGCTGTGATGATGTGACAATAAAAAGTGATTTGATTTGATTTGATTTAGTTTTATAGGTTTAGGGGGAGCTAGGGCAGACAACAACACAACCCTTACAAAAATGAACGATGATTTTACTATAAATCCAAAGACAATGGTTACTACCGTTAAACCATTGTAACCACAAATTAACCATGGTTTTTCCTACACTAACCATAGTTTAACCAGAATTTGCAGTAAAATAAATAAAATCATGGTAATTTGTTTTATGGGAAAAATATGACTCATGGTTAGTATTAGGATTTTTCTATAAAAAAAAAATCCTATGTCAATCATATGTCATATCATATACAAACAGACACCAATGTTTCAGGAGTTAAGTACACAGAATAGGACACATGCTTATTAGATAACTGTATTTGGGTTGATGTATATGTTTTTATTTTTATTTTTTTAATTAACTGGTTTGTTTTTTTTGTTTTTTGTTTTCCAAACCATTGTTAGATGCAGTGTTTCCTGTATAGTTATGCAAAGGTTTGGTTTTAAAAACAGTATCAGTAAACTATTTCTTATGATTTTAATGCTGCATTGAACTTCAGCTCAATCTCAAAGTAAAAGGCAGTACTAAAGTCTGATTTTGTGGTGGATGTGTTCAAATTGTATCACCTTAATTCAAGTGAAGGATTTTGAAAGTCTGACAGTAATCAGTGTTGAGCATATACTGTAAGGTTAACCCTGCATGGTGTAAATATTTGAAAATGATTAACAGTTGAAATCATTCATTAGAAATTTAGAAAAGTAAACAAAAAGTAATCAGTTACATTACTTTAATAAAGTAATTGAAAAAGTTACACTACCTTTACATTTTAAATAGGGTAATTTGTAATCTGTAACCTATTACATTTCCAAAGTAACCTTCCCTACACTGGGTACTAGTTATAATTGTCTTTTATCTCTTGCCAAGACAATGGTTTACAGTTTAAAACGGTGACATCAATATGGCTTAGAGTAGTCCACATATATGTACATGAGTGTCACTGGACTGACCTTTGACAGTTGAAGTTTAAGTATATTTCACATTCAAAGACTGATATGATGCCAAGAAATCTTTCATTTAAGCCATTAGTCAACTAATTATATGTTTATGATATTAATTTAATTAGTTTTAAGTATATACAAGGAGAAAATGGTTTGTGAAAAAACAGCAAAGAGAAATATATGCACATGCATATATTATGTGTTTTTCTTTCTTTATAAACTGTATGCAGATATGTTTTTGTTTTTTATATATATCTTTAAAATTGTCAAGTAATCTGTCAATACCATTAAGAGAAATATCAGTGCAAACTGCAAACATAATAAGTCCGACAGACGAGTCTTCGAATGAAACATCAAATAAAAACTGATTTTCAGTCAGAGATTCACAAACAAAATAAATATAGCCTACACATTATACAAATATGAATAAATACAATTTATAGCAGCAAACTGAAACACTACAACATGTGCAATTAGACTATAACTATTTCACTATTTTTTTTTTCCTCTGAATTCCAATCTCAGTTTTCTCATATTATTTCAGTATGATTTAACCTTCACACTCCGCACGCAAACTTGGATAAGCGCCTTGTAAAACAATGTATATTTATCTAAGTTAACCTTAATGTTAAAACGAGCCACCATGGCTAACATTAGGCTACTAATTACATGTTTTAAATGATAAGACATGTTCGTTGTTGATGAACAATAGACCAGCGTTTACCTGCAGAGTTTGGCAACCTTTTGAGGGTCATCCTTTACCCCCACTTTCGATTTTCTTCCTGACATGATTATTAGCACATGGATCAGCCAGACCAGAGGTGTTAACAAATTTTCGGTTACTGGCTGCGCCAATTCATCAAATCCTGTGGGGGTTTTTTTCTACAACTAACCATCTAATGAAAATGTAGTCGACCAAGCCTCTTCTAGCCGACTAACGTTTAGTCGATTATTAAGAGACAGCCCTATGCAACATGTAACAACTTTAGTACATTATAACACAATTTCATTTTTTGGATTAACTATCCTTTAAAAAAACAAAGGTATGGAAGGGCAACTCACAGGTTGTCCTCCCCACCATCGATGGTTAAGCTTTTCTTTCCCACGGATGTTAAAGTTGGCATCAAATCCAGGGTCATGCATGGAGTTACCCACAATTCCATGCGACTCGGGATAAAGCCCCTAAAGCAAAGAAAAAAAACAAAATAAATATGTTCAAAGCAAACGGTTTAAGAGGCAACAGAAATAATATTATCATGCACAGTGGTGCTCCTAAGTTCTAATATGAACATCACCTTTGTAGAATTTGAATCCTACCAAAAAAAAGTGCAAAGAAAAAAGTATTTTCCCCTCTTTTTTTTAAAGATAAACATCTTGCAGAATCTGCGAGGGGTATTTAATCTTTAAGCAAAATATAACACAAAGTACACAAACTTAATACATACTGTTGTAATTGTATACAAATTTGGGTAGGTTTTGGTGGGGTACACGGGTCTCATGTATGGTGCGTGTGTTCCACATGATCCTACAAGAGAAATGAGAAATGAAGTCATTATTAGAATCAAACAAAGGCATCAGTTTAGTACAATAAATGAGGTAATTTAGCACAGATGGAATACATGAACATGTTCTCTGAACAAGAATGTGCCCTAAGTTTACTTTGTCTGAGATCCAAACTCAATTGCAAAATGGATTGCTGTAGACTGTTGGCTAGTGTTTAGAGTTGGGGGGGGGGGGGGTGCTGAATCAGCATTTTATTACTTTCAAGATTATGAATTGAACCACACAAATTCAGAATGCATTCTGAGTTTAATTTTAAACCTCTGCTGCATGAAGACTACTTGCTGCCAATTCCAAACACACGCAAAAATACCGAGGAAAAATCAAAATGTCCACAACTGCTTGACTGTTTACACTGTTGATAAATAAACTATATGATCAAACAGCTCTCTAGATAAAGTTGGAAAGTATAACTTTATCCACATACATACGTCTCAGCAAATGCTAATATATGCAATTAATTGGGATTTATTTTTGATTAGTTAATCTATACATTGTGTAATACATTTTACATGTTTCAACTGATTGACAGCTTAGTCAATATTCATTTATATTCAGTTTGTTAATTTTATGACAAGACATAAGTCTTACTGAGTTTCTCAATATTGGGGATCACCATGCTTCCTCTTTTCATGTAAGATGCACGAAAACCATCAACAGACAACATGATGATAGGCGGCCGAACAAACCTAGATACACAGAAAGAAAAATTAATACACCAATTACAAACAAAACTAAATTAATATTTGTTGCTAAAATTTGTCCTAATAGTGGACAGGTAAGTCTTCAATTTGAATACTCTTTTTATAACAACCTTTGATTCTTCCATAGACACTATTCATATGATTAGGCTCAAAAAGTCACACTTAATGTGCATGCATTAACATTAATTGATATGCAATTCACCCAGTCCTCCCAGATAGGTGTTTGGTCACACAGAAGCCCAATATCCATCTTTTAACTCTTCTTTAACAGTGTTTGCCATCATTCAGCACTTCACAGCATTAAATAGATAAACAATTCCCTATCTTCTAGTATGTAAAGTACAGCTGTGTCCTAAGATATAAGTGTTGTGGACTTAGTGTTGAATATAAAAGGTGGGATGGATGGGGAGCCCATTCAGTGATGTTTGTCACTGAAATCACAATTGTCTCTCACCCGGCTGGACACTCGTGGTTTTTAATCTCTTCACACTCTTCCTGCAACCAGGGAACATCACCTAATACAGGGAGGATGTCAGTCAATAAAGCATGAGGTGACAATCAAACACATCTCATTTCCAGAAAATACAGAGCTCTTGCTCTACATTTACACACAAACACGCCAAACCCCACCTTTTTATAACTGTAGTGGTTTGGCAAAAAGGTCTTAAGAACTTGATGGGAAATGATTAAAATATGCATGACGCACACTCTGGATCAAAAATAACAGCAATGGGTGATTGTCACTTTTAAATCAAAACAAATTCTAAATCCTCCACATTAAACTATTTCTGCTAAACATTCTGCTAACTACATTCAAATGAAATGCATGTGATTTTTGTGTTTCCAGTTTGCAGAAACACTCTGAAAGCATCCTACCTTTGCAGAGAGACCTGTAGTTGGTGCAGCAGTCTCCTTTAGCCACGCAGTCCTCTGAGCAGTGACAGGCATGCTGTTCATTGCGAGTTTCACCACAGCGGTCTTTACTGCACTCAAAGCCCCCGGCTAAGGGCACAAAATTCAAACAACATTTCTTGTAGATAAAACCCAAGCAATGCGAAATTAAAGGAAACTGTTACAGCAGCCTGGCACAAGTGATTTGAAGGACGTCTGTCTTGACAGACAAAAAGTACAGTGGGGTCCAAAAGAAAAAATGCTTCATTAATTTGAGAAATCATGAATTTGAAAATTTCTTAGTATTTAGTAGGCCCCAAGTTTGTGGAAAACCTAATACATGTTATCAGCATGATTTGAGAATGTTCAAACATGAGTCATGACCATCTGTTTAAATGAGACATCAATGTCACAAATTTTCTTATTCAATTAGTGACCTAACAGTGCAAAATCTTAAATACTTCTAATTCATTTTCCATCATGAAACCTCAGACTTTGTGTTTATCCCAAAATAAAAGGAAAAAACAAATGTAGATAGGTCTTACCTGTTTTCAGGCAGTGCTCATCAAAGTCTGAGCAACAAGTATTGTATGTTTTACACAGGTTGTCACAGCGACAGTTTGGGGGTTCACTTTCCACTAGTTCAAAACACCTGTTTTTGCAGGAACCTGACAGGCTGTTAAAAGGGTGGTCAGAAAGAACTTTGAGGACCAGATAAAGTTTAAGGAAGAGAGAAGAGACATAGAACAAAAAGATTAAAGAGATATTTTAAATCTAAACACACACATCACCAAAAGACAAAATTTGTTATGCTTGTGCACATTCGTAAGTGCTCTGCCCTGAAGCTGAAGACACATGTATGCAGTTCAATCATTCTTACCTGTAAAATCTCAAAGATGGGTAAAGGAGCTAAAATGTTCTTTGCGTATCTCAATATTGACTTAGGTTAGAGCAAAGCAAATATTTCTTTAATTTCGATCACCAGCTGAAAGAGCAACAGAAAGTGGCTGTTTCATTAAATGTTCCTTGAACATTACTACTACCAACTTATGTGAACTGACATGATCACTTGATTTAAAAGAAATAAAATAAAAATGTGTCAATGCATTTATACTGGAACATTTAAACGAATAAATGGTGTTATTAAGTTAAATTGTAGCATGAACAATTAATCATTGAATGATGGATCAAGCTAAGTAAAATGCTCTTCTTTTGTCCAAGCTCGACTAAATTATATAAACTAGGCGGCAGAGACAGCCTTGACATGTTTAGAATGGCATTAGTTGAATTGGCCTTATGTACATAAATGGATGTTTATGGAAAAGGAAAAGTAATGGAAAAGTTGTCGTCCAAGATACACAGAAAAACCAACTCAAATCAAACTAATGTGAAACCTCTATAATTTCACATCGTCTGGAGTTAAGTAAAGTTATTACATGCACACATTTAACACATCATCATTAATGTACATTTCATAAATTTTAAGACCTTTCAAACTAAATTTCTAATATTTGTTATTGTCTGAATGCATATTTACTAGTAAACGTTTAATCATTAAACTTTGTAACAAAATGTGCATATACCAAATTTGTAAAAAAAAAGTGTTAAATCTAGGTAAAAGGAAGGTTTTAAACAGTTATGCTTAACATTTTTTCATGACATTCATCCAACAGATTGTGCAAGATGAAATTTATGTAACCAACAGAGCTGCTTTGACATTGTCAATCTATAGGTCTACTCTGACCAAGGCTAATTTGGAGTTCCTTCAGGAATTTCTCGAGCTTACAAAATAGTGGTTTTATAATTGTCATAACAGCACTTGAAAATATATATTTATATTCTACAACATAATTTACACAGTCATACATCAAACAAGAATTCTGGGGTTTCTGTCCCTTTTTTTAAGTTAGTGAATTTGGAATATGAAATAACTCATTTTATTGATTAATTGAAAGCCTCCACTCTAAACAGCTCAAAATGCTAATTATTTTCCAGCACTACAAATGACGATGCAACTAAGAAAAAAACAATCACAATTCACTCCACAAAATATTACAAAGATATCATCAATGTCGATTACATTTTAAATTTCTACCAATTTAAGGTGTGCTAAGGTGACATCTAGTAAATGCCCCAATTGAGCCAATGGTCTTGGACTTTACACTGACACCCAGTTTGCTGCCACTTCGCAGTTCATTATTGATCTGTGTATCCAATATGGCAGACCACTTATGAATAGCAGCCCACAGAAAAAAAATGGCCGCTAACGCAGTACATAGGTATTTATGGTTGTAGTAACTCCGTACAACATTCTTGGCTAAGTTATATTAGGCTACCCCTAGGCGTGATCCACTCCGTGTACAATAAAACAGATTTTTCTAGATTAAAATATACTGATATATGATAGAGTCCTTATGTCACTGACCACCATTTTTTTTCCTCATATGTATGTTTTTAATTAGCATACTGAATGCACATTTAGTATTAAACCCATAAAAGTTGTAAATTCTGCCCTGTAGTCATGTTTAATATATTAATTGCAAACGGTTTAAATTTATAATTGTATAGTAATTTATACATTGAGCACACATATTCTAATATAACACATTCTGGTATAAAGAAGTATAAACCCACATCCTGAGAAAGACTCATCTGATGATCCTGCCTTTCCGGACCGTCTGACCACATAAGCCTCACACACAGGGCACCGCGAGAGAAGATATAATACGGAGAATACCTGCAAGCGGACACACCGTGAGAGAAGACATATCGCAGAATACATGGGTAAAGATAAAGCAATTGCACCTCATTCAATTTTTGACTGAAAAAATTTAAAATGCGCGTCTGTTAACATATTTCAACATATAGGACGACCAAGAAAATGCAATAGCATGCTTATTAGACTTAACGTTAGCTTTTATGTCTGCGACCAAGAGGAAAGATCAAACTCCAAAACAGTCGAATATTTATATTTGCAGCTGCCAATAAAACTACCTTGTAAAAGTTTTCATGAACCATATTCTGCTATTGAACAAATAAGAAAAATAGCGTTATAATGCTTTAGGGTCATGGCATAATTACATCTATAAAATGCAATAAAAATAGAATACGTAAGCATTACATGAATACCAAAACCATCTTGCCGTACCCATTTCAGTTGCAGCATGGTTGATGTGTTTCTGGTCCCTGACTCACTGCCACACTGAGTGAGTACTCAAACTACGGCACTATATTCCCTTTTACTTTCCTCTCAACACCCTCACACCAGGAAACATGAACTACGTCACATCTGGCAAACCTGTGACGAAATTCACTGAGAAACCGCCGCTACGGTTTCTGGGCCCACTCGCAACTCCCCACAACTCGCTTTCCGGGGGTGGGGGGTCCCCCTCAGTAGAAATTGCGTCGGGCCCCCCTGCCTTTATTAACAGTTCCCAAAACACTTAAAATATCAGGCAGACATTTTACTTGCACACACACAAAAATAATAAAAATAATGAATGTTTAAATTCATTCGTTTTTTGATTTAATATTGAAAGTAGAAAAATTAGAAAACGGCTCCTTCTTCGTTTTTTTCCCCCGAAAAACGACAATTCAGCTAAAATTTTCGTTTTTCGTTCAGGGGTAGAAAAATGAATAAACATCTTGAATATTCCATTTCTACATGTGGGCGGGTGTTACAATAGACATAATATATGTCTATGGGTGTTACCATATATTCAGTTCCTGAAATGTTAGGCGCGTTCAACTTTATGCGGTGCTGCACAGAATGGTCAGTGTATGACATCAAAGTACCGCGAGAGCCATTCGAAAGCATAGGATCTGTCTGCTCTCTTATCGCTCTCGCGGTACTGTGATGTCATACACTGAGGATTCTGCGCAGCGCCGCTTAAAGTTAAACGCGCCTATTGAATTGCCTGAGATGGTCCTCACTGGAGAACACAAGATCCAGGGGGCGGAGTTGGATCCAGATCCAACTCCTCCCACTTTATAAACTGTGTTCCACCGGAAGAACCTGCATACATGTTTGTGAAGTTGCAGCAAAGAGTATAGAAGCCCATACTTTTTGATAACGCCAAAACATGTTTCAGTAACTTTAATAGCGCTAACTAATGTAGATAACAGCTAACGTTAGCGCGCACGTGTAACAGTTATAGCTCTGCAGAGGTGGCCTATCTAATTAAGTTAGCTAACGTAGTTAAACTAATTAGCGTTGGAAATGCCGCTGGTATGTTCAGGTGTTTATGGTAAGCTAAATAGATGCACAGAACAGTGTTGAGACATGAGAAGATTGCCCTTCAGAGATGCCAGAGCTGTTGCTCTAATTACCATTGCCCGTTCTGCGGACCAAAAGTGTTCAAACCCACCATGGAACTTCACGTGGTGGAGTCATGTCTGCAACCACTTATCTTTGGCAGTACAGCATGAAGGCAAGTTGACATTGATTTGTTTTTATTCGTAGTCATTGTTAATATTATTTTACTAACGTTAACGGTTACTCATTAGCCTAATTTGTTTAATGTAACGTTAATCCTTATAGCATTGCAACGCATGAACAAGACAATAACGTGTTGTTGACCTTTTTTAGCATGCATCTTTCATTAGCCTATGTCATAAGTCGTACATTGAATTATCTTATCAGTAATGTAGTCAAAATCCAAATAATGCATTAATTGTTAATTTATTTAATCAGTTCTATCATGCCTGCATTACCACAACTTAAGCCACTACTTATGCCACTTTTACTAAAGTGTTATTCCTTTATTTACTGTAAAATTCAAATATATGTTTTGTTTTTATTTTCTGAATTCTAATTGTCAAGTGCAACTTGCAGTGTAGAGAACAGGCACATTTTCACTGTTATATACTTCTTCTTTTTTTTAAACAGGATTTTCTACATACTACCGCATGTGCAGCAACTGTGGTCTAAAATACCATTATCAAGAGTGGACTGATGGTCTAAACAATTTTGATGATCATTTGCTGATGTCGTTACACATGTGCATTATCCTGCGCCATTCACTCCAGGTTTGCTATTATTGAAGTTATTAATTATATGGTGTTCTTTTAAAATGTCTATATGCTACTAACAAATCTTGTCAAAACAGACTCATCATGCCATTAGCAGAGCTGTCGAGGTTTTGGAGACCACAGCACAACAGAAATTTCACAGTAGAGACAAAATCCTTCATGCTTACATGCATTTTGAAGCACTAACAGACCACGAATAAACATACTCCTGTGTTATGTGTGGCTACCATCCAGCAGTTGTTGTGATGGATCTTCACAAAAAGGCGGTATTTAATATGCCTGGTATGTCATATCAAAATTATAGCTACTTAATAATATTAAAAATACATGTTCCTTGTTTCATTGAGAATTTTTATTTCAGTGAGTGACATTCCTGCTCCACCACCTGAGTATGATGGTCGAGTCAATATGAAAGACTTTTGGGCATCCGTGACTGCCAAAATAGTTTGCCAGGGCCTGTTGGACAGTAAGGAGTTATTTTGTTTATGCTAGAGTTAGACAAGTTGCATAATGCATAGCTACAATTACAAATATTTTACAATAATTGCATTACACTAAATTGAGCAAATGAAGGCACTAACCAAATGTGTATATATTTTGAAGGTTTTACTTATTGACAAAGTACTTTTTTTTTCAGGTGAAGCCACAGCCTCAAATGGGACACCAGCAGCGACAGCTTCAGATGGGACACCTGCATCCGTGGCTAGGCTGATGTGTGCGGAAAGGGAAAGACTTCAGGCTCTGGGAATGCCCAAAGACTTTGGTAAATGCCCTTTTGACAGTATTCAATGGACCTGTTGATTGTCATGATTTCACAACACTCGTTCATGCTCCACAACATTACAATCAATTGGGGGGTTTGGGGAGTTGTGGAGAGTGCTGATATGCATTTTTCATTTTCCAGCATGACTACTACAGGGAGTATATGGTTTTTATACAATCTTGACTTCGTCTGTGTCCCGATCACCCTGTTATTTATTTCACAATGAAAACAGACAGGCCGTTATCCTTTGATTTTTACCCACTACATACATGTATACCAAGAACAAAGACATAGATAAATTCAAGAACTGTGCATTGGGGCCAATATCTTCATATTTCTAATTTTTGTTTATTTGCTTACAGTTGCCAGCATCTGTTCTGGAGGACATTTTTATTGATGTGGTTCTCCAGGAGGGTGACGAGGCAATTCTGACGCTGGCCCTCGTGTGCACTCGCTTCAGAGACCTTGTGACATGGGAAGCCTTCAGGAGACGAGCCCATTTTCTTTGGCTTGACAGTAAGTGTTCCCTAGTATTTTTTTGCATAACTTGTTACATATTTTTATAAAATCTTAAGAAATTATTGTTATTAGCTTGAACAGCCGGTTAATGAATTCCAGCCTTGTGGAGTTTTGAATGTGTGTACTTTTACATGTGTACAGGTGTCACAAATTGGAGTGCTTTCTCCACATACTACAAGGCGGAGTACTACAAAATGTACAGACTGCAAACTTGTATGCAATGTGGAGACATATTCAAAAATTGCATTCCGGGTATGCATTGTTAGTTGTTGCCATGGAGTGTTTTGCTTTCAATGATGAATTAAAACATTACATAAATAATGAACATCGGAATGTTTCTTTTCTTTGTTTTCTTTCTTTGCTAACCTGTAGGATATGTAGGTCGAGGAAGAAGGGGGGAACTCATAAAAATCATTAGTGAAGACACCCACCCAGACTTCTGCAGCGAGTTCTGCCAAATCTGTGCTGACTTTATTTGAGTGTTGTGTGCATGATGTAGTGCCATACATCTATGAGGTTTTTAAAACTCCTCACCTTTCAGTGACAACTCACTTTTTTGAGGTCAAAATAGGTGGTAGGTGGGGTCTTACAAGGGTAAATAAAGAACTGGTTGTTTCAAAAAGTTTGCATAGTATTTTCTTTACTCTTTACTTCAAAAACTGTCTAAAAACTGTCATAATTTTTTTTTATGTATTTGAGGTTTGAGATGTGGGAACGGTGAAGAGAGAGATAGGGCAAATTTAGCATTTTAGCTCAGCATTGCCGTCTAATCAGCCAATATTGTCTTAAATAGCCTGCATATCACTTCATCTTTTATAGAATGGGATTTTTACCAAATATATTCAATCTTAGTCTTTGTAAAATGTTGCAGCAATATTTTTTTTTTTTTGTGAAAAATTACAGTTTTGGACACAAGGTTATAATATATATATATATATGTTATAACCTTAAATTAACTACAAATTAGCAAATATCTTTATAAGAAATTCCATGTCTGTTTTAAGTTATATAATTAAGTAATATTTTTTCTATTTCATTGTGTTGGTAATGCATTTTGCATGCATTTATTTAAGTGAGATTATGTAAAATGTCAGATGCCCTTGTGAAGTAATTTATAAATATAAAATTACAGAAGACAACCTGACAGTGCTGCTATACTTTAGTCGCATGCAGTTTTATATTAATGTTCATAATCAGTGGTGGAAAGCACACATATTTTCTACTTCAAGTAGACAATTTAATATCACTCCAATAAAAGCAGATGTGCCTACTTATTAATTTGAAGTCAAAGTGGACTATTGAGAGGGGTAAAGAATCAGCCAATCAAAGAATACACTATTTTTTTATTGACATGTAACAAGAAACTAAGGGCTTTTCAGGGATGTTATTTTTATTTAGGTAGTTATAATGTTTTGAAATTAATACAAACGTTTCTCTAAATGAAAGTATTAAAATGCTTGATTATTGCCCATTTCCATATTGTACAAACTACAGTGTTTGTAACTAAGTGTTATTTTTTTGTAACTAAGCATTATTTTTTTAAAAAATTGTTTTTAGCAAGTTTGTTTTTCCATCACAAGAATATCATTTTTTACGACTCGGTGCGGAAACGATAGTAAGTATGACATGAATCTGCCATGTGTCCAATCAAAATGCAGCGGGAGGAGATCCAGCTCCACCCCTGGAACTGGATCCAACTCCGCCCCCTGGATCTTGTGTTCTGCATTGAGGGGCTACTGGGGCCTGCAGATCGAGGCGGGGCTGCACCTGTGGTGGGGCTGCACATAGACATATAATATACCTAGACGCCTCATTGGCCGCTGTGAGCCGTTGCTGCGATACGTCAACACGTCCGCCATGTTTGAGAGGGCAAGACTGCGTTAAAAACAATGGAGGTAAACGGGGGAGCTGCGGTTTTTTCGGGATAAAAACACGATAACGTTTACATTTATCAACCGATTTCAGTGTTTTGTGATCTACATGGAGTTAAAAATAACTCTGCCTCCAGTTATTTAGTTAGGCTTGGAAAATTATTAATTTTCTTAAGAAATTGTGAAAGCTCACACTTACACTCGTGTTGATTTGGTTGATTTTTTTCGGCTAACAATTCTAATATTAATGTAGTATTACTGTGACATATACATGTAATGTAATTTTAATGTACATTAAATGAAATTAAGTTGTTTCATTGCTTTCTCTGTCTTCAACCCCACCATTTTAGCTTGTACTGTGCCTCAGGTCAGAACACAGCTGGTTCCTCTGAAATACTGTGAATACAAATCAAAAAGTGACACACTGCAGTCTGCTTTTTATTTTCATAGCACTCTATACAGATATAAACTCCACAACAAACAATAATAAATGTAACGGATAATCCTTTATGGATCCAGTAAAACTTAGTTACAGTGATAAAATATGATGCACTGATACAGTGCACAGTACAAATATAGTAAAATAATATTATGTAATGTAATATTAAAAAGTATATGTAGTACAAGTTGAAGTAAAGTGAATAATATAAAAAGCGAGTACAACAGCACAATAACATAAGTGATATAATAGGTTTATAATAGCACAAATTATGTGTGTAATACCATAATAAATAAATTAATAACATTACATGAATAATAGCAAGTAGAATATGTAATATTATGGGTGGAATAATACAGAATAGACAATAATGAAGAATAAATTAATAGTAAATTAAATAATCGTGAAAAATGCAGTTTTATAATGGTATTTGTGTAATAATTATTAAACAAAGACACAACTAATGACAAGCCAAAAATGTTGGTCATGAATTCCAAATTGTGTTTAATTAATGAGCTCCTTGAGTATAATATATATATATATATATATATATATATTAGTTGTGACGTCAAAACCTGACTAATGAAGACTAATTCTCCACTGCTTCCCTCAAGATTTTCCTATATTTTATAATGTTTTTTTTTCAATTAATAATGTAAACTCGACAAAGCTTGACATTTTGCTCTACAATGCAAATTACACACACCCATGCAGAAAACACACATTTTGAAACAGTTCTTTATTTTAAAATATGTTACTACATAGGAATGTTTGGGGGGGGGGGGTGTGTGCAGTTTATGTTGTACAACAAAATGTTAAAATATAGTTATGTTTAACACAGACCAGAATATGACATGCTCCCCCCAAAAAACATGCTATTAATCAAAATGAATAATCATTATTACAACATCAAGAGCAATAATTAACAATGATCTTGTCATAATATTGCAGCTTCACTCACTAATGAGTTCCTGTTGTTTCTCAGTTCTAGGCTATTTACATTATACAGTTTTTGTGTAAATGCACAGTACATGATCAGCATTAAACAGCCTGTGTAAATCATTTTAAATGCAGTCTATAGTATTGGGATTGACTGAAGAAACTGGGGCCGGATTCACGAAAATCTTCTTAAGAAATAAGTTAAGAAATGTCTTAAGATAAATTATACGAAGTTCGTAAGAATGTTCTTAAGAAGAATGTTTGGGAATACAAAATATTCTTAACTTTTTTCTTAAGTTAAAAAATAAGAAGAAAATGGCAGTTAAGAAGAAATTTCTTCTTAAGAATGTTTCGTGAATCCGGCCCCTGGCTATTTTTAAATATTTCACAAAAACGACAGAAACATTTAATAAGGTAATTATATTGTTATAAAATTTACCCTTACAAAGGTTAAAAATGCTCCTGGAAGTGTGTTCCGGGGAGAGAGAGTGGTTTGAACATGATCAGGGTCATTCATTCAGGGCTAGTCTGAGCTTTAACTACAAATACAACATTAGGCTGTGGTTTAGTGGAGGTTTAGTCTCTTGGAAATGCAGAGAACAGGCTTTCTTCAGCTTTCCTTAAGGCTTGCGTTGTCCTGTTTGCAGTTGGCTAAAAAAGAAAAAATATAATCAGTCCACAGTTTTATATTAATGTTCATAATCAGTGGTGGAAAGCACACATATTTTCTACTTCAAGTAGACAATTTAATATCACTCCAATAAAAGCAGATGTGCCTACTTATTAATTTGAAGTCAAAGTGGACTATTGAGAGGGGTAAAGAATCAGCCAATCAAAGAATACACTATTTTTTTATTGACATGTAACAAGAAACTAAGGGCTTTTCAGGGATGTTATTTTTATTTAGGTAGTTATAATGTTTTGAAATTAATACAAACGTTTCTCTAAATGAAAGTATTAAAATGCTTGATTATTGCCCATTTCCATATTGTACAAACTACAGTGTTTGTAACTAAGTGTTATTTTTTTGTAACTAAGCATTATTTTTTTTTAAATTGTTTTTAGCAAGTTTGTTTTTCCATCACAAGAATATCATTTTTTACGACTCGGTGCGGAAACGATAGTAAGTATGACATGAATCTGCCATGTGTCCAATCAAAATGCAGCGGAGGAGATCCAGCTCCACCCCTGGAACTGGATCCAACTCCGCCCCCTGGACCTGGATCCAACTCCGCCCCCTGGATCTTGTGTTCTGCATTGAGGGGCTACTGGGGCCTGCAGATCGAGGCGGGGCTGCACCTGTGGTGGGGCTGCACGTGTCGCACCGCTCACAATGCTTCTCATTGGTCAGTGGCAAAGTAATGACGTAGATCGAGGTGGGGCTGTATCTGGGGCAGGGCTGCACGTCTTGTCCCGCCTACAACTGTTCTCATTGGTTAGTGGCGTCAAGTCATTACGTCGATTCTACCGGCTTTCATTTAAGCTGTTCTTTTCTTTCGTTGTTAAAGGGATAGTTCACCCAAATATGAAAATTGTGTCATCATTTACTCACCCTCAAGTAGTTCCAAACCTGTATGAATTTCTTTGTTCTGCCGAACACAAATGAAGATATTCTGAAGAAAGTTTGTAACCAGGCTGTTTTGGGGCACCATTGACTTCCATAGTAGGAAAAAAAAAAATACTATGGAAGTCAATGGTGCCCCAGAACTGCTCTGTTTCCCACATTCTTCAGAATATCTTCCTTTGTGTTCAGCAGAACAAAGACATTCATACAGGTTTGGAACTTTTTGAGGGTGAGTAAATGATGACAGAATTTTCATTTCTGGGTGAACTATCCCTTTAACCTTTATTGTGTCAAAATTCAATTTAAGCATAAATGTGAACTGTACTTTTTGTGACTAGGGATGGGTACCGAGACTCGGTATTTAATCGGTCTCGGGGCTGAATTATGAAAGACCGGAGTATCGATAAGCTCTGACGTTATCGGTTCTGCTGTCGGTACTGGAGAAATTATGAAAACACACATTTATTGTTGCTACATATACACATTATCTTGCAAATTCTCTCTCACCAGAGTTGCCAGCTGTTTTATATGCAATAATATTCAAACATTTGTCTATGATGCATTTTTGCTATTCGTAATTCAGAAGCAAGATCGCGCTCACGCAGAGGAGCTTCAGCACGCGCAACATGAAAGCCCTGTTTAATTATGATAGAATAGAGAACTAACTATTAAAACATATGCACTTTATGCCTGTGGCTGTTATATTAAGCTAAGTTTATTTATTTATTTTTGATTTTGGCTTCTAAGGATTATAGCCGCGTTTCTTCTAGCACAACTTCCCTCCCTTCACAGCGGCGCGCATTCGTTCCTCCCTAACCAACACTTAACGTCTTAATCAGCTCAATCGGTGATTGTTGTAAAATGCCATCTTTACTGTTGCTAAATTGCGGGACATGTTTGATAATAAAACGTTGAAAGCACAATCCGCACAAGAGACGCTGCTCCCCAGGCTGAAATATGTGTGTGTGTGTGTGTGTGCGCGCGCGCGTGAGTGCCTGCGCAGTGCGCTCCAAAACGGACAAGCAGATTACACTCTGAGCTTCGGGCGCGTCCAAACGATCAAATACACACAAAAATATGTCACAATGGCCAGCTACGAGAGTATTCACTTAAACAGTTTGTCTTAAGTGGACCAGAACTGTTCGGAGAAAATCCGACGTGTGTCAATATATTGCCTTAAAGTGACAGACTGGCGCTTCAATGTTAATCAAAGAAAAAAATGCAAAGAGAAAATCCACCACCGCTCTTAATCTGAATAACGTTATAGCTTTAATAAGCATTAATCTATCAATACATACAGTGAAAACTATGCAGTGTGCATTTACATTTGATTACTTTAGATTTCTTTTGTAGCTATTACTTGCCTGAACAGTAGGGCAAATTTAGCATTTTAGCTCAGCATTGCCGTCTAATCAGCCAATATTGTCTTAAATAGCCTGCATATCACTTCATCTTTTATAGAATGGGATTTTTACCAAATATATTCAATCTTAGTCTTTGTAAAATGTTGCAGCAATATTTTTTTTTTTTTGTGAAAAATTACAGTTTTGGACACAAGGTTATAATATATATATATGTTATAACCTTAAATTAACTACAAATTAGCAAATATCTTTATAAGAAATTCCATGTCTGTTTTAAGTTATATAATTAAGTAATATTTTTTCTATTTCATTGTGTTGGTAATGCATTTTGCATGCATTTATTTAAGTGAGATTATGTAAAATGTCAGATGCCCTTGTGAAGTAATTTATAAATATAAAATTACAGAAGACAACCTGACAGTGCTGCTATACTTTAGTCGCATGCAGTTTTATATTAATGTTCATAATCAGTGGTGGAAAGCACACATATTTTCTACTTCAAGTAGACAATTTAATATCACTCCAATAAAAGCAGATGTGCCTACTTATTAATTTGAAGTCAAAGTGGACTATTGAGAGGGGTAAAGAATCAGCCAATCAAAGAATACACTATTTTTTTATTGACATGTAACAAGAAACTAAGGGCTTTTCAGGGATGTTATTTTTATTTAGGTAGTTATAATGTTTTGAAATTAATACAAACGTTTCTCTAAATGAAAGTATTAAAATGCTTGATTATTGCCCATTTCCATATTGTACAAACTACAGTGTTTGTAACTAAGTGTTATTTTTTTGTAACTAAGCATTATTTTTTTTTAAATTGTTTTTAGCAAGTTTGTTTTTCCATCACAAGAATATCATTTTTTACGACTCGGTGCGGAAACGATAGTAAGTATGACATGAATCTGCCATGTGTCCAATCAAAATGCAGCGGAGGAGATCCAGCTCCACCCCTGGAACTGGATCCAACTCCGCCCCCTGGACCTGGATCCAACTCCGCCCCCTGGATCTTGTGTTCTGCATTGAGGGGCTACTGGGGCCTGCAGATCGAGGCGGGGCTGCACCTGTGGTGGGGCTGCACGTGTCGCACCGCTCACAATGCTTCTCATTGGTCAGTGGCAAAGTAATGACGTAGATCGAGGTGGGGCTGTATCTGGGGCAGGGCTGCACGTCTTGTCCCGCCTACAACTGTTCTCATTGGTTAGTGGCGTCAAGTCATTACGTCGATTCTACCGGCTTTCATTTAAGCTGTTCTTTTCTTTCGTTGTTAAAGGGATAGTTCACCCAAATATGAAAATTGTGTCATCATTTACTCACCCTCAAGTAGTTCCAAACCTGTATGAATTTCTTTGTTCTGCCGAACACAAATGAAGATATTCTGAAGAAAGTTTGTAACCAGGCTGTTTTGGGGCACCATTGACTTCCATAGTAGGAAAAAAAAAAATACTATGGAAGTCAATGGTGCCCCAGAACTGCTCTGTTTCCCACATTCTTCAGAATATCTTCCTTTGTGTTCAGCAGAACAAAGACATTCATACAGGTTTGGAACTTTTTGAGGGTGAGTAAATGATGACAGAATTTTCATTTCTGGGTGAACTATCCCTTTAACCTTTATTGTGTCAAAATTCAATTTAAGCATAAATGTGAACTGTACTTTTTGTGACTCGCAACCAGAGACTGTCCTGCATCTTTTTTGGCATTGTGTTCATACTTTGGCAAGACATTTGCCAGTTCATTGTAAATTTCATACACAATGACTTTGAGCTTTTCTTTAAGGATGTTTTGTTTGGAATTTTCACTTTTGAGAAGCAATATGGAAATATTTACTTTCTCTGCAATTTAATTATTTTGCTTGCAAAATATTTCATCCACAAATGCAAGTTTATGAAAGTTACCCCGAACTTTTCTTACTTTCAAGAAGATATTAAAATGTATATTAAATCTTTATCTACCTCCTATAACAAAAAGGCAATTAAAACTTTAAATGTATGCTCACTTTTTGGTGTTTTTGTATAATTTGTATTTGAGCATTTATGTTTTGAGGGAAGAGTATGTTAGTTGTTATGTGATCTGTTTATTTATTTTATTTGTCTTATTTTTTCTCATTTATTTATCTCCTTTATTTATTTTTCATTTATTTGTTTATTTTTTTCTTCACTCTTTCTCTTTTGATTTGTAATTGCTATGTATTGTTTGGCCATCCTTGAACCCCTGGCTCTTTTCCTTGGCATATGTTCTGTTACATTTGTATTTCTGAGCAAATATTTAAATAGGCAGAGGCAGAGCTGACAAAATCATCAAAGACTCAAATCACCCTGGTAACTGTCTTTTCACTAGGCTGCCATCTGGTAAGCGCTTCCGCTGCATGATGGCAAAAACAGAGAGACTCAGGAGGAGTTTCTTCCCCACGGCCATCAGGCTCCTGAACTCAAAGTCAGCCTCTTAAAAACATCATCTGACTTACTTCACTTCAAATCACTAATCACACACTTATTACTCTCTACCTCATACTGACAGTGTCATTTGCTCATTTGCACACTTGCACACAACACGTTCTGTATCTTGTAAATCGTATCTTATTTTTATATTTATTTTATTTTTTGTGAATGGCTGCTTCATGTCAACCATGTATAACCTGTTGCACATTCCTCTCTGTACAGTCATGCTTATATTAATATTTAATTCTACAGCTTACTGTCATGCACATTCTTTTATATTTTATATTTTATTCTTTATATCTTATTTTTCATTCATTTTATCTTATGTTTACTTCCCTTGTGTTGTTTTTTCAATATTTGCACTGTCCATGGAGCGGACCCGACTCTCATTTCACTGCTGGTTATACAGTCTCTGTATAGTCGTGTATGTGACAAATAAAACTTGAAACTTGAAATAATAATAAAATAAAAACAATTACGCTGTTCTTCGCTGGTGAGTACAGTTGAGCTACGTCTCTTGTCTAATTTGTTTAATTACAATTTTTAATTCTAAAGTACCATTTAGTGTGTTGTTAAAAGGAAATGTGAAGTAGTTTCAAAATAAAATCGCATAACTTTACTCACTCAACCATGTCACGCAAGGTGTGAAGGTCTGCTTTTAAAATAACCATGGCTGCGTTTCCCAGAAGCATCGTAGGCCTAATGCCGCCTTCACGTTCTATCGGAAATTTAATAATTCTCACTATTGAAGTTGTGATTACAAGCTCATGGCATTAAAGTTTCGAAATGGGAGGGCGTTTATGTGCAATGTTTACCAAGGAAACTCGTATTTAAGATAATTCCGAGGCAGCATTAGAAACGTTAGTGTGTGTGGTTTTGGTGGGATTATGATTAGGATATAGGCCTAGTGTTCCCAAAATAAGCCCCTTAAAAATAAATACAGTGGCAAAACTGAACCAGCAGAAGTAATATAGGACAAGTTCATATTAACAATAGCTATACAAATTTATATCGTTTTTCTGTGAATAAAATGATTAAATGTTAAATATTTAGATATTATTATTATTATTAATTATACATATATTAAAATAAACAGTAAACTACATTTAATAATAATAATTCAACAAAAAGTATGATTAAGTTTAACAGTCCTTGAAAGTAGAGCTCGTTTTTTATATTACTGCTCCTGGAGGACCACTGTCCTGCAGAGTTCAGCTCCATCCCCAATTAAACACACCTGAACCAGCCAATCAAGATCTTATTAGGCATACTAGAAACTTCTAGGCAGGCGTGTTGAGGCAAGTTAGAGCTAAATTCTGCAGGACAGTGGCCCTCCAGGACCGACTTTGGACACCCCCGCATGAGTATATATAAAAAAAACATTTTATGCTAATACTGATTCTCTGTATTTCCTTCTTTTTGCAGATCCTTGTCATTGCTATCCCCACCCCTCCATCTCTCTCCTCTTTTTTGTTGTTCTTCACTTTATAACCCAAAGGCTCTTTTAAGAGCCATTTCCCCTTGCAAAAATGCACAAAACTGTGTTAAGCAGGGGGAATGTGAGCAGTATTTAAAAAACTGCACTAGTGAGTGCCCATTCTGCAATTACACCAGTATGATGGAGGGGCAGTCGTGGCCTAATGGATAGCGAGTCGGACTTGTAACCGGAAGGTTGTGGGTTCGAATCTCAGATCTGGCAGGGATTGTTGGTGGGGGGAGTATCCTCCTTCAATACCACGACTGAGGTGTCCTTGAGCAAGGCACCGAACCCCCAACTGCTCCCCGGGCGCTGTAACATGCTCCGGGTGTGTGTTCACTTAGGATGGGTTAAATGCAGAGAATACATTTCACTGCTGGTTATATACTCTCTATATAATCATGTATGTGACAAATAAAATAATCTTTAAAAAAAATCTTAATCTTAAGTATGCCACAACTGATGTATTATCACATCAAAAATCACTTTCAGTGGGCAGTGCAGTATTCGTATAGTTTGTATTTTTTATCTTTTATCTTCAGTTGTATAGGGTAAACATTTATATATATAGTATACTTAGTCAAAATCTGTAAGTAGGTTAGTGTGTATAGGTTTATAGTGTTTTACTTCATTGTTGTATGTCTGTATTTATGTAGCACCGTGGTCCTGTGAGGCACGACATTTCGTTCCACTGTATGTCCCCACATGTAGCGGAATGACAATAAAGCTCAACCTGAACTTGAACATCATAGTGAGTTTAACTGTCTTTTGCTTATGTCACTTTAGTTAAAGTTTAATATGGTGCCGAACCAGCCAGCAATGCACTGTGCATGCTTCTGATTTAATTGCTTGTGAATTTGTAGTAGAATGTTTAATTTTAAGGCTCAGGTAAACTTCATTTTCTGCATTCCGCACATTTGACCATTTGTCTTTGTTGCTCAAATCACAAAAAATGTGCTTGCACATGGATGGTGCGACTGTCCACCGTCCAGAGCAAAATGCAAACAAGTGAAGGTTAAATTTAGGCAATTTTCAACAAACTTATTTTCTTTTTTTGCCCTTTCAGATTTCACCATTTTAAAATGTGGTCCAAATTTGCTGAAGCACATCGCCACCCATGCTTCACCACCAACCCAGCCTCAGTCTTCCTCCTCGGTCCAGCAGACGCCGCCTCAGTCTTCCTCCTCGGTCCAACAGACGCCACCTCAGTCTTCCTCCTCGGTCCAGCAGACGCTGTGTTAAGACAAGTGTGTAAAGGATGTTAATGTTTAACCAGAGATTTATATTTTCAATAAGATGTGTTATATACAGATGTACAAATTTCACCTTTATTTATCAGAATTAAACTGTTTCATACCTAAATAAATAACAAGGAAATAATTGTCTTGGCATGTTATTATATACAAACAATGCTGGTATTTTTACCATAAGCTTTTCATTATGAAGTAAAAGTAAAAATTATTAATTTGGTAACAATATGGTTCATTAGTTAACATGAACTAATAATGAACTGCACTTATACAGCATTTATTAATCTTTGTTAATGTTAATCTCAACATTTACTAATACATTATTAATCTTGCTAACATTAGTTAATGCTCTGTGAACTAACATGAACAAACAATAAACAACTGTATTTTCAATAACTAATGTAAACGAAGATTAGTAAATACAATAACAATTGTATTGCTCATGGTTAGTTCATGTTAGTTAATACATTAATGTTTAATGAACCTTATTGTAAAGTGTTACCATTAATTTTAATAACATCTTAAGACATGACACTTGCTGAGAATATTTAACTTTTATTTAAATGTTAATAATACATGTAACAGTAAAGCATATACTGAAATTAAAATAAAAAAACAACCATAAATAACTTATAAGTGGTAAATGACCAAAACACATGAATAGAAATAACTTAAAACTTAAGTTGTAAATAAACTATATTCGTTGACATTGCGATTGCAATGTGACAAGTCGAAAGCAGTAATTGGATTCTTGCTTGGAAATGTACATAATTAAACGTTTTCCAAAATTAACAAATTTACAATGCATTTTTTAATACTATATATTTTTACCAGGTATAAGTAATTAACGGGTTCACAGTTTCCTGTTTACCGCGGCGTCGACGTCATTACTTTGCCACTAACCAATGAGAAGCATTGTGGGCGGGGTGACACGTACAGTCCCGCCCCAGGTGCAGCCCCGCCTCGATCTGCTGGCTGCAGCCTGGTGTACTTGGAAATATTTGGTTCCACTGGGTGGCGCTTACGTGAATATTCAACATCGTGGGCGGAGCCATCCAGTACTGTCGAGTGGAACAGAAACTACAATATTTCTCCGAAGTTCTCCCAGATTATTTGTTGACATTCTATGAGTAGAACTGTATGTTTCTCGTAAATGACTGAGATTAAGCTTTTTAAATGTGTATGATTTCATGTTTAAATAAATATTTACAAATAGCATATATTCTTGTGTTTTTATTTTGTCTCCTGATGTTGTCTGTATATTATAAAAATAGCCTTTAAACTATAGGCTGATAGCTCAAGACCACACATTGCGTTCTTTAATGTTGCTCTACACTCAACTGAACATCATTTTGATACACAACCCTCATACTTTCTTTATCAAATGTTATCATAAATGTTAAGCTTCACTTGCATTAACTGTTGTATTCTGTAGCAATGCTTTAGACTGTTGGCCAAATTAAGACAAATTTATTTCAATTGTATTTATGTGTAACCTCTAAACAAATTATAGCTCATCCATCCACGTCATCTTTCTCATAAGTGAACACAAAAAATGCACTGGTGTCAACTAATGTTATACTTAGTTTAAGTAATGTTATACTTATATTAGTCCAATAAGTAGTTTTAATAGTTATTTGCATTTTCTGCTGTAGTAATATTTCCTTTTTCTAACCTCATTAGTAACAGCCAATTTTTATGCCAAAAAGTTTACTAAATTACATTATGGGTTAGGATTTGCTCCATGAATGTAGCTCTAATTTCAAATGGAGCTGTACATATCCCATGTAGGAACTTGTGGTTGAAAATGTTTTCCAGAAGTCTGTGATAGATGTTCCTTGATGGCATGCTCTGTGCATTGAACAAAAATCAAGAAGAGAAATAATCTTTTAACACATCACCACAGCTTACTGGATTTTGAATGCTTCACAAATTGAATGTTTCACATATGTAATGAACTAAATATTTATTGGCCAGAGCTGTGTACAACAGCAGATGCAAATCGCAAGGCGTGGTGGTTCAAGAGCATAAATAAAAAATAGTGTCATTTAAAAGAAGAGCATAAAGCCATGTTAATAATATAATGTGATATACCTAAAGTTATCTATCTATCTATCTATCATAAATACTATTTAGACTGTTTAAATTTGATGACCAAAAGCATCTCCCTCCACAAATTTCTGTGTAAAATGTTGAGGTTTATCAATGCATTCATTAAGTGGTTAAGTACATTAAGTAATTTATTTTATAGTAAGACAAAGGTGTCTTAAAAGTACACTTTTTATTCATATTTATCTGTAAAAATGAGAATGTTGGTCAAGAAAAATCATGGGATCAAGGACCAAATTACTACAGCAAGACTAATAAAATATTTACTCAAATATGTATTTATAAGTATACCTTTCTTTCATTTTTGTGAACTATACCTTTTCCTGTACCTTGTAGACCAGTGTTGTTTTTGTGTTGTAAGAAAAAGTGATGAGGACGTTGAAGATCTTGATGAAGATGTTTATTGCAGCATAGCAGTGAGAAAGTACATGTTGCACCTTGGGTTTAACAGAGTCGGAATGAACCCAATACATCATAAGATCAAATCTTTTATACATTTCCAGTTTACTACCATTAATGTAAATAAAGCTGCTCCTGTCATAACAGCTGTGGTCTATATGTTAATTAAGTTCTGATGTGATCATCCCAAATGGTCTAGAACAGAGGTCTTCAACCCTGCTCCTGGGGACCCACTCTCCTGCAAAGTTTATTTCCAACCGGCTTCAGCACACCTGCCTGCGATTTTCAAGCAGTCTTGAGGAGCTTGATTGGCCGCTTCAGGTGTGTTTGATTAGGGTTGTAGCTAAACTCTTCAGGATAGTGGGTCCCCAGGAACAGGGTCTCTGGTCTAGAAACAACACAACTGTTGACTTATCATTTCTATAATAATTAAGCCATTTTGGGAAATAAGCATGATCAAACATATATTGTGGAGTGGAAACTGGGTCAGGGCAGACTATAGATTCTTACAGTGTTCAATTGTTTACAAAAAATATTACATAAGAATGATTACATTCTTACTAAACTAATAAGAGGTAGGCCTATTTTTAATGATAAATGGTTAGTCATTATTATCTCTTAATTTGACCAACATTCTAAAGCATTGCTACAGAATACAACAGTTAATGCAAGGGAAGCTTCACATATGATAACCTTTGATAAAGAAAGTATGAGGGTTGTGTATCAAAATGATGTTCAGTTGAGTGTAGAGCAACATTAAAGAACGCAAACATGCAATTCCAATTTCTTGTGTGGGCTTGAGCTGTCAGCCTATAGTTTAAAGCACGGTGGCCACGAAGTGCAAAACAAATCACGATTCTGAAAACAAAAGAACAAATTACAAACGCAAATGCAAATCTAAAAAACAAAATAACAATTCAGAAAACACAACAACAATCCCGAAAACATTATAACAAGTCAGAAAACACAATGACAAATTCGAAAACAAAATAACAAGTCAGAAAACACAACAACAAATCTGAAAACAAAACAACAAGTCAGAAAACACAACGACAAATCAGACATTTACATTTACATTTAGTCATTTGGCAGACGCTTTTATCCAAAGCGACTTACAATTGGGGAGTACATAAAGCGATTCATCTTGAAGAGGCAATCAGACAGAGGAAGTGCTCGTAACACCAAGTCTCAGTCATTGTTCAAATAAGTACAAGCTAGCAAGGGAAGGAGAGAAAGATAAAGGTTTTTTTTTTTAAGAACAAGTTTAGGATGAAGTCAAGTAGTGCCGAAAGAGATGAGTCTTCAGTTGTTGCTTGAAGATTGACTGGGATCCAGCATTCCGGATAGGGGTGGGAAGATTATTCCATCATCCAGGAATGGTGAATGAGAATGTTCTGGAGAGTGATTTTGAGCCTCTCTGTGATGGTACCACAAGGCGTCGCTCACTAGCAGATCTCAGACTTCTGGAGGGGATGTAGATTCGTAATAGTGAGTGGAAGTAGGAGGGTGCTGAGCCTGTGGTCGTTCTGTATGCAAGCATCAGTGTCTTGAACTTGATGCGAGCTGCCACTGGTAGCCAGTGCAGTGAGATGAAGAGAGGTGTAACATGGGTTCTTTTGGGCTCATTGAAGACCAGTCGTGCCGCTGCATTCTGAATCATTTGTAGAGGTTTGATTGTGTTTGATGGAAGACCAGCCAGAAGAGCATTGCAGTAGTCCAGCCTAGAAACGACAAGGGCCTGGACAAGAAGTTGCGTAGTATGCTCTGTAAGGAAGGGCCTGATTTTTCTGATGTTGTGTAGCGCAAACCTGCTAGATCGAGCAGTCTTTGCAATGTGCTCTTTGAAGGTCAGCTGGTCATCAAAGATTACACCAAGATTTCTGACCGAAGTTGATGGGGTAATTATTGATGTGTCTAATTGAATCGAGAAGTCATGCTGTAGGGTTGGAGTGGCAGGGACGACAAGAAGCTCAGTCTTTGCCAGGTTGAGCTGTAGGTGATGTTCTTTCATCCATGCCGAGATGTCCGCCAGGCAGCCTGAGATCCGTGCAGCTACCGTTGGATCATCTGGTTGAAAAGAGAGATAGAGCTGTGTGTCATCGGCGTAGCAATGGTAGGAGAAGCCATGTGCCTGTATGATGGGTCCCAGTGATGTAGTGTATGTGGAGAAGAGGAGGGGTCCAAGAACCGATCCCTGAGGAACCCCAGTGACCAGTTGATGTGCTTTGGATACCTCCCCACCCCAGGCCACCCTGAAGGACCTACCGGTGAGATAGGATTCAAACCAGCGAAGTGGAATCCCAGTGATGCCCAGCGATGAGAGGGTGGACAGGAGGATCTGATGATTGACAGTGTCAAAAGCAGCAGAGAGATCGAGCAGAATGAGGACTGATGATTTGGAATCGGCCTTTGCGACTCGCAGGGCTTCAGTGACTGAGAGTAGCGCAGTCTCTGTTGAATGGCCACTCCTGAAACCTGACTGTTTAGCATCCAGTTTGTTATACTGTGAAAGAAACAGTGAGAGCTGGTTGAAGACAACTCGTTCAGACAAACCGGAAGAGGTAGGTATAGTTTGAGACAGCGCCATTGGTTTGGGAATAGATTACTCACTGCTGACTGAACGAGACATCTGTCAATCAAGGTACAGGAAGAACCAGAAGAAGCACAGCAGAGTCAAGTAAATCATCAGCTCCAGTGGTGCAGATGGTAAATCTTGTGTCATTGTCTTTTTGATGCGATCGACCAGTGGTTAGATCCCGCCTTTTGCCGAACTTTTTTTTGTTATTATTACAAAACTTTAGAGAACAAATTCTGGATTTCTTTAAAATATACCCAAATGCCCAATTGATTTTAGGTGGTGACTGAAACACTATTAACGATCCGTTTTTGGATTGTTTTCCTCCCCGCATCAGTAGACAGTCCCAATATATTGATATATTTAATTTATGTTCACAATTAAATTGTCGGGATGAATGGAGGCACAGAAATTTTGATAAGATAGATTTTACCTGGAGTAATAAAGATAGATCTATACAATCTAGAATTGACTTTTGGTTAACATCTGTGGAACTTGGGAATCAAATTCAGCAGACTGATATAGTGCCTTCAGTTTTCAGTGACCATAAAATGATCCATTTAGTTATCAGCCTTGGTGATACAAGAACTCGAGGATCTAATTTCAATTACTGGAAATTAAATAATTCACTTCTTGAAGATGTTCAGTTTAAGGATAAGGTTAAAAGTGTGATAAAGAGATGTTACAATAATGCTAAACTATCAGGCTTATATGGAACAAATTGGGAAATTATGAAATATGAAATTAGAACATTTGCAGTCTCAAGAAGTAAAGAAATAGCCAAAGCCAAAAGAAACAAAGAAAATTTTTATGTTTTAATTCAAAACATAATGGATATATATGACAAACAAATAGAAAGTGAACAAGATAAAAATCTTCTAATAAAATTACAATTGGAATTAGAACAAATCTATGAATTTAAAGCTAAGGGTGTGTTTATAAGTTCAAGAAGAAAGTGGTTAGAAAAAGGTGAATCAAATTCTAAATATTTTTTCAATCTTGAAAGAAAAAAATTAGATTTTTCCTCTTTGAAGAAATGTAAGATTAACGATTCTCTTATAGTGGACCCAAAATTAATATCTAATTTTGTTGCTACATTTTATGAAAAGTTATATTCCCAAAATAATAATAGTGATAATGCTGCTTTTTTTCTAGACTCACTTAAAAAAAAAAGCAAAAATTATAGATCATCATTCTAAATACATATGTGATCAAGACATAATTCTTGAAGAAATTCATAAAAGCATTGAAAAGCTTAAAAATAATAAAGCACCAGGTAATGATGGGCTGACCTGTGAATTTTATAAAGAGTTCAAAGAAGATATCTCAGAGTTTCTTATACAGGTGCTGGTCATATAATTAGAATATCATCAAAAAGTTGATTTATTTCACTAATTCCATTCAAAAAGTGAAACTTGTATAATGTATACATTCATTCCACACAGACTGATATATTTCAAGTGTTTATTTCTTTTAATTTTGATGATTATAACTGACAACTAATGAAAACCCCAAATTCAGTATCTCAGAAAATTAGAATATTACTTAAGACCAATACAAAGAAAGGATTTTTAGAAATCTTGGCCAACTGAAAAGTATGAACATGAAAAGTATGAGTATGTACAGCACTCAATACTTAGTTGGGGCTCTTTTTTGCCTGAATTACTGCAGCAATGCGGTGTGGCATGGAGTCGATCAGTCTATGGCACTGCTCAGGTGTTATGAGAGCCCAGGTTGCTCTGATAGTGGCCTTCAGCTCTTCTGCATTGTTGGGTCTGGCATATCGCATCTTCCTCTTGACAATACCCAATAGATTCTCTATGGGGTTCAGGTCAGGCGAGTTTGCTGGCCAATCAAGTACAGTAACACCATGGTCATTGAACCAGCTTATGGTACCTTTGGCAGTGTGGGCAGGTGCCAAGTCCTGCTGGAAAATGAAATCAGCATCTCCATAAACTTGTCAGCAGAAGGAAGCATGGAAGTGCTATAAAATTTCCTGGTAGATGGCTGCGTTGACTGTGGACTCAGAAAACATAGTGGACCAACACCAGCAGATGACATGACAGCCCAAATCATCAATGACTGTGGAAACTTCACACTGAACTTCAAGCAACATGGATTATGCGCCTCTCCACTCTTCCTCCAGACTCTGGGACCTTGATTTCCAAATGAAATGCAAAATTTACTTTCATCTGAAAATCTGAGTTATTTTTCTCCACAGCCCAGGTAAGACGCTTCTGATGTTGTCTCTGGTTCAGAAGTGGCTTGGTAGCCCTTTTCCTGAAGACGTCTGAGCGTGGTGACTCTTGATGCACTGGCTCCAGCTTCAGTCCACTCCTTGTGAAGCTCTCACAAGTGTTTGAATCAGCTTTGCTTGACAGTATTCTCAAGCTTGCAGTCATCCCTGTTGCTTGTGCACCTTTTCCTACCCAAATTCTTCCTTCCAGTCAACTTTCCATTCAATATGCTTTGATACAGCACTCTGTAAACAGCCACACCTTTCAGTAATGACCCTCTGTGACTTACCCTCTTTGTGGAGGGCATGAATGTTCATCTTCTGGATCATTGACAACTCAGCAGTCTTCTCCATTATTGTGGTTTCAAAGAACAAGAGATACCCGGAATTTATACTGTATGGATGGTCATTAATTGAAACTCAAATGTAAATATTCTAATATTTTGAGATACTGATTTTTGTCTTTCATGAGCTGTAAGCTCTAATCATCAAAATTAAAACAAAAAAACTTTTGAAATGTTTTACTTTACATGCAATGAATCTAAAATATATGAAAGTTTCACTTTTTGAAAAAACTTACAAGAAAAAATTTACTTTTTCACGACATTCTAATTCATTGAGATGCACCTGTACATTACACACCAAAATATATCTCTATTTTTTTTTGTTAATTGATTTAGAAATAATATTTTGTTGGTTTCACAACTTTTGAATAGTAGTAATGGTCATGTTCTTACCTATACATAATTTTTAGAGAAATTTTCCTTTTATATACCTGTTAAGGAGTTTATGATGGTAATTAATGCAATTCCTTCAGAACTTAGAAAATTATTAGGAAATGATATAGACAAAAAAACAAATTTAGATTTTAGTCTTAAACTGGAAGGTATAAATATAAAAGAATAAAAATGTAATAATAATTATCTTAGAATGATTTGCCAGATTTCCAGTGTTCCTTTAGCCATTGGTTTTTGGAGATCACAATTTCAAGATGTCAACTGGAAAGAAACCTTTAAGATGTTTACTGACATGTGATTTTCTTATTGCTTTCCTATTTATTTTCTTTATAGTATTTGTTTTGATTTAAATGTTTAAATGTTTTTGCCCTTGTATGTTCATTGTTCTAAAATCTGCAATAAAAAATAAAATAAATAATAATAATAATAATGACTAGTCCCTGGTCATCGTCGCCGATCAATGACGTAATATCCGCATATCCTCAGTTTCCGCTTGTAGAAACCATGGCAGCACACAGACACAAATGCTGCTGTACAGTTAAACTAAATCCATTAGGGCTGTCGCTAATAAAATGATAATGAAATGAAAAGTGTTGACCGCAGCATTAAATTTAGATCTGTAAGAGATTCATTCATAAAACCGTGTATAGACAGCTTTACTGGTTATAATTGAGTTTTTTTGAGAGTGCTTAAACTCGCGCTAGACCAAAGTCAGTCATAATGTTCTTTGACAGTGTAAATGTTCTTTGCTTGCATTCTGTATAATTTATTCGCAGTTTGAATAACTATGGAAGGTACAGGTAATTAAAAATAATAATTCATTACTTTTTTCTCTCTCTTTTTTTTATTGAGTACAAAATCTGTGTGGCCTTAAAATGGCCTAAATTAGTGTACAAAAAAGAATCTGGTATGGAAGGCTCAACACAATAGATCCATATTAATTCCAGACAAAGCATATAACACAATATTCCAAAACACATAATAAAATATAAAAATAAGAAACAAAAACAAGAACGAAAAGAAAAGAAAAATAATAATAAAAATTAAAATATAAATAAAATATAATTACAACAAATTATAAAATAGGCTACAAACAAATTAAACAGTTTTACTGCCTTTGGATTTTTCATTTTACTAAGGGCATCTGAAAAGTATTTTATATCATTTTTAAACACAATGTAAATACGCATGCCCAGTAACGTACTCTGTTACTATCGTAACCTCGGTTCCCTGAGATACGGGAACGAGTACTGCGTCTGTAAGACGCTGTATGGGAAAAACTCTTTTTTCCTCTTCAACTGAAGCCTTTTTCAATCACGCAGTGAAACTGCACGTCCATTGGTTCGTGCAGTGCTAAAAAATGAACCAATGGCACAGCGGCGGCGATGAGCAAGCCTATGGCTATGTAGCCCGCCAAAGCCCATCGGAATGGGCGGGGCATCTGGCTATATAATTGCCCGCTTCGCTGCCGCATCTCAGATTTCTTCGAGTGACGCGACTGAGGCGTGCAGCTCATAGCACAGCCAGGAACGCAGTTATTGTTCCCATATCTCAGGGAACCGAGGTTACGATAGTAACCGAGTACGTTCCCTTTCCATATTCCACTCGTACTGCATCTGTATCACGCCGTGCTATGATGGGGAACGACTCAAAACCCAAACTCACGTGGGAGAAGTTAATAGTTAATAGGGAGTTAATAAAGTACACCAAGCATAGGCTGAGCCCTCAGGGTCATCCATGGCCTGGGTGTCGTCCCGTATAGTTGGTACTTGGTGTCCAGATAATGTGGACCGCCCAAGTAAAGGGGGGCTTGAACAATGTTGGTCAAGTCACCCATAAGACCGTTTTAGCTAGCCGGAGGTGGCAAACTAAACAGAAAGGTCTCTGGCCTGCAAGGCAGGGACGTCCAGGTTGTAAAACCTTACAAATGTGGATGGCGATGACCAGCCGGCCACCTCACAAATTTCCGAAATGGACACCCCGCTGGACCATGCCCAGGAGGAGGCAATGCCTCTGGTGGAATGGGCTCTGACTCCAATGGGGCACTGCAAGCCCAAGGAGGAGTATGCTAGGGTGATAGCATCCACTAACCAACTGGAAATTCTTTGCTTCGTAACAGGGCGACCTTTAGCGCGGTTACCGAAGCCAACAAAAACTGTTCTGATCTCCTGTATGAGGCAGAACGCTCAATGTACACCCTCAGGGCCCTGACGGGGCAGAGCAGGGACAATTCCTGGTCATCCATCGAGGGGGAAAGCGCAGAAAGTGCTATGACCTGGGCTCTGAACGGAGTGGAGAGCACCTTAGGTACATAACCTAGCCTTGGTTTCAGGACGACCTTGGAGTCATTAGGCCGAGTTCCAGGCAAGCAGGGTTGACGGAGAGGGCCTGTAGGTCTCCTACTCGCTCAACCGACGCCAGTGCTAATAGCAGGGCGGTTTTAAATGAGAGTGATCTGATGCTCGTGGATTGCAATGGTTCAAACGGAGGGCCTTTCAAGGCCCTTAGCACGGTTGGTAAGTCCCAAGGTGGGACTGTACGAGGACACGGGGGGTTCATTCTCCTGGCACCTCGTATAAACTGGACCACCGCACTATTTCTGCCCACCGATCGGCCAGCAATAGGGGCATGGAAAGCCACTATGGCTGCTGCATAAACCTTGATGGTGGATGAAGAATGCTGTTTATCCAGCATCTCCTGCAGAAATGACAGAACCACTGACACATCAGAGGTAACCGGATCTACGTCGCGGTCTTGACACCAAGCTGAGAAAATAGCCCATTTCAAAGCATAGAGGCGTCTGGTAGACGGAGCTCTAGCTTCTGCCATAGTGTTTAAGACACGCTCTGGGAGGTCGAAAGGCTCCCGTTGAGTGGCCACACATGCAGGGCCCATAACTCAGGCCGTGGATGCCATAGCGTGCCTTTCGCTTGATAGAGGAGGTCCCGTCTCAAGGGATTAGAGGCCAGGGGGTTGCCTCGAGCAGCTGGAATAATTCGGACACCCACGGCTGGTTCCTCCAGAGGGGGGCTATTAGAAGAAGCCTGTGCTGTTGTTCCCTGACTCGTCTGTGTACCTGCGGTAGCAGAGCGATTGGAGGGAACGCATAGAGTGGAAGACTGGGACACTCGTGGGCCAGGGCATCCGTGCTCCTTGTGAAATAGATTGGGCAATGAGAGTTGTCTTCTGAGGCGAAGAGGTCTATTCGAGCTCTGCCAAAGACTTCCCAGATTCTCTGAACCGCGAGCGGGTGGAGCGTCCATTCCTCTGAGGAGACGTTGTTCCTCGTCAACATGTCTGCTCCTTGGTTCATTTTGCCTGGCACTTGCGTCACCTTCAGTGAGCACAGATTGGTCTGAGCCCAAACAAGAAGGTTTTTCGTTAGCGTGCAGAGGCGCTTCAAGACGAAGCCGCCCTGGTGATTAGGGATGGGTACCGAAACTCGGTACTAAATCGGTCTCGGGGCTAAATTATGAAAGACCGGAGTATCGATAAGCTCTGACGTTATCGGTTCTGCTGTCGGTACTGGAGAAATTATGAAAACACACATTTATTGTTGCTACATATACACATTATCTTGCAAATTCTCTCTCACCAGAGTTGCCAGCTGTTTTATATGCAATAATATTCAAACATTTGTCTATGATGCATTTTTGCTATTCGCAATTCAGAAGCAAGATCGCGCTCACGCAGAGGAGCTTCAGCACGCGCAACATGAAAGCCCTGTTTAATTATGATAGAATAGAGAACTAACTATTAAAACATATGCACTTTATGCCTGTGGCTGTTATATTAAGCTAAGTTTATTTATTTATTTTTTATTTTGGCTTCTAAGGATTATAGCCGCGTTTCTTCTAGCACAACTTCCCTCCCTTCACAGCGGCGCGCATTCGTTCCTCCCTAACCAAAACTTAACGCCTGAATCAGCTCAATCGGTGATTGTTGTAAAATGCTGTCTTTACTGTTGCTAAATTGCGGGACATGTTTGATAATAAAACGTTGAAAGCACAATCCGCACAAGAGACGCTGCTCCCCAGGCTGAAATATGTGTGTGTGTGTGTGTGTGTGTGTGCGTGCGTGTGTGTGTGTGCATGTGCGCGCAGCAGTGAAGTGCCTGCACAGTCGCGCTCCAAAACGGACAGACTTCACTTTGAGCTTCGGGCGCGTCCAAACGATCAAATACACACAAAAATATGTCACAATGGCCAGCTACGAGAGTATTCACTTAAACAGTTTGTCTTAAGTGGACCAGAACTGTTCGGAGAAAATCCGATATTGCGTGTCAATATATTATCTTAAGTGACAGACTGGCGCTTCAATGTTAATCAAAGAAAAAAATGCAAAGAGAAAATCCACCACAGCTCTTAATCTGAATAACGTTATAGCTTTAATAATCATTAATCTATCAATACATACAGTGAAAACTATGCAGTGTTCATTTACATTTGATTACTTTTAGATTTCTTTTGTAGGCTATTACTTGCCTGAACAGTAATGTTAGTAGACCTTCATGGAAAAATTAAAGCACTGTTTATTTCATTTAATTTGTATATTTGTTTTATTGTATTTGTCAGTTTGTTTTTACTTTGTTTCTTTGTTCATATTCTTACTGTATTTTATCTTATGTATATAAAACACTAAAAATGCATGCACACTGGTGCATTTACAAATTGATGTTTATTAATTTAATTAATTATCATTTCAGAATATAAAGTAATGTTAATTCAGCTCCTAATTTGTCATATATATAAATATATTTAGTTAAAAAGCCGATAAGAATACCGTTAAAGTACCGGACCGATAAGCGGTATCGATAAGAGTAGTAATACCGTTAAAACCTTAACGATACCCATCCCTACTGGTGATTTATGTATGACACCACGGACCTGCTGTCTGAGCGTATTAGCATATGGTGTCCCCTTATGTCCGGCAGGAAGATTTGACAGGCATGGCACACTGCTAGCATCTCTAGGCAGTTGATGTGCAGACCCGACTCCTCTTCGGACCAAAGACCGAAGGTCGGTTTGCCCTTGCACAGCGCTCCCCAACACTTGTTGGAAGCGTCTGTTGTGACAACCTTCCTTCTGTGCGCCGTGTCTAAGATCACACCCTGTTTCAGCCAGAGGGGGTCCCTCCAATGGATCAGGGCTGATACACAGGCCCGAGTTACCGTTAAGCGATGGCGCCCGTGGCGCCAATCCGCAGATGGAACCCTCTGCTTCAGCCAGAACTGGACGGGCCGCATGCGAAGCAGGCCCAACCGAAGTACTGGCGAAGCCTCTGCCATAAGGCCCAGCATTTTCTGGAAAGCCTTGAGCGGGTGGACGGTCCCTTCTTTGAAGGAGGCCGCGTGGCGCTGAATTGTCATGGCTCGCTCCGCTGAGACAGTTGCTGTCATCTGCACTGAGTCGATAACAGTCCCCAGGAATGACACTCGTTGGCTGGGTGACAGTATGCTCTTGGCAAAGTTGACCCTGAGCCATCATTTATCAATCATTGATAAAAAATTCAGTTTAAATATGTGTTTAGAATTCTTTGGAATCTTTAGGCCAAGATAAGTGAAGTGATCTTCAACTAATCTGAAAGGCAAAGAACCAAAGTGATTGGGATTTGTATGCTTAGAAAGTGGCATAATTTCACTTTTGGACCAATTAATAGTATACCCAGATAACTTGCCAAAGGCGTTAACATAATTGAGCAAATGAGGCACTGATTTGATTGGATCAGAGAGATATATTAAGAGGTCATCAGCATATAAGCTAATCCGTGAATATGGGGGTGACTTCTAATCCCTACTGCCAATGGTTCCAAGGCAATATCAAAAAGAAGAGGGGAAAGAGGATCTCCTTGTCTAACTCCCCGATGTAACTCAAATGGTTTAGATTCATTAGCGTTTGTTAGAATGGATGATGAAGGACATAAATACAAAATTTTTACCCACTTAATAAAACCGTTCCAAATCCAAAACGCTCAAGCGCTTTTAACATTAATGGCCACTCTATTTGGTCAAAAGCTTTTTGAGCATCTAATGAAATAATCGCTGCTGGGGGTTCTTTTCCATTGTCCTTGTAAAGAACATTAAGAAGAAGGCGGAAATTGCAAAAAGAGAACCTGCTAGGTATGAATCCAGTTTGATCTGGATGTATTATTGTTGCAATATGTTTGCCTAATCTATTAGCCAGCACCTTTGTTATTACTTTCTGATCAAAATTTAAGAGCGCTATAGGCCTATAGTTGGCTGGATCAATGCCATCTTTTCCTCTCTTTAAAAGTACAGAAATGTTGGCCTCATATAATGAACTCGGAAGTCTATCATTTTCATAAGAATCATTAATCATTCTCAAAAAGTAAGGGGCTAATTTTGAACCAAAAGCTTTATAGAATTCACATCCAAAGCCATCGGGTCCTGGTGTTTTACCAGACGGGAAGGACTTAATGGCCGCCAATATATCTGCTTCAGTGAACAAACCTTCTAACTCCTCTTTTGAAGCCTCACTAAATTGAACTAGATTAAGTTCAATTTAGAGCACACTCTTTATCCCCCCTCCCCGTGCCTCAAATGACTTTCCCAAACGAAGCATTATGGCTCCATCTAATGGTTAGACCACTAAGAACGCGAAAGTAGTACAATAACAATCTTGCGCTACTGCTTAGTATGACTGAAAACTAACAAAATAATAACCCACAAGAGAAAAAAGAAAAACTCCACAACCAAGTCGTATCTGACAGAATGGTCTGGATTAACAGTCTCTATTTATCATCCAAATGCATTCAAAAAGAAGAAAAGCATAGAAAAAGTAGTATGCAAGATACACGGAATTAGTTATGATCCATCACCACGGATTGTTTCAGTTCTTTCTCCACATATAGCTTCGCTTTAGTGGGAGATGTAAACAGCTTTGAAACTCCATTGTGAGCAATGCAGAGCTTGGCAGGAAAACGCAAAAAATAGCCCACCTTAAGCTCTTGTAAAGACCGTATTACTTCACTGAAGCTCCGACGCTGTTCCACTTCTTCCGCCTTGTAATCCGTGAAGATTAATACCTTGTGTCCCTGGTAATCAAGCTCACGTCCCCGCCGAAGTCGCAAGATGCGCTCCTTATCCTGATAGTAGTGGATCCGTGCGATGATCGCGCGTGGTCTGGCACCCTCCGCGGGTTTTGGCTGTGGTACCCTGTGTGCGCAGTCTATGACTGGGGGATCAGAGAAATCCGTGAAGAGTTGCTTGATCAATTCTGCCACGAACTCAGTCGGTCTTCCTTTCTCGAACCCTTCTGGAATGCCGATAAGCCTAATGTTATTACGACGTGATCTGCCCTCAAGAGTTTAGACTTCAGCATCTTGTTTTCCTTATGCAAAGTGTTCAGAGAGTCTTCTAGAGAAACGATTCGAGCCTCATGATCATTCGTCTGTCCCTCTACCGCATCAATTTTGTCGTTCAACTCTTGTTGCGTCGCTTGCATAACTTGAAAAGTCGCTTCAAGTTTGTCAAATCTTTCATTAAGAACACTAAGGATCTTATCCGAAATCTTCTCTAACATCAGCGACATCCCTTCTTCCTCCAAAGCAAGGCCCTCTGCTCAATCAGCCGGCGCCATGTTGTCCGCTTCGTTAGAAGACTGCTGAGTGGATTTACCACCTTGCGGTGGTTTTTTTGACGGCATCGATACGATTTGAGCCTTTAGATGGAATGTGGAATGCTATAGATTTCGAAGTAACTTTTAGCCCAATCAAAGCAGGTAAGACTTTTATCAACTTGGATGTGGAGCAGTTGCAAAACACGTCTACCTCCTACGCTGCTCCATAGCGCCCTCAATTTCGGTGGATTTAAAGGTGTATTAAAGGACAATATGTAAGTTTTCGCCACTAGAGGTCGCATTTTCAAAACAATAACAAAGGCAAAGTTTGATGAAGCAATGAAGGAGGATGTTCACGGATGAGGTAATGAATTATTATAAATGTCAATATTTATTCAAACATATGTCGACAAGCGACAATATAACGTGAAACCAATGAAAATTGTATAAAAAAAGCACATGGCGCCATAGTTTCATCACTTTAGTGTCGCAGTGACTGTCTTTTTGCAGTAAAGGACCTGTCATAGTTTAATGAGTGGGAAGATGACATGAAGCGAAGCGAGGATAGCTGCATTGAAAACAGATGAGCGCAAATGTGCATATAAAGCGCCCATTCGGGCGAAGTTCACAGGATTTTGTCCACAGAATGATAAGAGCACACGTTTTAACATATTTTTTTTTATTTCACACTCAGTATTTTAACTTTAGCGCTGCAAGCCATGCATATGGCTTACTATATGCATACTATGTGTTTTCAGATCACTTCTATCACTACCACTCGCAAACCACACATCACACACTGTAGGCAGCGCAATCCTAACAACCTGCACACTTTGCCTATGTCTGCTAATACACTACTTTATTTTTCTATTGGTCTCTGGAATTGTCATCTGCTGTCAACAAAGCTGATTTCATTACTTCCATTACTAGTCATTCAAGACTAAACCTCATGGCCCTGACAGAGACCTGGATCAAATCAGAGGACAATGCTACACCTGCAGCACTCTCCAATCATTTCTCCTATTCTCCACAACCCCCGTTTGACTGGAAGAGGTGGAGATACTGGTCTGCTCATCTCTAATACTTTGAAATTTACTCCTTTACCATCTCTGAGTATCAACAGCTCCTTTGAATCACATTCATTTACTATTACCTAAACCTCTAAAAATTCATTTTGTAGTTGTTTATCGACCTCCAGGACCACTAGGTAACTTTGTGGAAGAATTAGATGTGTTGCTCTTAATCTTTTCTGAGGACGGTACTCCCTTAGTTATACTTGGAGACTTCAACATCCACCTAGATAAGCCCACGACTGCAGACTTCCACACTCTACTTGCCTCTTTTGATCTCAAGAGACTTTTTATATTTAAAAAGTTTCAATTCAGTCGATCTTTTTTACCCTGTTTTAACATGGATTTCTATGGAGACCTGTCGGGCAAGATGGCGGATAGCAGCAGTGGCACATAATATCCGCGTTGGTCAGATCGCCTGTCAATTCCCGCCCACGTGTACACATCGAATATTCAAGCTGAATTCTCATTTTTCTGAAAAAAAGCAAAAAAGGAGCTGTTTTTAAATTTTTCTACTTTCAATAATAAATCAAAAAACAAATTAAAGAATGATACACAGATTGTTTGACAGTAAGATACCTTTATTGGTTTTCAGACTGCAGCAGTACCAGTTGTCTATTTGGATTTGGATTTTAGCAACATGTTTTGTTGGGGCCAAAATTGGTAAAACCTTCAATTATATGCCTGCTGTGTTGCAGTTTGGTCAGAATTTTTTTTTAACATTTGAAATGGAAAATAGTAGTTAAATAATAGTAGTAAAACTAAGTCATAGTGGTGTCTAGGACCCCAAACAATCATAAAGTAGATCACAACAGAACAGATGGAAGTCAAGGTATACTGTATACATCTGGGTTATCCAAACTAGTGTTTTGACAAACATTATGAAACTTCACAAAGAACCAAAAAGTTGTTACTGATTTTTGTACAGAGACCACTAATACACAAAACTTAGCCAAAATGTTATTTCTGCCTTTTCATTGTGATTATCTAGGAAAATAGTTCAGTATTATATTTTGGCTTTTGTTCTTAAAGGAATAGTACACCTAAAATGAAAATTGTAACACCCTCAAGTCTGCACAAGTAGAGTTTCTTTCTTCTGTTGAACACAAAAGAAAAGACGTTGAAGGATGTGGGTAACCAGTGCTGATCCTAGACTTCTGGGGGCCCTACGCAAAACTGTGTTGGGGGGGAGGGGGTGGATGAGATGCATTTGTCCGTGTTTCACTCCGTCTCAAATCGCGCTTGCGGAAAGCGCTCGAGAAACAGTATCTCTTCCGCGGCTCGTATAAGCTCTCGTTTTTTTTTTTTTTTTTTAAGTAAGAGCAAGAGACTGGACGACATTCACTTTACATGATTTGGCTGATTTGTACGTAGAGAGCGTGACAGCGCACCACATTAAAATAAATGATCATTCATGTTTTCAGAACCGCTGGCCAAAATTAAAAACGAAACTAAAATTAAAACATCTTTGAGAGCAAGGGGGCCCGCCAATTTATCAGAAATTGATAAAGGTTTGGCACAACTTGAGGGCAAGTAAATGACAACAGAATATCCATTTTTGGATTAACTATCCCTTTAATAGTTAACAGGACTCCATATCAGCTTCCTAGTCATCATGTGGTTGAAGAATCCCACAAGGACACTGATAACGCCACACAGCCAAAACAATCACTGCTCATGGACATCCCGGCTGAGCCCTGCCCACAGAGCTCATCACATGCAGACTGTGACGTATTACAACAGCTCCAATACTCAGCACCCAAGGACAACTTTCTGGAAAACAGCCTGGGAAGCCAGGACAACACATCACAGTCACCGGAAACACCAGAGCTAGAGTCCCGCTCACCAGACACACTATCCCTCTCTCCAGCATCTCCACTTCTAAGCTTTTCACAGAAAATGGAGGAACTGGTGTATGCTGGGATCAAATTCTCTGCAAGCCCCCAGATATCAACTAAAAAACGGCGGGCCCCCCAACCACCAAAGACTGCAGGCTCAGCTCTCCCGCCTCCTCCTGTGAGAGCTCTCCGACCGCTGCCACAACGCCAGGGTCCAAACCCTCCTCCATCGGCTGTAGGTGAATCAAAATCAACTGATAACAGCTCTCAGTGATATGTTTCGGGTCCCCGCTATATTAGCAGCAACATTCACAAATGTTTACAAAACAAGCGGGAACCCAGTATGCCTGTAGCCTTTTCTATTTCTGTTTTATCACGTGATAGAAAGTCTAAGGCCTTCTCAAGCCGTACGGCTAACCCATCTAACCTGCGGCCTGTAATGCATCAATCTAAGATTGCTGTAGAGACAAAATGTAATTCCATCAAGTTGGCATTTTTAAACACTCGCTCACTAAAAAATAAATCATTTGTGATCAATGATTTAATAACCACAAACAACCTGGATTTTATGTTTCTAATTGAAACATGGCTAGAAGACAACTGCAGTGCAACAGTCCTCACTGAAACAGCCCCTCCTAACTTTAATTTTATAAGTGTCTGTAGGAATGTTAGAAGAGGTGGAGGTGTAGCTGCTCTGTTTAAAGATGTTTATCAATGCAAGCAAGTGTGATTTGGTCAGTACTTGTCTTTTGAATATCTAGGTATTATGCTGAAAGGTGCTCCACGCATTCTGTTTATCATCATTTACAGGCCTCCAAAATACTCTCCAGCCTTTGTTGAAGAGTTCACAGAACTGTTATCAATGATTTCCTCAGAGTTTGACTGTTTTGCTATTGCAGGGGATTTTAATATTCACATAGATAATGCTGAAATCAAAACTACAAAAGAAATTATAACTGTTTTAAATACTTTTGACCTGATTCAGCATGTGCATGGACCCACACACAATCGTGGACACACTCTAGATTTACTCATCAGTAGAGGTCTAAACATTTCATCCATTGTTATTAAGGATGTTGCACTGTCTGATCACTTCTGTATTTTCTTTGATATATTGATCTCTGTCACCACTGAATCTAGATCTGTCTCTGTCAGAAAGAGATGCATTAATGAGAACACTAGTGTGCTATTTATGAAGGCAATATCTTTAACACCAAGCATTTCTGCAGACTCTGTTGATCTTCTCCTGGATTCATTTAACTCAAAAGTTAAGAATGTTATTGATGATATTGCTCCGATAAAGGTCAGCAAGAAGACTGGCAGACAAAAATCATTTTGGAGAAAATCAACAGCAGTTCAGAGTATGAAAAGACAATGCAGAAAAGCTGAGCGGATGTGGAAGAGGACAAAACTTGAAATTCACTATAGCATCTATAAAGACAGCCTTCATGCTTTCAATGTGGAACTAGCCACAGCTAGACAGACCTTCTCAAACCTTATAAACAGTAACTTAAACAACACTCGTACTCTTTTTGCTACTGTTGAGAGACTGACAAACCCCCCAAGTCAGATTCCCAGTGAAATGCTCTCCGACAGCAAATGCAATGAGTTTGCTTCCTTCTTTTCAGAGAAGATCAGTAATATCAGGAAGGAGATTGGCACATCTTCCTGTAATACAGAGGTCACACAGATTTGACCGCAATCTCAAAAAGAAGTGACTATGTCTGTTTTTGAAACAATTGATAGCAAAATTTTGGAAGAAATAGTACAGCATCTTAAATCGTCAACCTGCTATCTTGACACACTTTCCACATCTTTTTTCAAAAGTGTGCTTAACTGTTTAGAAGCAGATCTCTTAGAAGTGGTGAACACCTCACTTCTTTCTGGGACTTTTCCAAACTCCCTGAAAACTGCAGTTGTTAAGCCCCTTCTGAAAAAGTGCAATCTTGATAACACCATGTTGAGCAACTATAGACCAATATCAAATCTTCCTTTCATAGGTAAGATTATTGAAAAGATAATTTTTAATCAGCTGAACAACTACTTAAACTCAAATGGATACCTGGATAATTTTCAATCTGGTTTCCGTGTGCATCACAGCACAGAGACAGCACTCATTAAGATAATAAATGATATTCGCTTTAATTCTGATTCTGGCAAAATATCAGTGCTGGTACTACTAGATCTTAGTGCTGCGTTTGACACCGTCGATCATAACATACTTCTAGAGAGACTGGAAAACTGGGTCGGGCTTTCTGGGATTGCACTCAAATGGTTCAGGTCATACTTAGAAGGGAGAGGTTATTATGTGATTATAGGAGTGCATAAGTCTAAGTGGACGTCCATGACATGCGGAGTCCCACAAGGCTCAATTCTTGCACCGCTCTTGTTTAGCCTGTATATGCTCCCACTAAGTCAGATAATGAGGAAGAACCAAATTGCCTATCACAGCTATGCTGATGATACCCAGATCTACCTAGCCTTATCTCCAAATGACTATAGCCCCATTGACTCCCTCTGCCAATGCATTGATGAAATTAACAGTTGGATGTGCCAAAACTTTCTTCAGTTAAACAAGGAAAAAACTGAAGTCATTGCATTTGGAAACAAAGATGAAGTTCTCAAGGTAAATGCATACCTTGACTCTAGGGGTCAAACATCTAAAAATCAAGTCAGAAATCTTGGGGTGGATCATTGCCAAGTCAGCAGTCTTCTCCATTATTGTGGTTTCAAAGAACAAGAGATACCCATAATTTATACTGTAGGAATGGTCATTAATTGAAACTCAAATGTAAATATTCTAATATTTTGAGATACTGATTTTTGACTTTCATGAGCTGTAAGCTCTATTCATCAAAATTAAAACAAAAAAAAAAACTTTTGAAATGTTTTACTTTACATGCAATGAATCTAAAATATATGAAAGTTTCACTTTTTGAAATAACTTGCAAGAAAAAATGAACTTTTTCACGACATTCTAATTTATTAAGATGCACCTGTACATATGTGCAAGCATGTTTGTCTGAGAAATAATGAACAATGACATTTTTACCTATTCATCTAAATTGAGTTCTAGTTTGGAAACTGAAGCTCAAACTCATGAACATACACTATGGAAAAAGTTTTGTGGTAACAAAAACAATGATAAAAAGCTTAAAATTTATTAATGGATTTATGCAAACAAAACATCAGTGAAAAATAACTTCCTAGTAAAATTTCTACAATGGAGACAACAAATGCAAAAGGTGAAGTAGGTAAAAATTATTTATGGCTCAAATTAGTATATTTTCAAAGGAACAGTAATGTTCTGTTTTTTTTTAAAAAAAGGACCAGATACAATACCATATAGTCAACTGACCCTTCACAATTTAAAGTTGCAAATGAAGCACCTATTTAGAAGATTGCTCAAGCCAAGTTGACCATAGAGCCCACAGTGTGAAATGTTCCCTCATTAAATTACTTAGAGAATGTTGAAATTTATCTTGAGATTCAGTGGCAGGAAGCAACCCCAGTGGTTCAGGATGGTGAGAGTATGTGAATCTGTGTGTTTGCTGTTAAGAGGCCACAAAACAGGCAGCTTTACGTGTGGTCAGATGATATTGCAGAACAATCCTTTTCTTCTTGTGTACTGTACAAACTCTTTAATCAATTATTTAAATGTAAAAATTATTTTCGAATGAACTTTTCATTTAAACACTGACATATTACACGTTGGGTACTATCGCAATGTCTTTACGGCACTGAATAATTTGTAAAATAATAAACAGAACAAAAACATCAGAAATGCTTAAAACAATGTGTATTGTAATGTTAGTTCAGACTACTTTTGCTGGCTGATACCATTATCAGTCAGACAGAGATGGAGAACGAATGGAGCGGCCACTGGCAGGGCTGTTACTAAAGGCGTGAGAGTCTCTATCTTTATCTTTGTCTTTACTCTCATGCTTGTGTTTGTGTTTATGTTTGTGTTTGTGCTTCTTCTTCTTCTTCTTGTGCTCATGATGATGATGGTGGTGGTGTAGGTGATCTCCATGTTTAGATGTGCTCTCTTTGCTCAGTGTGGGCATGGGTGTTCCTGGCATGGACAACATGGCTTGCTCCACTGAAAATGGTTCTTTACCTGTAAAAATGAGAGAGAAAAGTTGAAGCAATGTCCTGATGTCTATCGACAGAGATAAGACAGATTCATCCAGATGTATGTTTCTGATTTTTTTTTTTCTGTTTCTGCTATGTGGTTGATAGTGTGTGTAGAAATAGTGCAGTATTTGTGTCATGCCTGGAGTTGAGGGTCTCTCCAACATGTTCAGGTGGTGGTAGATGAACGCCTGGCTGTCATGAACTGTGTCCATATCAATATCTTCCTCCTCCTGGGTGGGAAACTGACAAGTTGAAAAACATTACAGTACACTACAACATTATAAGATAGTCATTTTCTCCAATCGGTGGAGATTATATAACTACACTGTGAATTGTAGTCTTTAGAACATTTGGCACTACACATTCCAAATTTTTAGGGCTTTCTTTTTTTACAGTACGTAACATCTAATTATAAACACGTTATTGCACATATTTGTATTTAATAGAACATTTATACCTATTGATAAATTTAAAACACCGTAAAGAATGTGGAGGAGTATGCAATTCTTTTTTGTAAAAGACCTCTGTATTTAATATGCGTTCTATATGTTGTATCTTAATTATGAGATTTGTAAGGCAGCTACTGCTACTGTAAGACCAGGTCTCTCTCTTGTAAAATAGATCACTGATCTCAATGGGGCTATCTAGTAGAAAGGTAAAATACATTTCAAAGCCAATTGCTCACTTTGCTTTTAACAGATGCTTTAGCACTAGGCTCCTCTTGCATAACTTGTCCGGGTTCAGGGGATGAACCTAATGGAGTCTCTGCCTTCCTCTTTAAACCCTGTGGGGCCATGGCCACACCACTCAATGCTGGTTCCATGACAACATGCTCCTCCTCCAGCTGAGAATGATTAATGAGAAGAAAATAATTAAAATTATGTTTAACAAGCAGATGGCACATTTTTTATTACAGTGCTGTATTAATCATTAAGCATTCTGGTATGAGTTTCTTTTAAAGGGATACTCCACCCCAAAATGAAAATTACGTTTTTCACTTACCCCCATGTCGTTCCGAACCCGTAAAAGCTTCATTAATCTTCAGAACACAATTTAAGATATTTTGGATTAAAACCAGGAGGCTTGTGACTGTCCCATTGACTGCCAAGTAAATTGCACTGTCAAGGTCCATAAAAGTATGAAAAGCATCGCCAGAATACTCCATCTGCCATCAGTAGTTCAATCATAAGCCCCATTCACACTGCACGTTGGTCCCGGAAAATTGCCAGAAAATTGCCGGAGTGCCTTCTGTGTGAACGCAAACACGACCCGGGATTAATTCCGGGTTGGGACCTAGTAACATTGTCGGGTTCAGTCCCGGAACGAGCGCTGTGTGAACAAAAGCCGGATCAATGCCGTAAAGGGTATGTCGTAGTGATGACGCACTTTATCGTTCGACTGTTTTAACGGGTGTTTTGAAGGCAGATCAACGTTCACATGACGAAAAATATGTAAACTGGAATGAAGCAGCGATCAGGGAGCTCCTCACTATCCGCGCTGACGCTGAAATCATTCTCCAGTTTAGTGAAATGGTGAGCGCACATTATACACGTCACATGAAAGGTCACGTGTCTTTACGGGATCTTTACGGGTTGTGTGTGAATGCACGCACAGATTCCGGAAAATCACTGGCAGTGTGAATGCAGCAAATCTGACGATCCGGGAACAAATGCCGGAACACATTACCCGTGTATTTTCCGGAATCTCTGTGTGAAAGGGGCTATAATGTTATGAAGCGACGAGAATACTTTTTGTACGGAAATAAAACAAAAATAACGACTTTATTCAACAATTAGGCACCGTAACGTGTCCTCTGTGTCAGTGTAGCGCCATTTTGTAGATTAATCTCTGGACACAAAATGCACACACTCTTCTGTATCAGCTGGGCCACAAGGGTGCGCTGTTTGCATTCAAATCAGAGCGTAAATCGACGAAGAAGATGCATCCCTGTGTCAAGGCTGATACAGAAAACTGAGACACAGAGGAGACGTTACTGTGCCTAATTTTTGATTAAAGTCGTTATTTTTGTTTTATTTCCATACAAAAAGTATTCTCGTCACTTCATAACATTATGATTCAACCACTGATGGCAGATGGAGTATTCTGGCGATGCTTTTCATACTTTTATGGACCTTGACAGTGCAATTTACTTGGCAGTCAATGGGACAGTCACAAGCCTCCCGGTTTTCATCCAAAATATCTTAAATTGTGTTCTGAAGATTAACGAAGCTTTTACAGGTTCGGAACGACATGGGGGTAAGTGAAAAACGACAATTTTCATTTTGGGGTGGAGTATCCCTTTAAACCAGCAAACACCATGAATTAAATTCAATAATTTGAATTTATCATATTTGCATTTAATCAACAATGGGCACGCTTACACAGCATAGTGTATATGGCTGTGTCCAAAACCATTAGCAATAGCCTTGCTGCTATTCTGCCCAGTCAGTCAGTGACTGTCTGTGAGACAGCATTTTTTTTTTTTTTTTTTTTTTTAAACACCTTAATGAAAGTGGTTACGTATTAAATGGCAAATAGCTAACTGGATTCAGCCTTGTAGTAGTTCAGTGACTGGGAAATTTGCTTAGTTTGACTATTTATTAACATCACTTTTCTACGGTGGCCGAGAAGTGCTAAACAAATCACAATTCTGAATACAAATTAACAAAATAACAAATTACAAACGCAAATCTAAAAAAACAAAATAACAATTCAGAAAACACAACAACAATCCCGAAAACATTATAACAAGTCAGAAAACAATGACAAATTCGAAAACAAAATAAGTAAAAAAAAAACAATGACAAATCCGAAAACAAAAGTCAGAAAACACAACGACAAATCAGACAAACCGGAAAAGGTAAGTATAGTTTGAGACAGCGCAATTGGTTTGGGAATAGATTACTCACCACTGACTGGACGAGATATCTGTCAATCAAGGTATACAGGAAGAACCAGAAGAAGAACAGCAGAGTCAGCTGAAACATCAGCTCCAGTGGCGTAGATGGTAAATCGCATGTCATTGTCTTTTTGAAGTGATCAACCCAGGTTCGATCCCACCTTTTGCCGAACTGTTTTTTTCTCCCTTTTCAAATCTTGTATCGCATTGTAAAGGCATTTATTTTCAAAAAAATAATCAAAAAGTTGAAAATAAAATATCGGGTAGGTTTTTACACGGGATTGTACACAGGATTTTCTGATATTTATACTACTTGTTGCAAATAGTGGCAATTATCTGCACTTCAGTATTGTAGTACATTATAAAACAGTATGCAATAACGTATTGAGTGTAAATTATAATTTTAATTCAAATTATTAAATGGATGCCACCTTATTGGTACAATAAAGCCCTCCCTACACCTACCCTAACCCTACCCAATACTTTATTTTCAACTTTTTGATTATTTTTATTGAAAATAAATGCCTTTACAATGCGATACGATATTTGAAAAGGGAGGAAAAAAAAGTTCGGCAAAAGGCAGGATCGAACCCTGGTCGATCGCTTCTGCAGTACCGCCGCTCCCTATACGCAGAGTACGCAGTTTGCATAGGGCACCAACTCCCAGGGGGGCACCATCCCAGTTGCTCAAAAGAAAAAAACTTTACGCGCCATTCCCGCATCCGCGCGCACGACCGCTCGCGCCTCATGTTTGCGGCTGAATGCAAATGATCATAATTGATGGACAATTATGCCTGTGAAAAGACATCAGCAATCCGGCGCCAAGGAAAAAATAAAAAAAGAATGAAAACGAAGCCCGTGTGTCTCTTTCAGGTAGGCTACATTCATAATCCTGTGAAACTTTTTTGGGTGTTGAGGTTAATAACCTGTTTTAATGTCGGTAAAAATATTACCACCTCCAACGCATCTAATATTCTCTCCGAGTTTCAATGTTCACTTACGGAAGTTAGCCATGGTTTTAAACAGGAAAAAAAAAAAAAGAAATTAATAATAATGGTTCTTGTAGCCATGTTAACCACAAATTAACCAATGTTTTTATTACTTCAAATAATAATATACAAAGAAGTATTAAGATATATATATATATATACTGTATATATATATATATTTTTTTTTTTGTGGTTATAAAAACAAACCTAAAATCAACAACAGCCTTTTAAATGACAATGAAAACAATATAAAAACAATGAGGCAACCCTGCTGAAAAAAACAATAGAACCATCACAGAAAATTCTAATACCATCACAAATGAATCAAAAATACCATCAACTTTTAAAATCATAAAATCAACTTTTAATCATTAAAACCATTACAATATGGTTTTCTGTAGTGTGTTAATTGGGACATATTCCATTGGGATTTATTGGTTCCATTAGGATTTATTAACAAGCCACCAATAGAAGGTGACCAATTACCAGTAGAGACCAACAGGGTCCATTAAGTTTCCATTAAAACCAATACAAGTCCCATTATAACCAGTAAAACCATTACTAATTTTGTGATGGTGTCTATTGTTTTTTTCAACATTACATGTTATAAATGCCTGTAAAGGGAGCCAAAGGCCTGGTCATTGCTGCTGTTACACTTACATGACGATCATATCCTTGTTTAATAGGCTATTGACCAAACATTTAATTTAAATATCCACTTAATCTTTATTTGTTGGCCACCTTTTTGCTATAGATGGCACAGCCTCTATAATTTCTTCAACAACAAAAAAACATGTGGACATCACAACCCTTACAAAAATTAACCATGGTTTTCATAGTAAAACTGCTTAATTTTCTTTTGTGTGATTTCTGAATGCTTGAGACCATAAAATACAACTGTATTAATAAAATAAGATAAGACAACTGTTAAATAAAAATAAATTAAATGAATTAATAAGACAACTGTATTAATAAAATAATAGCCATAGGTAACTGTCTAGAGCTACAATTGTAATTTGTAAATAATACAATTTAATTACAATATTTATTTATTTACTTTTATATTTTATTAATGTTCTATTTTGACCCCTATAGTAGTTTTTTCATTTTTTACTTCCATAATATTGAAGGAAGGGGGCACAACAATACAATCCTGCTTAGGGCACCCATTTAGCCAGCAGCGGCCAGGGCGTCTGACACACGTTTTACCATCTGCGCCACTGGAGCTGATGTTTCAGCTGACTCTGCTGTTCTTCTGGTTCTTCCTGTACACCTTGATTGACAGATGTCTCGTCCATTCAGCGGTGAGTAATCTATTCCCAAACCAATGGCGCTGTCTCAAACTATACCTACCTCTTCCGGTTTGTCTGATTTGTCGTGTTTTCTGACTACTTGTTTTGTTTTCGAATTTGTCATTGTGTTTTCTGACTTGTTATAATGTTTTTGGAATTGTTGTTGTGTTTTCTGAATTATTTAGTTTTTTAGATTTGCATTTGCATTTGCGTTTGTAATTTGTTATTTTGTTTTCAGAATCGTGATTTGTTTTGCACTTCTCGGCCACCGTACTTTTCACCTGTCTAGACATGAAATGCATAGAATTGAAACCACTTCAATTAATTTTAGCTGCATATCAGAAAGACTTCCAAAACACCATAATTTGTGACCCTGGACCACAAAACCAGTCTCAAGTCACACAGGTATATTTGTAGCAATAGCCAACAATACATTGTATGGGTCAAAATTATAGATTTATCTTTTATGCCAAAAATCATTTGGATATTAAGTAAAGATAATGTTCCATGAAGATATTTTGTAAATTTCCTACCGTAAACATATCAAAACTTATTTTTTTGATTAGTAATATACATTGCTAAGGACTTCATTTGGACAACTTTAAAGGCGATTTTCTCAATATTTTTTTTTATTTTTTTTTTGCACCCTCAGATTCCAGATTTTCAAATAGTTGTATCTTGGCCAAATATTGTCCTATCCTAACAAACCATACATCAATGAAAAGTTTATTTATTCAGCTTTCAGATGATGTATAAATGACTAGTCATTTACTGGTTTTGTGGTCCCGGGTCACATTTCACATTTAATGATCTACAACAAATTGAACATCCGACATGTGCCCGACGAGAGCCAACGTGTGGAACACACCAAACAAACCAACCTGACAGACGTTCGTCGACGCACGGAGAACTCTGATTGGATGTTCAGTTTAGAGAACGAGTCAGTGCTCGAGAATTAAAGGGAAAGTGATGAAAACAAGTAAATCAAGGTGGCACAGACAGAGGGATGTTCTAATGTTACGTGATCTTACCCAAGCATTCCAATATGCGAATATTTTCATAACATGAGCTGCTTAAAATTAAGAAAGTTAACAACATAACTGATATTCAAAATGGTAAGCAAGCGCTGCTTTTTTATGTTTTGTATAATTGCGTATATCTCATACATCCTAGTTTCGCTTTCTCCTTTTAAATGACGAATATATATTATTGATAGCTGCTAATATAGACTTCTAATTCCTCTCACGCAGGAGCAGAATGCATGTGTTAGTTTGCAGTCGGCTGTAGTCTGTGCGGTGTGTTCAAGTGCAGATTTTGGTCCAGACGTTGCCACCCAAGAAGGCGACAACACCTTCGGCTTTTGTTGTCGCTAGTTCTTTGAAGTCGGCTTGGTGTGTCCTGGCCTTTACTTTACCTATGTTTCACCTCAGTAGCAGCATATATGCTTTGCAATACAATAGTGGAAGAAGCATCTACACTGACACAGCCTGTGATTTGATTCTGGTTTGTAGCCAAATGAAAACAAGACATGTGCTGAGTGTCATGGTGAAGCATTTCACACAAAACCAGTCTGTGTATCTAAAATCTAAACCTACCTAAAAGTTTAACATTATCATTTTGATACCTTGCAAGCACTTTTACTACCTACAGGAAATGTATCAGGAGTGCAAACTCGTCAGGAGTGAAAAAGGTGACAAACTAACCCCCCCCCCCCCCCAAGGCAAGTTAATTCACATAACACATTTCACACACTATGGCAAGTCAAACTGCTTTATAGGGAGAAAATTCAACCACTGCAAAAAAAATGCTTTTCTTACATTTTTTTTGTCTTGTTTCCAGTCCAAATATCTAATCTTTAAATCAAATAAAAAAAAAATCCAGAAAAAGAAATCAAAAGTCAAAATAATCTTGTTTTCGGTATGAAATAAGATTATTTTGCTTACCCCATTTGCAGATTATTTTGCTTGTTTTAAGGAAAAACTCACTTAATTTGGACTTTTTTTTCTGAAAAGGACAATCATTTTTACTTGTCTAGAATATGCTTCTTTATTTAAGAACTTTTAGATATATTTGGACTAGAAACAAGACAAAAGCTCTAAGTAGGAAAGCATTTTTTGCAGTGCACCGTTCAAGGATAAGCACCTTTATATGATTAAAAGACGTTTGAGCGACAACTACGGTCTACAATCAACAAGGATTGTTGTTAAGATGTTACATGAACTTAGTCAGGGCAAATAAACCACTGTAAATCTTCATTTCAGCACTCTAATTTTTGAAGCAGCTGACGGGCTAAACGCGAGGTGTTTCTCCGTCTTGAAACAGGCTGTTACAGGCTGACACTTGAGCTGAGTGATACTAATATTACTGTACATTAAACGGTATGCTTTACTTGTAGGTGGAACAGTTCTCAAATCGACTTCATGTCAGAGTAATAGCTAACTGACATGTGAGACAAATGTTAAGGTCGAGACTGAGGATCATTTTTGCAAAGGGTAGCGAACTAATGCAGTGATAACGAAACTTACAATCTTCATAGCTATCGCAACAGCAGCCTAAGGAAAAAATAAATAATAAAAAAACACAGCATCACGCGGTAATCACCATTTAAACTGGAACACCATAATTTACAGCAGATACAAATGCATTCCGTCCGAAATATGGACAGTTGCCTGCAGCGTCTAAAAGTTAGGCTTCAGGAGTGAGATTGGTTGGATGAGGGAAACAACATTAAGGTAAGACAATCAGAGGCAGAGTAGGGCGGGTCCATTCCTTTGCCATCAGGGGGAAAAAAAGCTACAGGTGACGTGACACAGATGACACGCAGATATGACGACAACTACAACCCATGTCGACAAGTTTGCACCCCTGTGTATGTTTGCATAAATCAACATATAACTCAATCAGTGAATGTGTTTGCACTCAACTTTATGCACTAATACATTTTCATTCCATTTTACTTTTAATTTTAAGCAACAATAAAAAAAAAATACAAAATAAAATAAATTGTAATAGGACTTTAGGAATTTAAGTGGGAAGTTTACAGTGCTGGTTGTGGTCACCTCTGGGCCTCCAGGGCCCTGCTCAGATTTGATGGTGGGGTTGAGAACTGCTTTCTTCTCCTTCAGGTTAAGCACAAGACCCAACTCAGGTAGTGGCAGACAGGAGGGTCGGGTCAGCCCAAACAGAGTGTAATACAGATTCACTGCATCGCATCGCAAACGCCAGTCATGACAGGTACCTAAGGCACATACAGAGACAGACGTAAATTGCAACATACTAAATTTCTAAGTGAAAAATTTTAATAAAATCACCAGACTGGTAATTTAGTGAAAAATGTATGCACAGCTAAGGCATGCATGATGCAAGCATGGCATGCATTCGATTTTAAATAATTCAATGGTTGATAAATGACTGTATATATTGGTTTCCCTAAAATGTGGTCAACAAACCTGGAACTACTATATACTATTGCATCCATAGAAAATTAATAAACACTTCTGCAATGCCATGAAAAAAACAAATTTGCATATTTACATTTACATTTAATCATTTAGCAGACGCTTTTATCCAAAGCGACATACAAATGAGGAGAACAATAGAAGCAATCAGACCATCGAGAGAGCAACAGTATACAAGTGTCATGACAAGTCTCAGTTAGTCTAGCACAGTACACGTAGCTAGAATTTTTTTTTTTTAAATAGAATAGGTAAGTTAGTATTAGTTAGTCAGGTGCTGGCGAAAAAGATGTGTCTTTAGATGTTTTTTGAAAATGGCTAAAGACTCAGCTGTTCGAATTGAGATCGGGAGGCATATCAACAAATTGTGGGGAAGTTCAGTGAAGTCGATCAACTAAGGAAATCCCTCTCTCTGTGGCAATGTGCTACTCCAGAAACATGCCATCAGCCACAAACATTACAGAGAGAAAATGCTTTTATTTCTAAGACTTAAAACATGTCTTGGTAATGGTATGAGATGGCGAATAAAAATTCACAACTGGATTTAAAGCAAATTACGCACAGAACCTAATGCAACAGCACCATTTTCATGGGCCATTTTTAAAACTGAAAACAAAAAAACAAGTAAAACATGCAAAATAACAACTTCAAAAAGCACTGGAGAAACCAGTGTAAGAACTGAGAAAAAAGATCATGGGGTAAAATATTACAGTTTTTGACCACCACCTACAACCACTTAAATCAAATATAGGAGAACTGACTTTCATCACAGCTGGCAATGGCTCAGCATTTGTACTGCCAAGAGTGGTTGCAAACCCAGAATGAACAGAAGTGTTTTATCAAAATAATTATTTTCACATTGGGAGCAGAGTCTTTTTTAAAACACTGCCAGTGGTTGCAAAAAGTAGATTTATGTAAGTTCCTGAGAAAAAACAGCAATGATTAAAAACAGGTTACAAAGTAATGTGGGTTCAATGGTATTGATTTACTGACTTTTGTGTTTCAGGCCAATAGTTCCTTACCAGTAGAGAATCAGAAATTAATTGGATTATCTGCATGTAAATGTGTCCTAGGTTTCTGAGGATGAATACATGTAAGAATTCTGGGAGACATTTTTAAAACAAACCACCTGGAGAGTTGCATAACATTAGTATTGGTATAATGTATATTGACTGGGGTTCACTAAATGTGAGTGCATATTCACAAAATGCTGTCTCTAAACATGGAGATTGTTTGGGTTTTTGGCCTAGTCAACTTTGGTAAATTGATGGATTAAGCCCATATAAGCACCACAAGAATTTATGAGGAGAAAAATTCAATGTGTGCATTCTACCTGAGTTCATCAGCTTCCATAGTTGGTCCACTAAAGCTTCATTACACAACAAGGAATCCGCTGCTTTGGTGAAAGGTGGATTCTTGGCAAGCATGCTGAGAATCTCATGCCTAAAGAGGGCAGAATTGTCAATATCTAAAATAAATTAACAAAACATACAGTAGTTAAATAGTAATGAATATATATATATATGAAGACTCATCTCAGGATCCTCCAATATAACATAGTTTAGTGGAACAATTACACCACAGTTCCATTTACATTATTTTTTTTGCTGTCAAAACAAGCCAAATTCAAGTTAAGCAGACATACAGTTTGTATCAGCATGTAGCTGAAGATACAAATTGAGCACACACGTAGTCATTTTGAAAATCATTTCAAAATGAATGTAATGCATATTTTTGAGTTGGGAACAATGTGTTTAATACAAACACTTGATCATTCATGTTTGTTCATTGTGCATTAAATTATTTTAACAGATTGAACTTTGATTGATTAATTGATTTTATGTATTAGAAAATTTTGAAATTAACCCTAAGAGGAATAATTGCAATATATAGCTATTGTTTATTTGATAGGTCATGTTATCTAACAAATGGAATCTTATTGTAAAGTGTTTTTAATACTACAGTTTCCTTCTATTTGATATACACTTGTCTTAAAATATATGTAATCTTATCTAAATTTATTATAAAAGTAGAGGTTTGTTATTTACTGAAATGTTATATTTTAGCTGGAGTCAATGATCTAATGTTGCATTTGGTCAGACTTAGCCCACTGCTTTAGTTATATTATATTTTCCTTTTACAGCTGCAGGAAGATCATGAAGCACCAGCAAACCCTAAAACAGACAACAGTTTACAGTTGTTTTTCAGCGGCAGAATAAATATGACAAAAAACTTTTGGGTGGAACTTGTTTACTTTTTTTCATACTTTTATTACTTGTGGAAAAACTTGAAATAATTTTAAATAAGCATAAAGAATGGCATTGATTTTTGTGCAGTTTATTTTTGTTTAACTTTATTAATAAAAATGCGTTTTTTAATTAGCATATTTTTGCTTTGGTACCGAAATTGGTACCGAGAACCGTGGATTTTCACTGGTATTGGTATCGAATACAGAAATTTTGGTACCGTGACAACACTAATTCATACAATCAAATAATACACAGCTGAAGACACAATGTTTGATATCATTACTGACCTTATGTAATGGACTGGATCATTCTGTACCAGATCCAAAAGCCACTGCAGTTCACTGGAACTCCTATCAACTGCCAATTAAAAGAACATAAAATGCACATTTTAAAAGACGTCGGCATTCTACAAAGCTCTCCTTCACTGACCACCCATTCAGGCCATGAAAACATGCTGGCAGAGCTCAAATAACAAAGTTTGTTAACTTCATGTTCTACAGAAGTTTCAAAGAATATACAAATATATTCAGCACTCCTTATTATTTTCTTTGTAACTGTAAAGCCCTTTTGCCTTTACTGGAAAGCCTTGAACAGACGTGTCCAGTTCTGTTTAACCCTCAAGCATCTTTTGTATAGGAACCCTTAATTGGTCCTTCGTGGGCAAATTTGGACACAAAAGTCTCAGATGTGATCCCAATTTTTAATAAATGTCATCACTATCTTATATATAATAAAATGTATAATAAAAATTTGTTGCAGCGCTATACAAAAACAGTTTTGCCTAACACGAAATCCATAACTTTTTGTCAGCACCGTGTGAAGATAATCTGATTCGATTTTGGTGAAAATCGGACCAACGATCGAGGAGGAGTTCGAAAGAGTAGGTTTTCAACAAATCAAAATGGCGGCCAAGAAGTTCAGTCGACAATGGCATAATTGGCATCTATGTTGTTGGCATGACCCAAGGAATATTTTGAGACCAGTTTCATTACAACAGGCTAATGCAATCAAAAATTATTAGCAGTACTGTAAATTTCATTATTAATGCTTAATGAATAGTTTATCACTCTCGACCAATAGGTGGCAATGTTACCAAATTGATGTGACGTGGTCAGTGAGAGGTGACAATGGCACATACAAAATTTCGTGTCAATATGTCAAAGCTTTGCAGAGATACAGCCTCAGATGCAGTTTGTCATCTTTCCAGCAAACTCGTTGATGCGTTAAAGGGGTCATATAACATTGCTAAAAAGAACGTTATTTTGTGTATTTGGTGTAATGCAATGTGTTTATGCAGTTTAAGGTTCAAAAAACACAATATTTTCGAAATACTGTACATTATTGTTGCTCCTCTATGCCCCGCCTTTCTGAAACGCATCGATTTTTACAAAGCTCATCATTCTGAGAAGCGAGACCTGCTCTGATTGGCCAGTTATCCAGTGCATTGTGATTGGCCGAATACCTCAAGCGTGAGACGGAGATGTTACGCCCCCTTACCGTATTGTGATGCCGTGTCCGGCGCAAATTTATAACCCATTATAAACGAGGCATTTGTTGCATCCAGTGGGGACATAATTACTGATTATAATGAATTATTCTGTCTTTTTCAACATTACATGTCTGCATTTGTGATCGGAGAAACGACAAACAACAAGCACTACTCTACACTGCTCAAAACTCACGTTTGAATAGTCAGTAACAGAAACATACTTACAGGCTGTGAGTCAGAAGTGTCAGACTGTCCTTGCAAAGATGGAATTGCACCACTTTATAGAAACAGCCTTTGTGCAAGCCAGCATTGTAGGCTAACGTTACTCTTCCAGGTTCAGGAAATAATTCTCCGTAAAATGTGCTGCACAGTGCACACACTCTAATATTTGGATTGAACTGTTCTGGAACAGTGTTGTAAATACAACTTAACCACTGATTTCTAGTTGTGTCCTCTTTTGGAAGCCTAAACAAAGTACTTTCACTTACACAACGAAACACAGCATCTCCAGGACATTGCGCCGGCGGCAGCAACAATACTACAGTGAGAATAACAGTTCCGCCTTCTTTCATTGCGTATACATTTGGGTGGTGTTTTGCAAATCTTCCCACACCGTGACGTAGACATGTGGGGGGGCGTGTTTAAATGAGCCATTTTAGGGGGGCATGGCAGAGTCAAATTTTATATAGAATATCTCTTCAGTTTTGAGACTTTAGTCTTTGCAACTTCAGGGATCTTATCTATGCACAAACAGCTTGTAACACTCCAAAGAGAAAGGAAAACATGAAATCGCATCATATGACCCCTTTAAATGAAAACCGTTTTGTATATCGGCACGAAATCCTAACTTTTTGCCAGCATGGTCTGAAGATGTTCCGAGTCAAATTTGGTGAAAATCTGACTAACGGTCTAGGAGGAGTTTGAAAAAGTAGGTTTTCAACCAATCAAAATGGCGGACAAGAAATTCAGCCAATTATGACATAATTGGTATCGATGTTCTTGGCATGATCCATGGAATCTATCAACATCAGTTAGATCAACACCACGGTTGATACATTCTCATTACAATAGGCTAATGTAAACAAAAGTTATTAGCATTTTTTTAAAATTTCATTATAACTATTTATCACAAGGTGGCGCTGACCCAAAACTTTTTGAGTACTGTCAGGGCATGGTGCCGAAGACACATAAGTTTCGTAATGATACACCAATGCATTCGTAAAATATAGCATTTTATGACAAAATTCAAAATGGCCGATGCCAAAAATAGCTGACATGGGAAAACTGGGCATGGTTTGACTCGGTATGCTGCACCAAATCTAAAGAGACCAGTTTTGTGATTTTTGGCCAAACCATTCAGAAGTTTTAAGCAAAAATAGCCATTTTTCATATCTCCTGCCCACTAGGTGGCACTGTGCCGAAGCACTGTACCACTGCATAACACACCAAATATGGTCTTAATACGCCAAACCGTTGTAGAGATATAGCCTCACATCCATTTTTGAGTGCTCTTCATAGAATTCGTTCACGCGTTATTCGATAACAGTTTCACTAATCAACTTGAATTACATAACTTTTTGCCAGCATGGTCTGAAGATGATCTGAGCCGATTTTGGTTTAAATCAGACAAACAGTCTAGAACGAGTTCAAAAAAGTAGGTTTTTCAAACTATTAAAAATAGCGTAAAAACAAAACCTTACGATTTTTACATTTTGGTGTTCATTCGACTCTGCATGAGCCAAGGAATGAGAGGAGAAAGGAGTTGAGGAAAAAAGTTTTACTTCTAGACATTTCAGTTCAAAAGTTATTAGCATAAACATGAGTGAAACTTTGGACAAGTGGTGGCACTAAAGAGTTTGAGTTAGAGACTTCAAATTTGAAATGGTGACAGATCAGACTCTCCTCTATCTGTGTGGTAAATTTCATAACTTTCCCGCAAGTGGTTCTATGGGCTGCCAAAGACTCAAGAGCGGAAGAAGAAGAGGAAGAAGAGGAAATCCTTCAGCAACCTTTCGGTGCTTGGCCCCTAATAAGAACGGCAACGGATACAATAGGTGCCTACGCACCTTCGGTGCTTGGCCAATAATACCAATAATAATAATAAGAAATCTAATGGATACAAGAGGTCACCTACGGACCTTCGATGCTTGGCCCCTAATAATTCCAGTAAGTTCAGACATCCAAAAATTTGGTGACTCTGGTGACATATGATGGCATAAAAAATTCAAAAATATCAATAGCCACTATATGGCTGTAGTACTCAATGGCTACATATATGCATCAATGGCTATCCAATATTTTGAATTTGGACTGCAAACTGTCAATCCTACATAAAGAACTTTTAAGTTTTAGATTTTATCCCGTTAAAATTAAAAAAAAACTAGAAAACAAATAGAATACAAAAAGATTAGAAAAGCTAGTGTTAGCATTTTTTTTAAGAATAGAATTAGAATAGAGAGTGTTAGAGTTAGAGGGTCAAATAAAGATAGAAGAGATGTGTTTTTAGCCGATTCCTGAAGATGGCTAAGGACCTAGCTGCTCGGATTGAGTTGGGCAGGTTATTCCACCAGTAGGGAACATTTAATTTAAAGGTCCGTGAAAGTGATTTTGTGCCTCTTTGGGATGGCTCAATAAAGCGACGTTCACTTGCAGAACGTAAGTTTTGTAGCATTTTAATTTTATCAACAATTTTTAAACAACAGACACATACTCAACATCTCAAGGTCCAATCAAAAGGGAGGGGGAGAGGGAAGGACAACAAGAACACAAAAGTCACTCCTTTATACAATCACGTATGTCCAACAAAAAACACTGCCAAGCATCAATGGTCGAAAGCCTGGCCCCACCAACTCGCGCCGTTGTACATTCACATGACACTATTTGCAGGAGGCTACGGATCCAATATGTTTTTCTACACATGTGTGGCGTAAACCAGTTCTGGATTATTGTCTTCTTCACAGCTGTAAAACCAGCAAACAACATTCTCTTTTGCATTGAACTAATACAGAGACCATAATCATCATTAAGAAGACACAAACTTGGGTTAACAGACCAATCAATTCGCAGTAATGATGACAAAACCAGGTTTACATGTGTCCATAGACTGATGACGACAGGACATTCCCAAAACATATGCAGAAAAGTGCCTGATGATGTAGTGTTACATATATGGTAGTTCAAATTTGACTGTAGTTTCATTTTAAATCTTTTGTAAGGAGTTATGTATGCTCTATGAATGACATTGAAGTGAATAAGACGATGAGCCAGATTTTTAGATGTTAAGCTGAGATTAGACCACACTCTCTCCCAGTCGACAGATAAATTAAGGTCAGATAATTCCCTATTCCAAATAGTTTTAATAGAAAGAGGTTTTGTAATGCAATCAATAATTTTATTATATATTAAGGAAACAGATGGCCGACCAGCAGATGGTGCAATCCAGTCCCGCATAGGATGAGAGGAAATGGAAGACCAAGGAACGCCATACGCTTTGAGAGCAGAACGTAATTGAAGAAAAACAAAATATGCAGATGCTGTTAGACAAAATTTGGCTCTTAATGTCTGAAACGAACAGAGGCCCCGATTATCATATATATCACCGCACGTGTTTACACCCAAAGAAGACCAAGAGGGTTGGACAAATGGACGATTTCCACATACAAAATTAAAATTGTGCCATAAAGGTGTACTGTTACAGAATTTGAAGGGTCCACTTATCCGACGTTCAACCGTTTTCCAGATTTTAATAGATTTTAAAAAATAAATAAATTGAGGTAACAAATTCATCTTAACAGTGGAGATTCTTCCTTGGAGAGAGACTTTAAGATTCTTCCATCTTTGAATGTCATTTTTGACCTTAACTAAAATGTTATTAAAATAGTCTCTGGCAATCTTATGAATGTTTTTATATATGGCAATGCCCAAATAGATGAAAGATTCCTTAATAGGTATAAATGAGGGAATAGAAAAATTAACATTAACATTGTTAATTGGCATTAAAGCAGATTTGCTCCAATTTATTTTATATCCTGAATGGCTACTAAAATTATCAAATTCCTTAATTATACTAGAGACTGAAACATCAAAGTGGTCTAAATATAGAATAATATCATCAGCGTATAATGAAATACTATGATTATGGTCATGAATCTTAATCGATACTTCAGATTTCCTGATGGCTTGTGCTAAGGGTTCAAGAGATAGACAAAACAATAAGGGGGGAAGTGGACACCCCTGCCTCGTTCCCCGCTGTAAAGGTATTGAGGGGGAAATAATATTACCAGTTATGACTGATGCTGCAGGTGAGTGGTATAATGTCTTAACCTGTTAACCTGCACCCCCCATATTGGGAATCACAGCTGAAAATGACTAACTAACTTAAAATGGTAACAGTTCCTGACTTCAGTGTGCCACACACACAATTGTGGTGTCTTTGGAAAGAAGACCCTTTGGCCTTTACTATCCATCATCCAAAGTTGATAATGCTCAAAAATATAAAAAGTTATAGACACTGAAGTGCCTTGATAAAAATTGTACCACACTGAATTTTTTTTTATTTCATATAAAAATACATGAAATCAGTCCTGGAGCAATCCAGAAAAGTAATGGGTTGAAAGTCACATGTCTCATGAGTTTATATTTCAAATCTGAAGAAGATACCATGAAAAATGATATTCCTGCAGACATTTTTCTAACCCCCCAGCCCCCCCCCCCCCCGTTTGAGGAAAAATATTTACCAAATTATTGAAGAGTTCTACTACAAACTATTTAGTCTTTATACATGCCACTGCAGTTTTTCAATTATAAAACAGTAGACAGAATCTTAGAAATCGTATAAGTGATTTATTTGAGCACTAGAAAAATACAATAATAATAATTTGAGTGATGAAAAAAAAAAACAATAATAATAAAAAAAAAAAAAAACTTAATTACATACTGATTTCCTGACAAACAGATGCTCTCCTGCTCATATATTAGTAATCACATGCTGAAGATCATTCATACAGATGCAAATCATACTGATGGCTGCCCAATATAGTCAATATTCACATTATAATGGCCTTTTATATAGACTGCATTCACACTGATATCTGTGAACAGTCAGTATTTACATGCTCATTATCAGTCATAGAGATGTTAATCACACAGATACAGGCAATTCCCCACAAAACACGCAAACATATATAAAACTGCTGAAGAAGAAAAAAAAGAAATGTTTTTTCTTTTTTTCTTATTGTGCTAAAAGATCGCTAAGTTACGCCCCATCAGATGACAGGTGCGTCACAGCGTGCGTCACGCGCCGTCGCGAGGGAGCGCCAGAATTCAAATAATCAATCTTCCGTGTATCTTTGACTTTTTTTTTTTTGGATGATTTCATTCTGTTTGGGACATTGCCTGCTACAAAATCGTGCTGTTTTTTTACCACCAAGACGCTGTTTTTGAGCGTAATTTGTTCCATAACGGACACAAACAATAACTATCTCAAGAGATGAGACGTAAACAAAGGATTAACGATCTAAATTACAACGTTGTTGTTTCTTTGGACTAAAAGTGCTCGATGGAATGTTGTTCAGTGGACTCTTATCTTTCAAATGAAACCAGGATTTACAGCAGTGGATACGTTTGAGAGTCGTTATCAGGATGAAAATGGTATGTTCTGCGGGGATTTCTATACATGTTTTGATGTGTACTGCTTACACAAATTTAGCAAATACATTCCGTATAAGCTTTCTATCGAAAAACAGCGATCTGTCGTCGATGCTAGAGGCTTAGACCTTCAAAATGATATATAGTTTGTCAAGATTCATTTTGTCGTGTTTTACTTTATCTGTTTGAAAACAATGACATGTGCAAACAAAGAGCAAACAAAGAGCTTTCAGTGCGCCCACGTCCTGGTGCATGTTAACAGGTTAATCATAGAAACGAGGTGTTCACCGAAGCCGAAGCATTCAGAACTGCCCACATATAATTCCACTCTAGCCTGTCAAAGGCTTTTTCTGCATCAAGTGAAAAGACCGCACAAGGAGTTGGGTGGGAGTCCGCAAAGTCAAGAATATGAAGGAGTCGACGCATATTGTCAGATGCATTGCGCCCCTTGATGAAACCAGTTTGGTCCTCCTTGATCAGACTGTGAATTACCTTCTCCATACGAGAAGCAAAAACTTTAGCATAGATTTTTAGATCACATGGGATAAGCAAAATCGGTCTAGCTGGAACAATCTAATGGATCTTTCCCTTTTTTAAGAAGTAATGAAATCAGTGATGTTTTTTGATCTCTATGAAATACCCCATGTTCAATTGCAAAATTAAATGAGTTAAGCATAAGTATCCCTACCAAATCCCAAATTTCTAAATATAATTCAGGGGGGGAGACCATCTAGACCCGGCGATTTGCCCTTTTGAAGGCTTTTTAGAGAGACGTGAAGTTCCTCCAAACTTAATGGGGCCTCCAAAGATTCTTTATCCATCTGTGAGATCCAAGGCAGTTCCAATTTATCTAAATACTGCTTTCAAATTGGTTCATCAAAATCTGTTTCTGCTTTATACAGATTTGTGTAAAAACCTTTAAATATGTCATTAATTGCCACAGGGTTCATGGTGACCTGATCATCTGATGATTTTATTGTGCTAATATATGACTTAGACTCGCATTCTTTCAACCTAAGGGCCAATAAATGACTAGGTCTCTCTGATTCAAAATAATATTTTTGTCTAGACCTATGTAAAATAAATTCTGCCTTTGAGTGTGAAAGTAAATCATATTCTTCTTTTAAAGAGGACAGCTGTGTAGCCTGTTGCTCAGTAAAATGTTGTTTTTGTAGGTTTTGTAATGATTGGATTTTATTTTCTAATTGTGTAAACTGGTGAGTTTTCGCTTTGGCAAGAGTAGAAGAGAAAGATATACAGAAACCTCGTATAGCACACTTAGTCGTTTCCCACAGTATTTGAGGATCCACATCAGAGGGCATATTAATTTCAAGAAATTCCTTGATATATTTGTAGTGAGTGGGGCGGGGCCGAGAGCCGTGGGAGCAGAGCGAGGCCGGTAGAGTTAATGATAATGGGCGACACCTGCACCACTCACCGGAAGGATAAAAGGAGGAGCGACGACAGTGCAAGAGGAGAGAAGTCCAGGCCTGGTTCATTAGAGAAGTAATGAAAGTTCGATTACTTAATAATGATATGTTAAAGCACCATCTAGGGGACTTGGCTTTAACATCGACAAGAGGAACACTGCACAACATCAGATAATAAAATTGGTAATATAGAGATGGAGGAATTAGATGAAATTAAAGATGGGCTGAGAAATATGTAGTCTATCCTAGAGAAAGTCTTGTCTATTAGAAAAAAAAGTGAAGTCCTTAGCTTTAGTATTCTGAATTCTCCATAGATCGATTAAGTTGAGCTCAGTGATAAATTTACTCAATAATTTAGAGGATGGATTGGTTGTTGTATCAGATTAAGATTTATCTAAAGCAGGATTTATGACAGCATTAAAATCACCACCCACCACTAGAGGGCAATCAATCTCCTCAAGTAAAGTTTTGGAAATCTGTGTAAGGAATGCACTGTCTGTCTCATTCAGACCATAAATAGAGACCAATGCTAACCTATTATTATATATTTTGCATCGGATAAAAACAAATCTACCCTTCTCATCACTACCAAGGTATTCAATCGTTAAATTTAACTTCCGGTTAACAAGGATAAGCACCCCCTTAGTTTTATTTTGAGCACAGGAAAAAGCTATTAATTTGTAATTCTTATTCTGGAAACGTGCCACGTCAGATTGTTTTAAATGTGTCTCTTGTATTAGGGCACAGGAAATAGATTTACGGTGTAAATATTCTAACACACGGGTTCGTTTAACAGCAGAATTTAAACCATTCACATTCAGTGGTAAAATATTTAGAGTATGAATTGAATATTCATAATCCCAAGATTGTACTCAATAAATGAAAAAAAAACAGAAGCACTTCCATTCTGTAAATAACACGTAAACACTGATGTGCATTTTAGATACCAAACCTCCTAGATGAAAAATCCCTTTAGAAATAAGGTAAAATAAATAAAAGTATAAATGTCTGCTGTAAAAAACAAAAACAATATAAAAATATGAACAACCGACAACCATAAACAAGAAACAACTCAGACCGCACATTACCGAGAACATAGGTCTGACTGAGCAACAAAAAACAGTGATAGGTCGTGACCGATCCACTCCAACGCAAGACATGTCTCCCAAAAGGCTCACACAGCCAAAAAAAATATTTTTTTTATTAATTAAACCTACTCTCCATTAGTCCCCTCCAAAAAAGAAAAAAAGGAGTGTCAGTCTTACCAGCAAAGAGATCGTTGTACCGGATAAATAAGGACAATATCCCAGTAGGAGAGAGGAGAGAAGAAAATGCAAAAAATAGGTTTAGCAAGCGTCAATGTTCATCCTGGCATCATCCCCTCCTGGGCAGCTAGGGCCAAGTCCATCCCGGCCGTCCCACCCCTCCCGTCGAGCTGGAGAAACAGCAGCCGCTGCTCACCCGTCGTCCCCCTGCAGAGCTGCGGCATACGACTTCTGCTGAGACATGGAGCTGATAAAATCCTCTGCTTTCTGAGGGGAATCGTAGCTTCTCTGTTCCCCTTTGTGCCGTAGCTTAATTACTGCCGGATAGATGAGGAAGGGCTGGAGACCAAGCGCTGTCATCTTCTTCAAAACCGGACCAAATGCCTTTCTACTGATCGCTGTAGCCGGACTAAAGTCGGGAAAAAATAGCAGTGTGACATTGCTCTGCAAGCATTTCACCGGATAGGCCTGCCGAGCACCCTTCAGGATATCTGATCTGTCATGCCATCTCAGTACAAGGAAGATGAGAGTGCGTGGCCGATCGGAGCCCCACCCTCCGTCATATACGTGATGCGCCCGATCAATCTCAATGTCATGGCCCCTCAAGGAAGGAATACACTTGGAAAGATTAGCTCTGAGGAAACCAGCTGCGTCTGGATCCTCCATCCCTTCTGGGAGCCCCACCAGTCTAACGTTGTTCCTCCTGCACCTGTCCTCTATATCTGTCATCTTCTCGGTGAGTCGCTGATCCTTTAAGTCCGTGACTGTCCTCTTATCTTCACGCGCCGCTGCTTGAACAGAATCAACGCGGTCACGTGTCTGCTTCGTCTCGGTAGCTATGGCCTCAAACTCCTCTCTTAGCTCTTTAACAGACTTGTTGGTCGCTTGTATGTCCTCACGCAGTTCGCGCAATGCTGGAATCAGCATAGAGTCCATCGCATCTCTTACTGCCAAATTCACAACCGAATTCAAAGTGCTTTGGTGTTCTTTAAATGCTAGTTTAAAGTGTGGGGCGCGCCTGCCTGGGGGGGCGCACGAGTATTGCAGGGGGGGCGCGGGCCATCGGCAGAAAAAGAAAATAAATAAAACAATAAACAGCCAAAGGACGTAACATAGAATGGGAGATGGATCGGTTTGTGAAAGGGAAGAGAAAAGCCATAGACGAAGTCACACAGACCCAGGCAGGTGCTGTTCATTCAAAAGCTAAATGCAGAAAATATGACAGGGCATATGCATTCTTGCTCTCGGCTTCACTCACCGGACGCGCATCGCGCGGCTCGCACCGCAACAGCTCTACACTGGACACGACAAATCGACCGTTGTAAATAATTTTAACTTTGTGTCAGTATGTCATAACTAAACCGAGGCATCAGTTTAATGTCGGGGATTGTCGCGCCGCGCCGTATCCAGTGTGTAGACAGCATCACTTATTATAATGATAATAATAATAATAATACAAACAATGAATAACTGACAACGTGCCACTGAATAACAAAACAAAAAAAAAAAGACAAGGTATCGTCACAAATTTCTTGTTTGGCAAAATTAATATAAGCTATTCTGTGTCTTAAGACAAGTTAAGTTAGAAAAAGTTTGACAAAACATCTTTATTATATACGGGCAGAGGAGATCAGCCAACCCAAAAAGAAAACACAATGTAATATTCATAAAACTGTACACAATGGACTGCGCACACGTCTCTAGGGCCATCTAGTGGTCGCTGATTTTCTTAGGCTCAGCTGCGTGTGGATCGCGAGCTGTGTGTGTGTGTGGATTGGGCAAGGCTAAAAGGGTGGAACGAAAGTCTCAAAATTCAAATGAATCAAATAGGATCGACTCAGAAGAGATGTGAATGAATGCACGCGTGTCGCCTGATTCACAAATGCACATTTCAATCGCTACATGCACAATTGATGATACTTTAATACAAACTATAACATACAAACTATAACATTTGTATTCACAAATATGTCTATTTGAACAAATTAATGCAATTCTGCACATTAATGCAATTCTTAACTCTGCAGACACTGATTGAAAAGCATTTGTTTCAGTGTAGTGACGCACATTTGAGAATTTTTCAAATCGTGTACGCGTTAATGAATTGTACTGGGCTTTGTTCATTGGTAGTTGTGTGTATGAGGGTCGTGAAATGTTGTAAACTGCGAAAATGAAGTCTCAAAATCCAAATGAACTGAACAAGACGTCGATAAATGCACGCGTGTCAGGCAATTTATGATATATTAATGCAGAACATAACATTTTTATTCGCAAACATGTCTGTATTTGTATAAATCGCTGCACAATCATTTAATCCCGAATTCCACAGACTCAAATTGAAAGGCATTTGTTTGTGGTTAGTAAGATACACGCATAAAATGTATGCAGTCCATGGATAATTGTGCGTGCATCTATAAATCATTTTGAGTCTAATATCATCCCATATATTTTCTGTGTATAAACTTTCATGAATAGCCTATATTAGCTTCTTAAGGTCTGAGCTAATGCCATGTCTAGGATATTTACCACTGTAATGTACATGAAGGTGGGTTTGTTTACCTTACTGACAATGAGACCTTTTGTGTGGGAAGAACAGTTGCCATACAGCCTCTATAAAAGGCACACTAGTTGAAAGATAAAAAAAATAAAATACCAGACCAACTAAATGGGCCAAGTTATCCTAACATGGAAAAAGACAGACAGAGATAAAATTAGTGGTTAAAAGATAAAGTATGTACCTCTGGTATAGTCTATTACAGCCTCCAGTGCAGCAATCCTCACATCCACAAAGTGGCCATACTGAGCGTAGGACTTGAACAGGCTGGGGTCACTGGGGATGTGGCCATTCTTCTGTAGCATGCGGATGGCCCGTAAGCAACTACAGCACAGAATTGACAAAAAAAAAATACTTATAATATATTATATAATTATGCCTACATTCTTTCTTTTTTTTCAAAACTAAAATGATCATTTTACTGGATCATTTAATTTACAACTGGCCAGTCACTGAGATAATGAATGCCTCAATATTTTGGATCAAAAGACAAAGCAGAAATTAAATCTAGGTAAAGGGTGGCTTTTTTGAAAAAGCCGAAAGGTACACTATATAACATTTTTGTTATATCATATCCATCTTCCAAAATGTATTTTGCCTTATCTTGAATCACTACGGCATGCCTATAAGTGTTTGTTATTCAGACAAACCACAGCAAGAGTAGTCCAGTTCCTGTGTCACTCATATACATACAGTAAACACAACGAAGCATCTCAGGCTAGATTGCTCTTCCACAAGTCGCATGTAGTTTTGTTTATTAACCTCTCTACAGTGCCAAGGTATATACAGTGTACCTTGAAATATAAGTTCTGATAAAACAAAATAAAACATTATAAAACATAAATCACTATTATTTATTATTAGTTATTATTATTAGGATTATTAGGGTAGGTCCCTTTTATTTCCGCGATGCAAAAAACACAGACGAAATCACGAAATCCAGTTATAAAAATGGCATTTACAGTTTAACGTGGAATGTCACAGAATTTGTCAAAGTTTGGATGAATTAATCTCAAGTAGGTCATTACACCGAAATCAAAACATGATATGGATTAGTGTCTGTAAATATTAAGCCATAAAAAGACTACTTAAATATAAATCCTGCATGTTCTGCATGTCTCTGTACACTGATAAAAATGATTTTGTGCTGAAGTAAGTACTACATAAAAACAAATGTAATTTCTACATTAAATTATTTAGTTCAGGCAAGAATTTAAAAAAAGGAGTAAAATCTATATTAGTACTCAATTTATGCTTGTAGAAATTAAAATTTGAACTTATAAGTATATTTTACCTGAAATTGTTTGTTATGTTTACAAGGATTCTTTAAGTAAATATCAAAGTTATGATACCGTTTTCCCATCATGCACTGGGGCATGAATAATTAAAAAGGTTAAACTTTTCACTGTTTTCGAGTTGTATTTACACTGTTTTATGGCTGCTTTTGAGGTTACGTTTAGTAACTTACTATTTTGTGACATATGGAGTTCATTTTCTACTCAAAATGACCCATTCATACTCAAACAATAACCACTGATTGTTACCATCATTGTGTATGGTGTACCAAGTATTGATGTCTCAGAGTTCATTTGGGTAATAATTCTATTGAGTGGACATATTATCTTAGAAAGGATATCAAGCTGTCTACTTGTTTATTTATATGTGTGTAAGTGAACCACATGCTTTAATAGCATGGTTATATTTAGTGCTATGTTGTTTGAGTAAAGTTTATAAACCGTGACTAAGTTAAATTAACTTGAAAATTGCCGATTTAACTTAAAATAATTACGTAGAAATTACTCATCAAACTAACTGGCCATGTTAAATTTACTTATTTTCTTTGGTAATTTTAAATAAGATAACTAGGATTGTTGTGTAGTAAAATATATAAACAAACAGTCAATACAATTTACTGTGAAATTCCACTTTACTTGAGATGTTCTAATTAAAGCTACAGTTCCTTGTGTTTAGTTTTTACTTGGGAATTCTATTGAAATTACTCACATTTTCTAAGTGAAAAAAGTTGCCTAGCTTTTTTCAAGTAAATCCTACTCCAAATTTTTTTCAGTGTATGAATGTATGGTGCAGACACTCGTTTTTGTTTACTACTCGTTAGGGCTGTCGCGTTTTGTCAATTCTACTCGAGTATCCGATTTAAAAATTCGTTGATTTAATTTTGTCCGCGTCGACTAACCGGCAAAATACCGGAAGTGGCGCATTTCACGGACAAGAATGAATGAAACGCATTATTAGACTGTTTTCCAAGGCAACATGATATATTAAACCCATTTAAAAATCATAATTAAGCATAATGTTATTGTGAATTCACAAACGCTATGATTCAATTAAATAAGAATATGCAATGCAGGTTTAATATATGCACTTTAATTATTTACATGCAAGTAGGTTACGTACAGTACGTGCGTGCATGTCAGAGCAGCTTCGTTATCATTTACGTTACAGTTGTGTGGAGCGTCTCAAACTCCATCTCTACATATTGTTGTGAGTTTGGGTTTATAACGTTCATCGGGGAGTGCAACGTGCGCCATTTCCTCAGATTTGTAAAGCAAATCATTTATAAACCTATGCAAACTAAGGAGAATACATTAATCATCTCTCAATATGCTAACTGTTTATTGCGATTTCAAAATAAAAGCTCAAACCCTCAGTGTTTACACATTTTGATAAATTCTCGTAAATAATATTTCTGGTAAATACCCCCTAAAAATAATGTTTTGATTATAATTTTATTAGTAGTAGTAATACTATCATTATATTAAGTAATATATTTCTGATTTCTGTCGCAGTTTCTTTGTTAACCCAAACTTTTATTTTGACGGGTTGTTGTGAAGACCTTCAAGTTTCTGTTTGTAGCCTTTGATATGACAATAGATTTTCTCAAAAGAAATGGCAAAATGCTCATGAAGTGTCTCTCAGAGCAGTTCTATAGATCATGTTCATACTCGTATATTGAAGCAGCAGAGGCTGAAAACACCATGCGCGCTTCAGTATGTGCAGTAAATGAAACCACGTGTCTGTGCCGTTAATTCATACAGAGACGTGCAGAACATGCAGGATTCATATTTAAATAGTATTTTTTTGCAGCTTAATATTCACAGGCACTAGTCCATATCACGTTTTGATTTAAGTGTACTTACCTACTTTTGATTTATTCATCCAAAAAGGTTCAAGGTTCTTTATTATTTGCCACATACACAATCATACAGGGTATAATCAGTAGTGAAATGTAGGTCAGGACAGGTCCGCTCAATGGACAGTGCAAAAAAAAAAAAAAAATGAAACATAACACCAGAGAATATATATAAATATAGGTAAGAGTACGATAGAACAAAAATAAAAATAAAATAAAATAAGGAGTAAATGTGCAATGAAATTAAATAAAATGTGCAATACAGTCTACTGTGGATTTAATAAATATTAATATAAACAGGGATGTGCAAGAGGAATGAGCAAAACAGGTTGTACCGGGTATGTACACACAGCAGCAATGCGGATGATGGAGAATAATGAATGTTTTTACAGTTTATTAAATTGAGTCCTGTAAATGTTATGAGGCTGAGTTTAGGAGCCTGATGGCCTGAGGGAAGAAGCTCCTCCTCAGTCTCTCAGTTTTTGCCATCATGCTCCTGAAGCGCTTGCCAGATGGCAGTGAGATGAAAAGACAGTTACCGGGGTGATTTGAGTCCTTGATTATTTTTGCAGCTCTGCTTTTGCAGCGTTTGAGATAGATGTCCTGCAGAGAGGGGAGGGCAGACCCTGAGATGCGCTCAGCTAAGCGCACGACTCTCTGCAGAGCTTTGCAGTCCTGATTTGTGGCGTTACTATACCATACTGAGATGCACTGAGTCAATACACTTTCTATGGCCCCTGAATAGAAAGTTTTCAGAATTGCTGGTGAGACCCTGAATTTCCTCAGCTGTCACAGTCTTTGCCTGGCTTTCTTGACCCGTGTTTGAATGTGTGCAGGGGTCCCGCTGATCATAAGAGGAGTGTAGGGCCGCTGCTGTCTCTTCCTGAAGTCTACAATCAGCTCTTTAGTTTTGCTCACGTTCAGAGAGAGACAGTTGTCCTGGCACCATGATGTAAGTCTCTCTACCTCACCCAAGTATGCGGTCTCATCATTGTTGGAAATGAGGCCCAGAACTACAGTATCATCAGCAAATTTAACAATAGAAGTGGAGCTGTGAGAGGACACACAGTCGTGTGTGTAGAGAGAGTAGAGCAGGGGACTCAGGACACAGCCCTGCGGGGCTCCTACGTTCAGGGTGATGGAGTTGGAGGTGAACTGGCCCATTTTCACCACTTGTGGTCTGCCGGTGAGGAAGTCTTGAATCCAGTCACAGAGTGAAGTGTTTAGGCCAAGGTCTGAGAGTTTGACAGCTAGCTTGGTGGGGACTATAGTGTTGAAAGCTGAGCTATAGTCAATGAATAGCAGTCTGACATAGTTGCCATTTTTGCTGTCAATATGTGTGAGGGAAGAGTGCAGTACCTGAGAGATGGCATCATCAGTAGACCTATTTGGGCGATAGGCAAACTGGAGAGGGTCCAAAGTAGCAGGGATGGAGGAGCATATGTGTTTCTTTAAAAGTCTCTCAAAAACCTTCATGACTGTTGTTGTGAGGGCAACTGGGCGATAGTCATTCAGGCAAGAGGGTTTACTGTTCTTAGGCACAGGGATGATGACAGATTTCTTAACCCCTTAACTGTCACCCCCCATTTTTGAACATATATGTGAGAGTGCACTATCCAAACTTAAACTCTTATAATTCATGAATGCTTTGGAATACAGATATAAATTTGGTCTCTTTTTTAAGAAGATAATCAGCAGATTACTGTAGAAGTGGAATTATTTTAAAATATGACAGTAACAAAAAGTTATAGAAGTTTAAATTTACTGTAAAGAAAATACACAGTACTAAATTTTTTATATTTTATATAAAATAAATATTTTACATAACAGGTTTTACTCTAAAATTGATATAAAATTAAAGCCTTATGTCTAAATAAGTTATGTTCCAAATTTGAAGTTGATATGAAAAAAATTGAGGTTCCTGTGAGATTTTATTTAGGGCGTCATACTTCAAACAGCCACCGGGTGCCATCCAAACTCCATTGAATTGTTTTTTATGCATTTTTCTGTCACAAATGTCTAAATTTCTCTGTTAATATTACTCCGATCACATAAAGACCACCAAATATGGAATCCTGAGAGTCAGACCTTTCCAGCGATATGTATTCTGTCAAGATTATAAAAAGTTATGATTCTAAAAGACCGTAATGCATTGTGTAATATGACACTTGACACCGCCCACTAAGGGGGAGGAGAACGCCAAAATATTTTAAAGTACCATTTCCATGGTAACGCAATATCCAATTTAAAAATGGTTTTAATTTTGAGGTTTTAAGCTTTCAAATGATATATAATTTATGATGATTACTAAAATATTTGATAGGAAAACAAGACAACGAAAAAAAGAGCGCCAAGCGTCCCACAGGTGGGACGGTGACATGAGGTGGGAACCACAGAGGTAGCAAGGGACTTCATTAAAGATGGAAGTAAACAAACCAGCAAGCTGGTCGGCGCAGGATCTCAGAACGCGGCCAGTAATCCCATCAAGTCTGGCGGCTTTCCTGATGTTTACTCTCCTTAGTTCTCTCCGAACCTCGTTCTCCGACACGGTGGTAACATGATCATCATCGTTGCTCTGTCTGCTGCTTCCTGACACGCTGATCGGCAGAGTCGCGCCGCCATTACATTCAAAGCGGCCGAAGGAGGTGTTTAACTCTTCGGCCAACAATGGATCTGCTCTCACCTCGGCGGAGGAGTTATTTTCAGAGGAACAGATGGTCTTCAGTCCCTGCCACATGCGTCGAGAGTCATTGAGCTGAAAATGTGACTCAATTCTCTCCCTGTATCGGAGTTTAGCAGCTCTAACTGCCCATCGGAGAGCATAGCACGATGCTTTGTAATCGCTCATGTTTCCTGACAAAAGACCGGCGTTGTATGCGGCAGTGCGTTGGTTAACCGCAGCATGGATTGTTCTGTCCACCCACGGTTTCTGATTTGAGAATGTCCTTATTGTTACCGTTTCAGTGGCTTGGTCGGTTAGCATGTTAACAAAGCTTAATGCTACATCCGTGAACTCTCTGACGTCAGCTGAACTCGCCCGGAACATGTCCCAGTCGATGTCATCAAGAGACGCCTGTAGCATAGCTTCATAGTGGGAGGACCAGCGCGTCACTTCCCTCTCCCCCGGGGATTCCTGAATGATCCTGTGTTTATATTCCGGTGTGAGGAAAATGAGGAAAAAGTGGTCCGATTTACCAAAAGCCGGCAGGGAACGAGCTTTGTAGGCATTCTTAAACTGAGTGTAGCAATGATCCAGTGTATTCGGTCCTCTAGTTGGACAGGATACATGCTGATGGAAGTTCGGCATGACCTTCCTGAGGTTGGCTTTGTTAAAGTCCCCCGCGATGATAGAGGCAGCATCAGGGTGTTTGTTGATGTAGCCGCTGATCTCGTCATGTAGTTTGGACAAGGCCAAGCCGGTGTCTGTCTGAGGTGGAATGTAAACGGCAGTAGCGATGATCGCTGGGAACTCTTGGGGCAGATAGAATGGGCGGCAGATAATGGAGAGATGTTCCAGATGAGGCGAGCAGGAACGCAACAGAGTGGAGATATTCCTGGGGTCACACCATTTCTTGTTAATCATGAAACACACTCCACCACCTATGGTTTTTCCGGCCTCGGCAGTTCTGTCCATCTGTAAAACAGAAAAGTTATCAGACGGTGTTGCAGTGGTGTCCGGGACCGAGGGAGTGAGCCATGTTTCAGTCAAACAAAGGAAACTTGGAAACTTATCCTGGCTCTAAGATCGTCCATCTTTTTTTTCAAGGATTGGACATTAGCGTGCAGAATACTCGGTAGAGGAGGACTGTGAGCTCTTTTTCTCAGTCTGTCACGAATTCCAGCTCGTCGCCCGCGGTGTTTCTTTCGCCTCCTGGGATTATTCAGGTGGCCTTTGTTAACCTCGGTGTTCCGAAGTATCTCCACTGGCCACGCTGGATCCGTGGATAAAGTGTCCTGAAGCAGGTTAGTGCAGCGTTGTCCAATGTCCAAAAGTGTTCTTTTGTCGTATATAAATAGTGCAGACGTTATGCGTGTAAAAAGAGAAAGTAAAAATATGTAAAAAAGTATATAAAAGCACAAATTGAGCGGAGCCATCCTTAACGTCGACTGTACAGAGCAGCGCCGGAAGTGGAAGGTTTTTTACTGTGAAAAAACACAGTAAAATTCATTTTTATAATTGGATTCCGCGATTCCGTCTGCGTTTTCTGCATCGTGGAAATCATAAGGCCCTATAATTATCCGATGACTCGATCAATCATCAGAACAATTTACATTACTCAATTCCCAAAATAATCATTAGTGACAGACCCACTACTCGTACTAAAGTGCGCATGACGCTCACGGTGATTTCAGCGTCTGCCATCTTACTAAATGACGACAGAAATACATGAACAACATCTCCAAAACTGCTCTAAAAGTCAATTCCTGAACATTTTACAATTTAATTTGAGTAAAAATATAAATTATACACTGAACAAAAATATAAACGCAACACACTTGTTTTTGCCCCCATTTTTCATGAGCTGAACTCAAAGATCTAAGACTTTTTCTATGTACACAAAAGCCTATTTCTCTCAAATATTGTTCACAAATCTGTCTAAATCTGTGTTAGTGAGCACTTCTTTGCCGATATAATCCATCCACCTCACAGGTGTGGCATATCAAGATGCTGATTAGACAGCATGATTATTGCACAGGCGTGCCTTAGGCTGGCCACAATAAAAGGCCACTCTAATAAAAGGCCACTCACAGCACAATGCCACAGATGTCGCAAGTTTTGAGGGAGCGTGCAATTGGCATGTTGACTGCAGGAATGTCCACCAGAGCTGTTGCCCGTGAATTGAATGTTCATTTCTCTACCATAAGCAGTCTCCAAAGGCGTTTCATAGAATTTGGCCGTACATCCAATCGGACTCACAACCGCAGACCACGTGTAACCACACCAGCCCAGGACCTCCACATCCAGCATCTTCACCTCCAAGATCGTCTGCAGTTCGTCGTCGTAACCGACTTGAGTGGGCAAATGCTCACATTCGATGGCGTCTGGCACTTTGGAGAGGTTCAAGTTCATTTATTTATCAAGCACATTTAAAAATAGCCACAAGACTGACCAAAGTGCTGTACATCAAACCATAAACACATAAAACAGAGATAATACAACATATAGATTAAAAACCAAAAGGAATGACAGATAGACATTCTTAAAACAGAGTAATAATCCAGACTAGGGCTGCACGATTATGACAAAAATCATAATTGTCGATTATTCCCTTGAGATTGTAATTGCGATTATTAATAACGATTATTTTGAACAGATTTATGCTATTGTTTGAAGCTGCATGCCATATTTTTATATAAAATATATATATTAAAAAAGGCTGAAAACACTCTTCCTGAGCTTTTATTGCTTTTCTATAGCATTGAGCATCAAATGTCAACTATATTTTGGTTTGGTTTCTTCTTTAAACAAAAAAAGGTAAAATTATGCATGGTATAATAATGTTATACTAAAACAGGCAGCCAGTGAAGGGCCCTCAGTATAGGGGTGATGTGGTCACATTTGCGACTATTTTGAATAAATCTAGCAGCAGCGTTTTGGACCAATTGTAGGCGAGTGATTTGTGATTTTGAAATACCGCAATATAGTGAGTTGCAGTAATCTAAGCGTGAGGTAATAAAAGCGTGGACAACAATCTCTAACGTTGTAGCATTTAAAATGTGTTTGATTTTAGACGGCAAGCGTAGTTGGTAAAAACTGGAACCAATTACAGAAGAGATATGTTTATCCAATTTTAATTGGACACCCAGGTGGACACCCAGATTTCGCACCCGAGAAGATCTGGAGGCCGATAAGCTGCCCAGATCTAGGCTGGTAGCCTGAGAATGATCAGTAGGACTAAAAACAATCACCTCTGTTTTATCTTCATTTAATGCTAAAAAATGTTGAGCTAGCCAGATTTTGACCTCTTCTAAGCACCTTATTAAAGTACAAAGTGCTGAAGGATCATTTCTCTTAATAGGTAAATAAATCTGGGTGTCATCAGTGTAGAAATGAAAAGACACCCCCCATGCTTTCTTAGAATGGAACAATGTATGAACAGCATGTACAGGGAAAAAAGGGAGGGCGCCAATATCGAGCCTTGAGGGAGGCCACAGGTGAGATGAGCAATGGAGGAAGAGAAGTTACCTACTTTGACAAAAAAAATTCTGTCGGATAGAAATGACTGAAACCACTTAAGAACCGTACCTTTTAGGCCCACGTCTGACTCTAATCTGGATATCAAAATAGAGTGGTCCACAGTATCAAATGCTGTTGATAAATCTAAAAGAACCAGGATCACAGAATCACCAGAGTCGGTAGCTAAAAGGATATCATTTAACACTCTGAGAAGGGCCGTTTCCGTACTATGAGCAGATTTAAAACCAGATTGGAAAATTTTAGTAATACAGTTATGATTTAGAAAGGGATGCAGTTGGTCAAACACAATTTTCTCTAAAACCTTTGAAATAAACGGTAAGACAGAAATGGGATGGAAGTTATTCAGAATAGAAGGATCTAGTGAAGGCTTCTTGGAGAGGTGTTCTCCTCACGGATGAATCCCGGTTTTCACTGTACAGGGCAGACGGCAGACAACGTGTATGGCGTCGTGTGGGTGAGCGGTTTGCTGATGTCAACATTGTGGATCAAATGGCCCATGGTGGCGGTGGGGTTATGGTATGGGCAGGCATATGTTTTGGACAACGAACACAGATGCATTTTATTGATGGCATTTTGAATGCACAGAGATACCGTGACGAGATCCTGTGGCCCATTGTTGTGCCATTCATCCACGACCATCACCTCATGTTGCAGCATGATAATACTCACCGGACATCTCACCCATTGAGCATGTTTGGGATGCTCTGGATCGGCATATACGACAGCGTGTTCCAGTTCCTGCCAATATCCAGCAACTTCGCACAGCCGTTGAAGAGGAGTGGACCAACATTCCACAGGCCACAATCAACAACCTGATCAACTCTATGCGAAGGAGATGTGTTGCACTGCGTGAGGCAAATGGTGGTCACACCAGATACTGACTGGTTTTCGGACCCCCCCAATAAAGTAAAACTGCACATTTTAGAGTGGCCTTTTATTGTGGCCAGCCTAAGGCACACCTGTGCAATAATCATGCTGTCTAATCAGCATCTTGATATGCCACACCTGTGAGGTGGATGGATTATCTCGGCAAAGGAGAAGTGCTCACTAACACAGATTTAGACAGATTTGTGAACAATATTTGAGAGAAATAGGCCTTTTGTCTTAGATCTTTGAGTTCAGCTCATGAAAAATGGGATCAAAAACAAAAGTGTTGCGTTTATGTTTTTGTTCAGTATAAATGATTTACATTACAAATCTAGTGAGATAATGCACACTGTTTTCCCAGATGAACGTTAAGCAATTCAAATTCACAGCATATAGAGGAAGAGTTTAGACCCTTTCACACATACAGTCTTTACTGGTAAATTACTGGTAAATAAAAAATAAAAAAAAGTTAGAATAATTCAATTTCTAAAATAAAATTTCTAGAAATAAAATTATCTAAAATAAAATTTCTATAAAAATGGTTGCTACTATTTTTACAGATGTTATGGTTTTTGATAATGAACAAATTTACATCTGCATCCTAACTCAGGCTGCTAGCCTACTACTATCAAATGTGCATTTCTAAGTGACAATATTATTAATATTATCAGGCAACAAAACTATTTATTTTTTTAAAACAATATCACTCAGTAGAACATACAGAAACTAAGAAATACATTTTTCTATTAAGATTCTATTTTGTTGGAAAAGTGTAAAAGACAAAAAAAAAAAGTGTTTGTAATGTTCTGACCATAAAGAGTAGTTTAAAACCAGAGTTAATGGTCTGGTTTCTACAACTTTCACTTAGGAGGATCTTATCTATGCACAAACAGCTTGTACTACTCCAAAGAGAAAGGAAAACGTGAAATCGCATCATATGACCCCCTTTATCTGTTCTGCTCATGTCTGCAGCCCTGTCCACCGATATGAAACAATTATCTGGGAAAATGTTAATTAAACATGACTTAGTTACTACATTTCAATACAAAAGAACTTTGTGCTGTTTCTGTTTTAATGTACTTTTAAAGTTTGGATCACATTAGCAGCATAATTTGTACGTTAGTAAATTATTTTCACCAAAGATCCAGCCCCGTCACCGTCACTCACAGCCGCTTGCATGTGTTTTACTCATGAGCCGCACACAGCCCAAAATTAGATTGCTTAATCGACCATTGACAGCTTTAATCAGTTGCATCTCTTATTGACAATTAATCGATCGTCGATTAATCATTGACATCCATAAGTTGTAGGAATTAATTTTATGTATAAATCTGTCCTGCTAATTTCCGCAGCCCTGTCATATGAAACAATTATCTGCGGAAATTATAATTAAACATGACTAAGTTACTCCATTTCAATACAAAATAACTTTGTGTTGTTTCTATTTTAATGTACTTTTAAAGTTTGGATCACATTAGAAGCGTAATTTGTACATTAGTCAATTATGTTCGGCAAAGATCCAGCCCTGTCACCGTCACTAATTCTTCCTCCCGAGTTACCGTCTTCCGCCATTTTGGAGAGTACCACGACGCATGTGCGTGCTTTCCCCAGAACGTAGTCAAAGTAATCAGCATTGTTTATGTTCAGCATGTGTGCGATTTCTCAATGTAAACAATGCTGATTACATTACGTTCTGGGGAAAACGTGCACATGCGTTGTGGTACTCTCCAAAATGGCTGAAGACGGTAACTTGGGGAGAAGAATTGTTGAATATATTATGTTATTTTTGTTTTCTTTGCGCACAAAAAGTATTATCGTAGCTTCGCATTATTGAAGTTGAGCCACTGATGTCACATGGACTGTTTTACCGATGTCCTTGCTATGTTTCTTGGACTGGGAACATTGCAGTTGCGTTGCTGTCTATGCAGGATCTGAGATCTCTCAGATTTCATCAAAAATATCTTAATTTGTGTTCTGAAGATGAACGAAGGCCTTACGGGTTTGGAACAACATGAGAGTGAGTAATTAAACACGATGAGAGACGGCGCTGGAGGAGGATTGAATGCAGCGCTGTCAGATTACCTCATGTCTCATTCAACGGTGAGAAACATTCCAGTACACAACGCGTAATAGTACAATAATAGCGAGACTTTAGAATAGACTTTCAACCAGCATAACAAAAAATGTTTTTGAACCAAATCACCTATCCTGCCTTTAAAAAGTTGAGTCTGACAGACTTTTGTTTATTTGATGGAAATTTCACATTTCTTTTTTGTATGAAGGCTAAATACAAACAAAAGGTGACCCTTAATTTATTTGTACCATTTTTATTTCTAAAGTATTAGCCTATATAGTTTAATAGGAGGAAGTTTCATAAACAGTGGGTTAGGGTTAGGGCGGGGCTTAACGGGGCTATAGCCCCATCAGAAACTTGCTTAGCCCCGGCACAGCCCCCCCCAAGGATTTCCAAATGATTTTCCTGTGTTTCACTCTCATTAACATTGAAAAATAAACTTTAAAAACCTTTAAAAAGTGCCTAATATGTGGCCTATAAACAATTAATATTATGGGGGAAGGGTCAAGCAACTCAAAACAAGCAACGCGCAAACTTTGCGCAAGACGGTGAAAGTCAATTCACTATAGAAAAAGTGAAGGTAAAAAAAAAAAGGAAAACTGATGGCTAACGCTGCCTTAATGGCACATATTCTCTCTGAGACAACGAGAGAAGAATCTACTCTAACATATGCTGATAACGGTATATAACTGTCTTAATTTATTCCCTTAATATTTCTTTTGTGGCTCGTATAGCTAGTGAAAAACATGAGAAGAAACGTATTTTGCGTTAAACAGGTTGTTTTTGAAAATCAGTGCCTGAAATAAAGCTGCTCTGAATTTTCATTGATGACTGCAGTGTTAATAATTTTAATTATAGGCCTATAATTCATTGTATAAATTAATAGACCTGTTTTAAAAAATCTTTTTAAAAACATTTTCAATGAGAAGTAAGCTAGCCCATTTTATAATCCTCACAGTGCATCATGCGGTGATGCGCTATGAAATTATTGCGGGGCAATAATTTCATGTAATTTATTAATAAAAGTGATCTAATAATAATAATAGGCCTAATGATAAGAAGAATGTAACAGGCCTACATTAATTGGAAATGCTAAATCCTCTTAATATTGCCAATTTTTGATGCTCATTATCGCTGGCCATCATCGGCACATGATACCATGCAAATCAGCACGGGGAGGTTATCACCCGCAATGTCTGCCCGTGTGGAAATAGTTTTATGAATTGTAAAAATTTTTTTTTGTTTTTATTGAATTGAAAAAAGAAAAAATCCCAACTTTCTCCCTTTTCTATATTTGTTCATAAATTATATTACTTTGTAAGTGTCATATTTGGCAGTTGACATTAGTATATTACTAATAACAGTGGCATATGAGAAGTTTAGTACCACAGAAAAAAGTAAAATATGCCTTTTTCAAAGCTGCTGTATATAAAAAACTGATAGCTAAAGTTTAGGCGTTAATTACTTTCAATTTAATTAGTTTTTTAGCACCCCCTCTGAACTGTTAAGCCCCCCCTTAGCACCCCCAACAAAACAATCCTGGAGCCATCACTGTTCATAAACTTGGCAAATTCATTTTTCAGAAGTTTTTAGGTACAGACATCCGTTGTGGGCATTCTTGGCAGTCTTTTCATCTAAATTTCCACAAATCACATTCATGTAAAAGAGATCACACACCTGACAGTTATAGTGTTACAGTAGCTCGGCAGCAGTTTTTCCATGTTAAGAAAGCGTGTGATTTCCTCCAAGATCAGACGAACATCTGTGTTTAAGTTGTCCACTGTGCGCACCTCGTTATTAATGCTGATGGCAGGAGTCAGTGAATTTGTCAGGGCATCAATCAGCTCAGCACGATAGTAATTATCAGAAAACTGCAGTAGAAAAACAAAATTAAAACAGTTCTGTGATGTTACCTCTGACAAGTAATTTATGTAAATAAAGACAGCAATGTATAGAAAAAAACATTAGCTTTCAGGTTTAGATCAATTGGGACACTTGTAGCATGTAGCCTTCTACCTTTCATCAAAATGCTCATTTCTTTTCTACAAACCAATTTTCTTAGCTCTATTACCTTGTTCTTCCGGTTGTCATTGTATTTGATGAGGTCCAGTATAAAGTTGAGGACCTCTTTGGGACAAAGGTTCTGAACATCTCTGAGCAGAGCCATGGCCACAGGCATAGTCTACATGAAACGAATAGTCAAGTCTACTTTAGTGTCATTCTAACAACAAAGCTGTGGTGCAAAAGATTGACAATAGTGTTCAGTTCTCTTGCTTGAAATGGAAGTAGGTGTCAGGGTTTTGACAGCCTGATGTGTTGGCCCATAAGCTGCAATATATCCACTGAGAAAAGTTTGCGGAAGATGTGAGTTGGATCTTTGGTGGTGATGCTGTAGGCCTTGTTCAAACAGTGTTAATGCCAAATGCCTGATATGGCAGGGAATGAGTTTCCAATAATTCTCTAGCACACAATAAGAATTATAAGAATTCAAAGTAGTATAAGAATAATTATTTTTCTTAATTACTTATTGTGTGCTAATGACTAACAACAATTGTTATTTAACATTCAGGCACCAGAGTAGTGCTCATTGAGGGACCTCTACGGCACCTTTACATGCCGGGCCGATATCTAGCATCTCTACTGTGGAGGAGCTTGTTTGTCTTACATATTTAATTTCTGACATGAATCACTGGGTCCTGTCTTATGGTCCAAAGGTTGTCCATGATACTTCTTGTTGAAGATAAAAATGAATTTCTTATCTAACTAGGCTATAATTAAAATCTTAAATTATCCAATTCTAAAAAAAATGATTACCTTTTGCAGGAAGTAGCTCTGAAAATTGATGAAGTTGTTGGTCTTGACAATATTCGGGCAGCTTTTGCAGCAGAACATGCGTGTAAAAAGAGACTTCATGGCTGGGGGGCCAGTCCAGGTGCTCATCATGGAATTAGCAATCTAACACAGGTCAACAGTTAATGCCTCCCAAAAAAGCAAGCAATATAATTTCAAACAGATCATTTCAAAGATGACTTGTTAAAGCTGAAATTTAGCAGCAATTACGTCATAGTGTCATACGATTCTTTCGAAATTATTATATGCTCAGACCTGCCAACCTTGGAATTTTTTTTTGAGTACCACTTGTGTGATGGCAACGGGGGGGGCATATATACATATGCATATATCATATGTAGTGTTAGGATAACATTATTTATGTTAAATATTTCCCAAAGGTCTGCACTCGGTCACATACTACAGCTGCACGATTCTGGATAAATTGAGAATTACATTTTTTTTTTTGTCTCAAACAGAGAAAACATTTCTCCCACAAAACAAAATAATGTGTGACAAAATATTATTGCTGCAGTCTATTTAAAAGTGTTTAATTTGAACAGATTATTAAACATTTCAATTAATGTATATTTATAATATATTTAGTTATTAAAATTATGAAAAAGTGGTTTGAATGAATGATTTAATGTCTCACTCATAAATACTTCACTTGTTTCTTTACTGGATGAATCAGTGTTTTTGAACGAATCTCTTGATTCAATCACAAATAAAAAAATTTAAGTCACTTGCAACAATGCAACAATGCAATCGACACAAACGTTATTTGAAGCGCCAGTTCATTTTCAAAAGGTCTATTTTGATCGCTACCATAAACATCAGTGATTATATCTGAACTATTAACTTTGATCCCAGTATTTCTGTGATAATATGAATGACTGTAATACAGAAATAATACTGTGTAGTTAAAAAGACTGTTTGTGAAGCTGTTACCCAAACATGGTAACTGTCTGCTCTGTCAGCAGCTGCGCGAGCAGATATGAATGTTCCGGTAAGACTTTTGTAAAGGTTTATTAGACACGGGCGAAGTTCTAGTGCAAATATATCAGTATTTATCCAAGTACGCGCACTTTTTTTGGACTAAACGCCCTAATATTAGGACGCTGTTCAGTGAGTGCAGCTATATGAACACAAATAAACCGCAGCAGATCTGGCTGAATATGAATGTGTGCTTTTATTCTATTCACAGTTCGTCTACTAGAATATCAATACGATCATGTCGACTCCAGAGGATTATGTTAACTCAACTCAATATTTTAACTTTCCACATCCACCACAACCCGTTTACCTTGGTTGTAAGTACCGTGTGTACTGTCCTCTTTTAAGAAATCAGACGGCGGGAGTAAAAAGGCGCGAGACCGAGCGGGATTTTGTTTTGCTGTCTATTTGCAGTCTCTTTTTAATGATAGGTCTACGCATTTGTCAATCATCCCACTTGCTAGATGGAGAATGAACCCAGTGCTCTGATTGGTCGAAGTCCTCTTTCGTTGCTGTTGCATGATTTAAGAAGGCTACGGTGCATGCACAAAGGCGTCACCAGGTTTTTGCATAGTTTAAAGTGACAAATCGTACCTGCGTACTTTGAGGTCAAAATGCGTGCCTGCTACGCAAAATGCGTATAGGTTGGCAGGTCTGTATGCTGATGAGGTGCTGAAGAAGCATTGCTTATTCTTATCACAGTTGAAAATTGTTATGTACAGTGGCCAAGAAGTGCAAAACAAATCACAGTCCTGAAAACAAAATAACAAATTACAAAAACAAATGCAAATCTAAAAAACAAAATAACAATTCAGAAAACACAACAATAATTCAGAAAATATTATAACAAGTCAGAAAACAACGACTAATCTGAAAACAAAATAGCACGTCAGAAAACACAATGATAAATCCAAGTATAGGTCTCTGCGGACCAAAAAGGGGGCATTTCTCAAACGTTCGATGTCATTTTCATCTCATCTAAATTATACTGCCTAAATACTGCCTGAGAGCCGCGCAGCTTTATGTACAGCTGTTACGAGGGAAACCGTTCCAAAAGCGCCTCCTACTGGCAGAAAATCAATTAGCATTTTCAATAAGGCCGTTTTCTACTTTTGAACTGTGTATATAACTCAATTCATTTAATTTTCCTAATAAAAAGACTGTTCAACTCTTAATATTTTGTATTTATATTCTCCCCTTTAAATTTTCTCCGCCCCACATAAAAAATGTCCTAATTTAATGCACCTCTGCCTGTTTTTCTTCTTTTTTTTTTTGCATTCCCATTTGCTCAAATAGCAAAAGAAAAACCCACAATAGTGTTTTCACGACTTATAAAAAGAAGAAAAAAAATGAGAGAGATACTGATAACGGCAGTCAGAAGAGAGAACTATGTCAAATTTACTGTCACTCCCATAGACGCTGTAGAAACACTCTCACATTAGCATTAACTAGTTTTTTGTATTCTGATTCAAAGTAGGGATGGGCGATATCTTATCGTTTGCGATATACTGGTAAAAATTCTCCCCACGATAAGAATTAGTCTTCCCGAGATAATAACGATAAAGCCTAGTTGTTGACATATTTCTGTGTGCGACATCGCGGAAGGCAGACGTGAAATTGAGGAGGAGTTTATCGCTAAATGATGAGCTCGAGCTCCTTTTACAATCTGTAACTGGTTTGATTATGGCTGTACAGTGCACAAAAAATCAGTCTGAATAAATGTAGTACAGTATGTGTGCGATACAGTTTTGCATGTGTATGAGCCTGTTTACAAATCTGTTGTCCAACAAAGATATAATTTATTGACATGCTTTTTCTCCAAATTAACTTAATAACATAGTCGAGTGTGTGAAATACTTCTTTTTGTGACCAGACGTGGTTTCATATTACAGAATGATAGTATTATATACAGTGATAAAGGCTATGTCGATTAGCATTGCATTATAAATATACTTTCCTTATAAAAAATACCCAAGATTGAAGAACACAGATAAACCATATATTTTGTGCAATCGTATCTTTATTGTCTTCAAATTTCATCATTTAAAATTTCTCTTATCTCCGTTGTGCGTTGTATTCAGCGATAACTGGATACCTTCATGGAGCGTTGTCAGTCGTATTACTTCTGCTATGGATATGTGTAGTTTCTGCGCAAGGGCGCCCTCTGGCTTCCAGTATGAATTAAACAGTCATTGCATTACGTGTGTACTCCGTAATGCTCACAACACCCTATTTGGGGTAAAAATAGGAAAGATAATACTTTTCTCTAAAGAAACAGGATTCCCTGAATTATCGTCATTGATATCGTTATCGCAATAAATACCAGAAATATCGTGATATATTTTTAAGCCCATATCACCCATCCCTAATTCAAAGGTAATATAATACAGAGTACAGTGTTGTAAATGTACATGAATATTTTTTATTCCATAGTAAGGGCAATTCATACAATACATTTAAACTGAGCTACTTTAATACCATCTCCGAACTTTCTACCACAACTCTGCTGTTCTTCCTGAATACCTTGATTGACAGATGTATCGTTCCAGTCAGTAATAAGTAATCTATTCTCAAACCGATGGCGCCTTCTAAAACTATACCTATTTCTTCCGGTTTGTCTGATTTGTCGTTGTGTTTTCTGACTTATTTTGTTTTCGGATTTGTCGTTGTGTTTTCTGACTTGTTATAATGTTTTCGGAATTGTTGTTGTGTTTTCGGAATTATTTTGTTTTTTAAATTTGCATTTGTAATTTGTTATTTTGTTTTCAGAATTGTGATTTGTTTTGCACTTCTCTGCCACCGTAGTTATGGTTATGTTTTTGTGGAAACCATGATACATTTTTCCCCCTAGGATTCTTTAACGAATATATCAAAATAACATTAAATAAATAAACACAAATAAAATTCAGAAAAAAACTGAAATAGTCACTTTTGATCAATTTATTGCATCTGATTGAAAGTATTAATTTCTTTAAAAAAATAAATTTTAAAAATCGCCCTTACCCTAAACTTTTGATAAGTAGTGTATGAGATACATTACCATCTTACTGCTAATTTAACTAATTATGCTACATATTTTGTATGTAAGGTAACATGTTTTACCTTAGCCAGACAGAAGCAGGCCTGTATACGGACTTTATAAAAGCACTGGTCTTGTTCTAAAATATCAGTGAGAGCAAGTCGCGAGGCCGGTGTGGGAAATATTTCCAGCGCTGAGATAGCCTCCTCCTGGGCCACCACATCCCTCTCAAACCGCAACTGGTACTGCCACATGAAATCGGCCTGTTCAAACTCCACCTTCCGTAGGATGGACATGTCCGGATCAATTCGAATCCACAGCAGAGGAGAGTCAGCACTGTGACATTACAACAGAAGAAAAGGGTTCACTGTAGGAACAATGTTAAAATTAATCAAGCTCGCCATGATTTTGACTAACGAAACTCGGAAGGACCTAGAAAGACCATGGATTTTAAATTCTGCCTATGGATATCATTTAAAAAAAAATGGAGACTGGTCTGAAAGCATAAAAGGTAGATTCCACATGAACCTGCTTAATCATGTGTAAATTGGAATCGGACGATTTCTACCATGTAACATTGCGATGGACGATTGGACGTAGAACGGCAGGGTTAGGGTGTGTCCGAAGCATGAATCCATATTCAGAAAAGCACGGAAAACAAACAACGCGCTCTACGGAGCAACTAAAGGGACATGGTTAGCCGCTTGCTAGTGGTAGTCCGTTACATTACTGTACATAAAATTTCACTTACCACATAAAGAGAGTAAGTAGAGATGACTGAGGACAATGGCGAATGTGTGGTAAGTACTGCTGCTCCATAGTAATATAGAGTACATGTGATCGTGAATCTCGAAAGTGAAAGTAAAATGAGAGCACACATTCAAAAGTGGTTTCAATGCCCTGCATATTAATAGCAGCCCCCTAATGCCCGCAATTTATATACAGAATAATTATCCAACAATATAATTGTGAGAGAAAGTATTGAAATATATTTTTTCCTCCCATCTCGTATTCATTCAATTTAGGGGTTCCGTAGTACATGTCATTTCCTTTTCGAACACGGTACTAGGTACCGCGAAGCTGTGCTGCGCAGACCGATCATTGTATGACATCAAAGTCTGATCATTCTGCGCAGTGCTGCTTCAAGTCGAACACACCTATTGGGATGCAGCGGATTGTGGGAGAGGGGGTAGGGGAAAGGAATCACGATGCCAGCTCAACACTGTGATGTCTGACAGCCATCGGCATCGTCTATCTGCCCAACCCTACTGCTTAAGCTCACAGTACAGTAAGGGTAGTATAACCTTTCCCCCTGCTCATCCTCACCCCGATGCTACTGAAAAGATTAGCTGATCTCTCTAGCCCCCTGTGGCTGCCCTGGCCTGTTCTGACATTTGAGAGACAACAACACTAGTCACCTAACATCTATCACAAATCTGCATAATATTACGCACAGATAAACATCAAATTTTCAATGTATCATATTCATGCAAGATATATAAATTAAAGGGGTGGTTGACTTTTTTTTCTAGGCTTGATTGTGTTTATGGGGTGCAGTCAAACATGTGTTCATTCTTAGTTTTTTGAAAAAAATATTATTTTTCACATAATTTACCTTTATTCCACACCTCTCTGTCCCTTCTCTGATAAACACCCTGATTATTTCCTGGTTTTATGAAGCCCCTCCCTCAGAAATGCATGATGGGCTCTGATTGGTTAGCTGGTCCAGTGTGTTGTAATTCGCTAAACCGCCTCTACTGCGCGTCTGAATGTCCCGCCCCTCGCCTCATGTGCTCCGGTTGTACTGTAACCAATGGCGTCATCTATATTGCTTATCAATTTGAGCCCGAATGAGACGCAGAGGATATTAGTGAAGAGGATCGTGCAGAACCTGTGCAAGCACAGCTTTTAATGGTATGTTTTTTTTTTGTTTGTTGTTGGTTCATACTTTTAGATACGCTGATATTTGTAAGTGCTACTGCTTCTGTTAACTTTTAATATACGGTTTTATCCTGATTTAAGCTTTAATACAGCACGGCAACCCCGCACGCATAAGTCCATGTATAACGCTTCCTATAGCTATGTGAAAATAAGTATATAATTGGAACAGTTTGTTGGAGCTGATCTGACAATCTGAATATGAGAGAGAGAGAGAGAGAGAGATGCTGAGCAGGGCGACACGAGTAACAGTATTAAGAACCGCTGCTTTAATGATTTTGAAACTTGTGAATCCATTAGAATCGTTAGAAGACAGAATCATGATTCATATGAATAGTTTTGTTAGTTTTAACTAACAAAGTTATTAGACAAACCTAGTTTTCTCTTCCTCTTCTCTAAAGCAGTGCAGCATGGCCTCGCCCCCTTTGCTGCGCGTTCCCGGGGGCGGGGTTTATCTGGGTCCGTGATGTATCGGACCCGAGAAGTAACTCGTTGTAGTCCCTTACCTGTTGTTTTTGTAGGCATTAAACTGACAGAATTTTAAAAGACCATATCTCCGTTTGCATTGAACTTTCAGCTTCGTAACTTTGCAGATATTATTTATGCTCAAACAGCAACATTACACACTATCTAATGTTAAAAATGTCAAATCGCAATCAACCACCCCTTTAAATAAAAAAAAAATAAAAAATGATGGGGGTTTAAAAAAATTTAAAGTATCTTTAAAAAATTAGTATCAAAGAAGAAAGGGGCAGATAACATAAGGGGTACCAGTGAGAAATAACCTCTTTGTCTCTTGTTTGTGCAAAATATTAAAATAGTGTGCATGTTTAACAGGGAGATACTGCTGAAACAATTACAACTATTAGACAAAATATGCTCAAAGGCATTAATCTTAAATGTTACTCAAATGTACCTGAATTCCTAATGCTGAGTTCACACTGCACGATTTTCAAAGTCATCGGATCACCGTTGTTTTCACACTGCACGACTATCTGGGGTAGCATTCAGTCGCTGCTGTGTTCACATTGCACGATGGATCGGCGACAGGAGGTTACACACTTTACAATATCATTGCATGACTTTACAATAGGAAGAATCGCCGACAACTCTGTCTGGTCTGCAAACTACAGCCAAACGCACACGAGAAGTGATAAGGTAATAACGCAAGATCACGCTGATATTATGGTCTATAAGTCCTACCCGAACACACAATAATTAACAAAGATGACTTGTTAACAAACATACTTCTGTTGGGAAATGTTTTATATACACGCCTACTTGACAGTGAAACCAACGTTTTGTGCATTTTATAATGGGTTTATTTCTTATAGTCTATAAAAGCCCTCAAAGTGATGAAAAGGAAAAACGCAATAAATCTTTTGTCCTTTATAGAAGAATATTATTTACCGGAAAAACCCTAGCCCCTTCTTCTTCTTCATCTAGCTTACCTGTTCTGTATATTCTAATGCAAAAACGTAGGCACACTGTTTGTAAATGGCTAATCGCTTTGTAAAAAAATTTAATAAAAAAAGTCCTCCCCGAACTTCCCGCTGCCCTGTATCTTGCGCTCTTCTCATTGGCTGTAGGTCATCGCCGATGTATTTTTCAGTCAGAACTCATTCAGACAGCATGATTTTGAATCGCCTACAGCTCCAGATATTTAGATGCATCGGCGATTCCCTCAGATCGCGTCTTTGATTATTCACACTGCGTGATTGTCACTCGCGTAAACGAGCACCGATTTGCCTCCGATTTTTGGCCATTTGTCGGCGATTTATCAAAACCTGTCGGCGAGTGAAAAAATCAGGCTACAATCATGCAGTGTGAACTTGGCATAAGTATTACACACTTAAAAGTTGGAAGATTCACTGATCTGTATGTGATAAATTCATAAAATATAAAAACAGCTTACTCCATGGCTGACAAGTCCATGTCAACTTCCTCTCCATTCATCAGAGGGATTTTCTTCTTCTTGTTCCTGGCAGAGAAAGAATTGTTTGTTTGTTTGTGTTTAATGCCATGCCAGCTTCTGTGGCTATTTTCATGGAAAGACAAATAGGCCTAGTGCATTACTTTTCATTTTACATCTAAACAAAAGCATTCAAGTAAAACACTGGAAAACAATTAATCAATTAATTGAAAAACAATTAATCAAATGTAAATTCAGTAAACAGTTGTTTTTTTTTCTAGGTGGAGTCAAACGTGTTAATGCTTCGTTTAAAAAATATATATTTTCACATAATTTACCTTTATTCTACACTCTGTCTGTTCATTACAAATAAATTATTAAAACTACAAAAGCAGTTCAATCAAGAGCAGCGATCATTTCTTTTATTGACCTGTTAACCTGCACCCCCATTTTGGGCCTCACAGCTGAAAATGACCTACCTAAATTAAAATCGTAACATTTCCTGACAATAATGTGCTACAAACACAATTTATGCATCTTTGGAAAGACGACACTCTAGGCTTTACTATGCATCATCCAGAGTTGATAATGCTCAAAAAATAAAAAGTTATAGACACTGAAGTGCCTTGAAAAATGTTTTACCACACTGAATGTTTTTTTTATTTCATAAACAAATACATGAAATAAGTCCAGGAGCAATCCAGAAAAGTAATGGGTTGAAAGTCACGTCTAATGAGTTTATATTTCAAATTTGAAGAAGATACCATGAAAAATGAGATTCCTGAAATCATTTTTGTGATAATATATCCAGATATCCCCCCCCCCCCCCCGTTTAATGAAAATTACCACTAGATGTATTGAAGAATTCCACAAACTATTTTAGTCATTATACGTAGTTTTTTCAATTATATAATGATTGACAGAATTTTATACATCATATTAGTGATTTATTTGAGCACTAAAAATAAAATAAGAATAATTTGAGTAATAAAAAAGAGAAAAAAAAGAAGAATTTGCTTTGTATGTAGTAGCATTCAAAGCATACTCAATACTCTGCACTGCCAGACATAAACTGATATTGCCAGACATTCACACTGATTGCAGTCAGTCATCACACGCTGATGTGCGTCCATACAGATGATAATCATACAGATGGGTCATATCATCAATAAAAGCCGGTCATTGACAGCATTCTGATAGCAGTCATATAGTTGTTAATTACACGCTGATGTGCGTTCATATAGATGGTAATCATGCAGATACAGCCATGTTACACACATCACACGCACACATAGGGCTGGGCGATATGACGATATATATCGGATGGACGAAATAAAAAGTCTATCGTTTCATATTATGCTCTGTCGTTTATTTCGTGGTGTTGCAAAATACATTGTTTACGGTACTTTTTCATCATTTGGATGACTGTGAAGGGTAGACACAGAAGCAGGTGGCTCCGAGTAGGAGCACGATCCGACACGACAAAACAAGGAGCTTGTTCCTAAACGAGGGACTACATCTGTAGCATGGACACGCGTTTTTAAGCACTGCAGTTTTAAAACAACCGATTTTAAGCCGTTGAAACAAACAACAGAGCTAACGTTATATGCGTGCGCCGTCTCTGTTTCTGTGTGAGAGGACCGCGCTTTTTTTTTTCCCGCTTTATTGGCTTTGAACGATTACATACACACTTGTATGCGTAAGAATCCCTGTCTTTGCAAGTATCCTCATAAACACAGTGATTTAGGTCTTAAGAGAGAGTAAAAAGCTGAAAAAAAATGCATGTGTAACAGTATATTGGATCCGGACTTCGGTCTTAAAGGGGAAGCGCTCAGTGTTGCCAGATCGGGTTGACGATTTCCAGCCCAAAAGCTCACCAAAACCCGCCCACTTCAACAAAAACCAGCCCAAATTTTTAACTGCCAAAATGATGAGAGAATTTTATTGCCATATCAATCAAGGTTGTTGATAAGGACCATTTTTATCTCCTTAAAATAAAATAATGATGATAAAATAAAGATAAATCAATTTCACAGGAACATGGAGGGCAAATGCGTTAAATGCGGCAATCAAGAAATTAACTGATGACTTTAACCCTGAAAAAATGCATCATTTTCAATGTCTACAGTAAGAATAAGCTAATTTTTGAGCAAAAAGTGCACAATAACGTGATCAGAATGCAATGTAAATTAGCTGGCATTTATTCTCGTTCATGCACACACCCCGAACAACCAAACAATATTAATTGATACATACTGTATATGATAATCTGACAGCAAAAATAATAATAATAATAATAACAATTAGCAACAATAATGCGCTTACCTTTGTCTTGTGCTTTGTCTTCAGACAGAACTACAGCACGTATTTCACGAAGTACACATTTTAGAACATAATGCAGAAGTTTGCAGTCAAAACTGTTCAAGTCCAGCAGCTGCATGTCAATGCCAAGAATACCAGAGTAGAGTCTGGATGGTTTAAAAGATGTTCTGATGCAGAACAGCATCGCCATATTCAGTTTTGATTTTTAATAAATCATTCAACTGTTCTCTCATTTCAGTTACAGTTATATTTAGAAATCTTCTTTTCATCTCTCATCACGTATAATCCACGTTGTGAGATTTGAGTCACTAGACTCTTTCTCGTGTAACTTATATTTAGGCCACTTTGCCATCGCAATCACTTAAAATGAATGAATGAATGAATATATAGCTGCACATTTAAATCTTGCCCTTTATAGCGCCAAAACCCTGTCACTCACGAGTCATCACATCTCACCAACATAAAAGATGGTAAATTCACTGACAGGTCTCTGTTAAACTGAACCAATAAGGGTTGTGTTAAGGAAAAATGAGTTGATGACTGCACTACACATTATTTTACTGTGATACTTTGAGCTCGAACATATTAAAATAACATGACTAAAGATAAATGCGAAGAAAAAAAGCAGCTGATTGGGCGGCTTTTAATTTTTTAAAAGCAGCCCAAATTTTGTCTACCCGCCCAATGAGTTATTCTCCGGTCCAAACCGATCAAAAGAAGCCCAATTGGGCGGCAACCCGCCCAATCTGGCAACACTGGAAGCGCTTCAATATTCGTCTGCCATTAATCAAACAACAATCTCTCACTGCTCTTGACTATATCAATTTTGTAACTTTAATAAGAATAAATTAAAAATAATAATAATAATAATATATTTATATATAGCCTATGTATAGAATCTATACATAATACACATGTTAATTATATCTATCTAATTAACACAGCGAAGACTAATTAATTTACACAATGTGTAGCGTTTCTTATTTATATAGGTTTTTGTCCTATTGCTTGCAATTAGTTTCTTATCCTTATTTCATCACTGATTGTTTATCTTCAGTGAGCTTTAGTTTTTTTGGGGTTTTTTTTGTATTCAATTAAATTTAATTTCACTTTATTGTTGGGATTTCTTCCAAAAAAAATTAGCATCCAATAGCGTTTACTGTCTAACATTAATTCACATCAATACACATTACACAATACAATACAATACAATACAATATACACACACACACACACACACACACACACACACACACACACACAAAGGCATGTTCGTACACAGCTTTTTTTGTTTTATATTGTATTTTTTTATATTGTATTATATTTCTATTAGTTTGATATTGACATTGGTGACAAGGATTATGAAAATTCTATGAAATCAAAGATCACAAAAAAAAAAATTAAGAAAAAAAAATAACTATACCGTGATATATATTGTTATCGTGATATAGAATTAGTCATATCGTGATATAAGATTTTGGTCATATCGCCCACCCCTACGCACACACATTAAAAAAAAAAATGTTGAAAAAAAGAAAATAAAAGGTTTATTTAGCAAAAAGGTGATCGCCAAGTTACGCCCCCATCAGATGACAGGTGCGTCACAGCGTGCGTCACGCGCCGTCACGAGGGAGCGCCAGAATTCAAATAAACAATCTTCCGCTTATCTTTAACTTTTTTTTTTTTTTGAATGGTCTCATTCTGTCTGTGAGACTGTAAGCTACACAACTGTGTTGTTTTTTACCACCAAGACGCTGTTTTTGAGCGTAATTTATTCCATAACGGACACAAACAATAACTCTCCCTGAAAAAATTAAACTGAAACAAATCAATAACGATCCAAATTACAACGTTATTGTTTCGTTGGAGTAAAAGTTCTTGATGGAATGTTGTTCCGTGGATCCTTACCTCTCAAATTAAACTGGGATTTACAGCAGTGGATACGTTTGTGTCTCATTATCAGGATGAATCTGGTATGTACTGCGTTTTTTTTTATAAATGTTTTGATGTGTACTGCTTACACAAATTTAGCAAATACATTCCTTATAAGCTTTCTATCGAAAAACAGCGATCTGTCGTCGATGCTTGAGGCTTAGACCTTCGGAATGATATATAGTTTGTCAAAATTAACTTTGTCCCATTTCATCTAATCTATTCACAAACGATCACATGTTCAAACAAAGAGCTTTCAGTGCGCCGGCGTCCTGGTGCATGTTAACAGGTTAACATTAATAAGACAGACGGCCTATATAGTAAGTCCTACTATACAGCACGGATCTAATATAATGTTACACTCAGGGGCCGGTTGCACCAGCTGGACGTACACCCGGTTGTAAGACTAGGTTGGACGTAAAATGTGCTTTAAGTTGTGCATAGAATTTATACCCGTTGCTCAATCTTGGCGTAGTGCTACGTCTGACACTAAATCTTATGCCTAGTCAGAGGTAGGTGTAAAGTGAAAAGTCATGATTTGCTCGGACATTATTAGTTTTAGGATTCATGTCTGTTAGTCATGGCTTGAAAACGAAAAAAAAAATTCAATCGGTTCACTCAGAGCAGAATCGATATTTTAACATTTCTGTTCCTGCGTTCCTCATGTATTATTATCGTTCCGAAACTGGTTAATAACGTATTTTTTTTAATTCTTTGCCTATTATAATAATAATAATAATAATAATAATAATAATAATAAAGTGATGCCTACCTCTCTCATAAGGCACAAATCCAATTGTTTTCATATTCGCGACGTATCTGGATGCTAAAATATTATTATTTATGAAATAGGCTTTGTGCTTCACTCGCATCGATCATCATCCTTCGCATATCAGCATAGTGGTCACGCTGAATGCAACAGATTGTACAACGGAGCAGTGCTACTTATAATATGGTTCTTTAACTGTATTTTGATGATGAATTTTGATAATGAACAAGCTGCAATATTGCAAAAATATGTTGTCTGTGTGCACGTCAGCCATACTGGTACACAAATAGAAGCAAGACATTCAAACCTATCAAGCTTTTGCAAAGTAAAGAAACCTACTTTCTGCTGTCGTTTTCCTTTCCGTGAACTTTGGATCGTGTCACAATAAACCTAAACTCAGCTCTTTTTTTCTTTCGTTTTATTAATCTGTCAATGATTTATATTAAATATATTTCGTGTATACATATTCCTTTTTATGTAAGCCTATAGTTTTATTCTGTTTTCTCCTTTCACAGAAGCGCTGCAGGTGCTTGTGATTTGTTGAATCCATCTTACACTATCCTCGGATAAACTCTAACGCCAGTGCACTGCCATTGCGACTTACCTATGACTAGTTCACAGCTGAGCGCGGGCGGGCATTTCACACGTTGGAGGCATCAGAGCCACATTTGCAATATAGGACGTAGCCTACTACTTGAATTCGTGATTGGTTGACAGCAAATTTCAAATATTAAATGGAACGATAAAATAACGTTATTATCTGGTTAATGGCCATTTAAATTTTTTGATTCTGTTCGGAACTATAAAATTTAATTTTGTTTCTGGTTCTGTTCCTGTCAAAATTTCATTTGTTTCCGGTTTTCGTTCCTTGAACCGGTTCAGAGCCCTGCTGTTAGTTAATTATTACTGCAGACAAAGTTGATGGTCTTTTCCGGCAGGATAAGCAATATCAATCGCGAAGCTCGTGTTGACTATAACACTCTGCCGACAGTAATTTAAATAATAAAAAAAATATATGTACAGCTTGTAATTATGCAGTAAAATATTACATATGATCTGGGATTATTAAAAGAAACTGTACCATTCGACATCTTGGTTGGAAGGACAGTATAAATGCAAATATTTCACGTCTTTAATTCCATTCATTATTTGTAGCGTGCCTGCCATCCAATAATTGCAGTTAAGTTTAAGTTTAAAATTGCAGTAAGTTAAAAATTAAGTTTTGTGCTTTGTTACTTTTAATCAGAAATAAAGTATCAGCTTTCAAATTCTGTCAGTTTTATCACAAAATACAAACTATAAATGTGTTTTTTCAGCCACAGAAAGATGTCTGTAAAACACACAATGTCACGTAAAGTCACATTTACCTCAGGAAAGACATTCGTTGTACATAAACTCGATAGTCAGCTAGAAAAAATAACTAGAGAGAAGCATTGTATTACATCCATTAGGCCTATATTTTACTTAACGTGCCGCCTTAATTTTTAATGTTTGTTTGAAGAAATCTGTCATGGGAACGTGCAGGCAGACTTCAGATATAAAAACGCAGACTTTTTAGAAAATGTTTACTCAATGAAATCATGGTGCGGTGCCTTCACGTGTTGCAGCGTGAATGTTGTCTCAGCTATCACTACTGCGGGAGAATGTGTCAGCGTGGACGCGCCTGATCGTAGTTTTAGTTTGTGCAACAGGTGTAAATATTTATCGTAAAGCTGGACGTTGCAAAGCAAACGTAGGGCTTACACCCAGCTTTTTTACGTCTAGCAGGTGCAACCGGCCCCAGATGCTTTCCCAAACAGTTCCCAAAACAACAAATTATGTTTGCGTAAATAGCCTACTTAAACGGATAGTTCACCCAAAAATGAAAATTCTGTCATCATTTACTCACCCTCAAATAGTTCCAAACCTGTATGAATGTCTTTGTTCTGCTGAACACAAAGGAAGATATTCTAAAGAATGTGGGAAACAGAGCAGTTCTGGGGCACCATTGACTTCCATAGTATTTTTTTTTCCTACTATGGAAGTCAATGGTGCCCCAAAACAGCCTGGTTACAAACTTTCTTCAAAATATCTTCCTTTGTGTTTGGCAGAACAAAGAAATTCATCCAGGTTTGGAACTACTTGAGGGTGAGTAAATGACAGAATTTTAATTTTTGGGTGAACTATCCCTATAAATACTGTAATTTTGTGTATATTTATTGGGATCGCACGCTGGCGGAAGCGCCTTTATGAGCGTGATTCATATGTCAGTCAGATAATAAAGATAAAATAAAGATAATTGTAGATATTTAATTACTATTTGGAGCATGGGGATTGCCAGACAAGGGCTTAATGAACTAATTTTTGTGAAAACCTAAATTCAACCAAAATCGACATTTTCCACTTTTTTTTGTCTGTAGCTCAAAATTAGCCCATGCACATTCTGACTCATTTTGCCAGCATGGGTCACATTTAAACTGTTCTGTATAACTCTTTTGCACATAATGTATAGCATAGATATATTCAGCATACAGTATGTTTATAGCATTCAGTTGGCTAGTCTGTTTGAAGGACAGCATTGGGCAGCATGTGGAATTTGTGTATTTTGTCAATAAAAAAAGAAAGGCTTTTTATCCGATTAATAAAAAAAATATTAAAAAACAGCCAACTAATCAATTATCCAAATAATCAATAGTTGCAGATCTAATTTGGTTTTAAAAAATTATTTTGCTAAAAATTCTAAAACTGTATCTTGTTTAACTCTGTTAAAAATCTCTTCAAAATACTTAGCAGAGAGAGAATAAATAAGGATACAAAAAATAAATAAAATAATTAAAAACCTAAATCATGCCAAGTACTGGACGACAATTTTAAATGGTATATTATTAACAGGAACTACTGATTGGATTCAGGCATGAATTTTGTTCTGAAAGAAGGTGTCCTACCTTCTGCTTTTGGAGTGGCAGGGAATGTCATGTTTGAGACTGTTCTCCTCTATCTGTAATGTGTGGTTAAATGATCCATCCAGTTCCTGCACTGTCACTTTAATAGGGCCCTAACAAAAAACAAAAGCATTAAAAATATGCACATAATCATTGACGGACCACTTAGAAGACTAGTTTAGCGCGTTCACTTCCCCTATGAAACTTTTTCTTTTATCCATCCATACATTCTCTCACACAATTTTCCATCTGATTTTCGCACTGCAGTCACTCACCACATATTTCTGTGTGCCAGATGATGTGTAGTCCTGACGGATCTCAAGTTCCAAAACATTTCTTTTCCTGTTGAAGGCAAAACTTCCAAAAAATTTTACCACCCCACTCTGATCTCTGAGGTTGAGTCAAAGGTAATAATATTTTAAACTACAATATGCTTGAGCTCAAACTTCCTAAATTAAAGTGCAACATAAACTTGGTAATACTTTAGCTTAGGGACCAATTCTCATTATCAACTAGTTGCTTAAATGGCATGCATATTACTAGCATATTGGCTGTTTATTAGTATGTATAAAGCATATATTAAAGGGGTAGTTCACCGAAAAAAATTTGCTGTTAATTTTCTCACCCTCAGGTCATCAAAAATGTAGGTTTTTTTTTTCTTGAGTAGAACAGTAAAGAAGATTTTAAGCTGAAATCGTGGTCCTTGGGATTCATAAAACACAAATCAGTGGCTGCCCATCATGGAGAATAAAACTAGAAAAGCAGCATATCAAGGAACAAAAAATTAATACCTGTGGCACATGACAATATATTGAGATCATTTCGCTTCGTTAGAGCTCAATATATTGTCAGGAGCCACAGGTACTAATTTTGTTTACCTTGATATGATTTTTTTATTCTCAAATACGGGCAGCCGCTGGCATGAATTTTATTAATCACTAACGACCATGATTTCACCTAAAATCTTCTTTACTGTTCTACAGAACCTCAATGATTTTAAAAAAAGGCACGTCATGGCCCCTTTAACTGTAATATCACTGTACTACAATAATTACCACAATAACTAATTAACCAATAGCTATTAATTTATATATATATATATATATATATATACACACACACACACATACAGGTGCTGGTCATATAATTAGAATATCATCAAAAAGTTGATTTATTTCACTAATTCCATTCAAAAAGTGAAACTTGTATAATGTATACATTCATTCCACACAGACTGACATATTTCAAGTGTTTATTTCTTTTAATTTTGATGATTATAAGTGACAACTATTGAAAACCCCAAATTCAGTATCTCAGAAAATTAGAATATTGTGAAAAGGTTCAATATTGAAGACACCTGGTGCCACACTCTAATCAGCTAATTAACTCAAAAACACCTGCAAAGGCCTTTAAATGGTCTCTCAGTCTAGTTCTGTAGGCTACACAATCATGGGGAAGACTGCTGACTTGACAGTTGTCCAAAAGACGACCATTGACACCTTGCACAAGGAGGGCAAGACACAAAAGGTCATTGCAAAAGAGGCTGGCTGTTCACAGAGCTCTGTGTCCAAGCACATTAATAGAGAGGCGAAGGGAAGGAAAAGATGTGGTAGAAAAGTGTACAAGCAATAGGGATAACCGCACCCTGGAGATGATTGTGAAACAAAACCCATTCAAAAATGTGGGGGAGATTCACAAAGAGTGGACTGCAGCTGGAGTCAGTGCTTCAAGAACCACTACGCACAGACGTATGCAAGACATGGGTTTCAGCTGTCGCATTCTTTGTGTCAAGCCACTCTTGAACAACAGACAGCGTCAGAAGCGTCTCGACTGGACTGCTGCTGAGTGGTCCAAAGTTATGTTCTCTGATGAAAGTAAATTTTGCATTTCCTTTGGAAATCAGGGTCCCAGAGTCTGGAGGAAGAGAGGAGAGGCACAGAATCCACGTTGCTTGAGGTCCAGTGTAAAGTTTCCACAGTCAGTGATGGTTTGGGGTGCCATGTCATCTACTGGTGTTGGTCCACTGTGTTTTCTGAGGTCCAAGGTCAACAGCCGTATACCAGGAAGTTTTAGAGCACTTCATGCTTCCTGTTGCTGACCAACTTTATGGAGATGCAGATTTCATTTTCCAACAGGACTTGGCACCTGCACACAGTGCCAAAGCTACCAGTACCTGGTTTAAGGATCATGGTATCCCTGTTCTTAATTGGCCAGCAAACTCGCCTGACCTTAACCCCATAGAAAATCTATGGGGTATTGTGAAGAGGAAGATGCGATATGCCAGACCCAACAATGCAGAAGAGCTGAAGGCCACTATCAGAGCAACCTGGGCTCTCATAACACCTGAGCAGTGCCACAGACTGATCGACTCCATGCCACGCCGCATTGCTGAAGTAATTCAGGCAAAAGGAGCCCCAACTAAGTATTGAGTGCTGTACATGCTCATACTTTTCATGTTCATACTTTTCAGTTGGCCAAGATTTCTAAAAATCCTTTCTTTGTATTGGTCTTAAGTAATATTCTAATTTTCTGAGATACTGAATTTGGGGTTTCATTAGTTGTCAGTTATAATCATCAAAATTAAAAGAAATAAACACTTGAAATATATCAGTCTGTGGGGAATGAATGTATACATTATACAAGTTTCACTTTTTGAATGGAATTAGTGAAATAAATCAACTTTTTGATGATATTCTAATTATATGACCAGCACCTGTATGTATATATATATATATATATATATATATATATATAGAATGCAGCAACAGAATGCAGCAACTGACCAACCAGAAACAAGTATCCCACAAAAACAAAGCAACAAAACAAATCAAGAAAAATAACTGTATTCCACATAGTGGATTTGAAGGATACACCCATTGCTTAATGAGGGGTCCGATGTCCTTCCCTGACACGTTGGAAATGGATTTGAGGAATCCAGATGTGGACACCAGCATCTGGCTCCACATGTGAGACTGATATTTCTGGGATGATGCTGTGCTGGCCAGACTCAAGAGCTTGTTAAACACCTGATGAGAGATTTGATCAGGGTTTCTGCAGGTATCATCAAATCTAATTTAATGCTTTTTAATGCCATTTTAAAAAATGATTAATGCCATACACATATATATAGTTTTTTTTACTACACACACTTCCAGTCAAGGATTTTTAATGTTTTTAAAACAAGTATCTTCTGCTCACTAAGGATGCAATAATAGTAATATTGAGAAATATTATTTACTTTTAAAATAAATGTTTTCTATGTGAATGTGTTAAAATGTAATTTATTCCTATGATCAAAGCTGAATTATTAGCATCATTACTCCAGTCATCAGTGTCACGTGATCCTTCAGAAATCATTCAAATATGCTGATTTGCTGCTCTGTTATGATTATTGGTGCTCCATCATTAATAACAGTTCTTATTATTATCCATATTGAACATTTTTTCTGCTTTATATTTTTGTGTAAATCATGATACATTTTACTTTTTAGCATAAATTTCAGCATAAATATTTCAAATAAATCAGTATTTTTTTTAAATAAAATCTTTTGTAACATTATAAATGCCTTTACTGTCACTTTTGATCAATTTAATTTGTCCTTATTGAATAAAAGTATATATATATATATATATATATATATATATATATATATATATATATATATATATATATATATAGGGGTGTCAACTTTAACGCGTTAACGCATGTGATTAATCTAAAAACTTTAACGCGTTAATATTTTTTTTACGCAAATTAACCGTTTGATAAGGTTTGACCCCAACTTCTTCCTGTCATCGCAGCGCGGAAGGTTATCTATCAGTGTGTGATGAGGATACAGCGAACAGTATTGTCAGGGTAGCGGCTGTGGCTCAAGTGGCTGCCTGTGGGCTATTTTGAAAATCCAGTCGCGGGAAAAATTACAGAGCCGAGGGTTGCGTTTTTTTGGGCTACTTTTATAATCTACCGCGGCCGCCCAAAGTGTATATAGACAAATAAAAATTAAAATAGATCCTTTTACTAATGTTTATCATACTTGGAATGTACACCTGGCAACTTCAGAACGGAGAGGCGCGTGTAACATCACAAACAACGTGAGTTTCAGCCACAGCATACAAGGCTTTACACAGCAGAAATAAACATGACAACAGCCACTATAGATTATATAAGATAATAAACACACGATTACGATAGGATATGGTTTCTATGTGATTTTCTTGAGATGAATATGTAACTTACATCTGAAATGCTCATTTTGGCAGTGATATAAAAGGCTATAAAAAGCATATTTTAACAACAGTAAACGACCAAATTCCACATGTGATCTCAAAAGGAGGTTATTACAAACACTCGATGGTGGTTTGAAGTGAGTTCTGAGTAAAAGTGTACTATTAATCTCATAAATTGTCTTATGGAGCATGATGCTAATGTAAGCTCTAATGCACCTGCAGAGCAGGTCCAATTCTTCTTCATAATGCATTTTGTCATAATACTTCACGTAAAGTCGCAAGAAAATGTTTTGTTGTATTTATTTAGAAATACTTTTGATAATAGTTGGGTAAATGTATTTTGGGATTGAAGCGATGTGGCTTGGTAAACGTTTTATTGCCAGTATAAAGGCTGATAATGGCTGAATAAAAACAAAAGAATAATAAGGATTATGTCTCATACCTGGCGGAGGTGTGAAAGGTTATGTTTCATTAAACTAGTTTGTCATGCATTTCTTTATTTCAACACATTTACAGGTAAATCCTAGTATTTTAAATTTGTGATTAATCATGATTAATCACAGTCCATGACTGTGATTAACGCGATTAAATTTTTTAATCGATTGACAGCACTAATATATACTGTATATAAAAAAAATAGTTTTTTTTTATTGTATTTTTGAATGGTAATATATTATGGTTTCCAAAAAAAAAGCACAACAACTGTTTTCTATATTGATAATCAGAAATGTTTCCTGAGCAGCAAATCAGCACATATGATCATATTCAGTTGTGGTCAGAATTATTGGCACCCTTGGTAAATATGATCAAAATAAAATAAACCTGCATTAACCTCTGAAAATAAACCTGCATTATTAATCCTTTTGATCTTTTTTTTTTTTTTTTTAAATCACAAAAATCTAACCTTTCATTAAACTAAAACAATTGAAAATGGGGGAAAATCTCATTATGAAATAAATGTTTTGCTCAAATACACGTTGGACAATTATTGGTACCCATAGAAATTTTATGAGTAAAATATCTCTGAAGTATATTCCCAATTCCTATTCACAATTGTGAGCACTCCAGGGTGATTAGGAACATGAAATTATCCAGCCATGGCTTCCTGTTTCAAAGAAATATAAATAGGAGGGAAAAAAACAAAGCCCAAATTTCCTTAATCATCCATCACAATGAGAAAAAAAAAGAATATATTTCTGATGTGCAGCAAAAGATAATTGAGCTTCACAAATTAGTGAAGTGGCTTTAAGAAAAGAGCTAGAGCAGTGAAAATTCCCATTTCCACCATCAGGGCAATAATTAATTTCCAATCAACAGAAAATGTTACGAAACTGCCTGGAAGAGGACGTGTGTCTATATCGTCCTAATGCACAGTGAGGAGGAGAGTTTGAGAGGCTTAAGACTCTCCAAGGACCACAGCTGGAGAATTGCAGAAAATAGTTGAGTCTCAGTGTCAGAAAACCTTAAAAAAAAAATTGTCAAACAGCACCTACATCACCTCATGTTGTTTGGGAGGGTTTCAAGAAAAAATCTCCTAGCTCATCCAAAAACAAACTCCAGCATATACCAGGTATCAGACACGACTGGAACTTCAAATGGGACTGGCTTCTATGGTCAGATGAAACTAAAAAATTTGCTTTTTAGCAGCAAACACTCAAGATGGGTTTGGTGAACACAGGGGTAAAAAGTACCCCATGTTTACAATGAAATATACTGCTGTATTTTTGATGTTGTGGGCCTACATTTCTGCTGGAGGTCCTGGACATCTTGTTTAGACACATGGCATCGTGGATTCTATCAAATACCAACAGATAAAAAATCAACAAGTGACTGACTCTATTAGAAATCTTATAATGGGCCATGTTTGGATCTTCCAACCGGACAATAATCCAAACACAAACCTCAAAAACAACACAAAAATGGGTCACTGGGCACAAAACTAAGCTTCTGCTATGGCCATTCCAGTCCTCTGACCTGAACCCTGTAGAAAATGAGTGAGGTGAACTGAAGAGAAGAAGCACCGTCATTGAGCTGTGAATCTGAAGTCCCTGATCTCTTGTCAGGTGTTCTCTAACCTCATCAGGCATTATAGGAGGACATTTAGAGCTGTTAAACTGGCAAATGGAGGTTTCAAAAAGTATTGAATAAAAGGGTGCCGTTAATTGTGGCCAATGTGTATTAGAGAAAAACATTTATTTCATAATGATATTTCCCCTATTTTAAATTCTTATTATACAATGAAAGGTTAGATTTTTGTGATTTTTTTTAATAAAATATCAAAAGGATTAACAATGCAGATTAATTTTCACAGCCTTCTTTGATCATATTTACCAATGGTGCCAATAATTCTGACCACGACTGTATATCATTTCACAATATTACTGTTTTTTATTGTATTTTTAATCAAATAAATGTAGCCTTAGTAAGCATAAGAGCCTTCTTTCAAAAACATAAAAAAATCTTAATGATCCCAAACTTTGACCAGTTATAGGCCTATGTTTTAAATTAACCATTCAATTTGACAATAACGCAATGATGATAATCTTGGATATGTGAGAAAATCTACATAATTTAAACTATCACTTCTATATCAGTTCTTACTTACTGAAATCAGCATATTTGTGATATTAAATTGATTTCTAAAGGTGTTTTTTTAACTAAAGAAAGGGCAATTTATTTTTAATTTTCCTAATCTAATAAAAATGTTTGCATTATCTTTCTTGTATCTTGTTACTGTCAATACATTCATTGTCAATCGTCATTTACGCCGAATGTAATAAAATTAGAATCATTCTCGCTCAATTGCACTACACAATTTATTTCTGACTTTACAAAATTAACATTCTATGCTCTTAGTTTTACTCCAGTCCGCCGCTGTCTAAACATCCGTCGGTACGGCTATTTTGCACCGATCGGAGGCGATTACCAAAACGTTCTGCGTGTTTATCATACCAATGTACATATTTTGCGACAGCAAATTAAAAAGTTATTAATTATGAAGGCGCTATATTCAAAATAAACTGGTAATATTTTTATTCAAAACCATCTAAAAAAAAATTGAATGCCTGTAGAAATAAATTTAATGAATTTTAATGCTATTAAAAGGCCTTAATTTTCGCTAAATCCATTTAATGACTTTTAATGCTTTTTAATTCCCCGTGGAAACCTTGTTGATTGAACTCAGGCTGAGATTACAGTATCTGACCTACTTATAATTAGCCACAAGGATAATAAAAATGTGTGTGTCAATGTGGGTGGTCCATAAATTAGGTTTTGAGAGGAACCTGCACCAGTACACAGATCACCTCAAAAACCAATGAAAAAATACCACTTCCTTTCCTAAATAAGGGAGGTTGTAGTTCATTTACCTGCAACATGAACTCCATGCTAATTCTGTTTTCAATAAGCCTCATGACCAGGTGGGCTTTGCATTGGAACATCTTGTAATATTCCCAGGACAATGTGTGGGGGTGTCTGATGGAAAAGTGCAGGTGGGGTGTTGGACTGAAAGGAAAACAGACATTATCTTCCTCCAAAACATCATCTTTTGTACAAGTTTGGATAAGTGTGTATAAATTTAAACACAGAGCAGCAGAGTTTGAGAAATCCTTATTTGTCCGGGAGAGCAGGAGAAGTTTGTTCGTTTTGTTGGGTAGAGAGCGGAGATTCGCGAGATGGATGCTAGGCAACGGTGTTCTTATCACTGTTACACAGCGATAAAGGATGCATATCACTCTGTCCCTCAAGCAGCTTTAGAACTCTCTGATCATTGTTTAGTTCATCTTATACCAACCTACAGGCAGAAACTCAAATCTGAAAAACCTGTATTAAAAACTGTTAAAAGATGGACTGCTGAAGCAGAGCAAGATTTAAAAGCTTGTTTTGACCTCACTGATTGGACTGTTTTTGAAGCTGCTGCCACCGATTTGGACGAACTCACAGAGACTGTAACATCATATATCAGTTTCTGTGAAGATATGTGTATTCCTACCAGGACTCGTTTAACCTACAACAACGACAAACCATGGTTCACAGCAAAACTCAGACAGCTCCGTCAGGCCAAAGAAGATGCTTACACAATGGGGGATAAAGTCTTGTATAAACAGGCCAAATACACACTGGAAAAGGAGATCAGGGTGGCTAAGAGGAATTATTCTGACAAGCTAAGGATTCAGATCTCTTCCAGTGATTCTGCTTCAGTGTGGAAAGGTATGAAAGACTTTACAAATTACAAGACACCATCCCCCAGCACTGTGGAGAATCAACAATTAGCAGACGATTTGAATGTCTTTTGCTGCAGGTTTGAAAAAACACCCCACACCCGCCCTGAACACCTCTCCACACAACCATTAACACCTCCAGCAACCCCCCTCTCCCCCACACCTGCACTGAAAATAAGTGAAGATGACGTGCGGCAGGTCTTCATAAAGAACAAAAGAAGGAAAGCACCAGGCCCAGACGGTGTGTCACCAGCCTGCCTTAAATCCTGTGCTGACCAGCTAGCCCCCATTTTCACACAGATTTTCAACAGATCATTGGAGCTGTGCGAAGTCCCCTCATGCTTCAAACGCTCCACCATCATCCCTGTCCCAAAGAAACCCAAAATTACTGGACTTAATGACTACAGACCTGTGGCTCTAACGTCTGCGGTCATGAAATCATTTGAAAGACTGGTTTTGGCTTATCTGAAGGCCTCCACTGGACCCTTACTGGACCCCCTGCAGTTTGCCTACAGAGCAAACAGGTCTGTGGATGATGCAGTCAACATGGGACTGCACTTCACCTTGCAGCATCTGGACAGACCAGGGACTTATGTGAGGATCCTGTTTGTAGACTTCAGCTCTGCTTTTAACACCATCATCCCGGACACCCTTCAGAATAAACTGACACAGCTCTCTGTCCCTACCTCCATCTGTCAGTGGATCAACAGCTTCCTGACAGACAGGCAGCAGCTTGTGAGGCTGGGAAAATACACATCCAGCACCCGCACCACCAGCACTGGAGCCCCTCAGGGCTGCGTTCTCTCCCCACTGCTCTTCTCCCTCTACACGAATGACTGCACATCTAAAGACCCCTCTGTCAAGCTCCTGAAGTTTGCAGACGACACCACACTGATCGGCCTCATTCAGGACGGTGACGAGTCTGCCTACAGACAGGAGGTTAAGGAGCTGGCTGTCTGGTGCAGTCTTAACAACCTGGAGCTTAACACGCTCAAAACAGTGGAGATGATCGTGGACTTCAGGAGAAACCCCCCTGCTCTCCCCCCACTCACCATCATGAACAGCACGGTGACTGCAGTGGAGTCATTCAGGTTCCTGGGCACCACCATCTCCCAGGACCTGAAGTGGGTCATTCACATAGACTCCATTGTGAAAAAGGCCCAGCAGAGGTTGTACTTCATTCGCCAGCTGAGGAAGTTCAACCTACCACAGGAGCTGCTGAAACAGTTCTACTCTGCCATCATTGAATCCGTCCTCTGCACATCAATAACTGTCTGGTTCAGCTCAGCTACCAAATCTGACCTCAGAAGACTACGGAGGGTAGTCCGGACTGCTGAGCGAATCGTTGGTACAACCCCCCCTACTCTCCAAGAACTGTACTTATCCAGAGTGAGCAAAAGGGCTGGCAAAATCACTCTGGACCCCTCACATCCAGCACACTCCCTCTTTGAACTGCTGCCGTCTGGTCGACGCTACAGAGCTCTGAGCACCAGAACGACCAGACACAGGAACAGTTTCTTCCCCCAAGCAATCCATCTCATGAACACCTGACATTAACGTGGAACACACAACACTATTTTACAACTATTTATTCACCACACATACATATATAATATTTTTTATTTAATTTTTTTCCATTTCAAAATTGCACGTCAGACCTGTACACACATGATTGTCTGTATTGCATAGTGTTTTTGCTATTTTGTACATTGCCTATTTGTATATTGTTCTTTTGTTGTCTGTGTCCTGTCCCGTTGCTGTCATTCTGTTGCACTGTGGAGCTTTGTCACTATAACAAATTCCTCGTATGTGTAAACATACCTGGCCAATAAAGCTCATTCTGATTCTGATTCTGATGAAATTATAAGCAGTGATAGAGGTGAGGTTTACTTGTCTTTTTCTTTCCCTCCAGAGAAGGTGGGATGTAGCAGGACTCCACCCATCTTTAGCTCATACTCCACAATCTTGTCCAGTTCCTGTTGGTTAGAAGAATAAGAGACAAACAGTTCAACATTTAAAGGGGTCATATGATTCTCTTTGGAGTGTTACAAGTTGTTTGTGCATAGATAAAATCCCTGAAGTTGCAAAAGATTAAAGTCTCAAAGCCAAAGAGATATTCTTTATCAAAGTTAAGACTCTGCCAAGCCCCCCTGAAACGGCTCATTCAAACACACCCCCACATGTCTACGTCACGATGTGGAAATATTTGCGTAATGCCACCCAAATGTTCACGCATAGAAAGAAGGCGTGGTTTCAGTAACCGCAGTAATGTTGATGAAGCCCTGTCAGGGTGAAGCTGTGTTTCTAGGCGAAAGCAAAAGCACTTTATTTGGCCTTCTGAAAGTAGATGCATTAAGGAATATTTAAGATTACTTACAACAGAACAGCACAACCCAGATGTTATCACAACGCATTTTATGGACGACCGTTTCGTGAACCTAGGAGAGGAGGTAATTCTGACTTTGCTATGACAATCTGGCGCTTCTGAATCTGCGACTGTATGTTTTGTTATTAGTTTAAGTATTTGTTATTGACTCTTCAAATGCAGAGTTTTGCGCGTTGTGTGTGTGTGTGTGTGAGTGAGTGAGTGAGTGAGAGACATGTACAGCGTGCAAACTAGGGCTGCACAATTAATCGAATTTCTAATCGCGATTACGATTATGGATGCCACGATTACATAATCGTTCAAAGCCGCGATTACAAAAATAAATAATTAAAAATGCCCACTTGCATTATTCTGTGTGCTTAAGAGGTGTTTGCAGCGCGGGGTGTAACAAACTCAAACACACTGGATAAAATACATTTTGTCTAACTGATAGTCGTTGTCACTCTGTTGTGCATGATAGATATGTTAAACACCAAACATGTCAAAAGCAGAACAAAATAGCGGAACTCGTTTGAACTGCGCGCCACACGGACCTTTTATCCGCACGCCTCAAAAGAAAACAGCGCAGCGCGAGCTTAGAGTGTATGCATTTATTACAGTGACCCGCGATCATGCGCTAAACAACGCTGTGAAATCCAGTAAGAAGCACTCGAGTTCAGCGCAGAGTTCTCCAGTACAAATCACGTCTCTTTCATTTAAACTAGTTTAAAGCCAAATAAATCGGAGCTGTTATTCTCATCAACACTGATGCAGAAAGCAGCAGAAACAGTGCAACAACGATCCAGTTAGAAGACGTTTCAATCCACAAATCACCCACATTTACCATAGTTTTACTGTAGTGACACTAACGTAACAATGGTACTAACAGAAAAGTAGGATATGCATATTGAGTATTATTAATATACTAAATATGTTAAAGGAGTAATGGAATATAATTACATTATTATTTTGTTAATTATTCTATCAGTTGATGTGGATTTGTAATTGACTGAATGACTTTAGGCTTCTGTTTTTCAATGCAAACATCATAAAAACCATATAGTTAGGCTATTTTTTTACCATGGTAATGAGGTGCTGTACTTTTGGTTATGTATAAAAGATGAGGTTGTTACAGTTTTCACAATGCTGTCAAATGTACATCTGCATCCCAACTCAAGCTCCTGCTACTCTGAACTCAAACTCCTGTTCTAATGTGCATTTCTAAGAGACAAAACTTGTAATATTACATGTTCAGTGCTACAAAATCAGGTGCGGGTGCTCTGCACACCGTCACACAACTCCAATCTCGAAAATCAGGTGCGACTGCACACGAAAATCAGGTGCGACTGCACACCGTCACACAACTCCAACCTCTTCATTAAATTTGCGGATGACACGACTGTGGTGGGTCTCATCAGCAGCAGAGATGAGACAAACTACAGGAGCGAGGTGAGCCGCCTGGCCGGGTGGTGCAGTGACAACAATCTCTCTCTGAATGTGGAGAAGACGAAGGAGATTGTCGTTGACTTCAGGAGAGTGCACACTCAGCAGCATGCTCCTCTGACCATCAATGGTGCGACCGTGGAGAGAGTGAGCAGCACCAAGTTCCTGGGTGTGCACATCACAGAGGACCTCTCCTGGACCAACAACACTGCAGCACTGGCCAAGAAAGCACAACAGCGTCTCTACTTCCTCCGCAAACTCAGAAGAGCCAGAGCCCCGTCCCCCATCATGTGCACCTTCTACAGAGGCACCATCGAGAGCATTCTGACTAGCTGCATCACTGTGTGGTATGGCGCCTGCAACGCGTCCTGCCGCAAGTCCCTTCAACGGATAGTGAGAGCAGCTGAGAAGATCATCTACAGCACCCGTCTCACCCGCAAAGCCCTCAGCATTGCAGGTGATCCCACCCACCCGACACACAGCTTCTTCGGTCTGCTGCCATCAGGGAGGAGACTGCGGAGTCTCCAGGCGAGGACCAGCAGACTGAAGGACAGCTTCATCCATCAGGCTGTCAGGAAGCTGAACTCCCTCCCGTCCTTGCCCCCCCTCCCCTCTCTTACACCACGCACCACTGAACTCTGACCCCCCCCCCCCCACCACCACCACTACTCACACACACACACACACACACTGTGATCAGCACCAGTCACTTTGTACAGCATTGGACTGACCTCAGTCAACTACCTCTTCTGACAGTCTGAATAAAGACTGCTCTCTTTTTGTCACTTTAATAGAATAGACTTAATAAGCTCTTTGCACTACACCATTCATATTCAGCACTGTTTGGTTATTTCACTGGTTTGCACTCTATCTACCATGTGCCTTATGCCACTATCTATTTTTTATTATTATTATTTTTTCTACATGCCCTTATTTGTAATAGTTGCATTTGTGTATGTATGGGTGATATATATATATATATATATATATATATATATATACACACACACACACATTATATATATATATATATATATATATATATATATATATATATATATATTTATTTGATTTGTACTTATCTGTATTTTTGCGTTCTACTGTTAGTGTTTAGTGTTATCTGTATGCACCAGGGAGTAAGAGAGTAACGCAATTTCAATTCTCTGTATGTAGGTACGGTACATGTGGCAGAATTGACAAAGCAGACTTTGACTAATGCTCTCGAATGTTAGTCTGGAGCCCTGATAATATAAATTGTACTTTAAAATGTTACAGTAATTTGAAATTTTGTCTGTTTAATTGTAAATGAAATACATAGCTTTAGTAAACCATTTTTTGTTTTAGTTTTAGTAAAACATTATTAGACCATGCATAATTTTATCTTTTTTGTTTAAAGAAGAAACCAAACCAATGTATAGTTGACATTTGAGGCTCAATGCTATATAAAAGCAATAAAAGTTCAGGAAGAGTGTTTTCAGCCTTTTTTTAAATATATATTTTATATAAAAATATGGCATGCAGCTTCAAACAATGGCATCAATCTGTTCAAAATAATCGTTATTAATAATCGCAATTACAAACTCAAGGGAATAATCGACAATTATGATTTTTGTCATAATCGTGCAGCCCTAGTGCAAACACATACGAATATCATCACTATGTCTGTCACGCGACTCTGTTCCCCTTTCTGGCTTGAACTGATGGTAAAACTAAGGTCATTATTAACTGTCTTTACTTTTATTTTTGAAAGCTGAAGCTCGCGGTTATGGAAAGGGGCGTTACATTTCCGACTAGTGCTTGCGGTGTTCGGCCAATCACAATGCACTGTGCCAGTAGGCCAATCAGAGCAGACTGCCCTTGTCGGAAGGAGGGACTTTGTAGAAAATTAAGCGTTTGAGAGAGGGGGGCATAGAGGTCCTACAATAATGTACAGTATTTGAAAAATAATGTTTTTTTAACATTAAAGCATGTCAACATATTCTGTTACACCAAATACACAAAATAATGATCTTTAAAAAAGCATCATATGACCCCTTTAAAAAATTGATGTTTGAGCATTATAAACATATGCACATGGCCGTTTGACAGAAGCATTGGCTCTCCTTTGTCGATCACTTTACTCTATACCTCCTTAATCCAGTGACGATACTCATTGACTCCAAAGGTTTTCTTCAGGTAGAGGCCATAAATGTATCCAGAAATTCCCTTCAAAACCCACTCATCAGACCTGCAATTCAAAATACAAAACATACAGTTTTATATATATAATAATTATATTCAAGGGCTGGGCAAGTTAACGCGTTATCGCGTTAACGCATTAATTAACGCCGACAATTATTTTAAATCGCACATTAACACAATGTTTTTTATTTATTTATTACTATTATTATTTTGAAAGCCCGTTTGCTCAATGGCTCTGAATTCACATACAGACAAGCCATGGGTCACAGGAGAGGTGGGATGTTGATAACTGGCTTGTGATGGGTGTCATCACGCTAGGGCTGGACCAGAATATTCGATTATTCGAATATTCGTTCAGTGGGTTGGCATTCGAATTTCAATTTTGATATTCGAATATGTTTTTTTTTTTTTTAACACCTGGCATCCCCCGCGAAATGTTTCTCAACTTGTCCGCCTGGCTGAACATCTGCTCCAGCAACAGACCGTTCGCCAATGAAAGAGTTCGTGCTGACCTATAGCATGCATATATTTCATGAACAATCTTCTATTAGCTATAAGCGCGCTTGCCGCACATCTACATTTGAAATAAGGAACTTAAGCGCGCAAAAGACACGACATGTGAACGGACCCTCTGCTATCACAAAACCGAATGCGATGCATGCGTTTTCTTTCTGTCACCTGTCCCGAGATGTGAGCGAAAGTCTTGGATCAGCATGCAGTAGCTCTTGTAGTGCAGAGAGATGCGCTGATGTGAAGCCGCTTTGAGACAGTGAAAGAGAGAAGACGCGGTACAGCTGAATCACTCACGCTGTTTTCAAAGGACTGATTTAATCTGCTAGTTTGTGTTGATTTATTTACTCATCCAACCTACATGCTATTTTCAATAAATGTTTGCAGGAATTTCACTCATTATAAACTCGAAAGCTGCGGGAATGAGTAAAACTATGCGAAATACACATAAATTCAGGACCTGATTAAATATAACTCTATTACACAGAAATTTGTGAAATAAAATTCCATGACTTTAACAAAACTTTTCCAGGCCTGGAAATTGCCGTTTTAAATTTTCATAGCTTTTCCAGGTTTTTCATGACCGTACGAACCCTGTTAAAAGCAACTGATGCACGCTTTCAATCACTATTTTATCAGCTCTTGCTTTCGCTGGGAATCGAATCCATGATCTTGGCGTTGCTTGTGCCATGCTCTACCATTTGAGCTACAGGAAAGCTTGGAAAGCTTATCCAGTGCTTGGTAATATCACTGTTGCGTCATATTTTCTCCACTTGATGATGATCGTCTTCACTGTGTTCCATGGTATATCTAATGCCTTGGAAATTCTTTTGTACCCTTCTCCTGACTGATACCTTTTAACAATGAGATCCCTTTGATGCTTTGGAAGCTCTCTGTGGACCATGGCTTTTGCTGTAAGATGCAACTAAGAAAATGTCAAGAAAAGCCTACTAGAACAGCTAAACTTTATTTGGGTTTAATCAGAGGCACTTTAAATGATGACAGGTGTGTACTGACTCCTATTTAACATGAGTTTGAATGTTATTTAGGGCTGTGACGGTCGCTGTGACAACCGCGTCACCAGCAGTGGTCGGTTGCCACCGCGGTTATGTATTGCCACCGGCGGTAGTGCACGTGACATCACACACTCTATAACAAGCATAATACAAAGTTTTGTATACAACTGTAATAATAGTAACAGTTGCAAATTGTTTTATTTAGACTATAAATCTATGCTAATTCAGAAATTACCTCAAACGCCATACAGCGTTTCCTTTAGATTGGTAGGTTTGAGCGCAGGAAAATACAGTTTATTCTGCATTCAGCAAATTTATTTTGTGATGAGCGATGGACCTTGTTGGGAAACCAATTACTACATCGCTGATCTGGAATCATTTCCATTCATGTCACCCATCCGCGTTTGTACAAGTATGTTCAAGTTCACGTGATCGCAAACGCCCGGCTGGTCAGGTTTGTATTGGTGAGGCTTTCTCCAAACTGGCCAAATACGAACGAGATGGCGGTAAATGGAAGATGCTAACAAGAAATGTGGCAACATATGCCGTGATTCCTATTCCACAGAGAGCGCATGCAGACGAGGAGTTAACGCGCCCGCTTGCTTGGTGGCGGAACAGTGAACCGTGTATAAACCGGACGCCGCTTCGCAGCACAACTGGTTGAGTCTGTCTATACAGGACATTTTTTTGCCATCTCACTTTGTGTCAGTACGTCATAAATAGGACGAGGCAGTTTAATGTGAGGGATTTGTCGTGTTGTATCGCGCTGCATCTGTAGACAGCATCACTGATTATAATGGGTTCTCGCCACACCGCTCGCGTGAGGTAGACAGGGTGTATTTAACTTTCTTATCTGTGGGAAGTCATGGCCTAATGGTTAGAGAGTCGGACTCGTAATCGAAAGGTTGCGAGTTCAAGTCTCGGGCCGGCAGGAATTGTAGGTGGGGGGAGTGAATGTACAGTGCTCTCTTTACCCTCAATACCACGACTGAGGTGCCCTTGAGCAAGGCACCGAACCCACAACTGCTCCCCGGGCGCTGCAGCATAAATGGCTGCCCACTGCTCCGGGTGTGTGTTCACTGCTGTGTGTGTGCACTTTGGATGGGTTAAATGCAGAGCACAAATTCCAAGTATGGGTCACCACGTATGTCACTTTCACTTTACTTTCACTTATTTAAAGTCTGCGTGAGCCAGAAGTTTGCAACCATTTTTACTTCCGTATTGTGACGTACTTCTGAGAGAAACAGAATATAGAGCGGTGGAACTATGATGTCACTTTGTAGGCGAAAACCCAGAAGCGAGTTAGCATTTTAGCACTTCCGGTTCCATCGTCCCAGAGTCAAATTTTTGGTTAAATCCCTTAAATAAGGTCCGTGGTTCACACAGGCTCAAGATACTTTAACATTTTATTCTATGACATAAAACACACCAGTTACTCCCCACTCATGATTTTTTTAAGCGGTTACGTTTCTTAAAAAAGACGGTTGCTAACAAGTTGCTAAATGGGACTATAGGCGCTGTCGGAGACATTAAACGTCATCACGCCGAACAGTTTATCAATTTGCTACAATATGCAGTTTTGTGGCTGGCAACAAACATTACACTATTAGGCTTTGCCATTTCTACTTACCAGGACATCCTAGAGATGAAGCATCCAAAAAACTGCTGGGCCAGAGCTTGAGCCAGACAGCGCCTGGTCACAGGAGTCTGATCTATGATCATGCCACTGTGCAGGAGGTTGGTACTGAGAAGAACACCACAAACACAAGATCATGATAAAATTCTGTATATATACACATTTATACAACTGTTCTTTCTGGTCCTCGAATCTGATTGGCTGATAAGAGTGTGATATTAGGCCCCGTCCACACGGACATGCGTTTAGCTGTATACGCAAAAATTTGTATTGTTTCGTCCAGACGGATCCGGCGTTTTGGGAGCGTGAAACCGCTATTTTTTTAAACCGGGTCACAGAGTGGATAAATCTGAAAACGACACCCTTGCATTTTCATGTGTACAGCCAATCCGTATATTTTGTGAAACGATGATGTCATCACCCCACGTCTCGACCCTAATCAGACACCGCTACATCACGTAACAGCAACAACAACATGAACAAACACTGAACGATTGTCTTTTTATTAACTAACATTAACACAGATTAATAAATGTAGTGTTCCATGTTCGTTTGTATACCGCGTGCAAGGTTTATGCGCATAGACCAAGTCTTCTTCTCCGTTTATAGTGTATATCTGTGGCAGAATTACAGCGCCACATACTGGTCTATCATGTATACTCAGGGTTGGGGAGTAACGGAATACATGTAATGGCGTACGTAATCAGGATACAAAAATCTAGTAACTATAATCCGTTACAGTTACATCAAAAAACTAAGTATTCAGATTGCAGTTATATTTTGTAAAAAGTGGGAATACTATCAGGATTACATTTGTTTCATTTAAAATTAAATAAATTAGTATTTTGACATAACGCTAAATATTTACCGCTGCTTCATCATACAACTGTTATCATACAGAACCAGAAACCAGTAGTTCCTGGTTCTGTTGACACATGCGGTCTACAATTATTCTCCTCAAACACTGGATGAGACGCTGCTACTAATTAATTACGATGCTTCCTGCTGGGAAAATCGTTTTCATCTCTGGAAATTTCAGTTATTTTGTCTTCAAAAAAGATAAAGGAAATAACATAGTTGTACAGCGTAAGCTATGCATTATATGATGAACAGTTTGATTTTAGCATTTTATTCACACAAATGTTGATCAGTGAACATAAACAGAAGTACTTGCTTGACACATAAGAACAAACCTCATTGGTTCCTGCAGAAGCTCAAACATGCTGTGTAACAAAAGAATGAACCTCATTGGTTCTCACACAGAGCACGAATGCTTGAGCTTCCGTTTGCCATAACTGATCTGCTCTGATGAATGTTTATATGTGAATAAAAGCTAAGTTAGATCTGATCATCATATAAAGTGATCAAGTTTCTTAAAAAAAAAAAAAAGACTAAACTGCTCAATTCTAACAGATTAGTTTTACGATCTCTTTATGAACTTTTTGAAGCATCAAAGTGGCCCTTGCATAAACTGTCAAGGGAGGGACAGACACCTTTCAGATTTCATAAAAAATATCTTCATCCGAGTTCTGAATATGAACAAAAGTCTTACGGGTTTGGAACAACATGAGGGTGAGTAATTGATGACAATTTTCTTTTTTGGGTGAACTAACCCAAGTGAAGTGTGCTCAGCTTGTAGTAGTAAGTGATAGATATTGTGGACTGCAGAACATACATTAAGTTTCAAAGTTTACTCTGTAAAACACTATTGAATGCTATTCCTTTTTATTTGCTGATGTAAGGTTTTTAATTGAATTTGATATTTTAACAATGTTCAAAACACTATATACCGTTTTAAATAGTTCAAGTATTATTTTGAGTGAGTCCATCTTATAAACTAGGTGTTTTTATTGTTATTTTTATTTTATTTTGTTTTGTTTTGCGTGTGTGTTTTTCTCTCCATGAAGCCTGTAAACAGCTTAACGTAAAGATGAATACATTCATCTGAAAAGGATGTGTGGTAACACTTTAGAATTAGGGAACACATTCCATATTAGAGTTTTCCCACAATAAAATTAATAGTAAGGTTTTTGTTAAGTTTGGGTATGAGGTTGTTAGTATGTTAAAGGGGTCATATGATGCGATTTCAAGTTTTCCTTTCTCTTTGGAGTGTTACAAGCTGATTGTGCATAGATATGATCCCTGAAGTTGCAAAGACTAAAGTCTCAAAACCAAAGAGATACTTCTTTATCAAAGTTAAGACTCTGCCACGCCCCCCTAAAACGGCTCATTCAAACACGCCCCCACATGTCTACGTCACGATGAGGGGAGATTTTCATAACACCGCCCAAATGTTTACGCAAAGAAAGAGGGCGTGACTTTGATTCTCGCTGTAGTAATGTTGCTGCCGCCAGCGCCATGTCCTGGAGACGCTGTGAAAGCGAAACTACTTTCTTTGGGCTTCCAAAAGAGGATACAATTAGAAATCAGTGGTTAAGTTGTATTTACAACACTGTTCCAGAGCAGTACAACGCAAATATTCGAGTGCGTGCGGCGCAATTCACGGAGGACTATTTCCTGAACCTGGCAGGAGAGTAGCCTTGCAGGCTTGCACAAAGGCTGTTTCTATAAAGTGGGGCAATTCCAACTTTGCAAGGACAGTCTGGCGCTTCTGACTCGAAGCCTGTAAGTACGTTTCTGCTTCTGACTATTCAAACGCAAGTTTTGAGCGGTGTAGAGTAGTGCTTGTTGTTTGTCTTTTCGCCGATCACAAATGCAGACATGGCAATGTTTACGAGGTGCGATGCAACGTGAAAACCTGTTGCATGAAAAGACAGTCTAAGTCATTATAATCAGTAATTATGTCCCCACTGGATGAAACAAATGCCTCGTTTGTAATGGGTTTTATTGTTTTAGTCTCATCGTGCCGGGAAACGCCATCACAATACGTTGAGGGGCGTAACATTTCCGTCTCACGCTTGAGGCATTCGGCCAATCACAACGCACTGGATAGCTGGCCAATCAGAGCACGCCTCGCTTCTCAGAACGATGAGCTTTGTAAAAATCGACGCGTTTCAGAAGGCGGGGCATAGAGGAGCAACAATAATGTACAGTATGTGGAAAATAATGTTTTTTTTTTTTCCTTAAACCGCATAAACATTTCATTACACCAAATACACCTAATATTATTCTTTTTAGCATCGTCATATGACCCCTTTAATGCATTAATATGTGCTTTATAAGTAACAGTCAATATGCATGCTAATAAGCAAGTTAATAGTGAGAATTGGTCTTTAAACTAAAGTGTTACCAGTAGTGTTAATGATGCTCTGTAATTTGTATTGTTGCATTGTATTGTTGTTTTCGTTTGTGCTGCTTTGGTTTTTTAGATATTAAAATAATATTTATAGGCCATTCTGAGGTCACTCAGCCCCCCCACATACTCCAAATTCACCCCAAATAGTCTTGTTTGTTTGTGCTGGTTTGTGCCGGTAAAAGTTTTGTTTGTGCTGCTTCAGTTTTTAAAATATTAGACATTGAATTATAGGCGCTGACGTCACCTGCCCCCCACATGCTCCAAATTAACCCAAAACAGGCTTAATCTTTTGTACTTCGTTTGTGCTGGTTTGTGCTGGTAAGTTTTGTTTGTGCTGCTTCGGTTTTTAAAATATTAGACATTGAATTACAGGCGATGACGTCACCTGCCCCCCACATGCTCCAAATTAACCCAAAACAGGCTTAATCTTTTGTGCTTCGTTTGTGCTGGTAAAAGTTTTGTTTGTGCTGCTTCGGTTTTTAAAATATTAGACATTGAATTATAGGCGATGACGTCACCAGCCCCCCACATGCTCCAAATTCACCCAAAATAATCTTCTTTGTTTGTGCTTCATTTGTGCTGGTTTGTGCCGTAAAAAAAAATAATTTGGGCTGCTTCAGTTTTTTAGATAGGCTATCAAAATATTATTTAGTGATCATTCTGAGGTCATGCTCCAAATTTACCCCAAATAGTCTTCTTTGTTTGTGCTTCGTTTGTGCTGGTTTGTGCCATAAAAAATTTGTTTGTGTTGCTTCGGTTTTTTAGATATTAAAATAATATTTAATGATCATTCTGAGGTCACTCAGGGCTCCACATACTCCAAATTTCCCCTAATAGTCTCGTTTGTTTGTGCTTCGTTTGTACCGGTAGTATTTTTTGTTTTTACTACTGTCTTTTTTAACAATACAGTTGAAGTAATAAGGTAAAATTCAAATGGCAAAACAAATCACATGAAATAGTCGCAGTCACTTGTTTTAGTAGCCGTATTCGTTCAATTAGGCTAATTAAACAAACAAAACAAAAAACGAGTTGGGCCCATTTCATTATGTCTTTACAAAACCAAAACAAAAAACAACAAAAATAAATAAATAAATAAAATAAAGACTTGATAGGCCTATTTTCGTTTCTGCGCACAAATAAAACATGCAATAGTCTACTGGCCTATACTTGTGTGTTCATTTGTTTTTCCTTTTTTAACCCTCTGGAGTCTAAGGTAATTTTTGGGGCCCTTGAGATGTTTTGACATGCCCTGATATTGGTGCTTATTTCAGCTACTTAAAACATACTATTGACCAACATGTAATTTTTTTTGTATTCAGCACAAACTGTGCTACAATAATGTGACCAAGATGGATGTACATGTTTGCATTTTTTAGAAAAAAAAAATATTATGCGTGGTTAGTAAGTTTTGGGGAAAAAAATGTAGCTGAAATAAGGCCATAAAACACTACATTTTACATTTTATGCATTTAGCAGACACTTTTATCCAAAGCGACTTACAGTGCATTTAGGCTATACATTTTTTTTAATCAGTATGTGTGTTCCCTGGGAATTTAACCCACAACCTTTTGCGCGGCTAATGCAATGCTCTACCACTGAGCCACAGGAACACTAAATAGTTCTGAATAAGACTTTTGAGTAATCAGTCTTGTAGGCTAGAATATTTACTTCAAAATTATGTGAAAATCATTCTGCCTACTTATTCACAGAAAACAATATATTGATTTAAATTTTTAAAGACATGTTTTGTGATCGAAAGCCTATATGCGAGGGAGTGGCAATGGCCATGAATATTAAGTGACTCTCACCTGAGAGACAAAGGGCCCTCCCCTATTGGCCCCTAATGGCCCATCAGTGTGACTGCAACTTTGAGGCAGGTAAGAGAGAATGTGAGAATGTTTTTTTTTTTAATTACTTGTATTTTATTTACAACACAGTATAATAAAAACATACATAATGCAGGTCAAAGACACATTATTGTGCACACTGATCTAACCACAGAGATGTGAACAGACTTTGAGTCATTCTTGCAACAGATTCTGTTCAACAAGTGAAACAAGTAAATCATACCTGATATTTACGTATGTTATTTAAGTGTTTCTGCTTCTTTCCATGGATTCAAGAAGAAAAACAATCAGTAGTCAAGGAGCTTGTTTTACCATAGAATATCAGTGTAGTTGAATATCTGATGTTGGTACAGCGCTCTCAGAGGAAAACAGTTTGAAGAAAGTCATCAGGATTCATCTGTGGTGCAGGTATCGGTATATATATATATAGGTTTTGTAGCCATAGACTCACGCATGCTTTGTTCTATCGTAAAAAAAATACATTTTATATCTGAGAAACTAATTATTATTGTTTAGCACGCTATTAAAATCTATTTGTGAACAGAGCATAAATAATAAACATAGTCTAAACATTAGACTCGTAGCATTCATCATGTTGTAGTTTGGGAAATACCCAACTAGTAATGTTTTCAAGTTTGTGTCACAATAACACGTTAACTAATGCAAAAAAGAAACATTACTTACTCATCAGATTGATTTCCACTACTGGATGAAATATTGTTCTTCTTTTGAGGGAAGTCCTGCCTTTACTGAGCTCCTCTTCTTGCAGAAACTAACCGTAGCCGCTACGAACGCTCTCCTCACTCTTTGTTTATGTTGGGCGTCTCCATGAGCGCGTGTCTCACGTGGATATTTACATATGAACGGCGCGAGCTACGAGGGGGCGGGATTGCATTAGAGATAATGAGTTAGACGGGAAAGAATGAACATCGTGTTGGTTTCATACGGATTACTTCATCACAGAATGTTTGTTTTCATTAATAAAACATTTAAAGGTAGACACTTCAAGCTTTCTATAGATATAACTCCCATGTCTGTGTGTTGAGTTTTCACTGAGTTACACTTCATTTTAGTGACATGTTTCTAAAAGCAGTTTGCGGAGACGAAGAAGACAGAGAGCGCACCCTGTTTGTTTTCTTTTTTTTCCCAAACCACAAAGTTTTGTTGTTATTGTGAGTGTATGCAAATAAAAGTAGACACTTAACAGTTTCGATTGATGTATGACACTTATTTGTGTGACCAAAATCAACAGAGTATCTTTAGTGTCTTTTGCACTGATCTTAAAAAAACTGAGCTGGTATCGCTGGCGATACGGTCGACTCCAGTGAGTTAACCATGACAAAAAAAATGAAAAGAAGAACGGTTGTATTTTTAAATGCCATCCTGAAAACCAAATTTAAAATTAGAACATTACACACAAAATGCTACCCGAAAAAGTAAAATGTTGATTTTTTTTATTTTTTTTTTAGATCTTTGTTTATGACTTTTTGCTCCTTTAGTAAGCATTTGAAAAATGCACAAATCAATCTAGAAAAAAAATTGATTTTAACAAGGTTTCTTTGGCCAAATTAGAAGTAGGCTAATGCTTCTCCCGCACGTTCAGTTTAGAACTATCTCTGTGCTAGATCATTGATGGGGATCTGGGCTATTAATAGTAAATATGACCAAAACAGGGTATTATTATTTTTTTTTTATATGAATAATAAAATCGCTATATAGACGCATTTCAAGTGTTTATGAGGAGTGTGGGAGTATTATCGCGCTAACTGTATGGCGCCCGTGCAATCTCTAGTATTTTTTTTCCTGCAAGAAAGAATTTTTGGATGTGCTTTTTGTAGTCTCATGCAGTCTCCGTGAACGGAGCGCGTTACAACAATGAACCGGCTCACAAACACAAGAAATAAATCTATAGAAACCTTGAAATGCCTACTATTAAACAAACCAATTCAAATAAAAAAACAAATCTTCTCTAATTATGTTGTCCATATGAAAGGTGCATTTCTCTATTAAAGGCACGTCCATTAGCCTACCGTGGAGATGGTTATCAGCGTCGGCTTTTGGCAACTTCATCTTTGCAGCCGACACTGACTGAGAAAGCACTAGTTTAGTAATAAGTCTTCTTTCCCCCCTGACGCATTCTCAATACTTTTGCCGTGGTGCTTTGCAGCAAGCTTTATGCGCTGGAATAGGCTACGCCTAAATTCCTATATATTAAAGGATGGTTTATTATATTAATCATTAAAATATAAAAGTGCGACTAGACTAGGAAAAAATCTTCAAAAAGGTCAGTGGCAAAAACGAAAATATTACCAGCACAAACAAACGAGACTATTTGGGGTAAATTTGGAGTATGAGTGACCTCAGAATGATCATTATTTATTTTCTAAAAAACCGAAGCAACAAACAATTTTTTTATGGCACAAACCAGCACAAACGAAGAACAAACAAAGAAGTCTATTTGGGGTAAATTTGGAGCATGACCTCAGAATGATCACTAAATAATATTTTGATAGCCTATCTAAAAAAACTGAAGCAGTCCAAAAAAATATTTTTACGGCACAATCCAGCACAAATGAAGCACAAACAAAGAAGATTATTTTGGGTGAATTTGGAGCATGTGGGGGGCTGAGTGACCTCAGAAAAAGACCATTAAATATTATTTTAATATCTTATAAACTGAAGCAGCACAAACGAAAATGTTTATGGCACAAACCAGCACAAACAAACAAGACAATTTTTTCGTGAATTTGAAGCATGTGGGGGGGCTGAGTGACGTCATCGCCTATATTTCAATGTCTAATATTTTAAAAACCAAAGCAACACAAACGAAAATATTACCGGCACAAACCAGCACAAACGAAGCACAAACGATTGAGCCTGTTTTGGGTGAATTTGGAGCATGTGGGGGGGCTGGTGACGTCATCGCCTATAATTCAATGTCTAATATTTTAAAAACCAAAGCAACACAAACGAAACTTTTACAGGCACAAACCAGCACAAACTAACGAGACTATTTGGGGTGAATTTGTAGTATGTGGGGGGCTGAGTGACCTCAGAACGACCTATAAATATTATTTTACTATCTAAAAAAACCAAAGCAGCACAAACTAAATTTTTTACAGCACAAACGGAGCACAAACAATTGAGACTATTTTGGCGATGTTTTGCGTTGGGTGGGGGGACAACTTCACGGAGGTATTTTTCTCGCGCTTTGGACTTTGAACCCGGGCACCGCGAGCTCATGCAGCGCTGTTTAAATACATGCAATTTGTGCATGTATTAGAAAACATAACATTCTGCAGTTTATTTACTAATCGTTTGAGGCCATTTCGCGATTTCAATCATCATACAGTAACCAGCATCAACCACATCTTCCTCTTCTCATCGGAGACATGAGATGCAGCACTAAGCAGTATTTCGCTGTCGGTGCTTCATGCTTGTAATGATTTTTGCATCTTTCTCTGATAGTTTTAAATACTTTCACACTGCAGACGTGTTTGCTGCATTAGTGCGCGCCTCTATTTGATCTCGTCACGTCATTGTTCTGTACAATTTATTCGGTCTTTTCGCTTATTCGGCTGAACACCAAAAGAGGGTTTTTTTGCTATTTTCGGCCGAACAATTTCAGTTGCCGTAACAATCGGTGCATCCCTAGTTATTAAACATACAAAGAGTGCTTGTCTGCCTATTATAGAACCAAAATCAACTATGGATCACAATCGGAAATTATTACAAGCACTCGATGATGGTTTAAAGTGGGTTAATTAATAATTAACATACATAAATTTTCAAATGTGGCTTGATGCTACTTCTGTTTGTATTTTAAGATGTTTTCTTGTAAGCAATATAGATAGTGTGTGTTTCTGGCATAGAACCAAACTTTATTTATCTTAATTTAATGCTGTATATTGCGCAGCAGACGATGTTAAATCCATATACAAGACACATATCTGAGGAAAAACGCACTGCTGGTCGGTGCCACCTAGCGTGCAGGCGTAAATTAGCAATCGGCGCTCGGTGTGAAAGCAACGTTCGTCTGCAATTCACCTCAGTTTTTCGCATCACTCTAAGCGCACTCTCTAAAGGCTGATTTATACTCGACGCGTCCGCAAGTTCGCTTGGGTGCACGCTCCAAATATGACGTCATCGCGTTGTTGGCGGAAGTTCGCTTTGAGTGCACGCGACGTTATTTCGCGTGGCAGTGAGCACGACATATTTTGTAAGTTTCAAAAAAAAAAATTGTACATTTTTTGTAAGTTTATAATAGTATTTTTGTCATAGATTATGTTGTTGCTGTATCGGCAGATACTCAGAATTTTCGGTATCGGATCGGTTCTGAAAAAATGGTAGCATTGCATCCCTAGGTTAAACATGAGATATAATTTGTTTTGGGTAAATCTAACAGGCAGTCTTTGGTCTCATTAATCTATTATTTCTTCCAGAGCAAATAGTTTTGGCAAAATCTCATGTTTATAAATGTAAATTCAATGCTGTATATGTTGCCTTGTACTTTTGACTGAATTGCCTTTTATGATGCCTGTTGTTGTTGTTTATTAAATATTACTATTCAATAAATACAATTTTATATAAATAGTAGTATTTAAAGGGGTGGTTGATTGCGATTTCACTTTTTTAACGTTAGTTAGTGTGTAATGTTGCTGTTTGAGCATAAACAATATCTGCAAAGTTACGACGCTGAAAGTTCAATGCAAACGGAGATATCCTTTTAAAATTATGGCAGTTTAATGCCTACAAAAATGGCTCGTAGGGACTACAACGAGTTACTTCCCGGGTTCGTAACTTCACAAAGCCTGATAAACCCCGCCCCCCGGAACACACAACGAAGTGGGCGAGGCCATGTTGCACTGCTTTAGGGAAGAGGAAGAGAAAACTAGGGGAGCACAAAAAAATCAATTTATATATGAATCGCAATTCTGTCTTCTAATGATTCTAATGGTTTCACACATTTCAAAATCAGTGTTCTAAAGCAGCGTTTCTTAATCCTGTTCCTCGCATCCCCCTGCTCTGCATCTCTCTCTCACATTCATATCATCAGCTCAGCAATGAACTGTTTCAATTATACACTATGTTTATAGACAGGCTGATATTTTTCACATAGCTATGAGAAGCATTAAACATGGACATGCGTTCCGGTTGCTGTACTGTATTAAAGCTTAAATCAGGATAAAACAGTATATTAAAAGCTAACAGAAGCAGTAGCATTTACAAATAACAGTGTATCTAAAAGTAAGAGACAACAACAAATAAAAAACAACAGGTTCTGCACGATCCTCTTCACTAATATCCTCTGTGTCTTCATCGGGCTCAAATTGATAAGCGATATTGACGACGTCATTGTTTACAATACAACAGGAGCACATCGCTGAGCTGAAGGGTGTGACGTTTAGACGCGCACTGGCGGTTTAGCGAATCACAACACACTGAGCCAGCTAACCAATCTGATTCCATTGCGTATCTCTGAGGGAGGGGCTTCATAAAAGCAGGAAATCATCAGCGTTTATAGGAGAAGGGACAGAGTGGTGTAGAATAGGTAAATTATGTGAAAACTAATGTGTTTTTTTCTAAACGAAGCATTAACATGTTAGACTGCACCCCATAAACACAATCAAGCCTAGAAAAAAAAAAAAAAAAAAAGAGTCAACCACCCCTTTTAATAATAGTGTTTACTATTGAGAAACGGTGTGTGTTCGTGATGGTGATCTTAATTACATTGTTCCGCCATTAGATGGCGATAAGAGACTGTTTTTAGGAGTCAGAAGTAAAGACTTTGGTTACGCTTTATTTTAAGGTGTCCTTGATACAGTGTAATTATACATTTAAGTACGGAGTAATATTTATTAACTACATGTACTTACTATATAGTTAGGGTCCGGCTTAGGGTTACTTGCATGTAATTATGCATAATTAATTTTTATTACAATAGTATGTACATCATGTAACATCTGTAATAAGGACATCTTAAAATAAAGTGTTACCAAGACTTTTACATTGGAAAAATAAATGCTGCTGTAAACGGAAGTTATTTTTTACTTTCAAAAAACAGCTTGTATACCTGAAAATACTCATGGATGCATACGATGAGACCTGCACATAAGCCTCATCCACAAAGACGGTCTTGAAGCAAGAATAAGGGTAGCGACAGGTAAGGATCTCCTCATAGAACTCAAAAATCTCATGCAGGTAGGACATGGTGTGCTTCAGCAGGGGCAGAAGCTGAGGCAGGCAAAAATGAGTCACCTGTGAAAGCATGATATATTTGATTCATAGCAGTTTATTATAAACAAATAAAGCTGCAATAACTTAAAATTGAGATCTGAAAAGATTAAGTATATATAATATATAAGCATTTATTCCTCAATTCTATCAGTCTAGTAAATCTGAATGATTTACTTTATCTAATGTGTGACTCACCTACAGTATATTATGCATTCTAAATCACATTTCACACACAAAAAAAAAACATGACCATCTAGTGGACAACTGTAAAAGGGAACTTGTTAAAATTGATAATACCAAGAATGTCCATACTGAGTATGCAACTGGGTAAAAGATTAATACTTTCTAATACCATTTTCAAGACCTACATTATTGTGTACATCAGCTACAGAATGGATTGTATTCATGTATACACATCAAATAACAACTTGATTCCACTGGCTTCTGTGCAAAAATAAACATTTTGACATTTAGAAAACTATATCAGGGCAAACATCTATACAGGTATGTGGGAGACTATAGGAAATATAGACTTTTTTGCAATACCATTTACTCCAACATTGAAAGAAAAAAAAAATCCATTAACAAACTTGTTGGTTGCAAAAAAATACAAAAAAGTAGAGAGATGGATTATGGCAGTCAGAAGACAGATGTCAAATTTACTATCACTATCTCAGTACCTGTATTAGAAACACCCTCGCAGCAGTGCTCACTACTTTCTTAAATTTAATGCAAGGGTAATATAACACAAAGTGTTATATTAAACCATTATAATAAATGGTATAATGAACCATTTGTTTGTTTGTTTAAATGGTAAAACTTTAGATTGGGGAACACTATTCACTACTAACCAGTTGCTTATTAGCATGCAGATTACTAGCATAATGGCTGTTTATTAGTACTTACAGGTGCATCTCAATAAATTAGAATGTCGTGGAAAAGTTCATTTATTTCAGTAATTCAACTCAAATTGTGAAACTCTTGAATTAAATAAATTCCATGCACACAGACTGAAGTACAACCCCAAATCACAAAAAGTTGGGACAGTATGGAAAACGCAAATAAAAAAAGAAAGTAGTGATTTCTAAATTTACTTTGACTTGTATTTCATTGCAGACAATATGAACACAAAATATTTCATGTTTTGTCTGGTCAACTTCATGTCATTTGTAAATATACATCCTTTCCTGTCATTCAGACCTGCAACACATTCCAAAAAAAGTTGGGACAGGAGCAATTTAGGGCTAGTACTGAGGTAAATTGGTTAAATAATGATGTGTTTTGAAACAGTTGATGTCATTGTGATTGATGATTGTAATTGTGATTTGGTACAAAAGCAGCATCCAAGAAAGGTCTAGTCCTTTAGGAGCAAAGATGGGCTGAGGATCGCCAGTTTGCCAACAAATATGTGAGAAAATGATTGAAATGTTTAAAAACAATGTTCCTCAAAGAAAGATGGAAAGAGATTTGGATATTTCACCTTCAACAGTGCATAACATAATTAAAAGATTCAAGGAATCTGGAGGAATTTCAGTGCGTAAAGGACAAGGGCGCAAGCCTAAGCTGAACAACCGTGATCTCTGATCCCTCAGGCGGCACTGCATCAAGAATCGTCATTCATCTATAAGCGATATCACCACATGGGCTCAGGACTACTTTGGCAAACCTTTGTCAAGTACCACAATACGTAGTTACATCCACAAATGCCAGTTAAAACTGTACTGTGCCAAAAAGAAGCCCTATGTTAACAGTGTCCAGAAGCGCCGTCGACTTCTCTGGGCTCGGAGGCATCTGGGATGGACCATCACACAGTGGAAACATGTACTGTGGTCAGATGAATCAGTATTTCAGGTATTTTTTGGGAGGAATGGACGGCGTGTGCTCCAGACCAAAGAAGAAAAGGATCATCCAGACTGTTACCAGCAACAAGTCTAAAAGCCAGGGTCTGTCATGGTATGGGGTTGTGTCAGTGCCCTTGGCAAAGGTAACTTGCACTTCTGTGATGGCACCATTAATGCTGAAAAGTACATAGAGTTTTTGAAGCACAATATGCTGCCTTCAAGAAGACATCTTTTCCAGGGACGTCCATGCATATTTCAACAAGACAATGCAAAACCACATTCTGCACACGTTACATAGTTCTGGCTGCGGAGGAAGAGGGTACGGGTACTTGACTGGCCTGCCTGCAGTCCCGACCTGTCTCCAATAGAGAATGTGTGGCGCATTTTGAAGCGCAAAATGCGACAACGAAGACCCCATACTGTTGCCCACCTTAAGACTTGTTTGCAGGAAGAATGGGACAAAATTACACCTGAAACACTTCATCACTTGGTGTCTCCAGTCCCTAAATGTCTTTTAAGTGTTGTGAAAAGGAATGGCAACATTACAAAGTGGTAAATGCTTTACTGTCCCAACTTCTTTTGGAATGTGTTGCAGGTCTGAATGACAGGAAAGGATGTATATTTACAAATGACATGAAGTTGACCAGACAAAACATGAAATATTTTGTGTTCATATTGTCTGCAATGAAATACAAGTCAAGGTAAATTTAGAAATCACTACTTTTTTTTATTTGCGTTTTCCATACTGTCCCAACTTTTTCTGATTTGGGGTTGCAGTTTAAGTCTTTGGTTCTTTTAATTGTGATGATTTAGGCTCACATTTAACAAAAACCCACCAATTCACTATCTCAACAAATTAGAATACTTCATAAGACCAATAAAAAAAAAAAACATTTTTAGTGAATTGTTGGCCTTCTGGAAAGTATTTTTACTGTATATGTATTCAATACTTGGTAGGGGCTCCTTTTGCTTTAATTACTGCCTCAATTCGGCGTGGCATGGAGGTGATCAGTTTGTGGCACTGCTGAGGTGGTATGGAAGCCCAGGTTTCTTTGACAGTGGCCTTCATCTCATCTGCATCTTTTGGTCTCTTGTTTCTCATTTTCCTCTTGACAATACCCTATAGATTCTCTATGGGGTTCAGGTCTGGTGAGTTTGCTGGCCAGTCAAGCACACCAACACCATGGTCATTTAGCCAACTTTTGGTGCTTTTGGCAGTGTGGGCAGGTGCCAAATCCTGCTGGAAAATGAAATCAGCATCTTTAAAAAGCTGGTCAGCAGAAGGAAGCATGAAGTGCTCCAAAATTTCTTGGTAAACGGGTGCAGTGACGTTGGTTTTCAAAAAACACAATGGACCAACACCAGCAGATGACATTGCACCCCAAATCATCACAGACTGTGGAAACTTAACACTGGACTTCATGCAACTTGGGCTATGAGCTTCTCCACCCTTCCTCCAGACTCTAGGACCTTGGTTTCCAAATGAAATACAAAACTTGCTCTCATCTGAAAAGAGGACTTTGGACTAGGGGTCGACCGATTATCGACCTGGCCGATTATCGCCGCCGATATTAAGCATTTTTATATTTATCGGTATTGGTCATTTTCAAAAAAGATGTGCCGATAAAATAATTTAATTTTGAAATGCGCTATCTGGCTCTGATGCAGCCTGTCAGATCTGGGCTAGAGCAATCTCCGCCCGCCGCGTATCTGATTTGCTGGGAGTCATGAGTCCGACCAATCAACGTGTGGAAGACTAAAGGCACTCACTCTCACACGGAAAGCACTTGCTAACTGGAGCTGCTTGCTTCAGTGATCACGCATCAGTTGTCTCTCAAAGGCAGCAGCAGACATTGCTCAAGTTGCAATAAATCACAATCCACTACACTGAAGTTGCAAAACACCTCAATATTATCTATTTATGGTTTCGGCGATGGGGAAAACACGGATGGAATCGCGGAATCCAGTAGGGCTGTGACGGTCACCGTGACAACCGCGTTACCGCGGTTGTCTATTGCCACCGGCGGTAGTGCACGTGACGTCACACACTTTATAACAAGCCGATCTGGAATCATTTCCATTCATGTCACCCATCCGCGTTTGTACAAGTGTCTTCAAGTTCACGTGATCGCAAACTCCCGGCTGGTCAGGTTTGTGAGGCTTTCTCCAAACTGGCTAAATACAAACGAGACAGCGGTAAATGGAAGATGCCAACAAGAAATGTGGCAACATACGCCGCGATTCCTATTCCACAGAGAGCGCGCGTGCAGACGAGGAGTTCACGCGCCTGCTTGCTTGGTGGCGGAACAGTGAACCGTGTCTAAACCGGACGCGGTGTCGCAACACAACAGGTTGAGTCTGTCTACAGGACATTTTAACTTTGTGTCAATATGTCATAAATAGGACGAGGTGTTGTATCGTGCTGCATCTAGTGTAGACAGCATCACTGATTATAATGAGTTCTCGCCGCGCCGCTCGCGTGAGATAGACAGGGTGTATTTAGCTTTCTTATTTAAGGCTACTTTCCTATTTAATTTATTTAACTTTCCTATTATTTCTTTGATATTTATTTTAGTGTTTTGCAGGCTGAGTGTTCACTGACGGAAGTGCTAAAATAAACACGCACGTTTGTTAATAGATGATTGAGCCTCATTTATTTATTTTTGCGTTTCAGAATTATATATATAAATATACACAACACCGCGCCACCGGCGGTTGTTGGATTATTACCACCGCGGTGGTAAAAATCTGCCACCGTCACAGCCCTAGAATCCAGTCATATAAATGGAATTTACTGTATAACGCGGAGTCACGGAATTTGTCAAAGTTTGGATGAATTAAACAAAAGTAGGTCAGTACACTTAAATCGACTCGCGCTATGGACTAGTAGCTATAAACATTAAACTGCAAAACTTAAATATGAATTCTGCATGTTCTGCGTGTCTCTGTATATGTGAATGCCACAGACGCGCGGTTTTTACTACACACACACACGATGCTCGCAGTGTTTTCAGCATCTGCCGTCTCACTAAATGAGGACATAAATACGTGAACAACATCCTCAGAACTGCTCTGAGAGTCACTTCTCACCTGCAAAGCCCTCAGCATTGCAGGTGATCCCACCCACCCGACACACAGCTTCTTCAGTCTGCTGCCATCAGGGAGGAGACTGCGGAGTCTCCAGGCGAGGACCAGCAGACTGAAGGACAGCTTCATCCATCAGGCTGTCAGGAAGCTGAACTCCCTCCCGTCCTTGCCCCCCCCTCCCCTCTCTTACACCACGCACCACTGAACTCTGACCCCCCCCCCACCACCACCACTACTACTCACACACACACACAGTGATCAGCACCAGTCACTTTGTACAGCATTGGACTGACCTCAGTCAACTACCTCTTCTGACAGTCTGAATAAAGACTGCTCTCTTTTTGCCACTTTAATAGAATAGACTTAATAAGCTCTTTGCACTACACCATTCACATTCTGCACTGTTTGGTTATTTCACTAGTTTGCACTCTATCTACCATGTGCCTTATGCCACTTTATCCATTTTTTATTATTATTATTTTTTCTACATGTCCTTATTTGTAATAGTTGCATTTGTGTATGTATGGGTGTATATATATATATATATATATATATATATATATATATATATATATATATATATATATATATATATATATATATATACACCAGGGAGTAAGAGAGTAACGCAATTTCAATTCTCTGTATGTATGTACGGTACATGTGGCAGAATTGACAATAAAGCAGACTTTGACTTTGACTGATTTGACCATTTCATTTGAGTAAAGCGATCGTCATATCATCATACATAGGCTACAGAAACTTACGAGGTCCTCATGGAAACCCATCAAAATAAAAGTTCAGTTTATCTAGTGATACTACTACAACAATTATTACAACTTTTGTTTAAAAGAATAATCACACAATACGCTATTTCTTCCATGTTTTAATTTTAATAGTAAACCCATTTATTTGCCAAAAATAGAGTTTAACTCTCTTGGATTAAAAAATAAATGAAATTAATGTTTTATGCCTTCATTTACACTGCACTGTAAATTAAAACTAATGGAAATTACTGTCACATAGGCCAAGACTAAGATACTGTCACATAGGCCAAGATTAAGATGACAGAAATTGTGAAATTTCAATAGGCTATTGAACCAAGTGTGCCTATAACAGGCTATTAGTGTTATAGTTTCATTAAAATAGTTGCGGTCTTCTTAACTTCTACAATGGAGCTATGAAGTAGGGCTGCACAATTAATCAAATTTCTAATCGCGATTACGATTATGGATGCCACGATTACATAATCGTTCAAAGCCGCGATTACAAAAATAAATAAACATTTAAAAATACCCACTTGCATTATTCTGTGTGCTTAAGAGGTGTTTGCAGCGCGGGGTTTAACAAACTCAAACACACTGGATAAAAAATAAATTGTCTAACTGATAGTCGTTGTCACTCTGTTGTGCATGATAGATATGTTAAACACCAAATGTGTCAAAAGCGGAACAAAATAGCGGTACTCGTTTGAACTGCGCGCCACACTGACCTTTTATCCGTGCGCCTCAAAAGTAAAAAGAGCAGCACGAGCTTAGAGCGTATGCGTTTATTACAGTGACCAGTCGTGCTCACGCACTAAACAACGCTGTGAAATCCAGTAAGAAGCACTCAAGTTCAGCGCAGTTCTCCAGTACAAATCACGTCTCTTTAATTTAAACTAGTTTAAAGCCAAATAAATCGGAGCTGTTATTCTCATCAACACTGATGCAGAAAGCAGCAGAAACAGTGCAACAACGATCCAGTTAGAAGACGTTTCAATCCACAAATCACCCACATTTACCATAGTTTTACTGTAGTAACACTAAGGTTAACAATGGTACGGTGGCAGAAAAGTAGGATATTCATATTGAGTATTATTATATTATTAATATACTAAATATGTTAAAGGAGTAATGGAATATAATTACATTATTTTGTTAATTACTCTATCAGTTGATGTGGATTTGTAATTGACAATGTCTTTAGGCTACTGTTTTTCAATTCAAACACCATAGAAACCATATAGTTAGGCTACTTTTTTACCATGGTAATGAGGTGCTGTACTTTTGGTTAAGTATAAAAGATGAGGCTGTTACAGTTTCCACAATGGTACTGTCAAATGTACATCTGCTCCTCAAGCTTCTGCAACTCTGAACTCAAGTTCCTGTTTTAAACTTGTAATATTATATGTTCAGTGCTACCAAATCAGGTGCTGGTGCCACTGCTCTCGAATGTTAGTCTGGAGCCCTTTGTACTGCAAAATGTTACTGTAATTTGAAATTCCGTCTGTTTAATTGTAAATGAAATATTTAGCTTTAGTAGACCATTTTATCTTTTTTTTCTTTTAGTTTTAGTATAACATTATTATGCTATGCATTATTTTACCTTTTTTTGTTTAAAGAAGAAACCAAACCAATGTATAGTTGACATTTGAGGCTATTGAATGCTATAGAAAAGCAATAAAAGTTCAGGAAGAGCGTTTTCAGCCTTTTTTTAAATATATATTTTATATAAAAAATGGCTTGCAGCTTCAAACAATGGCATAAATCTGTTCAAAATAATCGCTATTAATAATCGCAATTACAATCTCAAGGGAATAATCGACAATTACGATTTTTGTCATAATTGTGCAGCCCTACTATGAAGACAATTAAATTATTTACACTTATTATATACATTGTGCTTTTTAAGTTAATCAATTGATGTGCATTAGATGATGAATTGAATAGTCACCTCTTGTAGGTTATGATTTAGTCATCAGAAAATAATTAGTGAAGAATTATGAGAGGTTATGCTATTACACATACATTTCTAACATGTAAATTATTGAAGCCAAATACTTACATTTCCCCAAGCTGTTTAGCTGTAGTACAGTATTCATAGGCTTAATCATGAAGCATACAGTGGCCTAGGGCTGCATGATATATTGCATACGATAGTCATGTGCATCTCGTCCCGGTTCTGTGATTAGCAGTAAATCTCCATCACCTGCTTTCAGATGGAGAGGCATTTAATACACAGAGCTGTAGTTCACTGACAAGCTACGCAATATCGCGTTCATTATCGAAGGCGATTCATCTGTGATTATGAGCACGAATTGTGTAGCTTGTCAGTGAACCACGGCTCTGTGTATTAACTTCCGCTCCATCTACTGGGTTGGAAAGCAGGTGATGGAGATTTAATACTAATCACAGAACCGGCTTTACAGAAGAGATGCGCATGACAATCGCGTGCAGCCCTACAGTTGCCCCACTTTTAACTCTCTCTTTATAGTACCCTTATTGTAGATGGATGCATGGAGGAAGACAAGAGTAAGAAGTGCAACCAACACCAGGGAAGGCAGTTTTTGTCAGAGCCCTTGTTATTCTTAATTTTGACATTAATTTTCATTTTTACACCAGACATATATATCGGTTCAAAATAGCAGTTATCGGTCTACTTGGTCTATAATAATCAGTATCGGCCCTGAAAAACACATATCGGTCGACCACTACTTTGGACCACTGGGCAACAGTCCAGTTCTTCTTCTCCTTAGCCCAGGTAAGATGCCTCTGACGTTGTCTGTGGTTCGGGAGTGGCTTAACAAGAGGAATACGACAACTGTAGCCAAATTCCTTGACAAGTCTGTGTGTGGTGGCTCTTGATGCCTTGACCCCAGCCTCAGTCCATTCCTTGTGAAGTTCACCCAAATTCTTGAATCGATTTTGCTTGACAATCTTCATAAGGCTGCGGTTCTCTCAGTTAGTTGTGCATCTTTTTCTTCCACACTTTTTCCTTCCACTCAACTTTCTGTTAACATGCTTGGATACAGCAATCTGTGAACAGCCAGCTTCTTTGGCAATGAATGTTTGTGGCTTAGCCTCCTTGTGAAGAGTGTCAATGATTGTCTTCTGGACAACTGTCAGATCAGTAGTCTTCCCCATGATTGTGTAGCCTTGTGAACCAAACTGAGAGACCAATGTGAGCCTAAATCATCACAATTAAAAGAACCAAAGACTTAAACTACTTCAGTCTGTGTGCATTGAATTGATTTAATACACGAGTTTCACATTTTGAGTTGAATTACTGAAATAAATGAACTTTTCCATGACATTCTAATTTATTGAGATGCACCTGTATAAAGCACAAGCTGCATGACCATATTCTAGATCCCTTAAGCCCTGCCCAATACCTAAACATAACTGCTACAAACAACTACCTTACTCATAACCAACAGACAGCAAATTAAGGAGTTTATTGACGGAAAACTCTTAGTAAATAGTTAATACGTGTGCCCTAATCTAAAGCGTTACGACAACAATAATAACAATGTTAATAACAAGCAATGGCTTCTGTCTCCAATTCAATGTTTTGTCCACTACTGCACTCTAATATATAAAGATAGCAATTCACAGTAAATAATGAATAGTTTTATCTTGAAACACGCACACAACACAACCACTATATTTAATTGGTTAAATCACACTTTTCTGATTCAATAGTCACAATTCCAATTTTATTTTGATTAATTGTGTAACCCTAGACCTAAGGGAATGTCCAGCCAAAAAAAAAATACTTACATTCAACAAAAAAATATTAATTTACAGTACCTTTTAATACTTTTTAATGATGCATGCTATGTACCCTGCTACTATGGATGCACAATATTATCGGACTGATATCAGAATTGGCCGATAATAGCTTTAAATGTACATATCAGCATTGGCCCGATATGAAAAATTATGCCGATATGTCTTGCCAATAAAAGGAATAGGTTAACTCACATGTGCTCAGGGTGTGCTAGTGATTAGATCACGTCAGCAGTGTGAATACTTTTTGAAGCAAAGTTTTGCCTGAATGGTGATTAAATTTACTGTTTTGGATCGCTGCATTTAAACTGAGAATGCACGTACAGATTGATGTGTTCGGTGTATGATAGAGTAAACAGTAATACCGCGTGCAGTGGCAGCAGTGGCAGCTTTCCCGGGTCCTAATGCCCATTCGGTAAGGAGTTTTAATTCCGTAGGGGGAATGTTGGCCTACTTTTAATAAAATGAAAGTAAAATACACAAATAACATTTAGACTGTGTCTCTGATTGGTATCAGCTATCGGCCAAAAACAGTTGAAAAATATCGGCATATTGGATATCGGCAAAAATCCAATATCATGTATCTCCAAATCACTAAACTATAGATTTAAAACTAAAAATTTACAGTATATTACATTTTCTCTCACCTCATGCATGTAGGGGTCCACAAGAATCTCAAAGGGCCCCACAGCCAGGGAAATGTTAGGGGCCGCAGTGGGGATGGGCAGCATGTAGTGAAAGGTTTTCTTGCGCATGTCGTGGGTGTAGACTGTTTCCACTAGATCCCCACAGGACACTGCCACCATGGAGGCATCCACTGTGAACTCCAGCTTCCATGTGCACAGCTCAGAGTATGAGTCTACACATGGAAACCAGAACCTAGTGGAGAAGATTTGGAAACAATAATAATTCAGTATTGGAAATAATAACAATCAATCAATTGGTAATATACTCATACAGACAGATGTACACATATTATAATTAGATTAATTAATATTAATAAATAATTATTATTATTAATAATAATACATTTCATCATAAAAAAAACAGGATCACTAAAACAGGATTGTAATCTGTAAAAACTTTCCTGAATCATCTTAATTCTGTAATCTTTGTGATGGCAGACTAAATTTTAACCACTGTCATAACCATTATCTTCCATTTAATGCATGTGAATGAATGCAACTTACCGTGTGGAATTCTGATTGCCAAAGGAGAAAACATGGGCTGCTCTTTCTGCCATACTTCCTTCCACATCAGGTACTACAAAATGCAACCCCCCCTTCGGCTGGTCCAATGAAAATTCAATGTACACCTTCATAACTTTCATCTCTGCACACACACACCAGCACAAATTATTATTATGATTATTATTACTGAATAAAATTCTGTTTTAAAACTGACTGATCAAAAACCTTCAGATCAGACCTTTTTGATGCATTTTTAAGAGGCATAGTGAGTACTTGTGACGTCAAAAGCACTGGCACTTTGGTAACAGATGATTTACTTTCTTTCAATAGACAAAATAAAAAATAACATTTATTTTGCATCTTCCAGTGAAAGTGACAGACTTCTCTCTGGTGACAGAAGCTCAAGACTTATCTGCCTACATTTTTGAGTGGAATGCCCAAATCTCAAAACCTTCTTTCTCTCTCACTCTCCTTCGGCTTGCTCCCTTTTATCAGGGGTCACCACAGCAGAGTGATCCGCACAGCCAAATCGGCTCACATCTCAAAATCCTATCAACAACCAATTAATTGAACCAAGTCCCAATGTACATTTTTTCTTTTTTGATAGTCAGTTAAACTCGGATGTACGTGACAATATGAAAGAAAGTATCTGTCGCTTCTTCCCTTCCATCTCAACTTTAGAGAGTGCTCGCAGTGAGGCTGTGTGTTACTTAGCATGAGTGGTCAAATTTATCACTTGGTCTTGGCAAGATGTCATGATGCAGTATAGTCTAATAAACTTGCAACTATAGGTTGTTTGCAAACACGCGATTCTGATGACGCGCGAAATGCAGCTGGAGGGCAGGAAGTGATTTTTCTCCATAGGAATCAGCAGCAGAAACTCAAGATGCCTGTGTTTTGCGATGTTTATGGATGCTCAAATCGGTCAAACAGAGAAAACACAAGGACCTTTTATCGTGTACGAACATGTGTTGTTCATAAGGGGGGAAAAGTCAATAAATTGACTGAAAAACGCAGGAAAAAGTGGCTTGTAAACCTGTGTCTGCAGTCGGAAGGAGCTGATCGGATAATGCTTGTGTGTGTAAATGGTTAATATAAGATATAATATATTAATAAAGACATATATAAATAGATACAAGGTGACCCAGTCAGAATTCACTCAATGCTAAACTCCACACGTAGACACGATGTAAATAAGATATTATTTGCAGTTCAGAGAGCTTCACTGATTATAAAGGAACCGTGAGATTGCGATAAACAGCATTAGTGATAACATGGAAGCGCTATTTGCTCGTTTTCTAGGCTATAATCAAATCAGAATTTAAATAAAAGTTGTTTTCGTGCTGCTAACAGGACCCATGGCCACAAACCCTGTATGCAGCAAAGTTTCAGGAGTTGACATCCCACATCCCTCATATAATTACGAGATTCACTTATAAATAGCTTGTTTGCAGTCAGGGTTAGTTGCTTAGCCTATATCCACAGGGGCGTGTCCAGGATTTTATACTTGGGGCGGCAAAGAGGGGGCAAGAGCAGAATGAGGGGTGGCAACTAGGCTTGTCACCAGGGGAGCAAATTTGCTGAGGGGTATGCAAGATCAGTGTTGTTGTGTGTGTCCCCCCCCACCACCAGAAAAAAAGAAGTGAAAAAATGTCAGTTTTGACAGTCGAGGTTATCACAAAAATTAGTTCATTAAGCCTTCTTCTAGCGATACCAATGCTCCAAATAGTAATGAAGCATCTAAAATTATCTTTATTTGTATGTTTTCTGAGAGGAGTACCTTTCTACCCACTTCTGGACGACTGCTGCTGCTTCTCACCACAAGTTGTAGGTCTATTGTTGCAAAGCACAGCATTCCAGCTTTGTAAATAATCGAATTCTCGATTAGCCTACATGAGTCCAAACCAGTGAAACATGATTTTCAAACCCATGCTGATGAAAACAAAACGATCGCGCTATATGCAAAGCGCGTGCATAAGACGCGCCTTTCCGCAAGCGCGCGATCTCCCTATATTATTGCAAATTATGTTTTGGCGAGATTCACACAAACAAAATCTGTTTTGTCCGCCATGAACGTTTAATTTATGGTTGGGGAAAAATCTGATGTGTAACATTATATTATATCCATGCATTATAGTAGGTCCTAATATAGAGGTCTCAATGTTAATCAAACATTAAAAGAAAAGACGGAATCACTCACTGCTCTTGATTAAACTACTGTTTATTTGCATCTTTGTTCTTATTTTTAGTAACAAAGATAAAATAAAAAATAGCTATATTGTGATTAATAATACAGTAATTAAGAAAATAATAGGAGGAAAATATGCAACGTTGCTTGGTGATTTTTCTTTGGAATCTTCAGAAAAGTTTAACTTGATTTTTCTCAAAATCAACTCTGCTGACTGTATCGCCTTCAAACAGCTGTAGCTCAGTTACTTTTTTGTCCAATTCCAACAAGTCATATAATTTAAAGGAATTTTAATGGAGAATGAAAATCTTCAATTTTTGAAAAATGCTCATTCCGACTCATTTTGCCAGCACGCCTCACAATTTATCCCCTAGCACTAACCCTCACAGAAAACTTTGTCAATCAGAGGTGAAAAAAGTGACAAAGATGCCACTCTCCTCTCCCATTATTCCATACCACAAAATTTTAAACAGTTTTTTTTTTATTTGTCTCTAAATTATGCCTATTTTAATACAACCCCAAATCAGAAAAAGTTGGGACAGTATGGAAAATGCAAATAAAAAAAGTAGTGATTTCTAAATTTACTTTGACTTGTATTTCATTGCAGACAATATGAACACAAAATATTTCATGTTTTGTCTGGTCAACTTCATGTCATTTGTAAATATACATCCTTTCCTGTCATTCAGACCTGCAACACATTCCAAAAAAAGTTGGGACAGTAAAGCATTTACCGCTTTGTAATGTTGCCATTCCTTTTCACAACACTTAAAAGACGTTTAGGGACTGAAGACACCAAGTGATGAAGTGTTTCAGGTGTAATTTTGTCCCATTCTTCCTGCAAACAAGTCTTAAGGTGGGCAACAGTACGGGGTCTTCGTTGTCGCATTTTGCGCTTCAAAATGCGCCACACATTCTCTATTGGAGACAGGTCGGGACTGCAGGCAGGCCAGTCAAGTACCCGTACCCTCTTCCTCTGCAGCCAGGACTTTGTAATGTGTGAAGAATGTGGTTTTGCATTGTCTTGTTGAAATATGCATGGACGTCCCTGGAAAAGATGGCTTCTTGAAGGCAGCATATTGTGCTCCAAAATCTCTATGTACTTTTCAGCATTAATGGTGCCATCACAGAAGTGCAAGTTACCTTTGCCAAGGGCACTGACACAACCCCATACCATGACAGACCCTGGCTTTTGGACTTGTTGCTGGTAACAGTCTGGATGATCCTTTTCTTCTTTGGTCCGGAGCACACGGCGTCCATTTCTCCCAAAAAATACATGAAATACTGATTCATCTGACCACAGTACACGTTTCCACTGTGTGATGGTCCATCCCAGATGCCTCCGAGCCCAGAGAAGTCGACGGCGCTTCTGGACACTGTTAACATAGGGCTTCCTTTTGGCACAGTACAGTTTTAACTGGCATTTGTGGATGTAACTACGTATTGTGGTACTTGACAAAGGTTTACCAAAGTAGTCCTGAGCCCATGTGGTGATATCACTTATAGATGAATGACGATTCTTGATGCAGTGCCGCCTGAGGGATCGGAGATCACGGTTGTTCAGCTTAGGCTTGCGCCCTTGTCCTTTACGCACTGAAATTCCTCCAGATTCCTTGAATCTTTTAATTATGTTATGCACTGTTGAAGGTGAAATATCCAAATCTCTTCCTATCTTTCTTTGAGGAACATTGTTTTTAAACATTTCAATAATTTTCTCACGTATTTGTTGGTAAACTGGCGATCCTCGGCCCATCTTTGCTCCTAAAGGACTAGACCTTTCTTGGATGCTGCTTTTGTACCAAATCATAATTACAATCACCTGTTGACATCAACTGTTTCAAATCACATCATTTAACCAATTTACCTCATTACTAGCCCTAAATTGCTCCTGTCCCAACTTTTTTTGGAATGTGTTGCAGGTCTGTATGACAGGAAAGGATCTATATTTACAAATGACATGAAGTTGACCAGACAAAACATGAAATATTTTGTGTTCATATTGTCTGCAATGAAATACAAGTCAAAGTAAATTTAGAAATCACTACTTTCTTTTTTTATTTGCGTTTTCCATACTGTCCCAACTTTTTCTGATTTGGGGTTGTATATATTTACTCAAAAAGGAAGCATTTTATATATATATTTTTTTTTTCTTTCATGTAGATATTTCATGGAAAATGTGCCATACAAGGGGAAGATTTCTGCCGCCTGGTTGAAAAACACTTGATATTACCTCTATGACCAGGAGATGGCTGTAGAGGATCACTCATTGGTACATTTGCCATTTCTTATACAGTTATTTTCACTGTTTGCTTTAGGATTTATATTTAGACATTAAAAAATTACTTTATAACATAAAAAACACTTTTTGTCAAAGTTTAGCACTGTTTTGTACTAAAGGATAAATAGTATGAAGAGTTTTCAAAAATGTGTGATCACCAGAAATTACTTATTTTGAATTCAAAATTTCCTACGAAAAGGGACTAGTTGAGCTGTACTCATTTTAATGCATTGTTTTCCCCCCTTTGTTTTTTTCTGTTCTGCACCCATTTTCCTCCTCTATTCATTTTATTTAGGATAATTCAGTGTCTGTAATGTCAAATAAGTGATTGATGCTCACTTGATAAAATTTATTTTTAGAAAAAAGAAAAGAAAAATTTCTTTCATCTTTGTTTATTTGTAACAAGTAATCTTTTGGTTATTTATAACGTTTCATTAGAGAGGATTTTCACAGCATGATTTCGGCAAAAATTTTGCTAACCATAATCATGGGTTCGAATCGATCTCATAGCCCATGAACACGACAAAAATGTAGGTCTCTATGTTAATTGCATTGCAGTTTGCTTTGGATAAAGTAAATGTAGCTTAAACGTAAAAGCCCTTGAGCAGATCTGATAAGACAAAAAGGGCTATTTGTGTTAGGCTATTTCTTTTCTTTTAGTAGGCTAGATGCATTAAATGATTTACCAAGCTGTTACCAGCATTAAGATGTTAAATCTGCCATTGTAGCGTTTTTAAGCTCAAATTTTGCTTGGAAGTCTTAAAATAACAGTACATTTTAATCAGTTATTTTATCAATTATTTAGTCGGATACAGATAGAGAAGTACAATAAGATTAAATTTATTTGAATGCATTTGTGAGCGCGATCGCATGTGAATTAGTCCCGCACGTCTGTGCAACGTCTCTCTACTAGTGAAGCTGTTTTATTATTTGTCCATTAACTGTCCATCGCCGTTTTCATATACTTCACCTTCTGTCTGATTTGAGTGATATGCTACATCAGTGTCAAGCTAGATAATCGCATCAATTCTTGATAAAATGGAGTTAGGCCTATATTATGAGCTGTTGGCATTAATTGTGCTTGTGATGGAGTGGTAGCGGAGCGCTCTCAGAGCGAACGAAAACTACAGCTCCTGACTTTCAAAAATTCCTCGCTTCAGTCAAAATCACGCAGCTCCATGATTTTGACTCCGCTCTCACTTCACTCGATCCCATTACTCTGGTTTGGGGTGGCAAAGCTCATTTTTAGGGTGGCAGCTAGGGCTGTGCGATTAATCGAAATCGTCATAAAATCACGATTTGAGCGTGCACGATTTCTAAATCGCTTTATAGCACGATTCTTCCCGCGCCCCCAACCTCCCGCAGTATGCTATCCGATTCAATCAGAATGCAGCGCGCCTAAATGGAGCGCGAGAACAGAACAGACCGGGCATAAAGACGTAACGCCAGGTTCACACATTCTCCGTATGCGGTGTGTATTTTTTCCGCGCCCATGTTAACGGATCAGAGTGTTCACACTGCACACGGTTGTTGCAGTCCGGCAGAGCGCTCCAGGAGCAGTGCGTCTGCAACAGTCATGCAGCGATCGTTTCTGCACGGAGTCTATTCTTGCTTTGCTGCATGCGCTGAATTAAAGTGAGTGACAACGCATTGTTCGCGGTAAAAATAAACATGGATTGACACGGAAATGTAGTAAGTACACCATAAATTCATATAATTAAAGTCTACTGTTTCAGTCAACACATGGCTTTTTGGCTAGATTTTAAACAAGCAAAAGTGCACTTTTAGATAAACAAGGCAATATGATTGCCTTGGCAAATGATTGTAAAGAGCTTTGGGTGTACAGCAATACACAATAAAGCGCTATATAAATGCATCATTCATTCATTCATATGGCACTCGTTTGAGTTCATATTTATTGAGTTTAAATGTGAATATGCCTATGAAAGATTGTATTACTGTACTTTGATAAAAGAGAATCACAATGCTGAAAAAGCATTTGCAGTAACAACATTTGGATTTGAAATCAAAATAATGGATAAATGTTGTGTTTGTGGTAAACCGCCGCAGATCAAGAGTGGACTGCAAACGTATCCTGTGCGAAAGCAAAATGAGTCCGTGCTGCTTCTCCACCGCATACTAGAGCTGCACGATTCTGGATAAATTGAGAATCACGATTTTTTTTCTCAAATAGAGATCACGATTCTCCCACGATTCTGAACTAAACAAAATAATGTGTGACAAAATATTAATTGCTGCAGTCTATTTAAAAGTGTTTAATTTAAATGAATTATTAAACATTTGAATATATAATACAGTATGGCCAGGTTTCACAGACGGGGCTTAGACTAAGCCAGGATTAGATCATAGTTCAATTAAGACATTTAAGCAATTTTTATAAACATGCTTAGAAAAAAACATTACTGGGGTATATGTATTTAAAATATAGTGTATTTAATACACCAACTTTTAGAATTAAAATGATGAAAAATTGGTTTGTATTAATGATTCAATGACTCACTCATACCTCACTTGTTTCATTAATGGATGAATCAGTGTTTTTGAACGAATCTCGAATGAATGATTCAATAACAAATACATTTTTTAACAGTCACTTGTCGCCACCTAGTGGCGAAATGATGCAATCGACACAAACATTATTTGAAGTGCCAGTTGCTTTCAAAAGATGAGTGGCTCTATTTTGATCGCTACCATAGACATCAATGTTTGTAGCCGAACTATAAACTTTTATCCCAGTATTTCTATGAATGACTGTAAGACAGAAATAATACGTGTAGTTGAAAAGACTGTTTGTGAAGCTTTTTCTTACCTAAACATGTTAACTGTCTGCTCTCTGGATCAGCAGCAGCGCGATTGCAGATTTGAATGTTCTGGTATAATTTTTTTCAAAGTTTTAATAGACACGGGCGAATCGTTGTCATTCAGAAATTAGATCGTGTGGGTATTTGAATCGAGATCGCAATCTTTTAACGATTAATCGTGCAGCTCTACCGCATACACATACTGCATACGCAGTTACGCACTGCAGACGGAGTATGAACCTGGCGCAACAAATCTATTTCAACACCCGAGGCAGTGCCACAAAGAGCTCTATGACCAATGCATGGCAAAAAAAAAAAAAAAAACTGGACACGGTATTTATTTTTTTGCCTTATGTCTGTTCTAGAGACGTTACAGATTTTTCATAAAGCTCTAATTGGTTTTCTTCTGGAAATACATTTCAAATTCATACTGAATGCATTTATGACTGTAAAGCATGTCTGTGTGTGTCAAAATCGTGATTAAAATCGAAATCGCAAAATTGATCAAAGAAATCGCGATTTCTTTTGTTGTCCATATCGCACAGCCCTAGTGGCAGCTGCCACCCCGTGCCACCCCTGTGGACACGCCCCTGTATATCCACCGCTTCAATGGCATGCAAGTATTTCAATTTAGTTAAAAAAAAAAAAATCGCTCCTCTTTATAAAATAAGGATCACGTAACATTGTGGTTTACTGTTTATACCTTTCTCTTGTTATAGTGCCTAAACCAGTACAGTACAGACTTTCCTCCATCTCCGTTCATCTCTTTTTCAGTCACTCCTGACACTTTGCTGCAGGGTTTGCGTAAAGTTACGTTGGTCCTAGCAGCACGTAAAGCAAAACTTTTGTTCAATTCTGAATTGTTTACAGACTTGACAGCGAGTAAATAGCGCTTCTATATAATCACTAAAAAGCTGTCACTCACTTCAATTTATTGCAATCTCACAATGTTTCGTTATAATCAATGAAGCTCTCTGAACTGCAAATAATATCTTATTTGCATCGTGTCTATGTGTGGTGTTTAGCTGCCTGTGTCACGCTGAATGCTTGAGAGGTGGCAGCCCTGGATTATCTATTTATATCTGTATTAATATATTAATAGTATAACTTATATTAACCATTTACACACACAAGCATTATCCGACTCGGCTCCTCCCGACCGCAGACGCAGGTTTACAAGCCACTTTATCCTGTGTTTTTCAGTCAATTTCTTGACTTTCCCCCCCTTATGAACAACACATATTCGTACACGATAAAAGGTCCTTGTGTTTTCTCGGTTTGACCGATTTGAGCATTCAAAAACAACACAAAACAGGCATTTTGAGTTTCTGCTACTGATTCCTATGGAGAAAAATCACTTCCTGCCCTCCAGCTGCATTTCGCGCCACAGCAGTGACGTCATGTGCAAACAAACAACCTATTATGTCTATACTAATAATCAATAAGCAATAAATGTAATTGCTGCAAAAACAAATGTGAATTTTTCAGCAATAAAAAAGTAATAAAATCATCAAGAAAACCAAAAGAATCGAGACATAACTATTTCAAACAGACATGGAAACTTTAGTTTCCAAACTCCATATTAAAACTTCATATCACTTGATCTACTCACCATCACCTTGTTTCCAGAGCTCAGAAGGAACTTTAATGGAAAGTTCCCCATTTCCAGCATCTGGATCTACAGCACTAACAGCTGCTGTGTAAGCACTGGAGAAATAGTTCAGGTTCCTCCTGATAACCACACAGTGATACAGAGAAAATATGTAGCAAAATGAAGACAAGAGCAGACTTGATTACCAAAATATTAATACTAATGAGAAAGTAAATACTGACAGATATACACAGGTGAATTTCAACAAGAAATGTGTGGGTCATATTTCACTCCACAATAATTAAAATAAGAAAAAATATAAATAAATAATGCAAAAATGAATGTGAAAACATAAACATGAAAATAATGTATAAAGGACCTACAATTTCTTTTCTTTTTTTTTGCAATTAAATATCACCCAAACATTTGTTGACAGTTTTTGTTTAAATTTTATTTTTTAAACTTTGCAACAAAGATTCCTCTCATTTAATATTACTTAGTGTCAATTTTATTTTTTGCCAAATAGAAAGTTCATGAATATAACTGAGCTTACTGCTTGGATTCATGATGGCAGACTTCCAGTGTGGGGTCGTTGTAAATGAATGGAGCCTCAAGATCATTCACTCTCACCCTGTAGATACGGCACTGCTTGCTATTCAATTTAATACGGTTCAGGTTCATCACTGTTGGAAAGATGGTCAGCTCCACATGACCCTATTCAGAGAGAATGATTTTTTTTTTAATATACATTTTATATACACTATATATATATATATATATATTTAATAATTCTGGCACATTTATCAATGCCATAATCAAAATATATTTTAACATTTTATCAACATTCGTTAAGTTTTTAAAAAATTACGCTTCATGACATTTATAATTATCAGACTGTATTATAATCTGTTCAGTATTACATCATAATTTTAATAAATTTTTTTTAAAGTCTTGTCTCAAACTTCATACTAAAAGTCTGCCCAATTCCCATTTTCTTCTTCATCTACATAGAATCAGAATCAGAAAATAAATGACTACTCACAATGACAGACTTTCTCTGAAAATTGATGTTGTTGATGCAGACTACCTGATGGGTTGTAAAAAGATAAACCAACAGTAGTGTTAAATTCATGTTGGAATAATCTATCCAACAATAATAATAATCTATACTGATTTGGCAAGTAAACACAACTGCAATCATATTCATGCATGCGGTGAGAATAGTGTATTTGATACTTATAGTTTATATGGTCGTGGGCTCTCAAAGCCCTTGTCTTTCTTGCGGTTCATGCTTTCTTCCGTTTATTCACTCAAACCCTCTTTAACAGATTCCGTTTCATTAAATCCTTAAGTTCCAATTGTTTGAAATACTAAAGACAAGTTATTTCTTGCTCAAACATAGCTGTAGTCCCTCTTGTTACGTTTCAATTTGTGAAATGACTGTAAAGCGTTAAAAAAAATCAGCAACAGAACTGTCCTTTCTCTGCATGTCTTCAGCCATGTTGTTTGTAACCTTCGACCTCCCCGCGCAAGGGTTCTGGTTCTTCTTCTTCTTTGGTGTTTATTGGTGGTTGGCAACCTAACTGATTGGTGCATTACCGCCACCGACTGGAATGGAGTCCTGATGGATCAGGATTTTGCTTGTAGGACAAAATAAAACATAAAAACCAAGCAAAACAAATAAACAATCTAGAAATTAAAACAAAACAAATAATTAAAAAAACAATCAAAAAGACTACATTCTTTTATATAATTTTGTTTATTTTACAAATGTAATAATACTATAATATATCGTATTAGCTGTTTTCCTTAAACCTGATAAAGTAAAATCATGGTATTTTACCCTCTTCAATGACTGAATAAGGTGACATCTCTCACTGTTGTATTTCATACAATGAAGTAGTAAGTTACATGATCAACTGTTACAGTATTTGCATTCCCCAGTAGGGTTTTAAGTCCATGGTTCATACCTAGGGAGGAATAGCAACACATAATCAACCTTTTCCTTTTCTTGGCATATTTCACATAACCCAGTATTGTGTTTCTATTTTATTTTGATAAAGTACCAACCCATTCAAAGTGAGCGGTACGTGCCCCCTCAGATTTTTGAGCCAAGTTGATTTTGAATGCAGCTTCCAAAAGACTAAAATAGCCGATTAAAATTTTCTATATTTAATACAACCACACCGGTGTGATTAGAACGTTCAGTGCGTCTATCATCAGCTGCTAAATTCAAATCTGTGTTCGCTGGCTGGCGCTGAGCCAGATACAGACGCGTTTGTACAGCACTGCATTATAACCAATCACACCAATCACTGTTGAGCTTATGAATGCAATGACCAATCAGAGGTGTTCATATGAGTCATCGCTAAAATGCCAGTGTTTTCTTCACTCGCTTGCTGATTGAATACCTCTTTCTGGCGAATTCTCTCGTCAGAAACAACAAAGTGCAAATGTGTGTACGAATATAGAAAGATAGCCTATTCATTTCATAGTGTAAACAGCTTCAGTGATTTTAATGGGAGTTTTTGAGAGTGCTTGAACTCTAGACCGTCAGTAAAAATGTTCTTTGGTAATGTAAATGTTCTTTGATCTCTTTCTGTACAATGAAAGTGTTATGATTAGTAGCCCAACTTACAATGATTTTATTCACATTAACTTTCAATGTTAAATTCACATTAAATATAAAGTCAGTCGTATTAAAATATGTTATGACATGACACCCATGTCTGTTAATTAAGTAAACAGACAGGTTTTTATGCATAGTTAATAGATTAGCCTACATTATTAAGTTACTTTGACCATCGCCCACTAGATCAACTAACATAACCTACTCAAAGGGACTTTGTAATCTATAAAGGTGAGAATCAAGACATTTCATGATATAGTTAATGCGTTTGGGAATGTTTCGAATAAAAAGGAAAAAATAAATAAAACATAAGTCAGGGGTGCAAACTCGTAAGGAGTGAAAAAGTGAAAAATATATATATATACACACAGGGGTGGGAATCAAAGGGGACCTCACGATACAATATAATCACGATACAGCGATTCTGCGATAACGATAATGATACATCACGATATCTGTCTAACTATTAAAACAAAATGCCTGTGAAAACGTTAAGTGCAAGTTTTCTTTCTTTATTCAAGTCCAAAATGTTAGAAAACAGCAAAATATAAGTACTGTAAATCAATTTTAACATGTTAAGTAAATTAATCATTTTATTCTTGGACTTATTAAAAGCTTACACTTTTCTCTGTGTGTAAACCAACACATTTAACTGCTTATCAACTTATATATATATATATATATATATATATATATATATATATATATATATATACACACACTATATCGCCCCCTTCTAATGAACAGGTTTGACTACTTTAGTCATTTCTATGAGTACAAATCTTAATGTTAAAGCATATAATGATATTCTAGGAAATGCTTCTAATATTATAGCAACCGTTTGGACAGGACCATTTTCTATTCTAACATGACAATTCCTCTGTGTATAAGGCAAGGTTCAAAAAGAAAATTATTGATTCAGTCAGTGTGGAAGAACTTGACTGGTCTGCATAAAACCAAGTCCTAATCCCAGTTTAACACCTCTGGTGTGACTGTAAATGCAGACCTTGAGCCAAAAACTCATCACCAAACACCAATGACTTGTACATATGGGTAAAGTCATTTTAGACACTTCCAAAACTGTTGCAACAGAGATGGAAATACAATTTTAAATACTTGAATTATGTTCCCATCGTTGTTGCCACAGTTTTGTTAGTGCCTTTTTCTGTTCTAAAGAAGGGGATGTCCCAACACTTTTGTCCTTATAGTGTCTATACAAGTCATTGGTGTTTGGTGATGAGTTTTTGGCTCAAGGTCTGCATATCAAGTCACACCAGAGGTGTTCAGCTGGGATCAGGACTTGGCTTTCTGCAGACCAGTCAAGGTCAAATAAACCACTGTAAATCTTAATTTCAGCACACAAATTTTTGAAGCAGCTGACGGGCTAAACGCGAGGTGTTTCTCCGTCTGTTGAAACAGGCTGTTACAGGCTAACACTTAGCGCTGCCTCCACTTCAGCTGAGTGATACTAATATTACTATACATTAAACGATATGCTTTACTTGTAGGTTGAACAGTTCTCAAATCGACTTCATGTCAGAGTAATAGCTTACTGATATGCGAGACAAATGTTAAGGTCGAGACTGAGGAGCATTTTTGCAAAGGGTAGCGAACTAATGTAGCAATAACATAACTTACAATCTTCATAGCCATCACAACTGCAGCCTCACGCAAAACAACAACAAAAAACAGCAGCCTCACACGGTAATCACCATTTAAACCGGAACACCATAATTTACAGCAGATACAAATATTCCGTCCGAAATATGGACAGTTGCAGCGTCTAAAAGTTAGGCTTCAGGAGTGAGATTGGTTGGATGAGAGAAAGAACATTAAAAATTATTTATATTTTTCGTTCAAAAGTTTGGAATTAGAAAGATTTTAAATGTTTGTTTTTTTAAAAGAAGACTCTTATGCTCATCAAAGTTGCATTTATTTGATCAAAAATACAGAAAAAAACCCAGTAATATTATGAAATATTATTGCAATTTAAAATAACGGTCTACTATTTTAATATACTTTTAAAATATAATTTATTCCTGTGATGCAAAGCTGAATTTTCAGCATCATTACTCCAGTCTTCAGTGTCACATGATCCTTCAGAAATCATTCTAATGTGCTGATTTATTATAAATGTTGGAAACAGTTTTTGCTGCTTAAGTTTTTTGGGACCTGTGATACTTTTTTTCAGGGTTCTTTGATGAATAAAAATGAATAGCTGTAACATAACAGTAAAAGAACAGCATTTATTTAAAGAAAGAAAGAAATATTTTGTTATAATTCTATAATCGTTCAAATGTTTGGGGTCAGTAATTATATATATTTTTTAGCAAGGATTTATAAATTAATAAAAATAAAATGATGGTCAAGACTTATATTGTTAGAAAATACTTCTATTTTGAATAAATGATCTTCATTTTAACTTTTTATTTATCAAAGAATCCTGAAAAAATAAATATTAAGCAGCAAAAACCGTTTCCAACATTAATGAATAAATCAGCATATTGTTAATAAATAAGAATGATTTCTGAAGGATCACTGAAGACTGGAGTAATGGATGATGAAAATTCAGCTTTGCATCACATGAATAAATTATATTTTACAGTATTAATATAGAAAATCGTTATTTTAAATTGTAGTAATATTTTATAATATTACTGTTTTTTTCTGTATTTTCGATCAAATATGTGCATCTTTGATACGCAGAAGAAAGGTCATAAAAAAACAAACATTAAAAATCTTACTGATCCCAAACTTTTGAATGGCAGTGTATTTAATTATAACATTATATGTAAAATTCACTTTAAAGAATTTTTTTTTTAATTTTATTTCATAGAGATAATTCATGGAAAATGTGCCATGCTTAAGTGGACCATTTCTGCCACAGGTTGGAAAGACTTGAAAATGATATGCTATTCCCATTATAACCAGTAGATGGCAGCATAGGATCACTTATTGGCTCATTTGCCATTTCACTCCCTAATATAGTCCTTATAATGTGTTCTGCTTTTGGATTTATATCAAGACATTATAAAATCACTATTATAACATTTTAAAAACCACTAAAAACATTTACAATTTTAGCACTTGCAAAGTTTAGTAATTGCAAAGACTGCTCGATCTTGCAGGTTTGCACTACACAACATCAGAAAGATTAGGCCCTTTCTGACAGAGCATGCTGCACAACTTCTTGTCCAGGCCCTTGTCGTTTCTAGGCTGGACTACTGCAATGCTCTTCTGGCTGGACTTCCATCAAACACAATCAAACCTCTACAAATAATTCAGAATGCAGCGGCACGACTGGTCTTCAACGAGCCAAAAAGAGCCCATGTTACACCTCTCTTCATCTCCTTGCACTGGCTACCAGTTGCAGCTCGCATCAAGTTCAAGACACTGATGCTTGCATACAGAACGACCACAGGCTCAGCACCCTCCTACTTCCACTCACTATTACGAATCTACATCCCCTCCAGAAGTCTGAGATCTGCTAGTGAGCGACGCCTTGTGGTACCATCACAGAGAGGCTCAAAATCACTCTCCAGAACATTCTCGTTCACCATTCCTGGCTGGTGGAATAATCTTCCCACCCCTATCCGGAATGCTGGATCCTTGTCAATCTTCAAGCAACAACTGAAAACTCATCTCGTTCGGCACTACTTGACTTCATCCTAAAGAAAGAAAAAATCATCTTTGACTTTATCTTTCTCTCCTTCCCTTGCTAGCTTGTACTTATTTGAACAATGACTGAGACTTGGTGTTACGAGCACTTCCTCTGTCTGATTGCCTCTTCGAGATGAATCGCTTTATGTATTCCCCAATTGTAAGTCGCTTTGGATAAAAGTGTCTGCCAAATGACTAAATGTAAATGTAAATTAAAACTTTTATTTAGCACACAAGTAATGATAAAGACATTTATCATGTTACAACCTATGCTGTTCTTCTGAACTTTATATTCATCAAAAAAAACCTTCTCAGCTCTTTTCAACAGAATAATAATAATAAATGTTTTTTGAGCAGCAAATCAGAATATTACAATGATTTCTGAAGGATCATGTGACTGGAGTAATGATGTTAAAAAGTCAGCTTTGAAAGACAGCTTTGATTGTTCCTAATAAACTGTTTAACTGCACTCGCAAGTGAATCTCAAGTTATTTTGTGTGATAGCTAAATATATTCTAAATAAACTACAAACAAAAAATATATAAATTTATTTTTTCCTCATATTCTTTCTTGTAACTCTTCCCTCTCAGTCACATACCCGACTGGATGGCTCATTATGAAGCTCATTATGCAGCTCATTATGCGGGCCTTTGTCTTCTCAGGTGTGGATGTGAAGGTTGACGCCTTCTCGCATAAACCCTTTTTACTCAAAAAGTGACTTCGAAAATTTTTATCAAAATATTGTTTTCTGTGAGTAAGTAAACAAGATGATTTTCACATTATTCTGAAGCAAAAACACTAGACTACAAGATCCAGTTCTCAAAAGTCTTGTGAACAAATGTTCTGTATGTGTTTTATGGCCTTATTTCAGTGACTTCAAAATTTTTGTTTTTCACTAACCACGCATAAACGTTGCTTTCTCAAAAACACAATCATGTACATAAATGCTGCTAACATATTATTGTAGCCCAGTTTGTGCTGTTTACAGTGTTATTAGACTTTAGCCATTTATGTTTATAAGCAACTGAAAAAAGCACAAATGTCAGGCCATGTCAAAACTTCTCCAGGCCCCCAAAACACCCTCAGACCCCAGAGGGTTAAACAAAAAAAATAATATAAATAAAATCAAACAGGGGCGTCAACACTGGTAGCAGTTGCGGCCCAGACCTTTGGCGTGAAAGGTGAAAGGGCCATGGGGTTGCAAGTGATAAACTACATGAATTAACATCTCCCCCAAATACAACACAACCTGGGTGTAGAGTTCCCCAAATTTTAAAATCTCTACATCAATGCTGGTAGATTACAACCCCAAATCAGAAAAATTTGGGACAGTATGGAAAACACAAATAAAAAAAGAAAGTAGTGATTTCTAAATTTACTTTGACTTGTATTTCATTGCAGACAATATGAACACAAAATATTTCATGTTTTGTCTGGTCAACTTCATGTCATTTGTAAATATACATCCTTTCCTGTCATTCAGACCTGCAACACATTCCAATAATGATGTGATTTGAAACAGTTGATGTCAACAGGTGATTGTAATTATGATTTGGTACAAAAGCAGCATCCAAGAAAGGTCTTGTCCTTTAGGAGCAAAGATGGGCCGAGGATCGCCAGTTTGCCAACAAATACGTGAGAAAATTATTGAAATGTTTAAAAACAATGATCCTCAAAGAAAGATAGGAAGAGATTTGGATATTTCACCTTCAACAGTGCATAACATAATTAAAAGATTCAAGGAATCTGGAGGAATTTCAGTGCGTAAAGGACAAGGGCGCAAGCCTAAGCTGAACAACCGTGATCTCCGATCCCTCAGGCGGCACTGCATCAAGAATCGTCATTCATCTATAAGCGATATCACCACATGGTCTCAGGACTACTTTGGCAAACCTTTGTCAAGTACCACAATACGTAGTTACATCCACAAATGCCAGTTAAAACTACTGTGCCAAAAGGAAGCCCTATGTTAACAGTGTCCAGAAGCGCCGTCGACTTCTGCAAAACCACATTCTGCACACATTACAAAGTCCTGGCTGCGGAGGAAGAGGGTACGGGTACTTGACTGGCCTGCCTGCAGTCCCGACCTGTCTCCAATAGAGAATGTGTGGCGCATTTTGAAGCGCAAAATGCGACAACGAAGACCCCGTACTGTTGCCCACCTTAAGACTTGTTTGCAGGAAGAATGGGACAAAATTACACCTGAAACACTTCATCACTTGGTGTCTTCAGTCCCTAAACGTCTTTTAAGTGTTGTGAAAAGGAATGGCAACATTACAAAGTGGTAAATGCTTTACTGTCCCAACTTTTTTTGGAATGTGTTGCAGGTCTGAATGACAGGAAAGGATGTATATTTACAAATGACATGAAGTTGACCAGACAAAACATGAAATATTTTGTGTTCATATTGTCTGCAATGAAATACAAGTCAAAGTAAATTTAGAAATCACTACTTTCTTTTTTTATTTGCGTTTTCCATACTGTCCCAACTTTTTCTGATTTGGGGTTGTAAAAACAAATTAGTATATACAGTTAAACAGGGCTGTCTCAAGTTGGCAGGCCCAGGGCCCAGTGCAAGGTATAAGGAGCAGGGCCTCCTCGAACATTTGTGTTCCCGTTCTTGGGGGGTCGGGGTTCCCCCTCGGTCCGTTCGCTACGGGGCCCGGTGCGGCTGCACCAGTTACACTGCCCTAAGGACAGCCCTGCATTTAAAAATTATTTTTGACTATCTTTTCCCAATTTAAACTGTTGTACTAGTTCTCTCATCATTGGTGCTGTGTGAGTAAACTGATACAGTGGCCTGTGTAATGTTGTTCTTTACAAATTGCAGTCTAGTGCAAGGTGTCCTGTACAGGAGTTTGAAAAGATGCCTTCTAAATTTCTCGCTCACAAACACATAGAAAATGGGGTTCAGGCAACTGTGTGAATAAGCCAAAGCTTCTGTGATTTGCAGACTTAGATTGATTACCTTACTGCTGTCACAAGATTGAGTTATGAGCTCATTCAGTTCTAAGGCTTTCACAAAAGCTGTGACATTGTATGGAGCCCAACAGCAGAAGAAGACCACCATCACTGTGATGACAAGGTGCATGGACTGCCTCCTGGTAGAGTGAGCTGTCAGGAGTCTCTTTAAAATCATCGAGTAACAAAATCCAATCACAATAAGTGGGAGAATTAAACCCATAACATTCATTTTCAAGATACCAAAAGTCCTTGAAGAAAGGTAAGAATTCTGATCATTTGTTGGGTAAGATATGCAATATTTTTGTTCTTTGTTTTCTGTGGTTTTTATGTGCATCAACTCAGGAAAGGATGCAAAAACAGCAACAATCCATGTGACCACACTTGCTAAGATCCCATATGTCCTTGTTCTGACTCTCAGGGCAAACACAGCATGAACTACAGCTAAGTACCGATCAACACTCATCAGTACAATAAAAAATATCCCACTATAGAATCCAATGTGGTAGACACTGAGGACCATAGTGCACATAACATCTCCAAAGATCCACTGGTCTCTGGCATAGTGTGCCAGAAAGGGGAGGGAGCAGACCAAGAGCAGGTCAGCTAAAGCCAGGTTCAGAAGACAGATGTCAGTCATACTTCTCAGCTTCACACCCATCAAAACTACCCAGATCACCATTATGTTACCCAGAAAGCCCACCACAAAAAACAGGGAGTATAGCACAGGAAGAATGCTAGCTCCATGATCTTCATAAACACAGGAAAATCCAGACGAATCAACATATCCAGCATAGTAGTCATAATAGTCATATGGTGCATCAGTATTTGGCTCATCATCCAATGTCCCATTTTTACTATAACTGGAATCAAAAAAAGAAACTGTAAGGAAAACAGAACTCCGCTTTTGACATTTACTCATAATATGTACTTAATTGTAATATGTGTTATGACCTTACCTGGATAAAAGATTATGATAAAGAGGACCATTGGTTACCATCATTGTCCGTGGACAGAGTGCAGGGGTCCTGTTCATGATAAATGACTTCTATCCAAAAACAAAGGCAAATAAATGTATTACTTAGTGGAAAAATATCTGCAGTGAAGCCAATATACTACTGGATAACACTTCCTCTGTATAAATTAAGAAAGGATCTTGCAACAGTTTCACCAACAGTTTCACAAAGTCTATTAATTAGGTCTTACAACTACAGATGTTCTAATGTTCTGAGTTTGTAATTGTCTTTGATTAAAAGTGTAATATGTGAAAAATTCCTACAAATTTTAAAAGAATCTCTCTAACTTCTAATTTTATAAAATCTATTAACTTTTAAGAGAGCGGTTTATGACACTTAAAAGAAGGAAAATGGGAACAGATCTAGTTTCACAACTAATTTCTTACATATCAGCAAAACTGGAGGAAACTAACAAAATATTTTTGTAGGAAAAAAAGCCATGTTGCAATAATTATCAAATAAGGTACTTCAAAATATATACTTCACCCAAAAATTAAATCCTTTACCCAACCTCATGTTTTTCTGTCTGTCTGTTTGACTTTGTCTTCTGTGGAGCACAAAAGTTATTTAGAAGAATAAATCAAAAATACGTAAAAAGAAATGCTACTGGGGTATACAGTCCATAAATCGGTGCTCTTTGGGTGCGTTATTTCTTAATTCATCAAACAAACTTTTAACTCCAAGGCACTCGAAAGTATAGTGAAAAATAAAAAGCCTTTATTCTCTCATGGCTTTACATTTAAAAAAAACTCAAAAATACACTGACGCGTTGCAGCTCACAAGCCTTCATCAGAGTGTCAAACTACAAACTCAGAGTCCATTTTAAACAATAAGTTTGTCAAATGACACAGTCACCTGGTTAAATGTAAAAACAGGCGCGTTCGACTTTAAGCGGCGCTGCACAGAATGGTCAGTGTATGACATCAAAGTACCGCGAGAGCGATTCGAAAGCATAGGATCCGTCTGCTCTCTTATCGCTCTCGCAGTACTTTGATGTCATACTGATCATTCTGCGCAACGCCGCTTCAAGTTGAACACACCTAATATTTTCATAGTTATACCCAATACATTTGAATTATTATTGTTTAAATTATTAAAAAAAGAAAAGAAAAGAAAAAAACTTTTAGCAATCTCCAGATAATATCATGAAATACAACATAGGTCCAAGAAACAAAAGTCACTGGTGAAAAATCTAATTCACCATGTTGAAAAAAAAATTCTGCATTAGTTAGTCATAAAATATGGTCTGAGTCAATTGAAGTAAATCTATGTGATGATTTTCTCTAAAAGCTAATTGAAGTCATTTTTAGGAGATAAGATTGCAAATTTGGGTTACACAGGTGCCCTGCCTTTTAAATAAAGGCACACAAAAGCCTAGTTACTGACAAATTGGTTAGTGTGAACCATGCCTCAATCCCAAAAACTTTAACATTACCTTAAAAAATGCATTACATGATGTGCAAAGCTTGAAAAAGGCTACAAAAGCATAGCTGAAGACCTGGGCGTTCATGAATCTACAGCAGGCTATATGCATCATGGTTTAAAGCTATATTTTGCCTCCTCAGGGCCTGGGCACATGGCAATCATTGAATAAACAATGAATTCAAAAGCGTATCAAGACATTTTACAGGAGAATCTCATGATGACCAAATGCACGCAAAATATGGTTGAAAAGAAGAAAATGTGTCATGGGGCCGTATGTATAAAGCCGCTCAGAGTAAAATTTTAGTCCTAAGTGTCAAAATTCTAAGAATGACGTAATTTTACTCTTACTCATAGACTTAAGAATAAGAGTGATTCATAAAGGTTGCTAAGTGTTAAGACTAGGTCTCAGCTCCTAAATTATTTAAGAGAGCTGAAGAGGTCTCCTAACCTAGTTAGAAGTAACAAGATGGCAGCAAAGAGGAGGAGAAAAAATACTTTCCAGCGAAAATATGACATATTGGACTTGAGTTGATTTTTTTTGTAACTGACAAAGTAAGAAATTTAAGAACCTCTTCCACTTAACAAGTCAATGCTGTAACTGCAGAAATGTAATTACATTTTTTTTGGGCTGGAAAATTGGAAAACTGCAGCAATGCACCGGTGATGACACTGTAAGCAGGGTCTTACATATTGTGGCACTAACCCCACCAAACACAACAGTGGTCAAAAGTAATGTGTGGATTCTTTTTTTAATGACCCCACATTTAACTTAAACCATTAAAATAAAAAGGACAAAAAACACTGACCAGTGTTGCCAACTGCTTTCAATTGAAAGTAGCTCAAACTGGTCACTTAATGCTGCTAGATGAATTTATAAAGGTGAGATCTATATTTATATTTATTTAGATCAGTTAACTCATCTTTATGATATCATGGGAGAGTCTCGGAATGCAGATAAGGTTTGTCCAAGAAATTGATTTTGTTGCTGGGCTTTTGAAAAAAGTATCTAAAGAGATGAGGAAGTCACCAAATCTAGTGACAAATCACTAAATTGGCAACATTGGCACACTGGCTACAACATAAGTTATTTACATTCACAATTTAAATATTAAAATATTTCAGTGTCTAAATGGTTAAATGATTGGTGTTGTGCTGCTGTGACTTTACATGAGCAGGCTCACTATTGGCTGATTCAGAGGTTGAGGTCAGCCATTTTGTGTTGACATCACCTTAGTTCACAACACTTAAGTGTCACCTCAGTCAACACTTAAGAACTGAAAGTTGCTTTTAGTTTCTTTATAAAAGTCTCCTACTCTTAGAAAAGTCCTACTTTTACTAAGAATTGTGGACACTTAAGTCAAAGCTTAAGCCTATTCTTAAGAGCATTTGTGAGAAGTGTTATACATACGGGCCCTGGCCTTCAGACAATTAAGATGCTGCAGCATAACCTAAAGAGAAATGTGCTATGAATACAACCGTATTCTGTATGAATACAGAAATACTGATAAAGTGAAAAAGATTTGTGGGGATGGATGGTCCAAAATTGGTCCAAAGTCTTGCAAAAGGAGGAACCTATAATTCAAGTTATTAATTTCATGTGTCCACTCCCCAATGCCCTTAATGCCCTTTGAATGGAACATAGGCTATCCACCTTTTTCCTAACGAATCTATACTGCGTTTTAAATTATGGGAGGCACTCCCGTTGTGGGGAAGTTCAACTCAAAAAGACTGCAACAAATCATAAGAATGCGCAACAAATAATCCTTATCCATCATTTTGACTGAATGGGCTGTACATTTTCTATTTTCAGAAGTCAGGGGAATAACATATTAATGTGACGTGATTACATCTATAGAATAGCTCAAATCAGCCTGCTGCATTATTGTTCTCCTGATTAGTTTCATGTTTCCTTTCCACTGTAAGTAAATGAAAAAAAGACAACATAATGTGCATTTGGTCTGTTCTCCCGATTTAATTTATAATATAAACTATGAAGACCCAGATAGAAAATTGGTTTTGGGCAAGATCTGGCTGTGCTTAGGCTGTGAGTTTGGCCCACATACCAAATGGAATTACGGCCCAAGGTTGGCCCAAATGCAGTTTGCCAAAAGTCACCTAGACCAATGCTGGAAACAAGCCAAATCCCCAGATGCCGGAATCCCCAGATGCCAGCCAGACAAGAGCTAAACTGGCACCACCTTTACCCCAGAACTCAGCCACAGCTTATCCAGAAGCTTCGGAAGACAGTCATAACTGGACCAATATTATGCCAGAATCCCCAAAACTGAACCAGAAATTACCCTATATAATATATTATGCAAGGTATAATAAAAGAACGAAACTACACAAATGCAGTAGTGTTTTATTGATACAGAAGAAAAAAATCTCAGCCAGATAACAGGAAAAATAAAAACAATGAGGTAAATGATAACCCAATACCAGTTATCTTATAACAGAGTACACTGTAAAAAAATATTTCTCACTTTAGTTGTTAACTTGAGCTTTAAATGTAAGTTTAGAATCAATCAGTATTCCCAGATATTTATATTGAGGCACTACCTGCAGCCTCACCCCTGACATCTGGCTCTTTAATAAACTGTTAGACTTTTAGCCATGCCGACACATTAACCATAGAATTCGTAAGCTCATTTGCAACTTGTGTCAGACTATTACCATGTACTGTATATAAATTACTGTATCGTCCGCATACATTTGTATGAAAATCATTTATATACATAGCAAAAAGCATTGGACCCAAGATAGATCCTTGCGGAACACCAGTTGATGTACCTAAATCATTGGATAGATGATTTTGTACTCTAACACACTGAAATCTATCTGATAGATATGATTCTATCCAGTTAAGTGTATGTAATGAGAAATTAAAACAAGATAACTTAGACATACGGATTCTATGATTAACGGTGTCAAAGGCTTTCTTTAAATCTAGGAACACTGCTCCAACTACACCACCTTTATCTAAGGAAGTTTTAATATTTTCTATAAAAAAACAATTTGCGGTTTCCGTTGAGTATTTTGCTCTAAAACCAAACTGCATTGGATGCAATGAAAATGAACTACTACTCAAATAACTGCTAATCTGTTCTGCAACTAGTTTCTCCATAACCTTAGAAACAGTGGGTAAAATACTAATTGGCCTATAATTATCAATAGAAAGGGGATCTCCACTTTTGAATATCGCAACAACAATCGCTGACTTTCTTTCTATGATTAAATTTACAGGTATAATCAGTAATAATATTTTCTAATCTTTTTGTAAAAAATTCACTATCTTCCTCATAGTCAATACCCAATAATAGATTATCCCATTATATCTGCTGAATAGCACCTTTAAAGTTCTCTTATTTATTCTTTGGTATCCTGAAGGATTCACATTTCTTAACAAATGAGCTAAACCTCTTAGTTAGTTTCCTAGTTACCAGAATCATATTATGGTCAGACAGACCAGTTAACATATTACAGGATTTCAAAATTCGCTCAGGTCTATTAGTAAATATTAGATCAATTTGACTTTTAGTAGAATTAGTTATTCGAGTAGGTCCACTAATTAATTGTTTAAGATCAAAACTATCAGTTATCAGCTTTTTTAAAAATCTTAAATCTTTAAATCTTTTTTACCAAGATTTTTCCTGGTAGATTTATCTTCCCAATTAATGTTGAAATCACCCATGATAATTACCTCCTTGTTAAAATTACATTCTTTCAGTAAAGTCTCAACATTTTCATAGAAACTGCAATTAGAAGAAGGGGGACGATAAATTACAATGAGAGTAAACAACATTTGTGGAGATAAGACAATGTTTAAACATTCCAATTTCTGGCAATTCACCCACTGGATTTCGTTACACTGTCTCTGATAAACAAAGAAAATCTAAATTTAGCTTCTACTAACTCATAGTAGAAGAGTAGGCAAGCTTTGTGACATACTATCACGTTACACAACTGCATCTTTAACGGACCACTCTGTCGCATCTGTTACACGCACCCTGTCACTGTCAACTGGCCTGTCAATCATCTTGTCACAGTTAACATCCTCGACATTTCATTATATTTAACTTCCTACCGTATTGGAGAGAATAGAAGTAGCTCGTTGAACTGCCAGTGGCGGGTCTTTCATGCTGAGAACTCTGCTCATATTTTCTGCATAATGATGGATTTAAAATTTAACGACCAAATTGATGTTTATAAAGGTTCACACATTGCTGTTGCAGATGAAATATAACATGGATAACAATAAATAAATATTTTTTACCAGGTTAAATGTTGACTATTAGTAACTCAAACCCCTTTTTGTAAACCTCTCTTTTGTAAAACGGTCGATCGCACGCATTCACCACGTTTGTAGTTTTTCTAACGCATTTTATTCGTGTTTGTAGTTCTGGACCGAATCCTTCGCCAAAACGCAATGGATTGTGGGCAGTTTTAGCCATTACAGTGTGCACGGATCCACACGTCAAAAATCGACCTGAAATAGTAGACCATCTGGGGACTTTTGGCATACTGTTTTCAACATACTATACTTTGGGACACACTCATTGTAATCTCACATACTATTTAGGATACATAGTATGAACATTGGTATGCAGGGAGAGTCACTTGCTTCGTTCCTAAATTAATCAGCCATTTGAACGAATCGATTGAATGAATGATTCAGTGACAGACAGTGACTTGCTGCCACCTACTGGCGGTTTCAGTTTCATTTTTAAAGTATAAATTGAGTCACTTAAATTGTTTATTATTTCTATATTCAAAACTTTATATTTAAAACATTAATTTCATAACATTGTTATTATGAAATGCATGAATGCCACCTCTGAATCTAGTCAAAAAGTCTGTAAATATTCCTTAATGCCACATTTGTGCTCTTCTGTGCCATGCAAAGATGAATTGTTGATGCTGATTTAATTTGACTAGTAACATATTCTTCCTGATTGTATCTTATTATTTTAATTGAATTTATTGTTTAATTAAAAAAAATGATAAAAGTTTATGAATCTATTTTTTTTTGGCACAAAAGATGACATACTGTCACAAATCCAGGCCATGAACTACTGTTCATTCACCACTAGAGGTCACTTACCCATCACATGGACATCGGCTGCATCCGAAACCGCCTACTTCCCTTTCGAGGGAACTTCGAACTGCGTCCTCTAGGGGTCGCTATGGGGAACGTCGTCAGCGTGACCCGTGTCTGAAGCATACATACAAAAACACCACTTGTTGGCCGGCGACAGCCTATGACGTCACTACCGGCGCGAACCACAGTATAAAGGGGGCGCCGGGAAAATACGTCATCCTCTTCTTCGTCTTCAATGACTGATTTGTTTGAAGCGTCAAATCTACTATAGGAAAGGTAAGAACGACTTTTTACTTTACTATGGCGAGCACTTGCAAGGCGTTTAGGAAATGTGTGCATCCGTGTCCTTGTTTTTTGACACCTGATGACACACATGATCTTTGCGTCTTTTGTTTGGGCGAGGAGCACGCACGCGATGTTCTCGAGGGAGCGATCTGCGTGCATTTTGAGTTTTTCTCAATGAGAAAGCTCCGCTTTCGTCTGTCTCTCTTTTCAAGGAAGGAGGGGCAGCCGTCTGCTTCCCACGGTTCAGGACCCACTGTTGCCGAGGCACGGAGGGGAATGATCTCATGGGGCTCGCAGGCGGAGCTGGCCGATGAGTTAGAGAGGGGGTTTTCCCTCTCGCACTCGTCGGACACGAACGAGGGTGAGCGGCTGGATGATGATGATGCGATTTCGCTGACATCATCTGATCCAGCAGCTGGTGCTCTGCTGGGTTATGCCCAGGAAGAGCAGGAGATGTCTGAGGGTGATGAAGCTGAGGCTGAGCCCGATCAATCCTCCTGCCCTGCGTATGATGAGTTACTGGAGGTTATGGAACGCGCCACGGCGAGGCTTGACTTGCCGTGGAAGCGGGCCAAGATGGTGGCGCCGCGGGGTCGTCTCGATGAGCGTTATCTTTCTGGCCATAACCGCCCAGCTCAAGTGAGCCTCCCATTTCTTCCAGATCTCCATGCGGAGGTTGAGAAGGAATGGAAAAAGCCATTTTCCGCACGCATTCACAGGTTTCAGCATACTAGTTATGCTAACGTGGAGGGGATGCGTGAAAACGGCTATGAGAGGATGCCCCATGTGGAAGAGACGCTGGCCAGCTATCTCTCCGTGGGTGAGACATCCTCTCTTAAGGCTCCCTCCTTGCCATCTGAGCCCCTTCAGGGAACATCTCGCTTAAATGGCAAGGCATACGCAGCAGCAGGTCAGGCTGTCGCTTCGTTGCACACGATGGCGGTGCTTCAGGCTTACCAGGCTGATCTGCTGAAAGACCTGGATAAGGGTCAGGGCTTGTCACCTGATGAAGTGGCTGAGCTGCGCCGCACCACAGATTTGGCTCTCCGTGCCACTAAGCAGGCCGCCACTGCTATGGGCAGGTCTATGGCGGCCATGGTGGTAACGGAGAGACATCTGTGGGTGAACCTGGCAGATATCGGGAAGAAAGAGAAGGGCTTTCTGCTCGATGCTCCGGTCTCGCCTTCCGAGCTTTTCGGTACCTCCGTTGAGACGGTGGTTGAGAAGTTTAGGGAGGCGAAGGCGCGCTCAGCAGCCTTCAAATCCTTCATTCCAAGAAGGTCCAGGTCTGAGCCCGAACAACGCAGGTGTCCTGGTCCATCTCCGTCTGGGGATCAGAGATGGGCACAGAAGGCTAGTGTCGCGGCTCGTGCCCCTCCCCCGCCTGCGGGTAGGGGTAGAGGGTGGCGCGGGTCAAAGAGAGGTAGGCAAGACCTGAGGGAGGTGATCCAGACAAGGCGTTCTCAACGCTCTCGTCCGGACCGGAGTAAGAATTGAAACATCTACTCGCTTCCCTCGGGGGGCCTGTGTAACATTTATAAGCCCTCATCTTCCCCTCTCTAATTCCTCTGCAACCATTGTACTCCACCTGACCGAGGTTAGGTGAGGACCTAGGAACCTGCGCTTGAAACACATTACAGTCTCTATACTGGACTTATAATGTTTTGGTTAAGTTCTATGTTTCATAGAAAGTACCTTACTGATGGTCCGGACTCGACTCTTTGGACTCCCGGACCTCCGGGACTGGTCTCATGCGCAGGAACCATGGATGGATAAGTACGATCCAGTTCTACGGAAAGACTGGTATTGTTTAACCATTCTGTGCAGTATTTCTGGGAACCTGTCGGTTTTTGTTTCGATTCAGTGCAGTGATGACCTCACTCGTCGATACTAGATCCAGGCTGGGATGAGACCCCTGGATCGTGTGGCCCAGTCGTAGGTCTCTGTGGAGCCTCCTTGGTCAGCAGGTCCCCAGCATTGCAATTCCAGGACCTGCGGGTCTTTGTAAAATATCATTCTGGACAGGGGACACCGCCTTTTGAGGAAAGTGCATGGCTATCTGAGGATATCTATATACTAGCTCAGGGACTGCTCCCCTCTCGGGGGTTTTAAGTAGCATCTCCCTGAGCCCTTGCCTAGCGTGTTCCCCTGCTAGGATTGTGGCTACTGGAGGGCTACTGAAGGGTTCAGGTAGTAGCTAGCATTGCTCCCCTCACCATAGAGGGTCACTTATGAGCATGCCGCGCCCTTCTGAGTGGTTGAGTTCTCTCTCTCATGCTGAGAGTTGAGTTCCCCGCTCTCTGGAGCTGTCACAATATCCTCATGCTCTCCTGGTTGGTCGAGCCAGCATTGCTCCCCTCACCATAGAGGGTCACCTATGAGCATGCCGCTCCCTTCTGAGCGATTGAGTTCCCTCTCATGTCGTTATGAGCACACTGCTACCCTAGAACAGTTTAAATCCATGTTATGGTAAGTGCGCACGCTAAGTCTCTGTGCACTTTCTAAAAATCCACGTTGTGGTAAGATCGCACATCAAGTGTTTTGCGTTCTTTCTAAAATCCTGTACGGTAAGGGTCACGCGCTGCGGCTTCGTGCCTTTTCTTTGAGTTGGTCAGGCCCCGGTTTCGCCTTGGGCCCCACTCTACCTATTTCTCCCTATGCTCTGGGCTTGAAGGACATATTACATCACGAGCGCTGTAATTCAGCGACCTCACGATGAGTAGGCCTCTCTCTGCCTCCCTGTTAGGTTGCTCTCCTTGTCGGTTGAGCTAGCATTGCTCCCCTCACCATAGAGGGTCACCTATGAGCATGCCGCTCCCTTCTGAGCGTCTGAGTCTCTCATGCTGAGAGTTGAGTTCTCCGCTCTCCAGAGCTGTCACAGCAGCTTTATGCTCTCCTTGTCGGTCGAGCTAGCATTGCTCCCCTTTTAGAGGGTCACCTTTGAGCATGCCGCTCCCTTCTGAGCGTCTGATTTCCCTCTCATGCTGAGAGTTAGGTTCTCCGCTCCCCAGAGCTCGGAATCAGCAAACTTCAGGTTGTTAGGCCCCTCTCGGCCTCCCTGTTAAGCTGCTCGCTGTATAATGACAGCCCCTGTGATTCCCTAGAACGGAAAGAAAAATCCATGTTATGGTAAGTGCGCACGCTAGTCTCTGGGCACTTTTCTAAAATCCACATTGTGGTAAGATCGCACATCAAGTGGTTTTGTGTTCTTTCTAAAATCCTGTACGGTAAAGGCTACGCGCTGCGGCTTCGTGCCCTTTCTTTGAGTTGGTAGTCCCCGGTTTCGCCTTGGGCCCACTCTACCTATGTATCATGGTGATACTGACTTGAACAGGGTGTTGCTACCAAGGGTCTGTTGAGACAGTTCCCTCATTGAGCTCATGCAGAGCAAGCGGTAGCCCCTGAGTGACAGGCCAGGACCTAGCTACTATTCTAGGCACTTGGCCGTATCCCCTTAAAGGAATCTTTCTATGATTCTAAGCCTTCGAGCTCTACCCTGGGTCCGGGAGTCCCGGCCCATAACAGGTAAGTTCAGGGTATGCAGCTCGGGTCTTTGGCCGTAGGGGATAATGTCACTGACAGCCGTCTACTGTCCCAGGGGCAACTCCCGTAGCCGGGTAGAGTTGGTACTTAGTGCTCGCCTTTTGTGCTTGGCTTGCACTCCCCTCAGCATGGTGGCGTGGGTATTCCGTTCCCCATAGCGACCCCTAGAGGACGCAGTTCGAAGTTCCCTCGAAAGGGAACGTCTCAGGTTACGTATGTAACCATGGTTCCCTGATAGTAGGGAACGAGACACTGCGTCCTCTAGGCGCGGTGCCATGCTTCGGACGCAAGCTTCAGACGAAGAAGTGGATGACGTATTTTCCCGGCGCCCCTTTTATACTGTGGTTCGCGCCGGTAGTGATGTCATAGGCTGTCACCGGCCAACAAGTGGTGTTTTTGTATGTATGCTTCAGACACGGGTCACACTGATGACGTTCCCCATAGCGACCCCTAGAGGACGCAGTGTCTCGTTCCCTACTCTCAGGGAACCATGGTTACATACGTAACCTGAGACGTTCTCTACTATATAGTAGGGGAAAAGCAGTAGGCGAGCGAATAAGTATGTCCGAATCCTTAGTATTCATAAAAGAGTAGTCGAGAATTACCTGGGTGACGTATTAATTCTCGCGATATTCGGATGTGCGTCTACTTAAAGTGCGTCCAAATATGCCTACTTACCTACTATATAGTAGGGGAAAAGCAGTAGCCGAGCGAATAAGTATGTCCGAAACCTCAGTATTCTTAAAAGAGAAGTCGAGAAGTTCCCGGATGTCCTACTGCTTCTGCCCAGATTCTGAAGTGTTCATCCGATGGACACTTTTCTATCCCAGGAGGCAACGGGAGATCAATAAATCATCATCAAACATGATGGAGAACAGCGATGAGGCTGTTTACAAATGTGAGTATTATAAATCAAAAACACGGTTATATGCGTTAAAATCGCTTTTGTTGAGCTACTGTAGAGTAAACTGTTCAATTGTATATATCAGTATATTTATGATTTTGCTGTAAAAACATGTTTTATTATGTAGCCTATAGTGAACAGGGAGCTCCAGACCTCCAGTAACCACACGCACGTCTCCAAAGTGCATTTAAACCATACATCTTAAAGACGATTACTAAATGTTTATTTAATATGAGACAGGAAAATATTCTAAAAGAATTACAGATGAGCACATCACAACATGAACAGACATCTGAGTGAGTGATGTAACGTTATGTGTGCTGTTATGTAGAATTCACTGTTCAACACTGCTTTAGATTAATGTAAGTAATGTGAATAAATCTACATGGAGTAGCTAACCATAACTTAATTTGTCCATTAGTATTGTTGATAAACTGAGGAGCATTTGTGTTAGATAAAAAGCCAGTGAACACATCAGCAGCTACCTCAACATGTAAATGCAGTATTGATCAGATAAATCACAGAGGTGACTGAATCTTGTCTGGATGTTACAGGGACAGATGAGACACACGTGTGTTTATCCGGTGAAGAGTGACTGATGAAGGAATGCTGCCATCAAAGGCTCTCAGTGAGTATACTACTGACATCAATAAAACATCTTTTAAATCTTAAGTTGTAGTTTATTTTAATTATTGTAATTTCAAACGTAGCTATTACAGCACTTTTCTGATTCTTGATTGCTGTACATTTGATGCAGAGCTTTTGTGGTGGAGCAGGTGACAGCGGCATTTGTGGGGAAAAAAGGAAAACAAAAATATAAAGTAAGAAATAATTTTGTTACTTCTAATACAGAAATCAAATGACATTGTGCTGTTAAAATGACTGCTTTTCTATTGTGTTTGTGCATCTTTGCAGGATCTGAAATGTCTGCCGGCTGCTGTGAGCAGTGAGGATGGAGAAGTCCACAGCAGCATCCTGGAAATGATCCAGTGCCATAGATGAGATGCTCTATCACTCCACCTGCCCTTACTGCCTCAACTGGGCTGGATGTTACTGTGGTCTCTTTATCCTCAGTGAGCCCAGAGCCAGCGAGAGCATCTAGAGAAAGACCAAAAGAAATTGAGGATGTGATTTTGGTCAAGTTTGTCCTGCTGGTTTCTGTTCATACAACATCAGTCGTTTTATCTCGAATGGACTATTGTAATTCTTTATATGCTGGAATTTCCCAGTCCTCTTTTACAAGGCTTCAAATGGTTCAAAACGCTGCAGCCAGATTTTTAACGGGAGTCCGCAAACATCAACATATTACTCCTATTTTAATGGCTCTAAATTGGCTGCCGGTACGTCATAGAGTTGATTTCAAAATATTGATGTTTGTTTTTAAATCTCTAAATGGTCTTGCACCCTCATACCTGTCTGAAATTTTAAATCTGAATACATCAGGCAGGTGTCTACGGTCTACAAACAGTTACTCTCTATCTCAGCCCCGAACATGACTGAAGTCAAGAGGGGGTCGTGCGTTTGCCGTTGTTGGACCTAGGCTCTGGAATAGTCTTCCTTTTTATCTGAGATCCCTGTCCTCTTCACATGAGTTTAAATCAAAGTTAAAATCTTATCTTCTGGCCAGAGCATTTAGCAGTTCTTAATGATGTTTTATGTTTATTATGTTTTACTGCTTTCTTTCTTTTTTAATCTTGTATTTTAGTTTTATACTCTGTAAAGCACAGTGGTCAACTCCTGTTGTGTTTATTTGTGCTATATAAATAAATTAAATGAAATGAAATCAATCAATGAAGCCTGAGTTTCAGAAGCTTCAAAAGCATCATCATATAATGTCATGAAGCTTCTGAAAGTCAGGCTCTATTGACTGATATAGTATGAACAGAAACCAGCAGGACAAACTTGAAAATCACCTTTTGTGTTTGGAAACACACACACACACACACACACACACACACACACACAAGGACTGAACAGCGTGGATGCGAGTAAGTAATGACTGAATTTATATGTTTTTGGTGAACTAACCCTTGAAAGCTCCAAATAGAAATTGTATGAAATATATGTAAGCATTTATATTATAGTAGAACCTTGAAGAAATAATATTTAAGAAACAAGCAGCTTTTAATTGAGCTGCAAAAAACATTTACATTTTAATTTTTCTTTAAATTTACAATTATGCATTTGGCAGACACTTTTATCCGAAGTGACTTATAGTGCTCTTATTACAGGGACCCCAATCCCCTTGGAGCAACCTGGAGTAAAGAGCCCTGCTGAAGGACACACTGATGGTGACGACTGCAGAGATCGATCCAGCAACCTTCTGCTTACCAGTTCACTACACCACAAAAGTAATGAAGCTATATCAAAAATTAGCTTGTAATTGTAAACATATTAAATGAAATTTGGCAAGAAATGGAATGCTGACAACATGAGATGTATTTTTTTTTACTCTGTGTAATTGTTTTACAGGTAGTTGTCCTCATGGAGAGCACGCAAACAGATGTTTGGAGCAGACACAGCAGGAGCCAGATTGTCCCACACATGTTCTCCTGCTCTTGATTCAAGATTGTGTGGTTCAGGGGCATCATCATGGTCTTCCTCATCCTCTCTGTGTACTCAGGCAATGATAGCCTCGATGTCTGTTTCCCATCCATGATCAGATTCAGTCTGACTGCAGCAGTGAGAGATGTGATGGACAGCAGAGACAGGTGAAGGTGGACACGGTGGTCAGCTGCTTCATCAGAATAAAGCTGCAGAACTGGCACAGCTGTGTTGAGATGGCAGTAGGATGTGGGTTCACTGCATGTAAATACTTGATTGTTAGAACAATATGTTTGAATAAAGCTTTGTTTTATGTGTTGTTGACTTGTTTATTTATTGTCATGGTTACTTTTATTTACATTTTACTCATTTGTTCATGTTTCCTGTTGTTGTCAGTAAATAAAATATAATTGTTTCATTAACATATGTGTAGTCATGCATAGCTATGGCATATGAAAAAGATAATTACATTTTGCTTGTTTTACTAAAAAGTAGAATTAATTATTGGTCAGCATTTATCATTATTATTGTTCAGAAGTGTTGGGCTACCAATGCATTCTGAGGAAAACTTAATTTCTAAGTAGTAATACTTACATTTTTCGAGTGTAAAATCAACAGTCTTCTCCAAAGGTAAGATCTTTGAGTAGCTGATCGACGTCTCCTTTGTGCAGATATTACAAACATGGAGGAAAACTTTACGAGGTAGGGTTGTGGATTTATTGATGCTATGAGGTGTTTGTGCGCCTGTCGCTCTTATTTTCTTTTTATTATTTATTATTATTACTGCAGAACATACAAGCTCAGTGAAAGATGGTAGTATCTTTAACAATGAACAATCATAATGACAAAAAAACAACAGAAAACATAACTATAATGGGTTTGCATATACTATGAGATTATATACACGGGAAAAAAAGATTAAATAACTTTGAATAATCATACAATTCATATAAACATTATGCATTAAAATTGCATTTGTTTTTGTTATTTATAAGCCTCAGGGATGAAACGAGAGAGACATTCAACAAGAAAAATAAGAAAACAAAGGAGTTTTAAGCCAGTTTTGCGTGTGGGTGAACAATTTTGCACATAAAATTAAGAAAATAACATTTAAGAGATAACGATTTTAGTTTTTCGTAATAAAAAATAATATCTTTAAGGATTAAACTGTGGGTTATATTAGTACAGTTAAAAATATAAAAACTTAAATCAACCCAAAATGTATTGGTTATACTACAATCATAAGGGCAGCTGTTTCTTCAACAAGACCACAAAATGAGCAAATTTCATCAACGTCAAAATATTTACAGATAGATGAATTAAGCCTGTCGCTCATAACTTTTAAGTTTGTTTTTGCGCTTGTTATAACGTCATAGATCACATGATAACGTATACATGGCGGATCGCATTCATACTCAACGAGATTTGGCTGAAAAGTACGTACTCTTTTAGCGCTCGTTAAGTAAGTACTTATTGAAATTAAGTACCTACTCATTGAGTAGGCGGTTTCGGATGCAGCCTTTCACACCACACAGTCAGTTACAGATCACACAAGGACTGCATTTCCCATCATCCACTGCACCAACACAGCTGTTTGCACTGATCACGCACACACCTGAGAACAATCTCACATCACCATCACCCAATCACACACACTATATAAACTCTGGACTTTCTCTTACTCTCTGCCGAGTATTGTTTAGCCTAGTTACTTACCAAGTGTTCCCAAGTTTCCTAGTTAGATTCCCCGTGTTCTGATTCCTGCCCGTACTCCTGGATTATTCTCTCTGCCTAGCCCTCTGGATATCGTATGCTGATCGTCGACCCACGCTTGCTCTACGGACTGCTCTGTGTTTTGCCCCTGCCATACCTGTTTACTGATTACTGACCCTGCCTTAATATGACCATGTTTTATAATAAAGCTTTGCGAATGGATCCTCTCGTCTCACGTCTCGTCAACCCCATAACACATACATTTAATAAAGTTAGAGGCATTACAAAGGTTAAAAAAAAAACTTTAAGGAGTCAAATATTGCCTTATAATAAGAAGGTTCATTTCTGTCAATGATCAGAAGGTGCTCCTAATTTTTTATTTTAAGTAGGAGCACAAGTGCTCCTTAAAGAAATGTAAGCATAGAGCCCTTGCTTACATTTCTTTTCAGGAGCCTTGTTACCTTTTAAAAACTAATTGCAAACGTTTATGCAAAGTGTAAACTATTAAATATAAAATCAAATACTAAATAAGAAGTGTTTTGAGGGCTTAGATAAACAGGACAATTAAAGACAATTTCTAATCATTCTGATTTTTTATTAAATCATTCTTTCATTTCACTAATCAATCACAAATTTTCACTAATTTTTTTTTTATTAAACACAAGGGGTCATTAATTATGCTTACATTATAACGTGCAAATTCACACACAACATGATTTTAATTTGGCCAGAATTGCAGGTGCCTGTCTTACCGTCCAAGAAGGTTTAGAGAAAATGTAATAAATTTAATGTTATTATAGATTATATCCGAAATGTCATCTAAAATTACCATTCCCCCCCCCCCCCAAGCTAGAGGCCCCCCAGTGAATTTTGGCCATTTAAAAAAAATGAAGACTTGCTTCGTCCAGAGTATTTGAACAAATCTCTTGAATGATTCAGACATCAAATACATTCTTGTCTAATCTCTGTCTGCCCTGAAGTTTATAGCCTGCCTTGATATCTCTCTCTCTCTCATCAGTATCATAGTATAATACTAGTTACCTAGCTGGCGACTACTTTCAGGCGCTGCGTCATATCATTGTGCCTGCTGCACCCATGGTACGGCAGCAAATTTCCTTGATTATTACGCCAAAATGAGAGTATAGTTCCTAGCCATATCGGCCGAGAAAATCGCAGCTTTTAATTTTCAGTCCAGCATAAATAGGAAAAATATCAAAACTCTTTTGTCATTTTTGAGCGCAATGCTAATGGTCTAATCAGATTCAATCATCTATGCTAAGCTACGCTAAAAGTGCTACCGCCAGACCCGGAGATTGGCTGAATGGATTCAAAAACAGTAAAACTCAACTGTTTAACTCTTGGGGAGTTGTAAAATGAGCCTATTTTCAAAAAAAGTGGAGTGTTCCTTTAACATCAGCATTGCGTGACAACGAGTATAGTGTGTATTAGCGTGTAGATTTCAATTTCTGTACAGTCTAATCTAATTGTCATGCCATTCGAATTTCATTTTAAGAAATTATTTTAACCCAAAAAGCTAATTATTCTTCCTTCGAACTGGTTTTCTTTAAAATGCAAATCTTGTGTAATCCCAGGCTATCTGTAATCAGAAGCACATTTAAAGCTGGAATATAATTTAATTTAATTCACATCTGTTTCATAAACACATAATCCTTTCTGGATTACAATCCACCATCAAAATGATACATTTAATTATTCTAGCTGCTGTGAGAAAAGGCTATAAACGATCCACCACCTGCAGGATCCTCACATGCGATAGATAGTAGCCGGGACAACTTCTTTATGTTTACAGACGTGACGTAATGACCAGTGTTGGGCAGTACCTAATTACTAGTAATTTAGTTACTGTAATAATATTACTTTTTGCAGTAACTAGTAGTGTAACTAATTACTAATAAGATTTCAGTAATAATATTACAGTTACCATCCATAAAACAGCTTAGTTACTTTTGATGCCTCGACCCGCTGATTTAAAATCTTAACAAACAAATAATTCCTAGATTTATTTTCATAATTTGCATGTGATGTCTCCAGTGCAGCAGGCGAGCTTGGAATATAGAAAAGCTTACATTCAGCAGATAGAAATATTGCATTATATTGGTTTTGTCAGGAAAAAAGATGATCTGAACACTGTTGTGTATTACTTTACTCTGGCATTACATCCCTCTGATCAGCATGTGCTACATTATATTACTATAATTAAAAATATTTTTGGAAAATTAAACAGTTTCTTACAAACTTATGTGATTTGATAAAATACATAACGAAATATAATCGTATATGGGTAACGGAAAAATTACTTCAAGCTACACATGACAGTTAATGAGATTAATACAACACTTCTACTTGAATGTCACTATTAATCACTATTGAGTGTTTGTAATAACTTCTGATCGCGATCCAATGTCGATTTTGGTCAAATGATGAGGAAAAAATATGTTATTAGTAACATTTATGTGGAAGATACATAGTTACAACTTCTGTGCGGCGTGAAGAAACAATGTAACTAGTAGTGTAACTAATTACTGTTGCCAGAAAGTAATAAGTAAAGTAACAATATTACTTTTGAAAGGAGTAACTAGTAATGAGTAATATTACATTTTTTGAGTAACTAGCCCAACACTGGTAATGACGCAGTGCTATGCTCAAATTTCCTGCAAAAACCTACCCGTACCACTCAAATTAGAAAACATTATTATAAGCCAACCGATGTGAATCGGGCTAAAGTAAGGCGATAGTTTTGAACACTGGCTGGTTATGTACTTGCTCAAATATTGATTTCGGATCATTTTTAACCAAAAAAAGTTACGGACTGCAGCTTTAAATTTAAATATTTTTGTTCACAAGACAAAAAGGCCAAGATACACATGGAATGTTTAGAATCAAGTTTCAGGCTGAGGGGCAGCTTCCTCTGGTTTTGTTGAGTTAGAGGTCGTCTTTAAAGCCATATCCTCTTTGCGTTCTTTTGCCATATCTTGCGATCTATAGGATGAAACCAAAGAAAAAAATGATTGAACTTGGTTGAGTACATCATAATATTTTAATCTCTTAGACAACACTTCATGTAACATTTTCCAAGACTAGATAATGTTTTCTATTACAAGTAGAGTGTGTGTATATACTAGTCAACATTTGAAGTGGATCAAAACCTAAAACCAAAATGCACTCTTGTCTTAGGACAACTTGGATTAACTTTTTTTGATCCACTTCAAATGTTGACTACTGTATATATATATATATATATATATATATATATACACACACACACATACAGTTGCAGACAAAATTATTAGCCCCTATTAAATATTTCACTATTTTTCAAATAAATCCCAAGTGAAAGAAGATTTTAAGATTTTTTTCAACACAGCATTTCTAAACATAATAGTTCATTTAGGAAGTAAGGAGTGTTTGTAATACAAATAGAAACAAAATTATAACCAAGAATAAAAAAATCTAAAAAATTATTAGTTAATAGTCAATGGTGTATCCCTTTTGCTTGATAACAGCCTTTAGTCGATTGTTGTAGCTCTCAACAAGTTTCAGGCATGTCTCCTGAGGAGTCGCAGCCCATTCTTCCTTAGCAAATCTCTCAAGCTCCTCCAGATTTGTTGGTCTCCTAGCATGGACTCTGGTCTTCAGTGAGCCCCACAGATTTTCTATTGGATTCAAGTCTGGGCTTTGTGCAGGCCAGTTAAGTATGTCCACTTTGCTCATTTGAAGGTAGTTCTTCACTAGAAGTGAGGTATGCTTTGAGTCGTTATCATGCTGGAAGCCAAAATGTCAACCCAAACCATGCTTTGTTGCAGATTGCCCGAGGTTGTCTTTCAAATTCTTCTCATAGTCTTCCTTTTTCATGATTCCTTCGACCCTGACAAGATTCCCTGGCAGTTCTAAACGCACTGAAAAATCCCAACAGCATTATACTCCCACCGCCATGTTTTACTGTGGGAACAGTGTTCTTTGGGTTGAGAGCCCCTTCCTTCTTTCTCTCCAAACACGGGCAACATTTCTATGGCCAAATAACTTTAGTTTTGTCTCATCTGACCAAAGGACACGTTTCTCCAGGTTGTCCTTCAAACTTCAGTCTAGCTTGGAGGTTTTTTTGGTCAGTTTTTTTTTTTTGGGTGATAATACTTCTCACGGCAGTTCTTGATACTTGAAAATGCTTTTATAAATGTGTATATGCTTCTCCTGCTTTGTGAGTATTAACAATTATTTTTCTTCAGTCTAAACTAATTTATTTTGTCTTTGCCATGATGACAGTACATATTATTTTACTAGTTGTTTTTCAAGATACTAATCCTCAGTTTACAGCACAATTTAAAGGCTTAGAGGATTATTTAGATTCATTAGGCAAGTTAGGTTAGTTAGGCAAGGCATTGGACAACAGTGATTTGTTCTGTAGCCAATCAAACAGATAATTTCTTATGGGGGCTAATAATATTGACCTTAGCAGTTGTTGTTTTTTTATAATAATTTTATTCCAGGCAAACTGAAATAAATAAGTCTTTCTCCAGATGAAAAATATAATAAGAAATAAACATACAATAAGAAATACTGTGTTAAAATTCCCTTGCTCTGTTAAACATCACTTGGGAAATATCTGAAAAAGAATTGAAATTTCATAGGGGACTAATCATTTTGTCTTCAACTGTATAGATATACACACAAACACACACACAAAAGTTTGAAAACATTCTGATTTTTACTTTTTTTCAAGTCTCTCATGGACATAAAGGCTGCATTATGTGCTCAAAAATACAGTAAAAACACTATAAAACAGATTCATAATTTTAAATAAATAAAGTTTTCTATATGAATATATTTTGTAATTGTAATGTATTCCGGTGATGCAACGTTGAATTTTCAGCATCATTACTCCAGTCTTCAGTGTCACACGAACCTTTATAAAACCATTATATACTACCATTCAAATGTTTGGGGCATGTGTGAGTGTGTGAGTGTTTAATAGAAATTTCTTTTAAAAACATGCATTAAATTGATCAAAAGTGTCAGTAAAACCATTTATAATGTTGCAAAGGATTCCATTTCACATAAATGCCATTCTTTTGAACTTTTCTAGAATCCTGAAAAAAAAGTTTCCACAAAATATTAAGCAGCAAAAACTGTTTTTAACATTGATATTAATAAGAACCATTACTAATAATTGAGCACCAATAATAACTAAGCAAATCAGCATATAATGATTTCTTAAAGATCATGTAACATTGAGGACTGGAGTAATGACTGCTAAAAATTCAGCGTTACATCACAGGAATAAATTATATTTTAAAATATATTACAATAGAAAACAGTTGTTTTAAACTGTAATACTATTTCACAATATTAGTGTTTTTATTGTGTTTATTTTTTAACTTGTGAGCATAAGAGGCCTTATTAAAACATTTAAAAATCATAATGTTTCCAAACTTTTGTTACTTTATATTAACCTTAATTGATTATTAAGGGTGGGAAGTGGGCTTAATGGACAGACAATTTAATGGATTATTAAGGATGGGGGGAAAACCCTTTTAAAATCATTTTAAAAGTGGCTCAGAAAAGGTTTCTTTTGAGAAAATCTCCAGCATCATTTTGTAGATTCTACTTAGTCTGATATTTTATATCTAATTGAATAAAATTCAGACATTAAGTGTGGTTTATGTATCCAAAAACTTTGTATATTATCAACGTAATCTCGAGTATTATTAGGTATTGTACGTCAAATCTGGTTCTGCCATACGTACATTTACTTTACGTTTGCATAAACTATTCCACCAAATTGCGCATTGCCCTTTCTCCCATTCATAAGTAATATGACTGCATCGTCTTTGTATATCTAAAGTCTTTGGAAATGGCCATAGCCTTTTAAAGTATACTCCATTGATAGCAACACAAACGCAGGCGTTTAACATGTGCACTAGCAGATGTCATCCTTGTCCAGTGTCTGTTTAGGTAACCAGATTTCTGAAATGGAAAACGGTGTCATTTCCTTGTTCAGAGTTCAAAATATCATTGAAATCTCAATTATGACTATCTATGAATTTAAAAAAGGGGGGACAATATATTTTTGTATGTTTTTAGTTTTTTATTGTTGTGGGATCTATAGAGGCCTACTAATATAATAATGATGTTTGCAGATCAAACTTACCATAGTTTTAATACAATTCACCAAAAATCACACTGCACAATAGTAAATAGTAATTATTGCAAATAAATATTATTAAAATGTTCTACATTTAACTTTTGGAAATGGATCCCTATTAGGCTTATTATTTAGCATTTTAGGCTCGTTTTGAGTACAAAGTATATACTTTTTGCACGTGTAATTAATTAATTAATTTAATTTATTTAGAAATAATTTCTATATATAGTTTATTAAAAATATTATGTACAGACAAGCAGACGAGCCTAGGACGCAGTGTGTTGAATCAAAGACTATAATACCCAAGAAGTGTCACTCGTATTTGAATGGGGAGAAATGCAACACATGCTGCAGTCACGCCATGTCGTATACCGTAATTCCGAGATGACAACACGTGATGTTCAACCAAAGACTTTAGAAATATTGAAAGGGACTTTGGTTCAACTCGGTACTGTCCACGTCCTCGGACTGGGGATTATCCATTTCTATAGCGACAGTCAACAAAATTAACCCGCGTCAAAGAATGTTACTGGCAGCTGAAAAACACGATAAATGTGTTATTGCTAACCTAAATAAACAACAACAAAAAATAATAACAGTATGAACACTTACATAATATGTTTTTATATTATAGTACATTATCAAAATATGTATCTATTTTCACCTTTTTTTAGAGCAGTACTAGATTTCCTTGAAAGCGCCGCCATTTTTCTCTGGTTCCACATGAGGTGCAGCGGTCACATGCCCGAGAGGTGTTTCAAAGATAATCGCTGAGTGAAATTACTTGCCTTAAAGGGACTTTGGTTGAATTGCACATAAAAAAAATATTAGAAAATCATTATAAATAAATCATGTAACATAGCTTAATGGATGGAGACAGTGACATTAGTTATGTTTTAATAATGAGTAGCAGCCTATACTGAGTTTGGGCTTTATAATCATCTTATGATTTATGAGTCATTAAAGTCCAGGTGAACCAGAAGTTCCTGCCGACTTTATTTCAGTGTAGTGATGTATTTCCAGCAGAAACTGAATATTGAATAGAGGGCAGGGTTTTATTTTAGCGCTCCTCCTCCCTGTCTCTCACTCATAGAAACCTAAGGGTCGGAGGGGTGTGTTTAAGGATATTCTGCCCAAGCCGTAAAACTGACATCATCAAAAAATGAATGCCATTCCAGAGCGGAAGCAAATGTTCAGATTTTGATTAAAGATTAACAAGACAAACAATTTTGTTTTCGGCGGATTAACTTGCACGGCTTAATTATTAACATCAAGACTAGCAATGTGCGATAGTAATGTAAATATAGTCCATTTTGATTTCATGCTGACTTTAAGCATTTTGCGGTATGGAAAATACTATACATACACATATAATACATTTTATTATAAACTGTATATCAAATTTGGTCCTTTAATCTTATGCATTAAGCCATATTATGTTAATGGTTTTCTATACGGGAGGAAAATGCTTTACGAGAGACTTAGCGCACTGCATTCATATTCTGCTGTTCTGTGGACACGGATTTGCAGGTCTTTCTCTCCTACATGTGATTTACAGGACCCTGTACATAATTAAGTTTTAATCGTTTAACCACCAGCCACAGCGTCTTGTGTCCATTGCCAACACGCATTTGTGTCGATTGAAAGCAGTGATGGGAAAAACGGCGTTATAAATAAACGGCGTTACTAATGGCGTTATTGTTTTCAGTAACGAGTAATCAAACTAATTACTGTTTCCCCCGTTACAACGCCGTTACTGACAATAAAATGCGGCGTTACTATAATTTATTATAATATTAAATTATCATTTTATTTTTCAATTCATCTGAATGGATGCGCAGTGTAGCTGTATTTGACGTACCGTAAACTGTAGTGTGAAGCGCACGGCTCGCCGTAGCTTTGTCTCTCTCTCACACACACACAGCGCAAAGAAAGATACAGAGCGAGAGTCTTTCATAACATGCAGAATTGACGCGCTACATGTAAACGATATTCTTTGTTGTGTTTTCCTGTCAAAATAACGGAGCTCCTTTGGAATTCTTCAGCTTTTAAGAACTGCCATGTTCTTCGTGGGCGGAGCTATTGCGCAAACGGCAATCTCATTGGCTGGTGCTCACCTATTATCATCCCTGTTTTGATTTCAGTGAATCAATTAGAGCGAACCCATACAACGTGATTAATATTCATGAACCCAGCAGCTCCTTTATCCTTAGTGCTTTACATTGTTATTATTAGTGGTATAATTCGTAGTAGTTTTTTTATCTTATCAATCCCCCCCACCCCTTTTATAGAAACACTAAATGACAAACAATATCTTAAACACCACCACTCAGTTCACTCCTAAGTTCAGTCAACATGACAAATATGAATTCATACTTGGTTATTCAAATTACTAAAGTTCTATCATCATATAATGCTAAATTATCATAATGTCATATTATAATGCTTGACTAACTGATGCTAAGTGTCAGTAGATAAATAGTGTCGATTAATGTACAATGTTTTAACATATTTAATATTGGGGCATCCAAGTTATTTGACATTTGAATTTTTTTTTTTTAAAGTAATGCAATAGTTACTTTCCCTGGTAATTAGTTACTTTTATAATGATGTAACTCAGTTACTAACTCAGTTACTATTTGTTAGAAGTAACTAGTAACTATAACTAATTACTTTTTTAAAGTAACGTGCCCAACACTGATTGCAAGTGACACTGTAAATTTGTTTCTTTTTTCCCCCTTGACTTTACCACCTGGCTACTGTTGTAACATGTTTAGAGATTCAATAAAAATACATTTAAAAAAAGACTGCAAGTGACGTCACTTGTGGAAATGCAGTTGACAGCGCATGTTGAGAGATAAAAAAAAATTCAATAAAAGACTGCAAGTGACATCACTTGTGGAAATGCAGTTGACAGCGCATGCATGTGCATGTCTGCAGCCAGACTCTGTTGGGTGCTATCTCTCCAGAAATTATGAACAATTAACAAAAACATCAGTTTGCACTCATTTAAACTAGGACTGCGGGTGTCTCTTAACTCCTAACACACCACATGTCAACACGCGTGTCTGTTGTTGTTGTTCTGTCTTTACTTTTTCTTTTTCTGCCTGGGCAAGTGTTGCCACTTTGTGGATCGCATATACACATACAGTGAGCTTACCAATTGTTCTTTGGTTTTCATGAGAAAAAATATATTTCCTGACTTTAAGTGATTTGAATAATTTAACATTAGTGTATGACTGATTTTAGGGGTTACTGAGGTTAAGGGTTTAAAGCTTGGGGTTAGAGGTCATGAATGGTCATTAAAAAAAGTTGACCTGGGCTGGGGAGCAGGTCGGATACTTGGCAAGACATCCCAGCTGGACGTTAAGCTGTCATGTGACGAAGAGAAACAATCACAAATCAATCACAAACAAACATGATCATAGTATGGTATGATTAAGAAGACAATATATACAGTATTACATACAGTACAAGACAATCAACATTGTAATAATTAAGTTCCTAATTCATGAATTCCAAATCAGATTTTTATTTATTTTATTATTATTTATTTATTTATTTTACCACAGAGTTAGCAGAAAACATTAATATTGGGCAGTTATATTTTTACCATTTTTTAATTGATTTAGTTACAAATAATTTTTCTAATAACTACAAATGCATTAGGCAGAATGTGTACAACTGGAGTGTAAACTGTATTTGGGCATATTGTTCTCTGTCGATTATTTTAACTTTGCTTGTTTTATAAGAAGCCTGTAATTTGTGTAGTTTTTATTATGTATTGCCTAATGCTTTTACATTACTGATGTAATTATTTGTGTTTATATTTATGTATTCCTGATTGCCCCCCGACAATACAAGACATGGCAAGACAATGTTCTTCAGTACTGTATTTTTCAAGAAGACAATACTCTTGCCAGCTTGCATTAGAAAACACTCTGGTTACTCTGCACTGAAGCCTGATTTGCTCACATTTGTGTAGCTGCACAAACCAATGGCGCTCTGGTTTGCTGAAGAAGGGGTCTGCCCAGAAGGGGCAGAGCTGACCTCTATCTAAGTTGGCTCGCAGCGCCATTTCATCAGAATCATTCCACTGAAGCGACAGTCATCAAATCACGTGCAGCTTATAGCATGGTCAGTGACAACGCTCATTCCCTTATTTCAGGGAACCGTAGTTACGTCTGTAACTGGAGCATTCCCTTCCAAACATTCTCTCACATTGTGTATGGGAAATACATCCAATCACGCCATGCTATGAGCAGATACAGAACGACCTGCTCTGCGAGCTCAGTCTTGGAGCACTTAGTTAAGGGCCCCTGAAGAACATGAGCTAACTAAGCCCCAAGCATAGCTGAGGGCTATCAACAAAACCATTTTCACGCTTAGGGAGAAATAGGCAGATTAAGCAGACAAAACCCTGCAAGGCACGTCTAGATTAAAGACTAGACTAAACGTCTAGATTATAGATTCTGGCAAATGTGGATGGTGACGACCAGCTGGCAGCTGGCAGCCGCACAGATCTCACCAGTAGAGATCCCACTGGACCACGGCCAAGAGGAGGCCATTCCTCTGGTGGAGTGGGCCCTCACACCTATGGGACATTGCAAGCCTTCCGAGGCATAAGACAAGGTTATGGCATCAACTATCCAGCGAGAAAGTCAAGTCAAGTCAAGTCACTATTATCTGTATAGCGCTTTTAACAATGCAAATGGTGTCAAAGCAGCTTTACATCAGCTTGATATAAAGCTAGGTGGCTTTACATCAGCTTTACAGTATTTAGACAGGGAAATAGTGTGTCGAAATAGTGTCATTCTCCTCTGGCCAGACAAAATCAGCAGTTTAAATCTAGGCTACAGCAGAGTCAGATTGTGCAAAGGACTCATCTGGTTCCTGTGGTCTTGTCCCAATGGCCGTCTGGGTGACAGGGTCTTCACTGGGGATCAGTCTTTGGGGCTCATCTAGTTGTCCTGGTCTCCGCTGGTGTTCAGGGCTGTAGAGGTCATCTCTAGGTGCTGATCCACCATCTGATCTGGATACGGACTGGATCCGTGTGGCTGCAGTGACCATCTGATCTGGATACAGTCTGGATCTGGATGCTACGGTAACCTCAGAATAAGAAAGAAACAGACTAATTTTAGCATAGATGCCATTCTTCTAACAATGTAACAAGTACATTGGGTGTTTTGGGAAGTGTTCCCGGTTCCGGTTGACCTAATTAATGCAGCCTAACAATCCTTTAACGGATTTGAATTATAGAAATGCGATAGTGTATTATGTGTAAGCCATGTTAGAGAAATGGGTCTTTAATCTAGATTTAAACTGACAGAGTGTGTCTGCTTCCCGAACAGTATTAGGCAGATTGTTCCAGAGTTTGGGCGCTAAATAGGAAAACGATCTCCCACCCGCAGTTGATTTTGATATTCTAGGTATTATCAAAGGCCAGAGTTTTGAGATCGCACCAGACGTGAAGGACTATAGTGTGATAAGAGCTCACTCAATACTGAGGTGCCAAACCATTCAGGGCCTTATAGGTAATTAGCAAGATCTTAAAATGTATACCATGTTTAATAGGGAGCCAGTGCAGCGTTGACAGAACCGGGCTAATGTGGTCATACATCCTGGTTCTAGTAAGAACTCTAGCTGCTGCACTTTGAACCAGCTGGAGTTTGTTTATTAAACGTGCAGAGCAACCACCCAATAAAGAATTACAATAATCTAGCCTCGAGGTCTTGAACGCATTAATTAATGTTTCTGCATTTGACATTGAGAGCATAGGTCGTAATTTAGATATAATTTTAAGATGGAAAAATGCAGTTTTACAAATGCTAGAAACGTGTTTTTCGAAGGAAAGATTGCTATCAAAAAGTATGCCTAGGTTCTTAACTGATGACGAAGAATTTACAGAGCAGCCATCAAGTATTAGACAGTGATCTACAACCCCAAATCAGAAAAAGTTGGGACAGTATGGAAAACGCAAATAAAAAAAAGATAGTGATTTCTAAATTTACTTTGACTTGTATTTCATTGCAGACAATATGAACACAAAATATTTCATGTTTTGTCTTGTCAACTTCATGTCATTTGTAAATATACATCCTTTCCTGTCATTCAGACCTGCAACACATTCCAAAAAAAATTGGGACAGGAGCAATTTAGGGCTAGAAATTAGGTAAATTGGTTAAATAATGATGTGATTTGAAACAGTTGATGTCAACAGGTGATTGTAATTATGATTTGGTACAAAAGCAGCATCCAAGAAAGGTCTAGTCCTTTAGGAGCAAATATGGGCCGAGGATCGCCAGTTTGCGAACAAATACGTGAGAAAATTATTGAAATGTTTAAAAACAATGTTCCTCAAAGAAAGATAGGAAGAGATTTGGATATTTCACCTTCAACAGTGCATAACATAATTAAAAGATTCAAGGAATCTGGAGGAATTTCAGTGCGTAAAGGACAAGGGCGCAAGCCTAAGCTGAACAACCGTGATCTCCGATCCCTCAGGCGGCACTGCACCAAGAATCGTCATTCATCTATAAGCGATATCACCACATGGGCTCAGGACTACTTTGGCAAACCTTTGTCAAGTACCACAATACGTAGTTACATCCACAAATGCCAGTTAAAACTGTACTGTGCCAAAAGGAAGTCCTATGTTAACAGTGTCCAGAAGCGCCGTCGACTTCTCTGGGCTCGGAGGCATCTGGGATGGACCATCACACAGTGGAAACGTGTACTGTGGTCAGATGAATCAGTATTTCAGGTATTTTTTGGGAGGAATGGACGCCGTGTGCTCCGGACCAAAGAAGAAAAGGATCATCCAGACTGTTACCAGCAACAAGTCCAAAAGCCAGGGTCTGTCATGGTATGGGGTTGTGTCAGTGCCCTTGGCAAAGGTAACTTGCACTTCTGTGATGGCACCATTAATGCTGAAAAGTACATAGAGATTTTGGAGCACAATATGCTGCCTTCAAGAAGACATCTTTTCCAGGGATGTCCATGCATATTTCAACAAGACAATGCAAAACCACATTCTGCACACATTACAAAGACCTGGCTGCGGAGGAAGAGGGTACGGGTACTTGACTGGCCTGCCTGCAGTCCCGACCTGTCTCCAATAGAGAATGTGTGGCGCATTTTGAAGCGCAAAACAACAACGAAGACCCCGTACTGTTGCCCACCTTAAGACTTGTTTGCAGGAAGAATGGGACAAAATTACACCTGAAACACTTCATCACTTGGTGTCTTCAGTCCCTAAACGTCTTTTAAGTGTTGTGAAAAGGAATGGCAACATTACAAAGTGGTAAATGCTTTACTGTCCCAACTTTTTTTGGAATGTGTTGCAGGTCTGAATGACAGGAAAGGATGTATATTTACAAATGACATGAAGTTGACCAGACAAAACATGAAATATTTTGTGGTCATATTGTCTGCAATGAAATACAAGTCAAAGTAAATTTAGAAATCACTACTTTCTTTTTTTATTTGCGTTTTCCATACTGTCCCAACTTTTTCTGATTTGGGGTTGTAGATTATTACATGCAAAAGTTTTTGGTCCAATAATTAACACCTCTGTTTTTTTCAGAATTTAGCAGTAAGAAATTGCTAGTCATCCAGTTTTTGATATCAACTATACATTCCGTTAGTTTTGCAAATTGGTATGTTTCATCCGCTCACCAAGAAATATAGAGCTGAGTATCATCCACATAACAGTGAAAGCTAACACCATGTTTCCTAATGATATCTCCCAAGGGTAACATGTAAAGCATGAAAAGTAAGGGGCCTAGTACTGAGCCTTGAGGTACTCCATACTGCACTTGTGATTGGTATGATACCTCTTCATTTACTGCCACGAATTGATGGCGGTCAGATAAGTATGATTTGAACCATGCCAGTGCACTTCCTCTAATGCCAACATAATTTTCTAGTCTATTTAAAAGAATGTTGTGGTCAATCGTGTCAAACGCGGCGCTAAGATCCAGTAGCACTAACAGAGAGATACAACCACGATCAGATGATAAGAGTAGGTCGTTTGTAACTCTAATGAGAGCAGTCTCAGTACTATGATATGGTCTAAAACCTGACTGGAAATCCTCACATATAGCAGTTTTCTCTAAGAAGGAACATAGTTGTGATGATTCTACCTCTTCTAATATATTTGACAGAAAAGGGAGATTCGAGATCGGTCTGTAATTAATTAATTTTTTGGGGTCAAGTTGTGGTTTTTTAATGAGAGGCTAAATAACAGCCAGTTTGAAGGTTTTTGGGACATATCCTAATGACAATGATGAGTTAATAATATTCAGAAGAGGATCTATTACTTCTGGAAGCACCTCATTTAGGAGCTTAGATGGAACAGGGTCTAACATACAGGTTGTTGGTTTAGATGATTTAACAAGTTTATACAATTCTTCATTTCCAATAGAAGAGAATGAGTGGAATTGTTCCTCAGGGTATCTATAGCGTACTATCTGATGCGATACTCTAATAGTTTCGATCTTGGAAGTAAAGTAGTTCATATAGTCATTACTACTGTGCTGTTGGTTAATGTTTGCACCTGCTGATGTTATATATTTTTGTTAATTTAGCCACTGTATTGAATAAATACTTGGGGTTGTGTTTGTTTTCTTCTAAAAGAGACGTAAAGTAAGCAGATCTAGCAGTTTTTAAGGCTTTCCTGTAGGAGAGAGTATTTTCCCGCCAAGCAATACGAAATACCTCTAATTTTATTTTTCTCCAGCTGCGCTTCATTTTCTGGGCTGCTCTCTTTAGGGCCCGAGTGTGCTCATTATAGAGCCCATGGTGTTGGACTCTATTCCTTAATCTTCCTTAAGTGTAAAGGAGCAACCGTATCTAAAGTGCTAGAAATGAGAGAGTCCATAGTTACATCATCAAGTTGTTCTGAGCTATTGGATATGCTGAGGAACTGAGATAAGTCAGGAAGATTATTCATAAAGCAGTCTTTTGTGGTCGAGGTGATGGTTCTACCATATTTGTAACAAGGAGTTGGCTTTACAGCTTTAGCTATATGGAATATATCATGTTTGTAACAGTAATCTTGGGCGGTAGACTCGTTTAAAGTAAAGCACATCTAGTTTATGGTCAGTGATCATATAATTTACAAAAAGTGCTTTTGTAGAAAGGGATCTAATATTCAATAAGCCAAGCTTTATAATTTGTTTATCTGTATTAAATCTGTTTTTTATTTGTTGAACATCAATTAAATTGTTACTCTTACTTTGGTTTGGACATTTTCTGTATTTTCTAGTTCTGGGAACAGACACGGTCTCTATAGTGTGATATCTAGGTGAAAGAGTCTCTATGTGCTGAGAATTAACTGACTTCTGTGACGTGAGGCGGCTAGCAGACGATCGGTTTAGCCAGTCTGTCTGCTTCCTGACCTGGGCTCCAGTTAGTCAAGTATGAACTCTAAGACTATGTGTCATATAGTGTTGTCACGGTACCAAAATTTCAGTATTCGGTACCAATACCAGTGAAAATCCACGGTTCTCGGTACCAATTTCGGTACCAAAGCAAAACACAAAAATATGCTAATTAAAAAACACATTTTTATTAATAAAGTTAAACAAAAATAAACTGCACAAAAACCAATGCCATTCTTTATGCTTATTTAAAATTATTTAAAGTTTTTCCACAAGTAATAAAAGTATGAAAAAAAGTAAACAAGTTCCACCCAAAAGTTTTTGTCATATTTCTGCTGCCGCTGAAAAACAACTGTAAACTGTTGTCTGTTTTAGGGTTTGCTGGTGCTTCATGATCTTCCTGCAGCTGTAAAAGGAAAATATAATATAAGTAAAGCAGTGGGCTGAGTCTGACCAAATGCAACATTAGATCATTGACTCCAGCTAAAATATAACATTTCAGTAAATAAAAAACCTCAGCGTTTATAATAAATTTAGATAAGATTGCATATATTTTAAGACAAGTGTATATCAAATAGAATGAAACTGTAGTATTAAAAACACTTTACAATAAGATTCCATTTTTTAGATAACATGACCTATCAAATAAACAATAGTTATATACTGCAATTCTTCTTCTTAGGGTTAATTTAAAAATTTACAAATACATAAAATCAATCAATCAATCAAAGTTTAATCTGTTAAAAATATTTAATGCACAATGAACAAACATGAATGATCAAGTGTTTGTATTAAATAACATTCACAAACATTAATTAATGTTGTAAAAATATATTGTTCACTCACTGTAAGTTGATGTTAGATAATAAAATGAAGTCATTGTAAAGTCTATACCGGAGATACAATTTGACTGTACTTTCATTTAATACAAGCAAAAAAAATAATAATAATAATAAAAAAAAAAATTGGCCAGAACTGTTTTTTTCTGACGGACTGATATGACAAACACTGTTAACTGTTTGCACATTCTTCAACACGCATATTTTAGATTCACAATTCATTTAAAAGCCTCTGGTGTGTAACAATAGTAAATACCATCATGTCCTCCTGTTGTTTTTACCCTAATAAAAGTTATAGGTACATTAAGTAGTTAATAAAGAAACTTCATTCTAATGCTCATTATATTAGCGTTAGCCGCGCTTATGCTAAGGATTAACTCCGCTATAACGGCAAAGTTTATTTTAAACCGACATTCAAATTAAAATATGGAATAATATTCATAACAGAATATCTAAATATTAAATATTAAATTGAAACTTACCTGCTTGAACTCTTTCATTTGATCCGGGTGTCGGTCTTTAAAGTGTTTTATTAGTTTGATGCATTTCCTCCTTTTGATGTCGGCACGTCTAAGTGCTTTTATGAAGAGAGCGCATCTGCGCAGCTTTCAGATAGCGCAGCAAGAACCGGGTTGACCGGGTACTCGGTACCACCGGTACATAAAGAAACCTGGTACCGTGACGTTTTCATTTTTTTAGTACCGACTTGGTACTGAAGTACCGGGTCTTTTGACAACACTAGTGCCATATTTCTAGAGAGAAGAGCGGCACCACCCCAGGAGGGATGAAGACCATCTCTTTTCAACAGGTCAGGTCTGCCCCAAAAACTCTTCCAATTGTCTATGAAACCTATATTATTCTGCGGGCACCACTTAGACATCCAGCCATTGAGTGACGACAGTCTGCTATGAATCTCATCACCCAGGAGCAAGCAGGGAGCGGACCAGAGCATATTACAGTGTCTGACATCGTACTTGCAAGTTCACACACCTCTTTAACATTATTTTTAGTGATCTCCGACTGGCAAAGTTGAATATCATTAGTGCCGACGTGGATAACAATCTTACTGAATTTACGTTTAGCATTAGCCAGCACTTTTAAATTTGCCAAGATGTTAGGCGCTCTGGCTCCCGGTAAACATTGGACTATGGTGGCTGGTGTCTCTATTTTCACGTTTCGTACAATAGAATCGCCAATAAATAGAGCACTTTCATCAGGTTTCTCAGTGGGTGCGCCATTGAGTGGGGAGAACCTGTTTGATGTTTTGACCCGTGACTATGCCGCCTCACAGTCACCCAGTTGCCCTGCTGCAGAGGCCCTGAAACCGGAACTGAACAATGTACAGGAGTCCCTGAGCTAGTCGCATCCAAAGCAGTATCTACAGCCCTCACATTCTTACTGTCCTCAACTAAAGTTTGGATGCATGTCTCTAATTCTGAAATCTTCTCTGTCAGCCTAACTATTTCTCTGCATTTATCACATGTGAATCCCTCGCTGCTGACAGAGACAGATAAACTGTACATGTGGCAAGCGGTGCAGATGACGATGCAATGAGAAGCCATTACTCACCGTGATTGTAGAGTAATTACGACTTACCACAGTTGTTTGATGGACTCGTAAAAAAGGAGCGAGAGAGAAAAGAAACAGAGCGAGAGAGAGAGAAGCGGTAGAAAATGTGAATGGAGATGCGACTGACAAGCTAATAGGCTAACGGAATGCTAACGCGTTGCTATTCGCAGCGCTCGCGGTTTAGATTAAGAGATTAAAGGCAGGTGATGTCAAATTAGTCTTAAATCACAAATATGGTGAGAATTAAATTATACTTTAGTGATTTAAACAACAGATAGAGTAAGATAGAGATTTCTTCAGATAAACAAAGCTACACGGAGCTACAAACAGCAGCACGGCAGGCAGGAACAGGAAGCGACCTCCCAAACAGGAAGTGATCTCCAAAAAGCAGTCTCTGCTTTGTAACTGGCAGCCCTTTATAGTGACCTCTAAAGCAAACAAAAAGCTGCTCTGACTGTCTGAACAAGCTGGAGCCCTCAAAATACACTCTCAAAGCCCTTACAGGGCAAAGCACATTTGGGACCCTGCTCGCCGTCTGCGATGGGGAGGGCCAAAAGGGTGATAACCTGGGCCAAACCTGAATGGAGTCGAGAGCACCTTAGGGACATAACCATGTCTAGGCTTGAGGATGACTTCACAGTCATTGGGCCCAACCCCAAGACAGGAAGCACTGACAAGTCCCAGACAGGCACAGTCTGAGGACGAGGAGGATTCAGTCTCCGGGCGCCCTTCAAGAACTTAACGATCAGATCGTGTCTGCCGATCGATTGGCCAGCTTCGAGGGAATGTCTCGCTGCGATAGCTGGTGCATAAACTTTGAGTGTGGAAGGGGTGAGCCCATTGTCCAACAACTCTTGTAAGAAGGTTAGCACATGGGACACGTCACAAGAGACTGGAGCCAGGCTCCGTGCGGAACAGTCACGGAAGACTGACCATTTAAGGGCGTAAAGGCGTCTAGTAAATGGCGCTCTAGCCTCCAAAATGTTGTTGCTTACTCTCGTTGGAAGCTGCATAGGCTCCTGTCGAGGCTTCAAATATGAAGGCTCCACAACTCCCATCGGGAAGACAGATCAGATTCTCTGAACCGTTTGAGGATTAAAGTCCATTCCCCTGGAGCTACATTGCCTCTGGACAGCATGTCCGCACCGAGGTTCAAACTGCCTGGCACATGAACCGCTCTTAGCGAGAGGAGTTTGTTCTGTGCCCACAATAGGAGGCGTCGAGCCATCCTGTAAAGAGGACAAGACCTGAGACCGCCTTGGTGGTTGATGTAGGCTACCACCGTCGTGTTGTCTGACCGGACCAGGATATGGTGTCCCCTTATGGCTGTCAGGGCCAGGAAAACAACCAACAGCTCTGGGCAACTGATATGCAGGCATCGCTCCGGGGCTGACCAGGAGCAGGATGACGGATTGCCCTCCAACAGAGTGCCCCAGCCCGAGTTGGAGGCGTCTGTGGTGACCACCTACCTCCTGGAGGTCAGTCCCACAGCGGTGGTTTACCCTGATGTAAAACTGGCCCAGGCACCACGCGTGGGATGGGACTCAGGCTTTGAGCCAATATTGGAGGGGCTGCATATGAAGCAAGCCCAGAGGAATCACAGAGGAGGCCGCCCCTATGAGGCCTAGCAACCTCTGAAAAACCTTGAGAGGACTTGAAGTCCCCGATTTGAGGGAAGCCGCCTGTCACTGAATAGTCAGGGACTGCTCCGACGTAATCCACCTGGGCAGAGTCTATAATTGTGCCCAGAAAGACAGCTCACTGTCTGGGTAACAGTTGACTCTACTGAAAGTTGATCTGCAACCCGAGTCACTCTAAGTGGCTGAGTGACAGCACTCTGCGAGCGACTGATTCCCGTTCTGATCTGGCCAGTACCAGCCAGTCGTCAAGGTCGTATGAAGTCTTATATAATTCGGATTCCCATCTGCCTCAGAGGGAAAAGAGACGCATCTATGCACTTTCTAAAAGTGCGAGATGCCAGAGACAGTCCAAACAGTAGGACCACATACAGATAGGCCACTCCCTCAAATGCATCTGCAGGATGTGATCCACTGGAAACAATTCTCCATCTCTAAGAGGTGCTCAAAAGGAAGGATGAATGCCAGCGCTGTAGCTTTCGTAGCATGCAGAGTCAGGTTGGTTGCTGTGCGCAGCTCCTTGAAAGCCTCTTGGTGTTGGCCGGACTCATCCATGTTGCAGAGAAGTTTGGCCTGGAACACTTGTAATACCACCATTGTATACAGAGCGGATCCAGCCTGGCCAGCTGCTGCATATGCCCTGTTGGCTAAGGATGAGGTGGTCCTGCAGGGCTTGGAAGGATGCGCTGCATGGGCTTTTAACCCCAGGGCAGATGGAGGACACAAGTAGGCAGCTACCGTCTCCTCCAGAGGGGGGAGATTGCTATAGCCCGTCTCTTCAGTGCTGTCAACGGTGGTGAGAGCCACTGTAGTGGAGGGATTAACTCGGACAAGATAGGGGGCTCGCCACTTCTTGTTGAGTTCCTCGTGAACCGCAGGCAAGAATGAGGCAGGCCGTTGGCAAGAAGATTGCTGACGGCATCCCAGAAGGAACCACTCGTCCAATAGGCCATGGGTGGGCTCATCTGGAACGACCACTCCAAGCCAAGATCCTCCACCACCTTAGAGTGAACAAGGTCAGCTTGCTGTCCAGTTTCGGCTGTGCTGGATGAGAGGGAGGAAGCGCTTTGAGCTCTTCCCCGGAACATCCCCATTCCTCAGCGTCAGACGCTGTCAAAGACATGATATCATCAACAGCAATCTCATCGACAGCAGTCTCTTCCTCGGAGGCAACAAAGGAAATCAAGCAGCAGAAGAGGGTCATTGATTTTCCTGCGTGAAGCACACAGGCACGACGAGGCGAAGCAGGGAGGGAGGGGCACACGGGCACTGAGCCAACATGAGACCGCTCGATCCAGCTGCTCCGCTGTTTCTTCCTCTTAGGAGAGAAATTAAATGGGAGAGCAGAACAGGAAGGACCGTTTTCTATAAATAAGTCGATCTGCGAGTGGAGACAGGCAGCACTCATGTTCTCGCAATTAGAACACAAGCTTCAATTAGCGCAGCCTCTGCATGGGTGCTGCCCAGGCAGGCGATGCACTCGCTGTGCCCATCAGCCACACACGCGGTGCGACACTTGCAACATCGCACGCTGGAAGTTTGCTCAGAAAAATGTGCTCTTTTATAAGGTGCCAGATGGCCGCACAGGGGAAAGCTGGTTTTCCTCTGCCAGGGACTCTTCGACGGTGGCGGCGAGCAGAGCTGAGCTTCTTTTCTGTCTTCAGCTTCTTCCTGCAGAATCATTATTCTCATCGCTGAAGGACAAGATTCTGATGAAATTGCGCTGCAAGCCGACTTATATAGAGGCCGGCTCCACCCCTTCTGGCAGGCTAAAGCGCCATTGGTTTGTGCAGCTACACAAATGTGAACAAATCAGACTTCAGTACAGAGTAAAACAGGAGTTTTCCCCCATGCACAACTTGAGAGAACGTTTTAAAGGGAACAGTGCTATTGCTTTTTAGTGACTTACCCCCAAATTTGAACCGTGAACTGAATTTAATTTTAAATCTTGATTATTTAAACTGTAGATGACCTCAACTGGACATGGCTTTCTTGTGTGATAAACAATTATCAGGCCGCCATTGCTATATATTTACTTTTTGAGTTGTTTTATTTAATTAAAAATAATGTATATAATGAAATGCTGCTTTATTTTTATGTGCCACATTCTGCTTGTTGTTCTGAATATATATGTTATCATACATGTTAGGTGAGTGTAAAAACCAGATAAAAAGAAACAAAGGAAGTTAAAATGCAGGAAATTATTTGAGGAATTACACACATATACAGATAACGCATTCTTGACAAGTTTTGAACTGCACACATGATTGTGTGTAACAGTGCATGTGCAAAAGCTAATGAAGACCATTTCATACCATCTCCAGCCAGCTTTTCAAGACACACGAGAGATGTTTAGATTGTTAACATTCTTACCGAATAGTTTTCACAATAAAGCAGATGATAACAGCCAAGCCTGTACATCCACACAGAGATCCGATCACAATAGCTGCGATTTCACCTTAGACAGAGACAAGATGTTAAATTTCTCAAGAGAACTGTAATAATTGAGCAAAAATTAAGCATAAAGATCTCTTCTTAGAGAACTGATTGAAAAGATAACAATAAAGACAACAGTTTAATAATTAGTGCTGTCAATCAATTCAAAATATTTATTAATTGCAATTTTTTTTCTTAAATTAATTGTGATTAATCTCACCTAACATTAAAGTTTTTAAATATACTTTTATATTGCAATAATTTCACATTCAATCTTCAAATTAATGTAGAAACAACAAAAAACAGTATAATAATTCTTTAATGCTTTCTTTTTGTATGGCTGAATGCTAGTATCACTGATACCAATACTATATGACTCTATGAAATTCATATACTTTTTTTCCTAATATTTAACCATTGACTATAGCCATTCAACATTACAGCATAATTAAAAGCTATCAATTTTAACATTTATTAGACTTTAAAAAATAACAACTTCTAATTAAAGGCAGGGTAAGCGATTTTTCAAAAACGTTTTAGAAAACTGAGTCGGGGCCGAGTAACAAAACAAACTTGTAGCCAATCAGCAGTAAGGGGCGTGTCTACTCATGATATGGAGGAGAGAGCGTTCAGTGAACAGCCGAGTCGAGCGACAGAAAGATAGAGATGGCGGATTAAAAAACAAAAGAGGAAAACGTCTGCGGAACGATAAGGCAAGAAGTAGGACCCGTGTAAATATCGGATCAGCTTTCCAGCGCTGAAGAGAACTCAAGGAGCGGAAGGCCTGCGATCGGACGCCGAGGTTGCTTTGTTTCTTCCCGATAGGTGAGTAACACCGTGTCTACACCGGACGTGGCGCACCACAACAGCTAAAGTCTGCTGTAATAATAACACTTTTATCCATTACTTTAATTTTAGTTTTAAACTGAATCTTAAGATTTGGTATTGATATGATCAATTGATATTAATCAAATCGTCCAACTTATACCTTATCTAACAATTGTCCAGCGAGCTGTTAGATTTCAGTATGTCTGAGAAATTCTGTTTATTCTCGTGGCCACGATATAATAATACAGAATTATTTAAATAACCTTATGACAGTTATGAGCATAGGTAACGTAATCTGGGCAAAGTTTGATTTGAATCTTTCACAACATAACACAGGGCACTTCTCTATAAATCAAACAAGAGTTTATTTGCTATCTTACTATAATACATGAACTAAGCTAAATAACATAAAACAAAATACATACATACACAAACATAGGCAATGAATTGTTGCACTTGAGAATGATTAAAATATAGCACTGTTCTGCTATTTCCACACGATTTTACCCGTGTCGATCATCAAGAGGAGAACTCTATTATTTTACTCTTAGAGATAAAATACCACACGATTCAGCCACTTTAGAGATTTTGTTTGATACTTGCTTTTAAGTTGAAAGGATCGCTGATCTATGGCTTGAAGGAATTCCGCGCATCGTTGCGTCACTCTGGGGATGTCCTTCTGTTGTTGGCTCTGGGCTGTGATGACGCTCTTGAGTTCCTTTCGCGTAGCTTCAGACTTTCAAGGGTTTCTTCAGAGATTTGACTAAGTTGGTTCAATGTTCAAACTCGGCCTAGATGTTAAGGCTGCGAGCTCTTTTGGAGTAGCTCCAAGTTTCAAAGAAGCGCGCGATTTCGAGCAGAGAGCAGAGAGAAGATAGAGCAAGCAGCTGGGAGTCAGTATTTTAGACCATAGTTTTCGGTCCCTCCCCCCCTGCTCTTCCAATGAAATAGTTCTTGAAGGGCGGAGCTCCGCCCCGTACGGCTCAGCTGTCCGTATGTAAATACTTTGCTGAGTTATTTCGTCGAATGAAGAACATATCTTAGCAGATTCCTAGAAGTGTTTTAATCATACATTTAGGATAAAGTCAACTTTCACTTACACCAACTTGTAATCAGCTATTATTCAAGACCAAACAACAGGTACTTGGCATACACAAAGTGGCCATATTACTTTTTACCTACTACACGAGTTAAGGCATAGATTAAATTATGTTAAATTCGAAATAATCGCACCACGCATATGAATTAAACACAGGAAAAAGTTATGTCACAGATTGAGAAGATATCATTGGTTACAATAACACAGAAAGCTTAATTTCATTTCATAAAATACAACCAGCAATATATATTTATTGTCTGTATCTATAATATATATATCTTGCTTCTAATAGCAGCAATGATTATTATTAATTGTCTTTTTGGAACACTTTATAAAAGTTTTGAGTCCTTTTAGCAAAGTCAATAACACCCGAACGGGTGTTCCTTGTCCAAAAAGAGATATTGAGGGGTGTTTCAGTTTGGAATGTGAGAGAAACGGGAGGTCAGGAAAGTCACTGTCCAGGTCATGAGAATGTCACGTTTGTGGAGATCTGGTCTTTCTTAGCTGAACGTCTGTCGTAAAAACGTCTTTTCTTGTTGATAAAAATCATTGACTTATTGCGTTAAACGATCAGGAGATATCATAAAGTTTGTCGCTGGACCATTGCCAGATGTTTACCTCAAAGCTCTCCTATTTTTAGAGGTTTCCTTACGATGATAACCCAAAAGCATGGCAGGAAATTGGCCAGCTAGTTGGGTGAGGTGCTGTTCGTCTGTCAATTTTATGACTTGCAGATAGAGACGAAAGTTTCTTTAAGCCTAAGGAATTTTGTGGTTGCACTTAGTGTGTGTGTGTTCTTTTCCTCCACAAAGGCATTACACTGCCTACACTGGACGCGTGTATTTCAGGCAAGAATGTAGTTGTTTAAAACTCAAATCTGCGGTTTATTTATAAAAACAGCACCTATTTGAAAATGTGCTTCGCCGATTTCGGAGACGTGAGCTCCACGCGATCACCGGGTGCTCAGTGCTCATGTATCCCAAAGAGAGGAGCATAACCTCGGCTAGTCCTTCTGACATTTACCACTGGCTCTGATGTCTCTGTAGTGGTTAATCATAAGATATAATTCGTTTTGGGTAAATCTGACAGGTAACCTTTGGTCTTTATTCTATTGTTCTATTAATATGTTAAAATGAAAACAGGCAATGTTTGATATAATATTTTGTTTCATTGTAATGTATGTACGTTCCCTGAACTACAACCCCAAATCAGAAAAAGTTGGGACAGTATGGAAAACGCAAATAAAAAAAGAAAGTAGTGATTTCTAAATTAACTTTGACTTGTATTTCATTGCAGACAATATGAACACAAAATATTTCATGTTTTGTCTGGTCAACTTCATGTCATTTGTAAATATACATCCTTTCCTGTCATTCAGACCTGCAACACATTCCAAAAAAAGTTGGTACAAGAGCAATTTAGGGCTAGTAATGAGGTAATGATGTGTTTTGAAACAGTTGATGTCAACAGGTGATTGTAATTATGATTTGGTACAAAAGCAGCATTTAAGAAAGGTCTAGTCCTTTAGAAGCAAAGATGTGCCGAGGATCGCCAGTTTGCCAACAAATACGTGAGAAAATTATTGAAATGTTTAAAAACAATGTTCCTCAAAGAAAGATAGGAAGAGATTTGGATATTTCACCTTCAACAGTGCATAACATAATTAAAAGATTCAAGGAATCTGGAGGAATTTCAGTGTGTAAAGGACAAGGGCGCAAGCCTAAGCTGAACAACCGTGATCTCCGATCCCTCAGGCGGCACTGCATCAAGAATCGTCATTCATCTATAAGCGATATCACCACATGGGCTCAGGACTACTTTGGCAAACCTTTGTCAAGTACCACAATACGTAGTTACATCCACAAATACCAGTTAAAACTGTACTGTGCCAAAAGGAAGCCCTATGTTAACAGTGTCCAGAAGCGCCGTCGACTTCTCTGGGCTCGGAGGCATCTGGGATGGACCATCACACAGTGGAAACGTGTACTGTGGTCAGATGAATCAGTATTTCAGGTATTTTTTGGGAGGAATGGACGCCGTGTGCTCTGGACCAAAGAAGAAAAGGATCATCCAGACTGTTACCAGCAACAAGTCCAAAAGCCAGGGTCTGTCATGGTATGGGGTTGTGTCAGTGCCCTTGGCAAAGGTAACTTGCACTTCTGTGATGGCACCATTAATGCTGAAAAGTACATAGAGATTTTGGAGCACAATATGCTGCCTTCAAGAAGACATCTTTTCCAGGGACGTTCATGCATATTTCAACAAGACAATGCAAAACCACATTATGCACACATTACAAAGTCCTGGCTGCGGAGGAAGAGGGTACGGGTACTTGACTGGCCTGCCTGCAGTCCCGACCTGTCTCCAATAGAGAATGTGTGGCGCATTTTGAAGCACAAAATGCGACAACGAAGACCCCGTACTGTTGCCCACCTTAAGACTTGTTTGCAGGAAGAATGGGACAAAATTACACCTGAAACACTTCATCACTTGGTGTCTTCAGTCCCTAAACGTCTTTTAAGTGTTGTGAAAAGGAATGGCAACATTACAAAGTGGTAAATGCTTTACTGTCCCAACTTTTTTTGGAATGTGTTGCAGGTCTGAATGACAGGAAAGGATGTATATTTACAAATGACATGAAGTTGACCAGACAAAACATGAAATATTTTGTGTTCATATTGTCTGCAATGAAATACAAGTCAAAGTAAATTTAGAAATCACTACTTTCTTTTTTTATTTGCGTTTTCCATACTGTCCCAACTTTTTCTGATTTGGGGTTGTACATTTCTGCAGCTATTAATATGTTTAAATGAAAACGAAAAGAGGCAGTGGTGTTTGATATATTTCGTCTGTAAATACAGTGAGGAAGATTGCAGTAGCCGAGGCGAGCTGACTGATGTTATCAAGTACACTGCTGTTCCATTTGCAGAATTATCAGACTTGCGTCGTTCTGTCCGCGGTAGTTCACACTCCCGAGTCTAACTCGTGAAGTGCGAAATACCGAGGATGCAAGTCCGAAATTTGTGTACTTGGTATTGAGAAACGCGCAGTCCTAACGTTACATCACCAGTCTATTTGCCTAATCTTCTCGGTAGTTTAGACCGCAATGGAAACACAGACAGCAACAGGTCAGGGGGAAAAACATTCCTGGGACATATTGTTCCAAGTAATTTTGGTGGAAAAGCGGCTTATGTTTTACAGAACTAATCGTTGCCTGGGTTGCGTAAGCTACGTATGTGTGAGGCGGATCTATCAAAATATGGGCGAGACCCTTTTGGGCTATAAGGGCATGCAGGGGCGCCGCTACGGATTCTGGGCCCTCTGGACAGCATATTCACTCGGGCCCTCCTGCCTTCCGAGGGGGGGGGGTTATGGCTGGGGATACCGAGGGATATCCCCCTCGGTAGAAATCGCGATTGCGTTCCCGAGCCCGTTGTAGAACCTTGGAGCAAAGTCACACACACACATTTTAACAGGACATTCCTGAGCAGAAACTAAGGAGTTCTCCCCCGTCCCCTATCAGGACAGTTGCCCTGTCCTGTCCTTTGAGAGCCGCCTGAGACCCATAAAACAAAGACAGATTTGTGGAGAAAATCTGGAACGTATTTAAAACAGGACTTTACCGTGGCTTCTTATCAACTAACCATTGTTCATCCAGGATGGAAGGAGGACCACTAGGTCTGGACTTGGTCTGGGATGATCCTTAACGCAGTAATTCAATGATTTTTATCAACAAGAAAGACTGTTTTATGGAAAAGTCAGAGTGTTGAGGTTTTACAGATACAACCCCAAAGTGACTTTATGACCTCCCGTCCTCCCAGGACATTGCAAGGATATGTGCCTTTCATTTCTTTAACAGAACAAAGACTCAAACTTTTATAAAGTGTTCCAAAAAGACAATTGATAGTAATCACTACTGCTATTCAAGCTATATAATCAAAAGCAATATATATATATTATATTTACAATATATATAGTCAGGCTGCATTTTATGAAATGAAAGTAAGCTTGCTGTGTTATTGGAATCTATGGTATTTTTGTGTAATCTTTGGAGGTATAATTTTCTCCTGTAAAGTGAGTACTACACTTATAGCATCATATGCCCGATGTGTTGTTTTAATCTTTAATTTGAATCCTTTTGTGTGTCTTAGCAGGAAAGCTATTAATGTATGTCAAATTCCTTATATTTGGTTTCATATTAATGGTCAGGACAAATGCAAGAATTTGGTGTGCATGGGAAGTTAATATTGAGTATAATAATGTGTGATTAGAACGTGTTAAAAGATATTTTCTTCATGTGACAACATAAATAGGCAGATAATGTATGCACAGGAAGAAGCCTTGTGTAGGCGGAGCTCCGTCTACAGGAACCCTTTCATTGGAAGAGCACTGGTGGACGCCCTGACGTCAGTCCATCTAAAAAGCGGACCACCGCTCTCTTCTCGCTCTCTCTGCTGCGCTGCTTGAAAATCGCGCTTCTTGGAGCTGCTCCAAGAGAGCTCTCAGCCATTTACCATCTGGCAAGACATTGACCAACTTCTTTCTGAAGAAGTCATCCAACGGAACAACCAACTGAAGCCATAAAGACCTCGGAACAGACTTCCTTCAAGCGCCACCAAACAACCCCAGAGCAACCAAGCAACAACAGAAGGACATCCCCAGAGTGACGTCACGCAACAACACGCGGGGTTCCCTCGAGCCACACGGATCATTTCAACTTAAAAGCAAGTAATCAAACAAAATCTTTATTCTGCTGAATCGTGGGGTATTTATCTCTAAAGTAAAGACACTAGATTTCTCCTCTTGATGATCGACACGGGTAAAATCGTGTGGGAATAGCAGAACAGTGCTAGATTGTAATCATTCTCAGATTGCCACAATTCATTGCCCCTATGTTTGTGTATGTATGTATTTTGTTTTGTGTTATTTAGCTTAGTTCATGTATATTTAGTAAGATCGCAAATAAACTCTTGTTTGATTTATAGAGAAGTGTTATGTGTTTTGTTGTGTAATATTCAAATCAAACTCTGCTCAGATAACGTTACCTAAGCTCATAACTGTCATAAGTTTATTTAAATAATTCTGTATTATTATATCGTGGCCACGAGAATAAACAGAATTTATCAGATATACTGAAATCTAACAACTCGCTGGACGATTGTTAAATAAGGTATAACTTGGACGTTTTGATTAATACCAATTGATCATATCGATGTCAGACTTTAAGATTCCCTAAAGCTAAAATAAAGCTTAAACCAAAGAGCTAAATTAAACAATGTATTGTTTATAAATTCATTACATATTATGGTGGAGGATAAAAGCGAGCATCGGGAGATTTGAATATTCATAATCAGAAAAACATATTGTTGTATTTTGCCTATTTTTAACCGGAAGAAATGGCGTAAATGCAGAGAGACAGAGTTTGTTTGTGTTTGTGGTACTGTATGCATGGCAATGCGTTTTGAATGAATGAAAGTGCATTTAGTTGTCTGAGAAATTAACTGCAGTAAAGTATATGAATTGTCTGGAAGACAAAAAGTCGCTCTAAAAGCGCAAAAGAGACAAATGAGCGAATTTCCTCATTTCTCTCTTCCATAAGGCCTTAATAGCGTGATCTGGTTTGTGCGTTTTCCACTTCCGGATATGCTATTTAATCTCCCGGCGAGAATATCAGATTAGCTACCTTTGTATTTCTCTGCCAATCTTTGTTTCACTAAAACAGTGATTTTAAGACGCGGCTCTCGGAAAGAGTGGCCGAAACGCGTTCTGGGGAGAATAGTTATTGATTTTGATCAAAGAGAATTGTGTGATGAAAAATCCACGTGTGTTTCTGTCTGTCAGATAGACTGACAAGTGTTAGGTCCACTGAGGAACAATAACGCTGTTGTATTAATTAATCAGTAGATTCATTTATCTCTCTCTGAACGATTTGAGATCGTTAGGGCTATACGAAAGAAAGAATCTAAATAGCTGTTTGTTTGTTTTTTGATGGTAGTGTGAAAGACATTGTTTCACTGGGTACCCGGATCTGTGCATCGGAAATGACAGGTTCCCTGATGTCACCATAGTGACGCGTAACTCAGGAAGTGTGCAGGCGCCGTCCCCGCGCCATTTTGAGCTGTTGTAAACAACAGCCTAACAGCCTAGCAAGCTTGGCTAACTGAAGCCTGTAGCATTGGAGCTTAGGCAAAGCTAGTTGTATTAGAAGCATAGCGATTAGCACATAGCATTTTGTAGCTTGTGGGTTTGAATGCATGTGTGTTTGCAGTGTGGTTTTGAAGTGTTGATACGTTAACCCTTCACAGCTGAACTTTAATTCACACTAAACTGTTTACGTCAGTTCCTTCTCTCTTTTGAATTCACTCATTCTCTCTTTGGCATTCACTGATTCTACCTATAACTTCTAATGTGAAAGGACTTTAACAATACAAATTTAAATAAACCTTTAATGTGCAAGGCATCTGATTTTCATAGGAAATGAGACCAGCGATGTCACAGGTGGTTTTAACAAGTAGTTGTGTTTAGGTTGTTTTGTTTCGTTTCATATTTAGCAGATATTAGTTTCATAACTATTGGGGTTTATTATAAATTAATGATGCGTCTTAGCCTCATTGCTTTGATAGGAAGATAATTAATTTAATTTTGATTTGCGCTCATGATTTTAAGAATCTCATTGGATGAATTGCTATGAAATATTTGAAATTGATCATTTAATTCCATAACTAATCCCAGATGTGAAATTAAATTCATTTCATTAAAATAATTTAATTTCCCGATTCCACATAGACTGATTGAGATAATTATGTGTGCTCTGATAATTTAACAATAACATTAAGATCTTAATTATTAACTATCAAAGTGTTTGATTGTCTGGCCCGGGAATATTTTTAAGTTTTCTTTATAATTGAGACGATACGGATTAATTTGTTCTAATGATTTGAATAACACAAGGAATTAGTAATTGGTCAGGCTTTGGTCAAATTAGGGATGTGGAATTTGTAATTTAATTTCATAATTAATTACGAATTTGAAAATTCTAATTTAATTTAATAATTAATTACAGTTCCTGTTTCCCTATGGCAACACTATTGGCTGATCAATGAAATGTAATCGCTTGTAATGTTAATGAAAAATATCATTAAGATTTTAATCCATGACTGCCAATAATGCTCTGAAATTTTAATTTCATCTGCAACTCATTAGAGCTTGTATTACCCTGCTTCAATACTTAAGGATTATTATAATCACAGGTGTCTTCTAATATTAATGACAAACATCGTTAAGTTAGATCTTTAACTATCAATCATTGCTCTGAAATTTTAATTCCAGCATTGGCTAATAAGGATCCTACCTCAAGGATACCCTATTGATTAATTTAATCCTAATCAAGCCTATCAAATTTAAATGATAACATCATAAAATTTGAATTAGAAACTACCATTTCTAATTTGAAATTCTAATTTCAGTTGCAATTGAGTTTTGGTTCCAACCTGTTTGGTCTCTCTCCGTCTGTTATTAAATGAACTTTTATAGGTTTCCCTTTTCTTAGGCCTGATAGGAGATAGGGCTCCCCCTAGTGCTTGGTTAGTGAAGTGAAATTGCCTCCAGTGTGAGTTACAGCAAGCGGAGTCACCCATTCCGACTGTACCTGGTGCAGGCTGGAGGGGAAACCCGAATATCTCCGTCCTAGTGTTGCAAAGTGACGGCCCGCAGCAGGCTAGCAATCGGTATCGGAGGAGGAGTCAACGGCTGACTGGGCGAAGGTGCAGATATACCATCCCGGCTAATCTATTGACGAAGTACGTCGAACTTCGGGTTCGCGCTGACGGATAGACACCGGGACCTAGCCCCGCCCCCCTCTTCAGGCCAGCAGTCGTTTGACATACCTCACCCGAGTCCCAGCCCGGTTGTGCCAAAAGCCACAGCTGTCTGAGAGGCTCACAGCAGTACGGTGGGGGCGGAGTGTTCGGCAAAACCCTTACAGCTCACCTGGTGCGCTCGGGCGGTGGGCCTTGCTGCTGAACACCACTGGAGCAATTTACATTCCTCACAAAGCCTAGAGTATAAAACTTTCTAATTAGGAAAACCATTCTAAGTAGCAAACCTCCAACAAAAATAAAAAATAAAAATTAAGGTTTTCTTAACGCTTAGGCAAGTGTGTTTATCCTACTAAAATTAGCAAAGCAAACCCCTAGGTGCATCAACTCAACAGCGCCTCCGCGCTGCCACCTTTGTTACTAATCCTAAATCCTACTCTCATCTTTCTCTCTTTTCTTCCTGCTGCTATCTTCTAATTTGACTACTGCTGCTGTTGCTGAGATTTTTGCCTGTGTGAAGATCACAAGTGGAGAACTTTAGCAATCGAAACAGGTATTTGTGGAACTTGAGAACATGTCAAAATTGTTTTCCATTTACCTTCCTCTTTTGTGAAATCCTACCCCGCCAGGTTAAAGCAGGTCCACAGAAGAAAGGCGCCGGAAAACTTCAAGCAAGCGAACACTCTAATTAGCTTGTGGTGTCAATTTTGGTCATTAACGGGACCAGTGCTGTCATTGTTATTGTTTTCCTCCACCCCGGAGAAAACTAATCGCAATCACAGACTTACAAAAATTGTCATTTACAAATCCTCTGATTAGAAGAAACCTTCTTCTTCTTCTTCTCTTTACCTGTTCTCTAGCTGTGCTACCTGTATGTGTGTGCTCAATTTTTCCCCCCACAAAGGCTACAAATTAGAAGCACGCCCCCAGAGGATCACAGTCACAGAGAACCACACCCACCTGTTTTACACAGTCAACACTAGTACACATTCTATATTACACATCTACACCCCTTGTTTGTTGATTTGTTCTGTTTTGGTTTGTTTGTTTTGTTTTGTTTTGTTTTGTTTTTCTTTTCAAGGTCTGTGTCAGTCGCGGTTCGAGATCTCACTCACCACGCCCAAACATGTCTCACACAACAGGACATGTCGGTCACTGGGAGGATTTGGAAACATGGCTAAGCATTGCAACAGACAGCCTCCTCCCTAAGGCTGCTGAAACACTAAAACATCAGACACAAGACCAGCTGGATGACAACATAACAAGCCTCATGACACAAGACCCAAGTCACAGCTACAATCACAAAGAATTAGCCAAGATCACCGGCTCCTTAAGCCACACACTCATCGCCACCCTCAAGTTGAGTGACAAGCACGCTGCACAACGCCAGCAGGAGCTGACACGCGCACAACGACGCATAGAGCAGCTGGAACTTGAAGCTCAAGAACGACGGGAAGGATCGGATGAGGCGGAACAATGTGCTGAGGAGGAGATCAACCGGCTAAAAGAAACCCTGGCAGCTACTAGCCAAGAATTGGAAAAGGTCAAGGCAGACTACGATGATCGGTCCAAAAAGCTACAGTATGCTGAACAGCTTCTGGAGAAAGCAAAGGCCGACTTCAGAGATAAAAACGGCAGAATCAAAGCCCTTGAAGCTCACCTGGATGAGTCAAGAAATGAGATCAGCCGTCTAACACGACAGCTTGACTACATCAAAGAGGAATCTGACAGTTTCCAAGAGGAACTCAAGCATGCTTACGAACTGCGCCGTGAGCCACCAAGGGCACGACGCGCACCGACCTCGCCCCTGCCGAGCAGGACCGGGTCACCTGTTCCTGGACTGACATGTGAGAAAAAGATGGAGGGGGTGGTGTTGAAACATTCACCAACTCACTCTGGAGAACATTACATCACGTTACCTCAGCCAAAAGAATCTGCTGCAGCTAGTCACAGATCATCGCATGGCTTGGACCTAAAAGACCTCGACAAGCTCGCCAGGAACATTGGCAAATTCACCCCGAGCGTGCCAAATAGCCCAAATGTCCAAGCGTATCTCCAAGATATCGATTTCCATCTGGAAATGCGACCTAACGTTACGGACAAAGATAGACTATATTTACTTCGAACCACATCCAGTTCTGAAGTTCGCAGCTTCCTGGACAGGCAGCCTGCTCACACAAAGAATGATTACCAACTGCTCCGAGAAGCGCTCATTAAAGAGTTCTCCGACCCTGAGTCCGAACAAGGCCTCATGGCTGCCCTGAAGACGAGACAAGGACGTCACGAACCTCCTCAAACCTACTACAGCCGACTCAGACGGGCATACTTTGGAACTCGCAACGAATCTGACATGGAGGATGAACTGAACTTTAAAACTCTCTTCCTACGAAACCTTCATCCCGGCGTAAGCCACCATCTTGGCGTTCTCGCATGTCCACGGACAATGAATGCTCAGCAGTTGCGAGACTTGGCGCAGAAAGCCTACGGCAAACAAAAGATGGCCTCAGAAAAAAATGCCAAAACCCCAGCCGTTCTTGACTTCAACACTCAAAGTCAAGGGCTGGCGCTAGAGGGCGCTCAACGCCAAGACAATGCCAAGCCGCCACCCAGGGAGTGGAATGTTACGGCCCAAGGAATCGACGAAAGAATTCGCAAAGATTCCAAGCTGACCGAGCTCAAACTGAACCCACACAGGAACAAGAGACACCACCGTGTTTCGACTCACAAGAACTGATGAAAATGATGATGAAAGAATTCTTCCAACAGAAGGAAAAAGTTTGGAAATGGGAAGAGAAAGAGAAACCAGATTCAGCCTGACTAGCGGCCGGACAAGATGGCAGCGACCAGTTGACACAACCAGCCATGGAGAACAGCACTCCTTCACCTCACTCTCAGAGAACCGTAATCACACTAACTTCAGATGGACACGAAACCCCACCTGAAAACCCAGCAACAGAGTTAGACACTAACTCAACACCTAATGCTCCGAATTACAGCAGCGTCCAAAAAACACCTGCTGACGAAACCCCTCAAGTTCCTGAAAGTGCTGTCTTGGTTATCTGCCACTCCTCCGAAGAACGCCACATCAGCCCTGATATCCTAACTGTTTCCTCCCAAACTCCAGTCCCTCAACTCCTAGGCAATCTCATTGAGAAAGGTATAGCCAGAAAATTCTACCTCTCCATCATCATCGAACGACACATCAGAGTCGAAGCGCTCCTCGATACAGGAGCCGACATTACTCTAATGTCTACCGAACTCCTAGAGGAAGTCCAAGAAAGATCAAAGAGGACTAACAGAACCCTCAAACTCCAAAGGTGTGAACTAAACCTTCAAGCATACTCCCACACGGGCCTACAACTAAAACATGTGGCCCCAATTCACCTAACGGTGGGATCGATGGACCTCGTCCATCCCGTATACGTTTCACCACTTAAAACGTTTCCACTCCTCATTGGGAAAGATCTGCTTAATCGCTTCGAACCTCTAATAGACTTCAAGCACCTAAAGATGTGGACACAAGTCCGCGAACCTCTGCCTTGCCAGGCGTTAGACTCCAACGAGTCGCAGTGTCAAGTCACCGACACCGTCCCTAAGTCACTGATCGATGATGCAGTAGCAAAGCCAGGATCTGGACCAAGCACAAACAGCAAGGACAAGGACCCTCTCCTCTGCTCACTGCAGGAGCCTGAATCAAATGCAGGCCCCCTTCGAATCATGACTGCAATAGATGTCCAAGGCACATCAGTGTCCGACACAGCACTAGCTCTGTGGGCAGAGAACTCAGCCATCAGCCTGAAGCTATTCAAAACATTGAAGCAAAGACATCAGTGTCTACCACATGTCGCTAAGCACAGCTGCTTCCCTCTCGATGGAACAACAGACAGCTAACTCACTACTTCCTCGTTGTCCCAGACCTGCCGCATGACATCTACATTGGAGCGGATATCCTGGTCCGGCTCAATGCTTGCATTGACACCGTAAACGACATCATATGGGCTCCCCTGTCACACCAACTGACAACGTCAGTCAACCTCAAGAACCTCCAATCCGGTCAAACCATGCCAGACACATGTGCTATGATCACGGAGCAAGAAGCCACAATACCTGCCTACAGCAAGAGTGTCAGCATCCGCCTCAACATGCGACCTGGCCAAACTCTCAACAGTAAGCTAGGCTTCTTCCAACCTTCCAGGACCTGCCTAAAACTCGGACTGACTCTGGAAGCCACACCTCTCATGGAAGTGTCATCTCGTGCTGTGTACGTGTTGTTCAACAACTGTACGGCCCAAGACATCCACGTTCCCAAATCCAATCACCTGGGATGGCTCATCAGCCAGGCGTTCCACGACTTTGAACTGTTGGTACCTGTCATAGGCCCTATACCCACACAGCTAATGTCAGATGAACACGACGACACCGTAACGTTCACAAAACCCAATGAAGTGATTGCCATCACATCCATTCTGCCGGTGTCCAGAGAAAGCGTCTGCCGTTCAGAACTAACAGATGACACTCATCTCGCTGTCTATGCTGTCTAAACACAGCCTGCGACAGAATCACCTACACAGGTGACCATCGGGGCCCAAAGCCCCTCAAATGACCTCACTGCAGAAGAACCCTACGCCGGGTTCAACGCACAAGTTCAACAGATCCTGAGTGAGGCAGATGCTCTCCACAATGAAGCGGATCGCCAAGGACTCAAAGAGGTTCTGCACAAATACAAGGACTCTTTCGCAAAGGATTCCCTGGATTGTGGACTGACAAACATCCACACTGTGCGCATCCCGACAACCCCAAATGCGCCACCCACATTTGTGCGACAGTACAAGATTCCAATAGCATCATACGAGCCAGTGCAAGAGATTGTTGACTCCATGCTGGAAAAGGGGGTCATCCGGCCCTGTAACAGCACATACTCTGCCCCGATATGGCCAGTCCTAAAACCAAATGGCAAATGGCGGCCCACCATCGACTATCGCAAGTTGAATCAGCAAGTACCATTGTCACAATGGCCTATGACCCAGTTGGATCAAGAAATTCCAAAAATCAAAGGCTCGACGATCCTTTCCACACTGGACGTCGCCTCCGGGTTCTGGACAATCCCTGTCCATCCCGATGACCAACACAAGCTGGCATTTACCTTTGGCAATCGACAGTACACCTTCACACGGTTCCCCTTCGGCTATGCCAACTCACCAGCAGAATTCAACATCTTCCTGAACAAAGCATGCCCTGACGCCAGAGCCAGAGGCAACCTTGTCTATGTAGATGACGTTTTGATGAAAAGCTCAAGTGTGGAAGACCACCTCAAAGAAATCAATCACATCCTAAATCAGCTGACAACGGCAGGAGCCAAGATCGCCCTTCACAAAGGACAGTGGTGCAAAGCCAAGGTGAACTATGTCGGATTGCTCGTCGGAAGAAACGGCATTGAGCCACAGTCTAACCGCACCCAAGCAATCCAAAGCATAAAGACGCCGACTAACATCTCTGAGCTGCGAAGCTTTCTGGGAGTGTGCAATTATTCACGACAGTTCATCGAAAACTACGCTGACATCGCATGACCACTATCTTCCCTCCTGAAAAAGGATGAACCCTTCGTTTGGACGGAAACACAGGACACAGCAATGGGCCAGCTCAAACAGCGCCTGTGCTCTGCTCCGTGCCTTGCCTACCCAGACCCAGGAAAAGAATTCTATCTGGACACTGGATTCTCCAGTCATTGCCTCAGTGCAGGCCTATACCAGCTCCATGACAAAGACAAACGAGTGGTCGCTTATGCCAGCAAAACGCTACTTCCCCCAGAATGCAAGTACTCAAACTGCGAAAAGGTGTTGCTTTGCACTGTGTGGGCTATCCAGCGTTTCTCTAATTACATCGGTGCACAGAAAGTCATCATCGAGACTTGTCATCAGCCGGTCACCTTCCTAAACAGTCAACGCATCAGAGATGGCGTGGTGACCAATGCACGCATAGCTACCTGGCTAATGACACTCCAAGGACGAGACGTCGAGGCAAGATATGCCCAAAACTACAAATCCTCACTTGTAAACGGGCTAGCGGCCTGCCAAAACTGTTCAACAGACACGCTGCATACTCCAGCGGAACCTAAAGAACCGCCACAACCTCAACTGACGAATCACAGGTACTTCGAGGAGAATGTATGTGAAGGAATACCCACAGCATATGTCGACGGCTGCTCCTACAACCACAAGGGCAAGCTTCACATGCCATTTAGCTAGATGGAAACAGAATGGATTCAAGACAGCTAACAACAAGCCTGTCAAACACCAGGAACTCTTCCAAGCAGGCGATGCCATTGTCACTGAACATGACATTATCGTTTATTGGAAAAAGGTTCGAGGTCATTCACGTCAACCAGGACAAGACAAAGACTTAAATGACCAAACCGATGCCCTCGCCAAAGCAGGTGCGTTACACGGAGAGTCCTGGACATTTCAAGCCCTCCCTCCCAACCCTTCAGTAGCGGCCATAACCCGCCGCCAACACGCCACTGGCGTACAAACCCCCACCTCCTCCCACATTGCCATTTCACCTCAGTTCGCTGCTAACGATCTCCTCACACTTCAAAATGCAGATCGAACACTGCGAACTATGGCAGCTCACATTTCCGACTCCTTAACTCATCCTGTTTCCAACTCCAACCTAGCTGCTTCCTCCGAGCTCCGCACGCTCCACTCAATCAAGCACATGCTGCATCTGAGAGACGGTGTGCTCACGTATGTCCCTGAGCCCCTATCTACGCCAAAGCTCGTAGTCCCTCACGGCCAAAGGGGGATGATGCTGACACATGCCCACGATACACCATGCGCAGGACACCACGGCGCCAAGGCCACCTATGAAACACTCAAGCAAGTAGCATACTGGCCTGGCATGCAGCAAGACGTGGCGGAATACGTAAAAGGATGCCTGGTGTGTTGCCAGTTTCAACCGACAAACCCAAACCACTGAGCCCCACTGCAAAGGAAAGGAATGACTTTCCCCTGGTCGGACCTCCAAATAGACTGGGTAGGACCCCTACCACGGTCAACGCGAGGTAACAAATACTTCCTCACCGTGGTCTGCGAATTCACGAAGTGGATAGAGTGCCTCCCAGCTCCCAATGATACAGCAGTAATGAACCACATCTTCTCAAGATTTGGACTGCCCTTAAGGGTCAACTCTGACCGCGGAACCCACTTCACCGCCGACATCATGCAGGAATATAAGCATATAAGCCATCACCCAATTTCCTCGGGTCAAGTTGAACGGGCCAATAAAACAGTGGTCAGCATGTTGAAGAAGTATGTGTCCGCCAATCAAAAGGATTGGGATATTAAACTTCCTCTGGTACTGATGGCTGCTCGAGCCACCCCTCACCAGTCTACCGGCGTACTCCCATTCACATTGATGACAGGGAGAAACATGACGCTACCGCTACACCTGCTGTACCAACCTGGTGACCAGAACCTCGTCACCGCCTATACCACTCACCAATACCTGGAAGAGTTGCATCAGCACCTGAGAACGACTTTCGCCTTCGCTCAACAGCAACTACAACGAAGCGCGGAAGGTCGTAAAGCCTACTACGACCAAAAGGCCTCTCACCATGAGTTCAATGTCGGAGACAAAGTGTGGTACTACAGCTTCGCCCGACCAAGGCAGAACGCTCCCCATCGCCTGTCAAAGAGGTCCCTACCTCACTGGACAGGACCCCACGCGATTGTAGACAAGCTCACACCTGTCGCCTACCGAATCAAAATCGGACAAGGGCGCAGCGAGCCAGTCCTTCGATGGGTCCATCGAAACCAGATAAAGAGGCACCAGAGCTCCAGCCGACCGGAACGGTTGTGAGAACCGTTATCAACCGATCGAGGCGACCCGCCAAATCATGACCGACATGCTACGTGAAGTAAGTCCTCGATTGATAACTTAGCCATGGGTAGGATTCCACACTACTTGATACCTCTTAAACCTTGTCCAAAACATCCTAACTTCGGCCACCGTGGGCCCTGCTAGTCCCATCCAAACCCATCTTGCCTTTTCCCTGGGTAGCGCTATTCCATTGTACGTAGACCCGGAAGCAGGCGACTTGGCCTTTCTCCTCAGTTTGCCCATTATCGACTCGAATAACATTTACCGGCTCAAAGACGTTGTGAATGTGGGATTTTGGCAGGGGAACACCTATGTCAAAATCCACACTCCTGAAGTCGTGGCGTATCACGATAACAACGAGCAGTTGTACTTGGCCCCAAACCTAAGGATGTGTACGCTCACTAAGGACATTCACTTCCTTTGCCCGAGTAAACCCTTCGTCCGCGATAATACTGAGGGCATCTGCGGCCTAGAATCCATTAGACCCGACATTAGCTGCCCCGCCGAAGCGACACCACGTTTTCAAGTTGAGGTAACGCAAGCCGAAATCATCGGAAACCGATGGCTGGTCAACACCCCAGCACGAACAGCTACCCTCACATACGATCAACACGACACAGCCACACGCATTACCTTGCCCAACCAAACTTTATGGATCACTGTCCCTAAGGGCTCGATCCTCCATATTGACGAGTTAGCATTGTATCACCTTACTGACGACGAGTATCAGGCTGAAATCGAAATCTCACCCTTCTTCAAAGAGCACTCCTTCGTCCTCGATCCAGAATTGGGAGAAAGGATCAAGGAGGAAGGAACGCAACTTATTGACTTGACTCCTGTTGATACAGCTTTAGAAGCTATCGCTTGCCTTCCGCCCGCTGGCGCGCCTATTATTCGGTCTTGGTCTGCCACTGACACAGCGCTTTGCATCTCTACTATTGTAGGGTACGTTGTGACATTGACACTGGCCTTCCTCCTACACAAGCGAGTGAACGCCGTTCAAGAGTCTTTCAACAAATGCACGTCAGGCGTCCCACGCATTTTCCGACGTGATAAAACCGACCAAGAACCCGAACCTGAGAACTCAACCAACCTGCTTGAGATCACGCCTATACCGCCTCGTCGAACCCCTGACAATTAAACCAATCGGAATGACTCAATTGCCAGTAATCCTAAAGAATGCACCCCTACATCTTCTCAAGTTCCTAACCTGTTCTTCCCAAATTACCCTGCATCAGGATTCAGTCAGTGATGGAGATGTTGTTTGTGTCTTGTGTGTGCCTGTTCTCCCTGCTTCTTGTTCCAGTGCCCGCTGACGTTCGCAATGGGAACCTCACCGAGCAAAAGGGGGAATGTGTAGAACCTTGGAGCAAAGTCACACACACACATTTTAACAGGACATTCCTGAGCAGAAACTAAGGAGTTCTCCCCCATCCCCTATCAGGACAGTTGCCCTGTCCTGTCCTTTGAGAGCCGCCTGAGACCCATAAAACAAAGACAGATTTGTGGAGAAAATCTGGAACGTATTTAAAACAGGACTTTACCGTGGCTTCTTATCAACTAACCATCGTTCATCCAGGATGGAACGAGGACCACTAGGTCTAGACTTGGTCTGGGATGATCCTTAACGCAGTAATTCAATGATTTTTATCAACAAGAAAGACTGTTTTATGGAAAAGTCCGAGTGTTGAGGTTTTACAGATACAGCCCCAAAGTGACTTTATGACCTCCCGTCCTCACAGGACATTGCAAGGATATGTGCCTTTCATTTCTTTAACAGAACAAAGACTCAAACTTTTATAAAGTGTTCCAAAAAGACAATTGATAGTAATCACTGCTGCTATTCAAGCTATATAATCAAAAGCAATATATATATATTATATTTACAATATATATAGTCAGGCTGCATTTTATGAAATGAAAGTAAGAGCGCTGGTGGACGCCCTGATGTCAGTCCATCTAAAAAGTGGACCACCGCTCTCTTCTCGCTCTCTCTGCTGCGCTGCTTGAAAATCGCGCTTCTTGGAGCTGCTCCAAGAGAGCTCTTGGCCATTTACCATCTGGCAAGACTTTGACCAACTTCTTTCTGAAGAAGTCATCCAACGGAACAACCAACTGAAGCCATAAAGAACTCGGAACAGACTTCCTTCAAGCGCCACCAAACAACCCCAGAGAAACCAAGCAACAACAAAAGGACATCCCCAGAGTGACGTCACGCAACGACACGCGGGGTTCCCTCGAGCCACACGGATCATTTCAACTTAAAAGCAAGTAATCAAACAAAATCTTTATTCTGCTGAATCGTGGGGTATTTATCTCTGAAGTAAAGATACTAGATTTCTCCTCTTGATGATCGACACGGGTAAAATCGTGTGGGAATAGCAGAACAGTGCTAGATTGTAATCATTCTCAGATTGCCACAATTCATTGCCCCTATGTTTGTGTATGTATGTATTTTGTTTTGTGTTATTTAGCTTAGTTCATGTATATTTAGTAAGATTGCAGATAAACTCTTGTTTGATTTATAGAGAAGTGTTATGTGTTTTGTTGTGTAATATTCAAATCAAACTCTGCTCAGAACGTTACCTAAGCTCATAACTGTCATAAGTTTATTTAAATAATTCTGTATTATTATATCGTGGCCACGAGAATAAACAGAATTTATCAGATATACTGAAATCTAACAACTCGCTGGACGATTGTTAAATAAGGTATAACTTGGACTTTTTGATTAATACCAATTGATCATATCGATATCAGACTTTAAGATTCCCTAAAGCTAAAATAAAGCTTAAACCAAAGAGCTAAATTAAACAATGTATTGTTTATAAATTCATTACACCGTCTTTTTTTCCCCTTCTCCCAAATCAGATTATACTGTTTCAGCTATTAAAATTGTTCAGTTTTGTATGTAATGGCAAAGTGATAATATTTCGTTTTGTTTTTTTTATAAAGTTAATTTAGAAAAACGTTTGGAGCATTTTTTTTTTGTTATTTAAAGTTTTTTCTTTCTTAAAGTAACGACCAAGCGGCCAGCGGCAGACAGGTCACAAATTATTATAATTTTTTTTGATACATTTGATTAATCAATGCATGCTGGTGAAGTTTTATCATAGTTTATAGTTATATGGTAACGAAAGTGCTCAACATTCAACCCCTTCTTTTTCATCAGTATTATTTGTGATTTAAATTTTGTGACAGGAATTCCTTTTTGCTTTCACTTTCACGATCTTGGTGTCATGCTTTACAAGAAAATAAAAATTGTCTGTTTTGCTTATATCTATACACCTTTCACTTTTTAAGACTAAAACAAAAGATGGATTCATTGTTATTCTTAATTAAAAAGCACAACAACAATAAAACAGTACTTTACAATGACAAACTAGCTTACATAACATTTATTAACAAAAACGAATAAGAGGAGGTATGGCATAGGACACATCACATGCTGTATTATACTGACTAATACATAACAGAATGTTTAGCAAACACTGAGGAATCAAATAATAATAATATAAAAAAAATAAGGAAAGCCTCCATAGTGTAACGTGAGGTAAACAGCAAAGATAACAAGCTTTTCAAAACGAAAACAAAATGTCAAACTAAACTGTCTGTCGCTGACAGGACTTGCATGTTTTCTCTACAAGAATACCAACATGTTCACCTTCTCTGGTTTAAGAAGCGTCTTTTACTTTAGTTTGAAAACAAAATCCTCTGCTGCGAGCACCTTCAGCTCGTGCTGACGCGCCGAGTGAAAGCTCAATGGGCTCGCTGCTCCCGCTCTGCAAACGCGCCGCTTCTGCGCTGCCTCTGCTCTGTTTACGCGTGCGGTGTGAAACCAGGCTCTACTGAAGCGCTAGCACGTGATCAGTTGAAATCTTTCTCCTGATACAATGTGCTGAGGCTGGCAGCGCGTGCGCTTTGGAGCAGCAGACCATGCACTAGCACAAGTGCGTCCACGTCAAATTTTTACTTGCACACTCTCAAAAAATGGTCGCATTTTGGTCGCAGTCTAGAGCCCTGAATATATAAAATAATTTTATAAAATAAAGAAAACAATGATGTGCCATCTCGTCTTGAACAGGAGCACTTCACAAAAATGAACCGAAAGTCAGTGAATACATGCCTCACAGACATGATAAATATATATATAGAAAGCTTTAAATTACTACTTAACGAAATAAATCAAATCGAAAACAAAAACTCTTTCATTATAATCCGTGAAGATGCACTTCTCTCTAAAGGCGAGTCTAATGAGGAGATGGCGAGTCAGGATCTTCATCTGATTCTTCATCTTTGCGACACTGACACAGAAAACACTAGTTTATTAGTAAATAATTCAAATATCTCCTTACTGTTTCCCCCTGACACATTCATGTTAATTACTTTTGCTGGGGCTTTATGGCAAGCTTTATTGCGTGTATTTGAAGCAGAACGCTTCAGCTGCGCTGATGGCTCTCTGCTGCTGCGGGACTCTAAACACAGTCGAGCCGCTCTTGACAGCCGCGGCAGCACGGTCTCGTGTTGTTTCCACCAGCGCGGCAATTTTTTTCATCACTAATTGATGGATGTCTAAAATATAAACATAAAGAGAAGCCTAAAACAGGCCCGAGGCCCGGTCCGCGACTGAACAATGACGTGAAAATTGGCCCGATCGAAGCCCGGTCGGGGCCGGGCTGAAATGCAGGGCTCTAGCGTTGCCCTCGGTAGAAATCACGTTTCTCCCTCGGGGGCCCCCTCCCATTGTCGGGCCCTTAGAATCGTCCTAACTTTCCCCCCCCTTACGGCGCCCCTGGGGGCATGTTTGTTTTGGGTTTCAAATATCAACATTGGCTTCCAGAAATCGCTTACCCTGCCTTTAAGTCAACCTTAAAAACCTTCATGTAAACCCATTATAATAAATGTCATATTTACCTGTACCTTTCAGCAAATAGGAAATATACAGAAATCGAAAAAAGTGATCAAACGCTAAATTCTAAATTAATTATAGATTAATTCTTAAAGCTACAAAAGTTATTGATTTTCTCTTTTTTTCTTTTGTTCTTTGATGAACAGACATCATAGACATCATGCTATTTAATATGAAATGATACAGGCTACCAGTGTTGGGGAAAGTTACTTTTAAAAGTAATGCATTACAATATTGCGTTACTCCCTAAAAAAGTAACTAATTACGTTACTTAGCTACTTTTTATGGAAAGTAATGCGTTACGTTACTTTTGCGTTACTTTTTAAATATGAGCAGGGCTTGATTGTTTTTAATACAAGAAGTTCTAGTTATAGCAAATGTAAAAGCCCTTTAACACCAAAAAGTGAAATGAATAAACCTCAGCCTGAAGGAAAAGTAAATTCACGTCTGTTAAATAGAACGCAGGAGAAGAAGGTTCAACACTCTTCAGCAATAAAAAAACAATGAAGCACAATTGTTAGTTTATCTAAAATAATTTTTGCTTATTAGTATGGTTTAACTGGATCATCAAAGGTCAGCAGCAAAGACATTGGTTAATAAAATGGGATTAGATACATTTGTGTTATTTAACATATTTAATTATTGCAGGTTTGCGTCATATTCTGAGTTTGCATTTCACTGTTTTAATTCATTTTGATGAATACTAAATCTTTTGCGAGTGAGATGAATTAATGCACATTCACATTTAGTCTAGAACTACAGTAACATGTTCACGCAGCGCACTGTCAGTCAATAAATGGAAAAAAAATAACTGGCGTTCCTTTTTTGAAAAAGTAACTCAGATATTTTCTTGTAAATTAAAAAGTAATGCGTTACTTTACTAGTTACTTGAAAAAAGTAATATTATTACATAACTCGCGTTACTTGTAATGCGTTACCCCCAACACTGCAGGCTACAGCGCGCCGCCGTATTTGTGCATGCAATTGAAGAGCATGCGCTACGAGCACAGTATAACAGCTGTCAGGACAGAGAGATACGGTTTTAACTGACATATGGCCTGACAGCATCTCATCTGACCGCAGTTCACTGATGTTATACTGAAACTCCTCGTCATCTGTACCTTTTCCACGCTCGTTGATTAGCGCCTGGCACTGAGGCAAATTAGAGTGCGTGCCTGAAAAGTCTCCTGTTTGATGTGTTCATAAAGACATTCTGTGTCTAAATAAACGCAATTCTTGTCTAGAAAAAAAGAGACAGAAGCAGCAGTTGTGCGTGGGGTTGCCAACCCGCCCTGCGTTAACTGTGTTAAGTATTTTTAACGCCGTTACGCCCCATTCACATGGAGCGTCAGCGTCAACGCCTCTCATTTACTTTGAATGGAGTGACGTCAAGCGTTGCCGAACTGAATTGTGGGTCCGTCGCGTAGCGTCGCTTCACTGGCGTTGCTCACGGCAGAAGTTGTAAACTTTTCAACTTTTCAAGCGCCAACGCAGGCGTCAGCCAATCAGATCGCCTTATGCAAATACCCTAGCGCAGACGCTAGCCAATCCCGTTCATGCAACACCAGAAAAGCATGTGATTGTCTGTTGTCACTATGACGGTCGCGTCAGCACCAAGCTTCAGACACGCCCTCCGTCAAGCGTTGACGCCGACGCCCCGTGTGAAGGGGGCGTTAAACTGAAAAAAACCCCACCTGCATTAACATGCTAATTTTGACAGCACTAATAATAATATTGAATGTTTAGACAATAAAGTGGTTAATATAATAATGAGTATAAAATAAAATATTTCTCACCTGCAGTATAAATTTTAACTGAGACTGGAACAGGGTGAGATAAAGAGAAGTTAGAGACAGCATAAGCACTATGAATATATAAATGAATATAGAATTGTCATTTTGATAAATTACAATTCTATATTAATTTACTCATCCGTAAATTATTCTAAAATTGTATGTTGTAATTGTTTTGGTGGAACACAACAGGCCAATTTTCGAAGAATCTTTACACAGCTCTTCTCTGTGTAAAACAGTTCATAGCATGTCATTTAGGTCAACTATTCCTTTAAACCTGAGCTTCCAAATCATCCCTGGAAGAGAGAAAATGGTGTGTGCTGATCACTGTTATTTATATTGGAAACATTTGAAACAATCCTAAATTACTTCATCAAGCACTGTTACATCATCTGAGTCTTATAGCTGCTTTGTACTGCTCTCCCCACATGGGCACACACTCACACAGGCTCACATGATTACAATACACTCTGTGTTCACAAGAGATTTTGAAAAACTAATCAGCCATCATATAAACAAAGAGCACAGCTACATAATCCCCCACCCCCAGCTCTGTTCTCTCCCCCCTTCCCTCTTTCATTATTTTTCGCTCTCTCCTACCCGGAATGAAAGAGGACAGGACAGTTCTGTGATTGAGTGGCTGGGTGGTGCGGTAGTTATCCTGGAGAGCCATGGGCTCTGCCTCTTCTTCTTTACTGGAGTACAACACTGTTTGTAATTGCATCAGCTGAGAAGAAAAGAAAAGAAAAGAAAAGAAAAGAAAAGAAAAGAAAAGAAAAGAAAAGAAAAGAAAAGAGAAGAGAAGAGAAGAGAAGAGAAGAATGTGTCAGCCATGTAATGGCATACAGTTCAGTCATGAAACTCTATATTTCACAAGCTAAAGGGTTCTTTATATGTAAAATTTCAGTGAGATTGCATGCTCCCTATCTATACTCTACATCTAAGCCAAGACTGTAAATAGACCAAGACAGTTCACTCATTTAATATTCTTTATATGTAAAATTTCAGTGAGATTGCATGCTCCCTTCCTATACTGTACATCTAAGCCATGACTGTAAATAGACCAAGACAGTTCACTCATATTTACTTGAATAGTGTGGGGGGGTGCACATTGCACAATATGGCAAAACTGGCAATGCATTGTGTTACTACAGCTGCCATGATGACTATACATATGCATTGGTTGGCCATACTGAAATATACATTATATGAGCATAAGAAACAACATGTAATGGAGAGCTCATGACAGATTTTTAATTTGAAATACGGTATGTTATTTAAATGTGAGTTTGGAAAACAGTTTATGAGATTTCAGAAATTCCTCATTCCCCACGAACTACTGAATATGAGAAGTTTGCATCGCTTGTGCTTTTACTAAGACTCTTTGTACCTGTGAGTGAGAGATTTTAACTCTTTCATTGAATATAGTCCAGAGGACACTCTGGTGGCAGGGAGGAGTGGTGAGTGAGCCGTTGTAGCGGAAATATTGGCTGAGGTTGTCAGGCAGCAGCAACTCTATATCAAATGCAGGTATAGCCACCTTCTGGCCTAGAATAAATTAAACAAATATAAAAAATTTGATTTACAAAGTAATCCCAAAAGGCTGAAGCACGATAATGATACACATGTACACATACAGTTGTGTTCAAAATAATAGCAATCCAGTATCACTAACCAGATCAATCACTGTTTTTGGTAATAGAAAACCAACAGACCCAACAGTCATGACATGCATGCTGTTGATTCTGTGTAACTGAATCAAAATAATAGCAGTGTGGAGTTTAACTAGAGAGGTAAATCATTCTGTGAAAGAACTGGTGTCAAACAAGTGGCCCTTATTTAAGGACGAAGTCAGCAAATGTTGTACTGTGCATTTCTCTCTGAAAATCTGAGTAAAAGGGGTCATTCCAGACATTGTTCAAAAGAATAGCGTACTTTGATTAAAAAGTTGATTAGAGAGGGGAAAACATATAAAGAAGTGCAGAAAATGATAGGCTACTCAGCTAAAATTATATCAAATGCTTTAAAATGGCAACCGCAACCAGAAAGATGTGGAAGAAAACGGAAAACTACCATTCGAATGGATCGAAAAATAGCCAAAATGGCAAAGACTCAGCCAACGATCAGCTCTAGGGTGATCAAAGAAAGTTACCTGTGAGTACTGTAACAATTAGAAGACGCCTATGTGAAGCCAAGCTATTGGCAAGAAGCCCCCGCAAAGTCCCATTGTTGAAAAAATGAAGAGGTTACAATTTGCCAAAAAACACATTGACTGGCCTAAAGAGAAATTGTGCAATATTTTGAGGACTGATGAAGCAAGATTGTTCTTTTTGGGTCTAGGGGCCGCAGACAGTTTGTCAGATGACCCCCAAACACTGAATTCAATCCACAGTAGTGAAGCATGGTGGCGCAAGCATCACGATATGGGGATGTTTCTCATACTACGTGTTGGGCCTATTTATCGCATTCCAGAAGTCATGGATCAGTTTGAGTACATTAAAATACTTAAAGAGGTTATGTTGCCTTATGCTGAAGAGGAAATGCCCTTGAAATGGGTGTTTCAACAAGACAACAACCCCAAACACACCAGTAAGCGAGCAGCATCTTGGTTCCAGACCAACAAGATTAACGTTATGGAGTGGCCAGCCCCATCTCCAGACCTTAATCCAATAGAAAACTTGTGGGGTGACTTCAAAAATGCTGTTTCTGAGGCAAAACCAAGAAATGCAGAGGAATTGTGGTATGTAGTGCAATCGTCCTGGGCTGGAATACCTGCTCACAGGTGCCAGACTCCATGCAGCACAGATGTGAAGCAGTTCTCAGAAACTGTGGCTATACAACTAAATGTTAGTTCAGTCATTCACAAGAAAGCTAAATCTTCAATCATTTTTCAGTTTATACAGTAAATGTTTGACTTTGTAAAGAAGAATGCAGACACTGCTATTTTTTTGTACAGCCTAATATTCATTTTTCTTCACTCTCTGTAAAGTAATAACAAACTTGCTAAATTTTTCTTCATGTTTTGATTTAGAATAGAATGTGCAATGTTCCCAGTGCATTTGTGTGTATTGAAGTAAAAGTTATTATAAGGAATTTTAACACTAAGTTTTAAACGCTTTTTTAAACACACTGCTATTATTTTGAACACAACTGTACAAGAAAATGCACACAAACACATGCCTGCATATCTGATGTGGCCCAGATGGTTAAGAATACTGCCATATCCTTGATTAATCTCCTCACCTGCCTGAGAAAGCAAACAACTGAATGAGATACAGATAGAAATTTATAAAGAAATAATATTATGTGGATATTAATATGGTTAGAGTAAAAGCAAAGAACTCACCTCAATTAGGATTGCCAACACAGCGAGGCCATTCTCCTGGGTCTTAGCTTCTGACATATTAGCATAAATCTCTGTATTGTAATGGACAATATGGAGCTGACAGAAAAGAAAGAGAGTGTCTTTGAGTTATAGGCATCTTACAGAAGACAATTTTCACTTAATTCTTTGTTAATAGTTGATTATATAGGAATGCCCCCAGATGTGTTTTTATTGGCTAAAACCTTAATAGGAACACAACATTTTATTGTCTGACGGCACTGTTGTGGCCCCTTGAGGCACTGCGTCACCAGTGTCTCATAAGGAAGTGTCTGTACCTTCATTCCTCAGATCTATTTCCTTTAGGTGGCCATTTTATCCGGCCCATGCTCTATTAAGTTATCTGTGATAAGGAGTGCATTGGGGTGGGGTGAGGGGTCGGGCTTTCAGAGTTCAGGAGTTGTGCCTTGTGTCACAAATTCGTGACAATATGGTCAAAATGAGTGGTGCCCCCATGGTTCATACTGGTTCTCTTTTGCCAAGTTTGATCATTCTTCCTGTAGAATAGATTCCCCCTACTGTTCAATTACTTCAGGGCTCTGACCAAGGCAGTCTGCTTCATCCCCCTACTGTTCAATTACTTCAGGGCCCTGACCAAGGCAGTCTGCTTCATGCAGAGGCACAAAACAACTTTATACCTCTCATATCTCATGTCGCAATTGTAGAAACTGTAGGCAATGTAGCCACAACACTAGCGGCCATGCCTTCTCATTTAGGCTCAAGTTGCCCACTAACAGTTGTCAACTCCAGAGCACCTGATGCCTCTCTGTCCATCTTGCAGCACGAAGACTAGGTTCTTCAAACCATAAAATATGATTTTTGGTATTCAAGAAGCTACCGTTTTGGACTAAGGACATTCTTTTACCTTTAAAGGGGTCATCGGATGCCAAATTCACTTTTCAAGTTGTTTGAACATAAATGTGTGTTGGAAGTGTGTGTACACATCCATTCTATAATGATAAAAATCCACCCAGTGGGTGCCCTTTCTCAAATCAAGAGTGTTCTGAGATTCCTGTCAGAATGATGTAGTTCTGTACAGGCCCCTCCCACGATAGTTGATTGACAAGGCCGTCTTACCTTAAACCCGCCCTGAGTGAGCTGAGTGAACTGATTGTGCTGTAAACAGTCCGACCACCATTGTGTCGACTCCGGTGCAGGGGAAGACAAGATGTCTCAGATTAAGCGACTGAAGTGATTGTTGGGTTGAAGTTGGATGTAATAATGAATAAGGCAGTCATCATTTACTCCCGACATCTGAGCCGCTGAAGACACAGAGGATTAAGCTTACTTTCGCTTTGAAATGAATGCGCCGATCTGCCTAAATGCATCTATGTTCGCGTGAATCATTCATGATCCAGCTTCATCTACAGAAGAAGTGAATATAAAGTTTTTTATTAATCTTTGCAAATCGCCTTTCCTAATAATGTACTAGTTAGCCAGTTTCGTGGCTAAAGTAAACCGTACTGCTCGTCACTCCACGGAAGAGAGGGGCGGGGTCAGCAGAGCTCATTAGCATTTAAAGCAACATGGACTAGAAAACAGCTTGATGAAAAAAGAGCTGACTTTTCATTAAGACCCTAAAGAATCATATCAACTTGTGGAAAATGGGCATCCGATGACCCCTTTAAGAGAATAGCCATAAAAGGTCTGTCTCCTTCTCAAAAAGAGGCTGGCTTTTACAGCCGGCACTTACGGGTGCCAAAAAAGGATGGGGTCTATGCCCATCTTGGATTGCGTCGATTATACTACACTCTTCAGAAGTGCAGTTTCAGGATGCTGACCAAGAAGTATGTCATGGCGCAGATTAGGCTGAGAGACCATTGATCGGATGGATCTTTACTTCAATCAGATTTTACAGAGACAAATTAAGTTTCTAAGGTTTGTTTTGGGGGCAAAACTTATCAAAACCATTCATGTGCTGACCTTCCTCTTCAATTGGCTGACTCTAGCACAGTCCTAGGATTTGGTGTGTCAGTGTCAAGACTGTTCTCAAACAATTGTGAGATATAAGCTTGGGGATGGATCCTCAGAAGCGTGTTCTACTGCAGAGTTTATAGGGTTAGTATTTGACTCACACTCAATGCTGGTACGGCTGTCTCCAGTCTTTCACCTGGGGTGAAGGAAACCATTTTTAATACAAGGGTTCCCTCCAATAGGAGGTTATATGCTCTCAAATAGAAGCTATATAAGTTCTGGTGCTAGACTTGCAAATTAGACCCACTGTACTGTTGGTTCAGTGCTGGAGTTCCCTCAGGAGTGTTTTTCTGCAAGCATTGCCCCATTAACTTTTTTAGTGACAGCAATTGCTGCTGAGAGTTGATTCTAGTTGAAAGTGTTTCTCTGGGGAGGCATTCACTTGTCTTACATGTTATGCATGGCGCGAAGCTGTTGAGACCTTTCTGTCCCATTTCTGTTCCTTCCTGGGACCTATCCTGTCTTGAAAGAGCTCACTAGGCCTCCATTTGAAACATTGGAATCAGCCCCAGTGAGGCTCCTGGCTTCATCTCTAGGCCTTAAAACAGCGCTTCTCAGGGTAAGTTTATACAATAATGATTGTACTATACAAAAATGTGATTTCATTTGCTTTTTGAAAAGTTTCACATACAGACAATAATATTGTCAAAATTATCCGTTCACACAAATCTGCAAAAATGACAAAAAAAAATGTTGTATTATGCATGCCACAACACAAGCACACACCTCTGCTGCAGTGCTCTGTCCATTAATGGTGTGTTCACTTCCTGTAGCCACTCCCACTTCACTACCCCAGTGCAGGTGCAGCTGTACAGCACTATAATGCCATGGCAACCCAGCCACGCTCATCCAATGTGGCAATGTCATCTGCACTGTGTGAGAAAACAAGAGGGAGTTTAAGAGGGTAAAGAAAAGGGTAATATTTAGTCAAAAGTATTTCGCATTTTCGTCACACAGTTTTATGCTCAGTGACATTTTTATACACTCAAACGTATAAAATGTCATTGCAATATGCAAAGGCATTTGTGAATTTTTAAGTGTGACTTAAGCATCCAAATACATTTTCAGGCCACTTCATCTAAAGTTTATTTTCTAAATCTTAATATCTTTATACCTTATAGTTGCAAAATAGCTTGAATTTGCTAAATTGCAACTATGAGGCATGAAGATATTATAAACATAAAAATATGATATGAAGTTGCTTGAAACCATGTGTATTGTGAAAAGCACTGGATGGCAGAGGTTCATAGTTTCTGTCTGTGTCTATCTAAGTCTGAGACCATTTTGAATGGGTAACAAAAGACTAATTTACCTGTATGGCCATTATTGTAGAGAGTGAATGTCCTCTTCCCATAATGGTTGTATCCCAGGGGCTGCACAGGGATTAGCGTTGGATCATACAGTGTTTGCGATGTGTCCACGTTTATGGGTGACTGAATAGAACCACCACAGTCAGGAAAAAACTCAGCCCATTCTGGCTGTCCCACAGCACCTAACACAACCACAAAACGGTGATACAGCAAGGTGAATGTTGATGTGGAAATCAATCAATGAAAAATCAATGAACAGCATATAAGAAAATGTGTGTTTGACTCTTTATAACATGTTATGGAAGCTCATAGTGAAGTATTAGCTAAGTGTTAAATCATGCAAAGTTAATGAGGAGACACATGGTTACAAAAGCATAGACTACACACACACACACACACACACACACACACATGTTTTTTTCAGTGCTGAAACATTCTGTAGTGAATTTAGATGTTAAAAGACAAAGGAGGAACAGATCAACATAAAAACGAGACCAAAAAAAAGATAAAAAAATATTTAGTAAAATAAATATTTTTATTTTACAATAAAAGAAAACTTCTGCATATCAGTCTGAGTGTTTCAGGTTGGTGCCAAGTCAGTTCTGTATAAACAAGGATTAGAGGCCCACTCAATCTCACTTTTCACCAAGAATATAACCCCAAACCCCTGTTCAACTCCAAATAGTGGGGAGGGGGTGGCAGAGTTGCTCTCATTGATCTGTAGTTGCCAAGGAGATCTCTATGACAACTGACATACTCCAGGCCACTGCCAGTTTACCTCTTGCATGCTTCCCCAAACATGGACAGAGAACAAAGCTTTACTCAAACAAGTAACTACATTTTGTTCAGAATTAATGGGTTGTCACAACACAGTTCAGAAAATTTTCATGTCAAGTGTTTTTTATTTATTTATTTATTTTTTAAGTTAAATATGACCAAGACGAGTTCAAGTTCAAATATGACCAAGACCAAGACAAGTGGCAGGTTGCAGATTCACCCGCATTATTTGCTGGGCCTGTTGTGCATTTAGCAATACACTGATTAGGCCTTATTATACATGCAGCCTGGTGTCATTGGGCCTCATTCATGAAACATTTGTAAATATAGGAGTAAATTCTGAGTAATTTGCACGTAAAATGGACCTTCCCAAAAATTCTCCTCCGGATTCACAAACGCTTCGTAAGCTTCCGATTTGATAGTTAAACATGCGTATGTTAATGAATTCCAATCATTCGTAAACAGGGCGCGTGTGCACGCTCATTCACAATTAGCAAAATCCTAAATCCTGGGCCTATGAATTACAACTGCGCAAATTGCATGTCCAGGAACGCAGTGGAATATTCTGGTCTGCTTTCTCAGGTTTGGCTCCAGTATATTGCATAAATGCAAAAAAGACTAATAGGCCATATGCCTAGCAATAAATATTCAATAACGTGTCCATCAAAGCGTTTAGCCAGCTGAAAAATGCCAGGTGCTCTTCTGAAAAAGGCCAGCTGGTGGCACTTGAGAATGCTTTGGTGGCACAGCGTTTTTCCAGCTGAAACACTTTGGTTGCTATGATTAGGAATATCCACGGCAGTAACGTATTACTAGCATCTTGTAACGTAAAACGTAATATTAATATATAATTTAAAGGGAAACAGGTCAATTTAGCTCAAAAGGAATAATTTATGATTTTATAGGGAATTTGAAAAGACACACTGTTTCACGGCAGATCAGGCTGATTCAGCAGCGATTCACTGAACAAGCCGTATAACATCAACTCTGCATTGGATATTAAAATCCAAAATATAGTGAAACCACTATTAAATAGCACAGTAACAAAATCAGATGGTACTGGCGGAGCCTCTGAAGGACCTGCTTAACATGGTGGCGATGGTCAGCCAGGTTCCGGGAGTAGATGAGTATATCATTGATGTAGACAATCACGAAGGAACTCCCGAAACACCTCGTTCATGAATTCCTGGAAGACGGATGGGGCGTTGGCAAGGCCATACGGCATAACAAGGTATTCATAGTGGCCGGTATGGGTAATGAAGGCCGTCTTCCATTCATCGCCTTCCCGGATTCGAACGAGGTTATACGCGCTCCGCAGGTCCAGCTTGGAGAAGATGCGTGCCCCACGGAATTCCTCGAGAGTGGCAGGGACCAGGGGAAATGGATAAGAGAGTTTGACCTTCTGCGAGTTCAGAGCACGGTAATCAATACAAGGCCGCAAGCCCCCGTCGTTTTTACCCACAAAGAAGAAACTCGAGGCCGCCGGCGAGCTGGATGGTCGGATGAATCCTTGGTTAAGAGACTCCTTGATGTACTCCTCCATAGCCTTGCGCTCCGGGATGGACAGTGGATATACTCTACCCTTAGGGAGTTTGTTTCCAGGTAGCAAGTTGATGGCACAGTCACATGGCCGATGAGGTGGTAGTTGGGTGGCTGCCTGCTTGCTGAAGACATCCTGGAACGCCACATAATCAGATGGGACAGAGGGAGTCACACTGGGCTCGGGACTCTCGATTTGCATGGAGGCGATCTGGATGGCCAGTGCCTTGTGGAGTGGATGTGGAAGTTCAGTGAGACAGTGTTGGTGGCAGAATTCGCTCCAGCTAATCACCTCGCAGGAGTCCCATCTGATCTCTGGAGAATGAAGGATGAGCCAGGAGTGTCCCAGGATGATGTCCACAGTGGGTCCCTCCAGTGCCAGGAATCTGTTCTCCTCTTCATGTAAGTTACCGATCTTGAGCTTCAGTGGAGGGGCCTCATACCTCACGTTCCGCTTTGGATAAAAGCGTCTGCCAAATGACTAAATGTTCCCACGTCCTAGCGGTTTTCCCTGGATGGTTTCGACTCAGAGCTCCTAGGCATGACGGCAGCGAGGCAGATGTAAGCGACTCAGAAGGTCTTTCGAGATGAAGTTGCCCAAGGAGCCCAAGTCAACAAGGTCTGAGGCTGTGACGGAATGGGCTGGAGTGAATAGTTGTACTGAGAGCATGGAAAGCGTGGAAATTATGGGTTCAGACTGAATGGTACTCACCGCAGGACGTGGGGGTCTGATGGGGCAGGTCCCCAGGTAATGATCGGTAGCGGCACAGTACAGGCAGAGTCCAGCCGCCAATCGGCGAGCACGTTCCTCACGAGAAAGCCGGGTCAACTTACATAGGCTCTGGTACTGGGGAACCGGTGGCGGGCGAGACAGACTGGTGAGCGGTTTCGGTGGTGTGGCAGGCTGCTAAGCGCTGGGAGATCCAATTGGCTCCAACGGAATTATCATAGATCGCCATCTGAGAATGGATACGGGGATCCAGTCCTTGCCTGTAAGCACTGAGCAAAGCTGCCTCATTCCATCCACTAGTAGCCACCAGAGTACGGAACTGCAAGGTGTAGTCATCAGTGGAAGAGGTGCCCTGGCGCAGCCTCAGTAGCTGATCCGACATGGAGAGCACTCCAGTAGCAGAACCAAACACTTCCTTGAAATGATTTGAGAAGGCTTTATAGGAGTTAATTATGGCTGTGTTGGCATTCCATATCGCCTTTGCCCATAGCAGTGCTCGACCAAAAAGGAGTGAAAATAAAAATGCCACCTTGGAGCGCTCTGTCGGGAACTTCTGCTGCTGCATCTCCATATACAGCGCTAATTGGAGGAGGAAGCTGCCACACTCAGCTGAATCACCCGCGTAGGAGGCAGGCATAGCCATGGGACTGGTAGAGGCAGATTGAGGATTGGGAGCTGGCATGAGCAAGGCCTGAAGAGTGTTGACCAGCTCCTCCAGGATTTCAGCAGGTGAGGGAGACCAGGGATCCATGGGAGTGTCGGTATTGGTCCGGTCTTCTGTCACAACATAGACCTGAGACAAGAGGTAAGTGAACACACAGGTTTGTTTATTGACTGAATGACGGGAATGAGGTAATGGTAGCTGAGAAGAGGTGAGTGGAATCACAGATGATAGTAAAGTAGGTCTTAGCTGTATGACTGATGTGGGGTTCTTTGCAGGAGGACTCGGGCTCAAGCTGGAACAGCGGATAACGGGAGGTCTGGAGGTAAGTATAAGCAGGTTAGTGTAGAGAGAGTCAGGCTAGGTTCAGGTAGTGAACGGTAGACCGGACAGTGAGTGGCTGGAAGGAGCGTGCTTAAGTGTGGTGAGTTGATTGCCGATGACAGGTGCAGGGAATCAGAACTCAGGTGATTGTGATCGGGTGATTGTTGTGGCCGGTGACTGAGGTGATTGAGGCGGCTGTGACTAAGATGAATCCCTGACAATAGTAAAGTACTTGAATTAATTTTTTGTTGTAATTCTATAGTTGCTGTGGTAATATAACAACTATAGCAGTGATACTCAAATCTGGCTCGTGAGATCCACTTTCCTGCAGAGTTTAGCTCTAACACTGATCAAACTCGCCTACCTGTGATTTTCTAATGATCCTGAAGACACTGATTAGCATGCTCAGGTGTGTTTGATTAGGGTTAGAGCTCAACTCTGCAGGAAAGTGGATCTCGCGAGCTAGATCTGAGTATCCCTGAACCATAGTTATAAAAACAAATTACTTTACCCAATACGTAAGAAGTAAGAATCAAAGTAAGATTTCTACAAATATAGGTGACGTGAGTGACGTGACATATGGCTAAGTATGGTGACCCATACTCGGAATTCACATTTAACCCATCCAAAGTGCACACACACAGCAGTGAACACACACACACCGTGAACACACACCCGGAGCAGTGGGCAGCCATTTATGCTGCGGTGCCCGGGGAGCAGTTGGGGGTTCGGTGCCTTGCTCAAGGGCACCTCAGTCGTGGTATTGAGGGTGGAGAGAGTGCTGTACATTCTCTCCCCCCACCTAAAATTCCTGCCAGCCCGAGACTCGAACTCGCAACCTTTGGATTACGAGTCCGACTCTCTAACCATTAGGCCACAACTTCCCCAGGGTATAGTATTTAGGTTATATATATACTATATATACTGTACCCTTCCCCAGGGTATAGTATATATAGGGTATATTATACTACAATACACTACAGTTTACTGTAGTAAAAACTAAAGTATACGGTTACACTTTACTTGAAGGGGTGTGCATAAGACATGACACCTTCATAATCATGACATGACACATGTCATGCATGCATGTTTATGACAACTGTCATTAAGTGTAATTTCGCTCAGTTATGTAATTTTTAATGCAAAGATGACTTTGTTTGAGATGTCTTTGTTATTGGTTAGGGGTAAGGGTAGGGGTAGGTGTTAGGTTAGGGTTAGGTCAAATAATGTCATCTTTGCATTAAAAATGACAACTGAGCGAATGACACTTAATGACAGTTGTCATAAACATGCATAAAAGCTCCTTCATATTCATGATGTGTCATTTCATGATTATGAAGGTGTCATGTCAGTCTTATGCACACCCCTTCAAGTAAAGTGTTTCCAAGTATACTACAGCATTTATTAAAGTTGATCAGTTCACTATAGTTAATTCTACAGTATGCTGTAGAATTCATTAACAAAGTGTTGTAAATACTATAATATATACAGTATAATACACTTTACTATAGTATGGTTCAAAAACACTATAGTATTTACTATAAATTACTATAGTATTTATTTTTTTCATGTGGGGTATCATGAAAAGCGCTATACAAATAAACTTGAATCGAATTAAATACTGAAATGTACAGTTTGGTCGTATTGCAACGTTTAAAAAAATTGCTATGTATAAAAATTGCTACGTATTTTTAGCTAAAAAAATTAAAATATTTACAAATATTTTATATCATTAAGCTATTTGTATCAATGCATTTAGATTTTTAGACCCCCTTAACCTACACAACCAGTCAAAAGTTTTTGAACAGTAAGATTTTTAATGTTTTTTAAATAATTGTCTTCTGCTCACCAAGCCTGCATTTATTTGATCCAAAATACAGCAAAAGCAGTAATATTTTGAAATATTCTTACTATTTAAAATAACTGCTTTCTATCTGAATAAATTTAAAAATGTAATTTATTCCTGTCATTTCAAAGCTGAATTTTTAGCATCATTACTCCAGTCACATGATCCTTCAGAAATCATTCTAATATTCTGATTTGCTGCTCAAAAAACATTTATTATTATTATTATGTTGAAAACAGCTGAGTAGAATTGATCTGAAACAGAAATATTTTGTAACATTATAAATGTCTTTATCATAACTTTTGATCAATTTAAAGCATCCTTGCTAAATAAAAGTATTAATATCTATAATTCCCCCCCCCCCAATTTTTTTTAATACAAAAATACAATTAATAAAGTAAAATAAAAAGAATTAAACTGACTCCAAGCTTTTGAATGGTACAATGTATAATGTTACAAAAGCTTTTTATTTCAGATAAATGCTGATCTTTGGATCTTTCTATTCATCAAATAATCTGTTAATCCCACTTCTACCTCTTAATCTAACCATAACTATTACTTAAAAATATGTACAGTATAAAAAAAAAAACATGACAGAAAGATACATTCAATCACAGTAATTTATTTATTGCAAAAAAAAATTAAAAGCAGTCCAAATGAAGATGCATTGCAGCTGCAGTCCTCTCTGGTGGAATACAGTAGGTTTGTGTGAGGTGCAGAGCAGAATTTAAGTTGTTAGTGCTGAAAATATTATCCAGATTATTGTCCTGATCCACTCCGTGGCATGAAGGCACACTTTTCTCATTCACACCTCACCAGAAATGGAATGTTAGGCCCCATTTACACTAGTGCGTTTTCGTTTTAAAACGATCCTCGTCTACACTGGCGTTTCCGCTGTGTTTCAGAAACAATCTCCGTCTACACTACAGAACCGAAAACACATGTCACGTGACCATTCATGCAGGTACAACCATAGATATGTATATTCCCTATTATTTAGATGGTGGACGTGTCTGTGTGCTTGGAGCGGCCGAATGGGGAATCTAACTAATCTAAGTTTTCAAACTAAGGCTACACTAATGGTTACACTCAGTGCTGATCCTAGACTTCTGGGGGCCCTACGCAAAGCTGTGTCGGCGGCGGAGGGGGGGGGGGTGTTGGGGGGTTGATGAGGGTATGAAAGAATGGATGAAACGCATTTGTCCGTGTTTCACTCCGTCTCGAATCGCGTTCGCGGAAAGCGCTTGAGAAACAATATGTCTTCCGCGGCTCAGCAAGCTTTCAACTCCTTTTTTTTTTTTTAAGTAAGCGCAAGAGACTGTACGACATTCACGTTACATGATTTGGATGATTTTTACATAAAGAGCATGACAGCGCACCACATTAAAATAAATGATCATTCATGTTTTCATAACCGCAGGCCAAAATCAAAAACTAAACTAAAATTAAAACATCTTTGAGAGCAAGGGGGCCCCCTGGTGTTTCGGGGGCCCTACGCAGCTTGCGTATTCTGCATATAGGGAGGATCGGCTCTGGTTACGCTACTGCATTTTTGTTTTATAGAGGTCATCGGATGCCCATTTTCCACAAGTTGATATGATTCTTTAGGGTCTTAATGAAAAGTCTATAACATACTTTGGTTAAAATTTCTCAATGGTAGTGTAAAAAACACTTTCTTTACCCTGTCAAAATCAGCTCTGTTTTCATCAAGCCATTTTTTAGTCCATGTTGATTTAAATGATAATGAGCTCTGCTGACCCCGCCCCTCTCTTCCGTGGGGTGACGAGCAGTACTGTTTACTTTAGCTGCGAAACTGGCTAACTAGCACATTATTAGGAAAGGCGATTTGCAAAGATTCATAAAAAACAATTATACTCACTTCTTCTGTAGATGAAGCTGGATCACGAATGATTTGCGCAAACAGGCAAATTAACACTCCTGCAGCCCTCTCCACTAATTTCACTTTTTCCCACACCCCTCGCTAGAGGTCTTCACGGGTCCAAAAATTTGTACCCGAACCCGAAGAGACCCGTAAATATGGTGCACGGAACCGACCCGGACCTGTATTTTATTTGAAAATGGGACCCGAACCCGTGCAGACCCGAGAAATGCCTTAAATGTACTACCCGGACCCGACGCGGACCCGACCATTATTCGAAAGTTGGACCCGAACCCGGCTGGGAAGACACAGACCCGACTGCACCCGTCCTGATCGGCACATATTGCACAGCAAATGCTATTAAGTCAATAAACATGTTGCGGAAAAAACAACAACCTTTTTTCCTTTACTGTTAGTAGCCCTCTCCCTGACTGCGATGCAATCCTCCTTGCCAATACATTTCCATCCATGTTAGGCTGTTCCTCTCTCTTGATGACTGAAAGAGCCTTCTTAATCCACTCATTATTCCAGCTTCAAAAGTACACGGACACGGATGACTAATGCAACTTCGCAGTTTTTTTTTTCATTTCGAGTCAACTTCGACTGTTACGTTTACCCTTTTGAACTACAATAGCGATACTTTTATTTGGTTGTAATAAAGACTCAATTTGCGTAGCAAAAAACACACATAATTAGAAGTTTGTTACACTCTACTGCGTGCGTGTACAATAACAGGTGCGTCTATTCAGTTTTGTTTTACAGCTTTTTTTTTTCACATCACTCATGAAGGAATCCATGATCAGCGTCCGCTTGCAGTACTACTCCGCCCGTGCTCTGTTTCTGGCGGCTGAGGTAACGCGTGTTTCTTCCACCTTATTTCCCACTCACACTTTTCTCATCCTAATTTTACAAACTGCAAGTTACACACACGCATGTTGACTGACACTGATCTATGGCGGGTGCGGTGTTCTCCGATTGACTCGGGTATTACACACAATGTTAAAAAGACCCGGGACCCGAAGTAATAGATTGGGACCCGACCTGGACCCGGCTGACCATTTAAAATATAGACCCGAACCCGTACGGGTCCTGGGTCGGGTCCCGGGTCCTCGGGTCTGGGGTCCTCCGTGAAAACCTCTACCCCTCGCACGATTGGGAGGGGTGGAGGCACTGGTCTCCTTATTTCAAATGAATGGAAATTTGATCTTCTACCATCTCCTACAGGCAACAGTTCATTTGAATCTCATGCAATTACTATTACCCACCCTGCTAAAATCCACTTTGTAGTTGTGTATCGTCCCCCAGGTCAACTGGGTAACTTCTTGTTGGAGTTGGATGTGTTACTGTCAAACTTTCCTGAGGATGGTACTCCTCTGGTACTGCTCGGCGACTTCAACATCCACCTAGAAAAACCCCAGGCTACTGACTTCAACACTCTTCTCACTTCATTTGACCTCAAGCTAGTGTCTACTACGGCTACTCACAAATCAGGTAACCAACTGGACCTCATCTACACATGCTACTGCTCCACTGACAACACATTAGTAACTCCACTGCACACCTCAGACCACTTCCTCATCACTTCTAACCTCACACTAACTCCTGACATAGCACACGCTCCTCCGCAGGTCACCTTTCGGCGTAACCTACGCTCGCTCGCTCTCTCCCTCTCGTCTATCCTCAATGGTTTCGTCCGCACTACCTTCACCCTCTCAGTTTTCAGCACTGGACACAAACAGTGCTACTGACACTCTTTGCTTCACTCTAACATCTTGCTTAGACAACTTTTGCCCCCTTTTATCCAGATCAGCACACGCTACCCCCTCTGCCCCCTGGTTGTCCGATGTTCTCCGTGAACATCGTGCTAAACTGAGGTCTGCAGAGAGGAAATGGCACAATTCCAAAAACGCTACCGACCTTAGTGTGTATCAGTAACAACTCTCTTCCTTCTCTGCAAATGTCAACACTGCTAAAACGACATACTACCACAACAAAATTAACAACTGTTCCGACTCTCGTGCACTCTTCAAAACTTTCTCTTCTCTGTCCCCCTCCCCCTCCTCCTTCATCAACTCTTACAGCTGATGACTTTGCAATTTTCTTCACAAATAAAACAAGAACCATCAGTGACCAATTCCTCACACCACAAGCTAATAATAACTTCATAACGACAAATACACAATCTCTCATCTCCTTTTCTCCTCTCTCCGAGACGGAGGTTTCCAAACTCATCCTTTCCAATCATCCCACTACTTGTCCACTAGATCCTATCCCCACTCACCTCCTTCAAGCCATTTCTTCTTCAGTCATACCTGTGCTTACTCACATTATCAACACCTCGCTTCACACTGGTACATTTCCCACAGCATTTAAGCAGGCTCGGGTAAGCCCACTGCTTAAAAAACCCGCTCTAAATCCAGCACTTTTAGAAAACTACAGACCAGTATCCCTTCTTCCATTCATTGCAAAGACACTTGAGCGAGTTGTGTTCAACCAACTCTCTTTCTTTCTTGCACAGAACAACCTTCTGGACAACAACCAATCTGGCTTCAGAAGCGGCCACTCAACTGAGACTGCCCTACTCTTGGTTACAGAGGCCCTGAGACTGGCAAGAGCAGCTTCCAAATCCTCTGTACTCATCTTGCTGGATCTGTCTGCTGCTTTTGACACAGTTAACCACCGGATCCTCCTGTCCACCCTCAGAAAGATGGGCATCTCAGGAACCGCCCTCCTGTGGTTCGAGTCTTACCTCTCAGATAGGTCCTTCTGGGTGTCTTGGAGGGGTGAGGTTTCGAAGTCACAACTTCTTGCTACTGGAGTTCCTCAAGGCTCAGTGCCTGGACCACTTCTCTTCTCCATCTACATGTCGTCATTAGGATCAGTTATTCAGAAGCATGGCTTTTCTTACCACTGCTATGCTGATGACACTCAACTCTACTTCTCATTCCAACCAGAGGATCCGACGGTAACTGCTTGCATTGCAGCCTGTCTGAGTGACATTTCTAGCTGGATGATGGACCATCACCTTCAGCTCAATCTTGCTAAGACAGAACTGCTCGTGGTCCCAGCCAACCCATCTCTTCACCACAACTTCTCTATACAGCTGGGCTCGTCAACCATAACTCCTTCCAGGACAGCCAGGAACCTTGGAGTTGTGATCGATGATCAGTTAAGCTTCACAGACCATATTGCTACAACGGCCCGGTCCTGCAGATTTTCCTTATACAACATTAGGAAGATTAGGCCCTTCCTGTCAGAGCAAGCCGCACAACTCCTTGTCCAAGCTCTTGTTCTCTCCAGACTGGACTATTGTAACGCTCTCTTGGCGGGCCTTCCCGCATTTCCTATCAAGCCTCTGCAACTGATCCAGAATGCAGCAGACAGAGTGGTCTTTAATGAGCCAAAAAAAGCTCACGTTACCCCTCTCTTCATCAGGTTACACTGGCTACCAATAGCCGCTTGCATCAAATTCAAGGTACTGATGTTTGCCTACAAAACCACAACTGGCGCTGCACCAATATACCTAAACTTGCTAGTTCAAACTTATGCGCCCTCCAGAAGCTTGCGTTCTGCAAGTGAACGACGCCTTGTGGTGCCATCCCAAAGAGGTACCAAATCACTCTCACGGACCTTTTCATGGACTGTGCCCAGCTGGTGGAATGACCTCCCGATCTCAATTCGAACAGCTGAGTCTTTAGCCATTTTCAAAAAACATCTAAAGACACATCTTTTTCGCCAGCACCTGACCAACTAATACTAACACTTACCTATTCTATTTAAAAAAAAAAAAAAAAAAAAAAATCCTAGCTACGTCTACTGTGCTAGACTAACTGAGACTTGTCATGGCACTTGTATACTGTTGCTCTCTCGATGGTCTGATTGCTTCTATTGTTCTCCTGATTTGTACGTCGCTTTGGATAAAAGCGTCTGCTAAATGATTAAATGTAAATGTAAACATTAATTCTCTGCGTCTTCAGCGGCTCAGATGTCAGGAGTAAATGATGACTGCTTTATTCATTATTATATCCAACAACAAAGCACTTAAATCGCTTAATCTGAGACATCTTGTCTTCCCCTGCACCGGAGTTGACACAACTGTTTACAGCTCACTCAGTTCACTCAGCTCACTCAGGGCAGGTCTAAAATAAGACGGCCTTGTCAATCAACTATCGTGGGAGGGGCCTGTACAGAACTACGCCATTCTGACAGGAATCTCAGAACAGTCTGATTTGAGAAAGGGGATTTTAAAATAGGGTTTTAAAAAAAAAACACTGGGTGGATTTTTATCATTATAGGAAGGATGATACACACACTTCCAACACACATTTATGTTCAAACAACTTGAAAAGTGAATTTTGCATCCGATGACCCCTTTAAAACGGACCAAAACGGAGACTTTCGAAAACGATGATCAGATGTTATCTGTGTCTCATTTAGAAGGCTGTGTCCTCCGGAGGTCTCATTCGAAGGGTGCATACGTCATTTTTTTAAACGAGTTGGCAGCAGAAATCACAGAATGAAATGTTATCATTTCGTAGCCTATATTAAGTAATTGAGTAAGCTTTTATTAATACAAAACATAATGCCATTGATATGACAACTGAATATAATAAAAGGTTAATGCCGCGATTTCAGTAGGCTATTCATAAGGATTTGATACGTCTGTAAAGTTGTTCATACGTAGGCTAAATAGGCCTAATTTGTTTTAGGTGTCGTCAATATGTCAGTATTGTAGCCTACGTTAAAATGCTGTAAATATGTAAGTATTGTATGTTTTAGTGCCTATGAAAACGTAAGTAAATGTAAGTTTTGTAGAAACCACAATTACGTTAAATACATACAAATTCTCATGAGATCACGTTGTATTATATAACAGTTTAGCACATGCATTGCAAATACAGCTGAACAAGCTTTTCCAGAGGCCTTATTATGCCAAGAATGTCACAAGATCATAATGGGTTCTCCCAAATGGTATCCCTTTGCAGGAAAATAATACATTTTGTATTTTAACTTTATTACATTCAATCAATATATAAGCCTTGTCTCAGAAGATATTTGTAATTGTGGCATTTATTTGGGTGTGTGGAATTTTGTGAAGTAGGCTATTCTTGTTTAAAATTCACTCACACAGGTTTATTAGAGTCTGATCACATGCTAAAGCATTATTAACTGAACCATCACTGTGCAATTAACACACTGAAGCATGTAAACCTGTGTTTGTGTCTGAATTGCAGTGCTCGTGTGTCAAGCAGAGCAGTCTCCCAATTCTTTATCATGACATTCTTTTTTATCAAATGGAAACACTCATTTTAAGCTCTGTACTATGTACTACTATATGCAACCTATTGCACCTGCTGACACCTGCTCTTTCTTTTCTATTTCACCCTCAAAGTCCATGTGACTATGCAATGCAACTACTGAAGAGATGAACTGGAAGTAACACAGTTTGAACAGAGAGTGAAACTGAGGGACAAAAAAAAGGTAAGTTTAATGAAAATATGGAAATGTTCCTTTCCAGAAATCAACAGAGAGAACCAAAGAAAATTAAAAGTATATACTATTATGCAGGTTATCTATGATAATCTAATCACAACAATATTACACCAAATCTGTGACAAAATCAGAGAGTGGGGGAAAATGAAAAAAACTGTGTTACCTGCATATGTCCATTCTTTAGCTTAAAAAAAGGAAGAACACACAAAAGTTAAAACAGATTCTCTGTGCATTTCAGGTAACAATTAAATTGTAACCTAATTATTAAGACTTACAAAAAAGACCATCAGTGACTAGCACATTAGGGCAGTTTAATTATATAACAATTAAAATTTAAGTCTTTTCATCTGTGTTCAGTAGCAGTGATGACCAAAAAGTTGTTACAACAGGCCACTGCATTAATATTACATAGATAATCAAAGTCTTACCAGTTCCTGAGCACTCCACACACTTGTAAAAGAGAAAAAAAGCCAATGTTATCCAGACAAGGTCCATTCTTTCACTTTCCTCTCCACAGGCTACACACACTCATACAATGAGAAAGCTATAGGCACACCAGTACTCTAGAAAAATGGTAGGAAGATCTTAACAGGTCTATAGCAGAACAACTTGAAAAATGTATCCAAAAATTTTCACAAAGAAAGAATAATTTGTGTTCCTTTTCTGGATTTGAGTGATTTGGTCCAGTGAGCTGAATTGTGAAAGAGAGAGGCCATCATATGTCACAGAAGAAAGAGAGAGAAACAGAGAGAACTGAAAGGAGAAAAGGACAAGTGAATGAGAAAATCACTTGCTGCTGGACACTGAAAAATGTGTATGACACAACTAGCTGAGGGGGGAGGACTGAGGGGGAGCAGGGAAAGCCTGACTGAAGGGGTACTGAGGTGATAATAAAGTGAATGAATAGAGACCGTGACAGGGAGACCAGAGAGGACAGAAAGCGCAGAACTGAAGTAGCTCATCTATTGTAAACTACAATTGCTATTTGACAAATTTGGCATGTGTAACTATTTCTCTGTGCTGTTAAAAATTCCTAGTAATTAATAAAAAATAAGTATGTATGCTATTATAAAAAAAAACAAAAAAAAACAATGATATGGTAATGAAAGATGAGTCGTGTAGACACTGATAAGGGGCGCCGCTATGGTTTCCAGGCCCCCTGAATATCATTGACTCGGGTCCTTCCCTGCGATCACATTCCCCCTCTGTAAAAAAAAATGCTTCTCGGGCCCCCTCTCCCTCGCCGGGCCCTTGGAATCGTCCTAACCTTCCCCCCGTTACGGTGCCCCTGACACTGATTGAAACAACTGAATTAACAGGGACATGCAATTTGGATATTTGAATTTCCCAAACGGAATAAAATGCAACTGGATTAAATGCATCTTAAAAAGTAAATACATTTTGTGTTGAATATGAAAATAATGTTTCTACAAAGTTTAAAACGTCTGTTTTTAAGCCCAGAGTTAAATGACCTCATTGAACGCGTTATTGCGCTTCATTTTTCAAACGCTGGAGGGCAGTAAACTCCATCCTATAATTTCTACAACCTCTTCTTTGTATTTAAATGTTAAATGTCAGCTTTTGAAATATGATATCTAAATTTTATAAATAGCTATAGTTCTCCTGTGCTATCTTTGTGTTTACTGTTATTGTTATTGTGATCTTATACAGGCTACCTGTATGCACATGTGTATGCACAAGTGTTTTGGCTCTTTGATTAATTTAAGAAATATTTATTAAGATTTATTTAATATTATAGGAATTATTACACGAATTTCTGGCTTTTTACATTAAATTAATTGACCAATAATTAATTGATCTCTCTGAAACACTTAGGTGTTTAGATGCTTGTTTTGGATTCCCTTTATTTCCATTGTAAATATTTCTCATAATTCTAATGTGCTCCTCTGTAGTAAATGTAATGTAGCAGCACCCTCTTGTGAGACTTATTTCATGTGTATTTTCATGCCACGATGTCATTTGTTCTCGCCACATTTAAGATTTAACGGCTCAGTTATAAAATAATAATAATAATAATAATTTAACGTTTAAGCTTCGGTAATCCAATCCGTTCCTCCTATTTAAATTTAACAGCGTAGTGATCCGTTTCAACGTGAAACCGTTGCACAGTCTTACGCAATGCTCCTTATTAGCGAGTAGGGCGTGTTAGAATGGTTATCATAATTTTCATTGGCTTATTCCGTATTAGAGGCGTGGCAATGGATTTCATTCACAAATCTCTCAGGCTGCAGTTCACGTCCATGTGCATGTTGCTCTTAAAGGGATACAGAGCAGGGCAGGCCCATGCTTCTGGAATATATTATATATATCTGTTTATTGATTACACAATGGAAGAGCTGTAAAAAAAAAATAGCCCTTCTGTTTTTGAACGAACCCAGAATAAGACCAAACCCTCAAGAGAAATGTCTGTAATATTCTAATTGAAGTCTTTAAATGTTAAAAAAAGATGTATGTAAAGGTTAATGTTAAGATTAAGATTATTACTTCATACACCTACGAGAACAGCATGACAGCTTTGCTCATAGTGCACTTTCTGTTCCATAGTTAATAGTCCGTGGACGGCCTGTTTGAGATTCAGTGCAACAACTATTCATACTGAATGTATACTTTATGTCCTAACATCTCGAGACATGGTTGCTGAAAACCAGTATTGGTGCGGAAAATGTTTTAAAGAATATGTTAAACAAAGACAACGTCATTCATTTTTATAATTTTTTCATTCATTAAAATGCAAAACAAAAACATCAGCTAGACCTCTACAAATGTAGTGCAAACCTCGACAAAAGCTTGTTCATATAAACTGTTTTAATGTTGTTCAGGTGAGACTAAAGACAGGTTCACGTGTGTCAGGTTCAAGTTGGCTTGTCTGACATCTGGGCCGTTTCTCAAATGAAAGGCTACATCCTCCGGAGGTCGCATTTGTAGGCTGCATACGTTATCAATCCTGGTTTATTTCAGTTAACGGAGCATTACATTCGCGAGTCATAAGCATATTACAACAATTTACACTTAACTAAGAATAATGATCAAATTTATAATTTTTAATAGTCTAAAATAAGATCTTCTTTATGATGTATGTAGCCTACAAATGCGAACTCCGGAGGATGCAGCCTTCCGTTTGTGAAACGGCCAGTGTATTCGACTTGAAGCGGCGCGCAGAATGATTAGTGTATGACATAACAGTACCGCGAGAGCGATAAGAGAGCAGATGGATCCTTATGGTTTCAAATCGCTCTCGCGGTACTTTGATGTCATACACCGACCATTCTGCTCAGTGCCGCTTCAAGTCAAACACACCTATTGGCCGTTTCTCAAACGGAAGGCTGCATCCTCCGTAGGTCACATTTGTAGGCTGCATACATCATAAAGAAGACCTTATTTTAGAATATTAACAGTTATAAATTTGACCATTATTCTTAGTTAAGTGTAAATTGTTGTAATATGCTTTTGACTCGCAAATGTAATGCTCAGTTAACTGAAATAAACCAAGCTTGATGACGTATGCGGCCTACAAATGTGACCTAAGGAGGATGCAGCCTTCCGTTTGAGAAACGGCCATGGAGTCTGTAGCTGTCTTTCAGTGGACGCTTACCACGTGATGGTGAGAATGAAGCAGGGTTGGACTGGTAATCGGGCATACCGGGCATTTTCCCGGTGGGCCGACGCACTGAAGGGGCCGACAGAATTTTTTTTTTTTTTTTTTGCCAAGGACCTGCAGGGACAACGAGCAGTCAGTGGCCCATTGGTTTGTCTCCTGCATTGACAGCGTAAACCACCCAATCACAATGCGCTATAGACAGAGCCATGAAGTATTTTGCTCCGCCTAAATAAACCCCAACTTCTTCCGTATCGGCTTTCCCCACGTTTCACAGCAGCTTTATAAAACAGGCTTGCTCTGCGGTGAGTGATGCAGGCCAAAGAGCCAGGCAGGAGGGGAGAGGAGAGTAGTTGAATCGGTAAAGTGCTTGATAAGGGACTGGCAACGGAGGCATGCATCTAGTGTGTGTGTGCGCGCGCCATGAGTGCAGAATACGCTTTTTTATTTTTTTTTTTATTTTTTATTTAACACTTTTTAATAAACCGTAAATTCGTCCCCCGCGATTTTTTGGCCAAGTCAAGTGTGTTCATAGAGGTTTCCATGGGCCAATGCGAATACATCTAGATTTAAATTCGAAAAGACACGATATTGTCGGACCTGACTTTTTATTCTTATCCAAAACAACTAGATGCAATGATACATATCTACACTACAGTCAAGAATCTTTGAACAGTAAGATTGAGATTTTTTTTTTTAAGTATTCTCTTCTGCTCACCAAGCCTGCATTTATTTTATCCAAAATACAGTAAAAGCAGTAATATTGTGAAATATTTTACTATTTAAAATAACTGCTTTCTATTTGAATATATTTTAAAATGTAATTTATTTCTGTGATCAAAGCTGAATTTTCAGCATCATTACTCCAGTCTTCAGTGTCACATGATCCTTCAAAAATCATGCTAATATGCTGATTTGCAGCTCAAGAAACATTTATTATTATTATTATTTATTATTATTACTATCAATATTGAAAACAGTCGAGTATTTTTATTTTTTTCTGGATTCTTTGATGAATAGAAAGATCCAAAGATCAGCGTTTATCTGAAATAAAAAAGCTTTTGTAACATTATACTCTATAGCCTACCATTCAAAAGATTGGAGTCAGTATAATTTTTGTTTTGATTTTTGGGAAAGAAATTATAGAAATAAATACTCTTATTTAGCAAGGATGCTTTAAATAGATCAAAACTGATGATAAAGACATTTATAATGTTACAAAATATTTCTATTTCAGATAAATGCTGTTCTTCTGAACTTTCTATTCATCAAAGAAACCTGAAAAAAAATCTACTCAGCTGTTTTCATAATACATAATAATAATAATAAATGTATTTTGAGCAGCAAATCAGAATATTTGAATGATTTCTGAACATCATGTGACTGGAGTAATGATGCTGAAAATTCAGCTTTGATCACAGGAATAAATTACATTTTAAAATATATTTTAAATATTAAAAACATTTCACAATATTACTGTTTTTGCTGTATTTTGGATCAAACAAATACAGGCTTGGTGAACAGACTTCTTTTAAAAAATAATTAAAAAATCTTACTGTTCAAAAACTTTTGAATGGTAGTGTATATCATATATATATATATATATATATATATATATATATATATATATATATATATATATATATATATATATATATATGGTGGTGGTGGGCCGCCTGGACCAAAAAATGCCAGGGCCGATTTTTTGTCCCAGTCCAGCCCTGGAATGAAGTTATGATTTTATGATTGCCTTGCGTAATGATCTTGCTCCTTTCCCATTACAAGAGTGAATTCACCCTATGTAGGCTACATTACGCACACACACGCTGCACGTACTGTATCTTTTCGACCTGCGCGTGTTTACACTTCTGCTCCGCTTCGCCCATGCCAACACAAATACCACACGCATGGGCGGAGCTACGTGTCATTGACTGGCCAGTCGCAGAAGAGCGAAACAATTACTGGCTAGATCGTAAGCCAATAAGACTGTTACTATCTGACTGCAGTGGCCAACGAGAGGCTGTGCGTGGATGGCACTAAATTGGGCACGTGTGTCCATGCACATGTTGACACTCGGGATGTGAGGAGAGAGAGTAGGGAGCTGATCTGTGGGGTAGAGTAGACGGGATCGTCGGAAAGGGTTTGCGTTGCTTGCACAGGTGCGCTGAAGTTGAGGTATGTTTTTTTGTTTGTTTTTTAAATTATTATTAAACAATTCGTTGTTAGGGTGCATGCCACACAGGGATAGTAGGGAATAGAATTTAGATTGCTCACTTTGACATTGGTAAGCTGTTATTTGATACAGTGTTCATGTATGTATCCTGTTCCTGCAACTCGGCATATGTGAGTGTAACTGTCTGTGCAATCTATGTATGTGTGTGCGCTGTTACATTTAAAATGCAATAGAATACATTATATAGACTATAGTCTATATAATGTATTCTATTGCATTTTAAATGTAACTGCAATTAGGGGAACTGTATATGTATGTTTATGTGTATATAGTGTATATATACAGAACAACACAACCAAAGGCTTAAGTGACCCCAAATCACAACTGTTATTTCATTGCTGCTTAATGCCTGAGCAGCAGAGAGATAGAGTGTTACATACTGAACATGAAGAGTAGACAGCGAAATGGATTGGAGGAAGACAGGAGGAAAGAGATATACTTTGTTTTTAATATGGGTTTGCAATGAATAGAGGCACACTTGAAGAGAAAGAGACAGACATTAAAAATGGTTGGGGGAGGGGAAAGGAACATGAGGCAGTCAAAAGTGAGTGTGTTTGTGTTTCTATGCCTCTACCCTGTCCTTGTGTGTGCGTGTGTGCGTATTTGCCAGAGGTAGAGGAGAGAGAAAATGAAGAAATAGAGAGACCCTAGCTGCCTTCTTTAACCACTAGTTTGAAGCATCCTGCTGCACCCTTCCCCCTATTTTCCTTCTTTAGACGATACACACTTACACAACCGAATCATGCACACACTTACACACTTGCACAGGCATGCATGCTCCTCTCTTTTCTGTGATCTCACAGGGTCTAGACAGACCCCATGTACTCTGTACTGGCTCCGACAAAACAGTATGGATGAAATAAATGTAATAATGAAATTGGGTGTATTTGATTTTATTGAAATATGGTTTCTTTTTCAATATGCAGTAGGGTCTGAAAGACTACGATGAAAATCTGAGATTTTAAATGTAATCTGAACCTTGGAAGAATTTCAATAAAGTGTAAAATAAAGAAATCCCATGAATAAATTACAGTTTAAAATATATTAAAATAGAACAACTATTTTAAATTGTTATATATTTCACAGTATTACTGTTTTTGCTGTGATTTTGATCAAATAAATGCAGACATCCTCATCATAGGTTTACTTAATATATATATATATATATATATTATTATGGAAAACCTAACTTCAGTGGTTTGATTCTTGATATGTTGTTGATTTTATTTGATCTCAGGAATTTATTAAGGTCATTATGGATTAATTATTATTGGAAAGTCATTTAATTTCCATTTGTATTCATACATTTTGAATTGGAAACTTTTATCTAAATTCAGTCTTTAATAATGGAAAAACCATTGTGCTTCCTGTTGTGTTGTTGATTGTTCATATCGCTCCTGTTATTGAAACCCTCCTAATGAAATACATTTTAAAACTGAAATTTGGTTTATTTAAATTTATTGAAATATGGTTTGTTTTTACAATGGAAATGTATTTCAGATCTAATTTGAACCTGGAAATAAACAGAAAATTTTAGCATTTATAAAAGTGTAAAATAAAGAACTGATAAATGAATAAAACATATTTAAATTTTGTTGCAAATTTGTGGCATTGCCCATTGAAGGTCAGATTTCTTTTAGCACAAAGTGTACCAATAGTGCATGTAGACATACATTCTGACATTCATGTAAATTTAATGTAACTTAAATTTGTATGCTCATCAAAAAATTTGGAATTAAAAAATATATATTAAATGCAATACATAAGCAACTAGTGGTCTCCGATATTTGGGCCCCACTATTGCCGAAGTTTGCACATTTTGTAACGTTGTTGAATACCCTCTAGTCAGCCTACTATGTTTTTTTTTCATGTCTCTGTCTTCTCTCTTTTCTTTGCATTCATTTTACACATACGTTTTTATTTTAAAACTTTGACTTTTAAGGATATTTCCCTCTTTTTTTCTATCTCTCTTCCCACAGTCATGCAGTCCACAAAATTTTTTCCTCTCAGCCATCACAGGATTCACTAAGCTGCAACAACATTTTCTTGTTCAGTGATGATGAAACAGATGTTTTCCTGTTGGAGGACAGGTTCAAGCCCCATGGAATCCATTTGACTCAGTCAGGTCTCTCTAACAGAAATGTTCACAGTATGAACAGGGAGCAGGAGCATCCTGGATCTCAGTGGGCATGTGATGGGTTCATTGTGTCTAGTGACCCTGAGAGGTCACAGGACAACAGTCATGCTAGGTCAACGTCTTCATCCATCTCATCATATCTGTCTCTCTCCTCGTCATCTTCGTCTGTATTGGGATGGAATAGCTCAGAGAGTGAGCAAGGGAAGAATGGAGGAGCTGAAGGTGACCTGCTGTTTGCTCGTAAGGTGAGAATTTTTCTACCAATTCTTAACCCTTTACACATGGCGTTAACATCTGTCTCGAGTAGTCCAATCAAATGTAGTCAGTGGAGATCCATTACTTTTTAGCTGTAGTATTTATATGCATCACAAATGTGACTTTTCTTATGATTAAGGGGCTCTGAATTATCTGCCTATGTCATCTACTGCATCAGTGTATTGATTGTTGTTGTGCTTGTTACTAAGGCACAGATATGTTTTAATGCATTGCAGAATGTAAACACACTGATTATGAAAAATTTCAGAATTTTGATTCTGCAAATAATGTTTTGAGCAGAAGTTTTGTAGTCAAATACCTGTACTGAATTAACTTAAGATGTGCAAGCTTCACATAACATGATCTACAGTACTTTTGTTCATTTAAATGTACAGTCAGATCCATATATATTTGGACACTGACACAATTTTCATAATTTTGGCTCTGTATGCCACCAGAATAGAATTAAAATGAAACAATCAAGATGAAATTGAAGTGCAGACTTTAAGCCTTAATTCAAGGGGCTGAACAAAAATATAACATAAAATGCTTAGGAATTACAACCCTTTTTATACACAGCCCCTCCCCCATTTTCAGGGGCTTAAATGTAATTGGACAAATAAATATAATCATAAATAAAATTTTCATTTTTAATATTTTGTTGAGAATCCTTTGCAGGCAATTACTGCCTTAAGTCTGGAACTCATGGACCAGAGACATGGGTTTCCTCCTTTGTGATGCTTTGCGGGGCCTTTACTGCAGCTGACTTCAGTTGTTGTTTGTTTGTGCCTTTAGTTTTGTCTTAAGCAATTGAAATGCATACTCAATCGGGTTGGAATCAGGAGATTGACTCTGCCATTGCAGAATATTCCACTTTTTTAACTTCAAAAACTCCTGGGTTGCTTTTGCTGTATGTTTTGGGTCATTGTCCATTTGTACTATGAAGCGCCACCCAATGAACTTTGCTCCATTTGGCTGAATCTGGGCAGACAGTATATCCCTATACTGATCCTGTCCTCTGTCACATCATCACTAAACACAAGTAACCCAGTGCCACTGGAAGCCATGCATGCTCATGCATCATACTGTTCCACCATGTTGCACAGATGATGCTGTATGCTTTGGATCATGAGCTGTTCGAAGCCTTCTCCGTACTTTTTTCTTCCTGTCATTCTGGTACAGGTTGATCTTAATTTCAGACATTCAAAGAATGGCTTTTTTAGATGTTGTTTGGGAAAGTCTAATCGGGTCTTGTTTGCACCTTGTGGTGAACCCTCTGTATTTGCACTTGTGAAGTCTTCTCTTGATTGTAGACTTTGACAGTGACACGTCTACCTCCTGGAGAGTGTTCTTCTCTTGGCTGGATGTTGTGAAAGGGCTTTTCTTTACCATGGAGAGGATCCTCTGATCATCCACCACTGTTGTCCTCTGTGGACGTTCAGGCCTTTTTATGTTGCTGAGCTCACCAGTGCATTATTTTTTTCTCAGAATGTACCAAACTGTTGATTTGGCCACTCCAAATGTTCCTGCTATCCTGGGTTTGTTTTGTTTTTGAAGTCTGTTTCACTTGTATGGAGAACTCCTTTGACCGCATGATGTGGGTTTACAGCAACAGCTTCCAAATGCAAATGGCACACTTAGAATCAACTCCAGACCTTTTACCTGCTTTAATTGATGTAGAAATAACAAAGGAATAGCCCACATCTGTCCATGAAATGGCTTTTTAGTCAACTGTCCAATTACTTATGGTCCCTTGAAAAAGGGGGGATGTACATATTAAAGAGTTGTAATTCCTTGAGTTTTCCTCCAATTGTGATGAGACCCTCAAATTAAAGCTTAGAGTGTGCACTTTAAGCCTATATTCATTATATAACTGTAACTTGAATATGTTTTGGTCAACAGCTAAAATAATAAACATTGTGCCTGTGTCCAAATATATATGGACCTGACTGTATTTATCTGGCAAATACTTTTAAGGCAAACAGAACATGTTCCCTATTTGCTCTATAGGAGACACAGCAAAGTTTAAAACCCTTATTTTAGCACAGTGGTTGATTGCCAGGTGGTCCTTCACTGTCCTCCAGAACACATAAGGATGCATTAGTGTTTACACCAGAACTTTTTGACTCCATTTCCATATGCATTTAGTGCTGTCCACTTGTGATGTGATTGCCTAAAACCGATATTAATATTAATGCAAAACATATCTTAAAGAGTTGTTAATTGAATATTGGGATCATGGCTTTCTCTCCCTCTCAGTGTTTAGAACTCCAGGGGTATGTTCGGCCTCTGCTGGAGCTTCTAAATGGACTGAAGAAAGGGCGATTTGACAAAGGTGAGACAAAAGCAAACTGTTTCTGTGTGTGTTTAGGCTTAAACATCCCTCTTTGTAAGGATATACAACAGCTGTAATTGGCCTGTAATAAACTGTAGGGTTTAAGAGTGTAGCAACCCTTTTATGTGTGTTGTTATTTATTTCTCTCTGTTCTCTTATTTTTTGACACTTTCATTTTTGTGTCTGTGCTTTCCTCTTATGTAACACTGACAAGGTGCAGCCCAAAGGCCTTATTAAAACTAAATGTCAATTTACTTTATTGTTTTCAGTTATTGCACATTTCAATACACAAGCGAAAAAACATCAGGCTGTGCAGGAAATGATTTAATCTGACTCTTTATGATGAATACTGAGATTGTATCAGTACATTTACTGCTTGTGATTGGCAGGTCTGAGCAGTTTTCAGCAGAGTGTTGCAATGGACAGAATTCAGAGGATTGTAGGAGTCCTGCAGAAACCGCATATTGGGTGAGTGTGAATATCAGTAAGAACTGTATTAGATGTTATTGAGATCATAACAGAATAAGCAAAAAGTTTGTTTTGCAGTATTTCTGAGTTAAGTATACTCTTGTCTCTTTGTTTGCAAGTATTTATGACATTATCAGGGGTCCATCTTCTAAACAACATCCAAGCTTAATGCAACTTATGTATAAACATCTGAACAGAACGTTCTGTAGAAGGTGCTACAAATAAAAAGCCAGCAACACAGCCAAAATTAAACAGTCAGTAGTTTAATTTGTGAAATGACAGTCTGTGGAAATTTTGATTATATTTGCTACTAGCAGCTTCACACCAAATTTTCTGTGAATCAAACATGAGACCATGCTATACTGATTGAATTTACATTTGTACTTATGCTACCATTCAAAAGTTTGGGGACAGTAAGATTTTTTTTTTTAAGAAATTAATGTTTTTATTCAGCAATGATACATTAAATTGATTAAAAGTGACAGTAGCTGCGTTTCCATCCACCCTTTTTTAATGCGCATTTTAGAATATCGCATTAAAAAAAGGTGCATGGAAACAGCAAGATGCACATAAATTCTAAAAATGCGCATAAAAAACTTATGCGCACATTTGAGTAGGATAAACTTTTTATCCGGTAAGAAGAAATGTGCATAAACTACGATGGAAACACATTTACCGAATAAATTCCTCCATGCGCATCAAAAAAAGTCATGTGACCTTGCGCTATGAGACGGGATAACTTGACTAGCAGCGAACCGATCTCGTTCACAGCATCTATATTTTGTTATGGTCATTCTGAAAAGCCAGAGGAAAGTCTGTCATCAAAGTATTTCTGTATAATTGTCTTACACGACTGTGTTCTCAAACAGCTGGCATCCACCTCCGAACGCAGTGACAGCATTTATTGTGTTACGTCTGCTCTCTCTGAGGCACAAGTAATTTATATCAGATATGAAAATTATTATATTCAGTGGCTTCTCCTATATTCTTAGTGATATTTAGTGCCACAGTTTACCAGGAAGTGACGATTTTGTTCTCTTTGACTTGTTGGATGGAAACGGTGCTTTATTCGCATATGTTTTATGCGATATTCCAGTTTTGCGCATAAGTTAAATTCGAATCTTTGGATGGAAACATAGCTAGTGAAGACTTTACATTGTTACCAAAAAAATATTATAAATTGTTATAATATTTCACAGTTTTACTGCTGTTTTGATCAATTAATACAGGATTGGTGAGCATAAGAGACTTTCATTATGGGGTTTCTTTGCAAAAAATAAAAAATACAGCATTTAAGTTTCTGAAAAACCTGCTTTATAAATTTATCAGTTGTTTGATTCACATTTTTGCCACCAAAACAACTATTAATACACACGCACACAAGGAGAGAGTGTGAGTTCGAAGATCGCAGATTGCGCTGCACACATACATGAACTTCTTGTCAACGCGATTTTTATTAATAAAATAGCCTAGATACTAGATCGCTACATTATATTCCTCAGCAACGATGGTAAAATGGCTGTTTTTTAAGTAATTGTTTGTAGAGAGAGACACGCGCAGATGCTGGTAACAACTGTCATCTCTCTCTCTCTCTCTCTCTCTCTCTCTCTCTCTCTCTCGATAATTAATTGAAATGCATGAAGTATCATTCAAATGATGCATGAAGTATCATTCAAATTGCGCTGCAAAGAGCAATACTAGTTTTAACTTGTCTATAACTTGACAAATGACCATGGAATAAACGGGATAATCAACGGCTAGCCGTGCATTAAAGGATTTTATTCTTTGCCTCCACGTCGTGCATTTAAAATCCTTTAATGCACGGCTAGCCGTTGATTATCCCTTACTTAATACCAGTGTTGGGGAGTAACTAGTTACATGTAATGGAATTACGTAATTTAATTACAAAATAAAAGTAACTGTAATCAGTTACAGTTACTGAGAAAAAATGTGTAATTTTTTTTTTTTTTTTTCTTTACGCAGATGATGTGTTACTTTTTCTTCAACATTCACAAACCACTCTCTCTGAGGTAATTACATTAATAAACTCTTTCTCAAGAGTCTCAGATTATTCAATAAACTGGTTAAAATCAACAGTTCTTCCAATTACTTGCTCCTTCCAGAATTCTTCCACTCCACTGGAATCTGGAAATATTAAATATTTAGGTATTAATGTTTCTCCTAAACTGGCAGATTTGATTAAATTAAACCACATCCCACTTTTAAAGAAGGTAGAAGATGATCTAACCAGATGGAGGTCTCTACCCATATCACTCATGGGAAGAGTCGCCTCAATAAAAATGATGGTTTTGCCAAGAATTAATTATTTATTTGCAATGATCCCGAGCAAACCACCACCTGATTGGTTTAGATCTCTGGACTCCTCCATCTCTAAATTCCTTTGGAAAGGTAAACCCCCGCGTATTAGCTTAAAAACGCTGCAAAAGACCAAGGATAAAGGAGGACTAGATCTACCTAACTTTTACCACTATTTCTTAGCCAATAGGCTTCAACACATTTCAGGGTGGTTAAAACACACCCTCTTAGATGAGCCTTGGCTAGATGTAGAACAGGCATTATGCAATAATATAGAGATTTCGGATCTGCCATTCATTAGCTCGATCAGTAAACGACACGTATGCTTTAAAAGCATCAGTATCAGCTCTTCTCTGACAGCATGGTGGGAGTTTCTAAAAATGACGGAGTCTTCACTAATCCCATGCAAACGTACCCCCATCTGGAACAATCCTGACATATTGCTAAACAACAATATGATAAACTTCACAGATTGGAGTTGTAAAGGTATTAAATACCTGGAACATATATTCGAAGGGACAGACTTTATTCCCTTTGACAAATTAATTAAACAATATGGGATTAATAAGAACAGATTTTTAGAATATCAACAAATTAAATCTATTGTAAAAAGGAAATTTAAGTCTAATCATATCAATTTACAAATACCACCAAGTGTGGCAGATTTTCTTAATCTCAAAACCCCCAAATTAATGTCTAAAATATACAGGGCACTTTCCAAAATAGATGAATCAGTATCACTTCCTATTGCAAAATGGGAAGCAGATCTATCAGTAAGCTGGGACCATAATTTCTGGTCTCAGATATGTTTAAAAACCTTTGAACTGATTAGAAATCCTGGTTTACAATTAATACAATACAAAATTCTGCATAGAGTGCACTACACAGGTCATCGGATGTTCAGGATGGGTTTTACAGCTTCTAACAACTGCTCACACTGTAAAGGCAATACACCTGACAATTACATCCACGCTCTATGGTTCTGTCCACCTGTTCAGAGGTACTGGTACAGGATTTGTGAAGACTTATCAAAGTGTCTTAAATGCTCTATTCCAGCTTCTCCTTTAGTCTGCTTGTTGGGCGACCTAGATGGTGTCACTACAGAAGATAACACAATCCACATGGCTTTCACTGCCCTATGCATTGCTAAGAAGACTGTCCTCATGAACTGGAAAAATAAAAATAATCTTAATATCAACCAATATAGAGATTATTTGTGGGATTATATTAGCCTTGAAACAGCTTCTACTGACACATTAGATCAATCTCTCTGGGCTCCTTTGATCAGCTCCATCACCTAGTGTGGGTGGGGGTCCCGATTCTGTCCGGCTGTGGTTTTTGTTGTTGGCGTGGGGTGGCAATATGGGCCTGGGGCATCTGGGGGTTCCCTGGGGGTGGGTTTCTTGGGGGGTTCGGCGCTGGGGCTGCGGCCTTGGCCTGGATGGGGTGTTGGTGACTCTTGGATGCTGTTTCTCTGGCGGCGGCATGCGGCGCTGCTGGGGATGCCTGTGCCGGCGGACGTAGGTTGCCAGCCTGGCGGCCGCACTGTTCCGGGGTTGGTCCGGGGGAGGGGTTTGGGGATCTGGGGGCGCTCTGACTCCGGGTTGGGGTTACGGCTGGGCCTGGGGGGCTTGGGTCCTGGTTGGTGTGCCGCCGGGAGCATGGGTTGGTGCATGCGCTTGGGCCCGGCTCTGGTGTGGGGGTCTTCGATGCATCGGTGCCTCCGCAGGGGGGGGGTCCAATAGAGGCGGGGTTAACGGGCTTTACCTGGGTGTCTTATTGTCTTATGTAGTTTGGGAACTGACTGGATGATGGGGTGGGGTAGTTTTTCCTCTGCTGTTGGGTCTGGTGGGCCGCCCCGGGCTGCCATGGGCCCTGGTCTGGATGGGCCTGGGCCCCCCGCCCTGGGCAGATTTGGGGTAACGGGGTTGCCTATGGGGGTCAGCGGGGGAGCTGGCTCCAGAGGGGGGGGTATTTTGCCCCCTCTGATGCTTTCCTCCCCATCCCTAAGGCTTCACTTCTCCCGCTCCATCACACCAACACATAAGTAGGGTTTTGAGGTGCGGGTGCGTCGCTGGGATGCGGGGGAGGTGGTACTCCTCTGTCTCCTCGTGGCCGCCTGCATCTCAATTACACATTACAGTTTAGACATTCTCATTACTTACTGTCACATGACACATACATATAGGGCCTTGGGGGTGGGCACACTGAATGGCATCCGGAGGGCGGTCTGTTCATTCAGCCTTCCCTCTGGTGCCAGTGCCCACTTCTCAATTTTAAGTTGCACATAGACATTGAGGGCTCTAGGGAGGGGACGAGCTGACACAAGCTTGTGGAGGGTGCCCCTCCCCTGTTTTAAAGCACCCCTGTTTTAAAGCACCTTAGAACAACATACACCAACACTACATCTGAGCGGGTGGGGTGAAGCATGGGGTCTTTTTTTTTAATTATTTTTTTTATTTTTTTTCTCACACCCCTGTTCTCTGTTCTCTGTCTGGGGCCGGGGGCTGTGAGGATGAGCTGGCCGCCCGGTCGGGGTCTGGGCTGTTGATTTTCTCTGCTGCTGCAGGGACCGGGGTGGTCTTCCTGTCCCCACGCCGGAGTGAAGGGGGTTCAGCTCCGGGATCGGGCACTGGCTACCCCTCTGGGGGTGGTGGTGCCTGGACCTAGGAGTATAGAGTGCATATGGGGAGTGTGAGTGTTGGTACCTTGTCCATTTTTGTGTGTCTACATGTGGGGCGAGAGTGTGAATATTCGTTTGCGTGCATGAGGGTGGGAACATATGCTTGTGTATATGTGTGCTTGTCGTCTACGTCTATGTGTCAGGTCGGGCCTTAGACTCCACCTCACTCATCATCTTAGTCGACCCCCACCCCACCACCATGCCCTGCCGGTGGAGGATGCCGCCGGTGCGTTGGTGATTTCTCGCGCCGGGGCAGGATGCTCGGGCGAGCGCCGGCCCACTCTCGGCGGTCGATTGGCGGGGCCTGGCCCTACTGGCCTTGCTGGGCCCCGATTGTGGGGTGGGGGGCCTTTGGGTCTCCGGGCCCAGGGCCCGGTCCGCCCTGGTGTGGTCGGCTGCCGGTGGAGCCTGCGGGCTTGCCGCCACGGCACCCTGGGGCGTCTACACTGTGGCTGTCGGAGGTCCCACCTTCGGGCTCTCCTCTGCCCTTTTCTGGGTGGAGGCCGCGGTTGTCCCTGCGGCGGTTCTCCTGGGGGTCCCGTGCCCTGGGGGGCCTCCGGATGTTTGGGGCCCGGGTCTTTTCCGTGCCTGCTTCATGCCTTGCGGGATGGGGCTGTTGTTCCCCACACACACTATTAAACATTTACATGGAGGAACCTTATGAACACAAGCGCGCTCACACACACAGGTGTACACTCAAGCATTCACATTGGTATAAAAACAGGTGCTCACAGACACACATTGTCTTGATCTACTGTTGCTTCAAAACTTATTTTGTAATATTAGTTATGTGTGCTGCTCAATAACATTTAACATTTAGAATTTATTGTGATTCATACAGATGTTGGTTGTTGCTGCAGTCTCTTTGATGTTGTGTCTTCGGTTGTTTTCTCTTTTTGTCAGCAGGTATCGAAGCAAATTGTCTTTTTTTTTTTTTTTTTTTTTTTTTCCTCTCTCTCTCTATCCCCCATTCTCCTTTTTTCTCTCTCTCTCTCTCCCCCTTCTCTGTTGACTTTCCCCACAACCTTTTTTTTTTTTTTTTTTTTTTTTTTTTTTAATTTTTTTTTTTTTTTTTCCTTTCTTCTTTCTCTCTCTTGTTTTCTCTGTCCCCTGGTCTTGTCTGTCACAGTGTGGTTAAGTAAAAGGGTATATAAAATTAAATTAATTAATTAATATAAAAAATAAAAAAAAGATTAAAAAAAATAAATAAATAAATAAATAAATAAATAAATATATTTAATTTAAAAAAAAAAAAAAAAGAAACAAGGCTGTGAATGATGATAGCATAGCCACGCATATGTACTGTCATGTGTTATCTGTGCTACTGACAGGCCAAAAAAAAAAAAAAAAAGAAAAAATGTGTAATTAAATTACAGTTACTTATGGAAATGTTAAGGATTACAAATGGGGTTACATCTGATTTTTTTCACACATACTCCCACATACAGATTTTAATTGATTTCTTTCATAAATTGCAGTGACTGCTCTAAAATATGAAACACCAATGTTTCAGAAGTTTATAACATGCTTATCCGATAACTCTTATATTTCATATATGGGTTTATGTATATGCTTTATTTTTTTAAGATTAACTATTTTTTCTAAGGCATTGTTAGATCCAGTGTTTCCTGTCATAGCTATGCAAAGATTTGATTTCAAAAACAGTATCATAGCTATTAAATTATTTCTTGTTATAATTTTAAATCTGTATTTAACCTCAGCATGATTTTAAAGTAAGTCTGATTTTGTGGTGGCTGTGCTTCAAAGTGGACATCGGATGCCCATTTTCCACAAGTTGGTATGATTCTTTAGGGTATTCTTGAAATGGTCTCAGTGGCCTTTTTACCTTGTCAAAAACAAGCTCTGTTCACAGTGACTCCTTTCGGTGCATATCTCTTTACATGCTAATGAGCACTGCTCACCCCGCCCCTCTCTTCTGTGGAAGTGATCCATCCTTGAGTTTTAACTTTTTAACAAAACCTGCCTTGAATTGTCCCTCATTCAGAAAACAGTCTGGAGTAAAATGATTTGCACAGCCAGGCATAAACAAATTTAGTGAAAGTGAAGTGAAGTGACGTGTGGCCAAGTATGGTGACCCATACTCGGAATTTGTGCTCTGCATTTAACCCATCCTAAGTGCACACGCACAGCAATGCACACACACCATGAACACACACCCGGAGCAGTGGACAGCCATATTGCTGCTGCGCCCAGGGAGAAGTTGGAGGTTTTGTGCCTTGCTCAAGGGTTTTACCTCAGTCGTGGTATTGAAGGTGGAGAGAGCGCTGGTTATTCACTCAAAAATCAAAATGGCTTGATAATTGAGACTGTTTAGGTTTTTGGGGGATTAAAAAAAGGAGTGAATTTCTATCATTGTAGGGTGGTTGTGTCCACAAACTGCTAAGACACATTTATATGCAAATGAAGATATTTTGCATCCAATGTCTCCTTTAAAATTAAAATATTATAATCTTAATTCAAGTGATGAAGGACTTTGAAAGTCTGACAGTAATCAGCGTTGAGCACTACTGTAAGGTTAACCCTGCCTGGTTAACATGCTTGAAAATGATTTACATTTGAAAACATTAGAAATTTAGAAAAGTAATCAAAAAGTAATCAAATGTAATCAGTTACATTACTTTAATAAAGTAATTGAAAAGTTACACTACTTATTACATTTTAAGTAGGGTAACTTGTAATCTGTAACCTATTACATTTCCAAAGTAACCTTCCCAACACTGCTTAATACACAGGTAGTTCCAAGTCAGTTTAATCACCGTTCTATATTAAAGCGCTGCTTTAATTGATGCACACAAAATCACACAGACACACACACACAGAGAGAGAGAGGTCGGATATTAAAGATTGCGCTGCACACACACAGAAATTTGTTGTCAGCGCTGCCCTGCAACATTTATTTATAAAATAGCCTAGATACTGAATAGCTACATTATATTCCTCAGCTACGAGGTGGTAAAATCGCTGTTTTTTAAGTAACTTAAACACAGCTTCATTGTTTGTAGAGAGATGTGCAGATGCACATCGTGATCTTGATCTCTCGATCGATCAATTACAACTAATTGTAAAATCCAAACATAATATTAAACCAGCTGGCAGTAATTTTCTACCCTCAAGTTCGCACAGATGTAACCACAGTTGTATGGATATGGATGTTTCACTAATGTGTGGCATCAGAATAAGTCAAATTACTTATATAATTGACAATATCATACTATATATCTGTCTGTGTTATTGTGTGCTTTTTTGACTTTTTTTCACTTTCCCTTGATCTCTACAGAGAGAAGTACTTACCCACTTTGCTGCAGATAGAGGTGATGCTAAAGCTTTGGTTTCCTCAAGTGACTGCTCAAGTTTCTGTGACACCTAACCCTGCTGACCTTTCACCTCAAAACATTTCCACCCATGGCAGCAGCAATATCACTCCCCCACACAAGCACAAAGACCAATTACATATTCCAGTCAAGGTTAGAGACGCACACAAGAGACACACAGCATATTATCTGGTGCACTCCATTTTATACTGTGTGATTTTGTAGACATTGATGCCCTTTTTTATTCTCTCTTGACTCTTGCAGAAGCGAAGATTGAGCTGGTCAGACACAGATTCACCCTCCTCTTCACCTCCCATGGTGTGTAAAAGCTCAAAACTCGAATGTTGTGAAGAGCAACATCAATGGCCATATGTTGATGGAAGGAAGGGCTCTTCAGAGACTCAATTTTTCTCAAACAAGAACAAATCAGACAAGCAATATGATGAAACCCCGGAGCACAAGGTTATCCGGTGGTCAGGTTCAAGACTGACATGGGTGCACATTGCGCCCATTTTCTCCCCACCTAAATCTGGTCCCTCTCATAAAGGCGGAATGGCAAAAGAAAGGGGAAGCAGAAATGTCCTCCTTCCAATCTCCCCTCTCACCAGCAGGAGCAGTCCAGCCATGCAGGACAGCTATGTCTCTTCCACTACACCTTTTTCAGAGCTGACTAGATACCAGTGCCAGTCTGTGAGTTTAGGGACAACAAGTCCATTGCAGGAGTATGCCCATACTCCACCAATCACAATGAAGCCTTCAAACCTTGTGCAGCAAAGCACTATACAGATCTGATGCAAAAAAGCACAACCAGCTGAAAGTCTTCTCAGTGTCAGAGAAGAATTGAAGTATAGGATGTTGAAAGTTTTGAAGGTTGTATGTTGCAATGATTGCAAAATAATTTCAAAAAAAAAAAAAAACACTTTGAGACTTGAATTGTATATTAATTGGGTTGAAATTTTGGCCCTTTTGAACTTGAAAAGAAAGTACCTAAATTTAAGGTGAAGTAGATTTAGTCAGTCAAACAGATAGCCCTGCCCCAAAATCTTGACATTGGTTGAGCCAGTGCTGTGTTGTGCTGGACGAGATGCTTAAATACGCAGAATTTTGCCCAACAGAGCCACAGTTTTTACATGACAGTAAACATCCCAAAAATTACACATTTCACCTTTAAGGAAATGTGATATCGCTTGTGGATGTGCTGTGCCCTCAAAAGTGTGTGTTTAAATCTGAGGGAAATTCTAGTCATTGTCTATGCTTTAATCCTAAAACAAGGTTGAATTAAGACTAGACAGCAATAATTTTAATAAAGTTAACACAAGCTCAAGCCAGTGGTAGGACTTAGCATTTGAATATATATCATTATTAAGATAGCATAAAATAAAAGGTTTAGTTTTTGCTATATTTTGTTTTCTCAAACTGCTACTGAGAATTCTGAGAATTACATTTGTTTTAATTACAGTTTGAAAAAGCTGCCAGTAGACTGCACAGTGCTGGTGTGAAAGGTCCTTTTTGTAGCTCTGAGGAAAAATGTAGCAGCAGCATAATTGACTTTTCAATATCTGATATATTATGAATTTATGAGCGGGTTGTAACAGAGGTTGTTACAGTTTCTTTTACTGTGTTTTATAAAGGCAGTCATTTTGTCCCACCTTAGTGGAAGCTTCGTGCACTGGTTTGGTGGTTTATGGGGACACAAATTAGTAAAATTAGAAAATCTAAAAATGCACAATGTTTTCTGTAAGGGGTAGGTTTAGGTGTAGGGTTGGTGTTGTAAGGTGATAGAAAACAGTTTGTACAGTATAAAAACCATTACGCCTTTTGAGAGTCCCCGTAAACCACCAGTACCAATGAGTATGTGTGTGTGTTTGTGTGTGTGAGAGAGAGAGTGCGTGCTAGCAGTGGTGGGGTTTTAAATGAAAATTAACCACTTTATTTGCTGTAGAATCTTTGTGACAATGCATCAAGCTGGATCTAACCACAACTACTATACACATTATGTTAGCATGTCTAAATGAGTAATGTCAGATGGTCCGTGTTGGCATATGACCAGTGGCTAATGGTGATTCTCAACATCATATTATGTAGGAAATTATGTAATACCCAGGTGAAAGAGAAAAATAATATTTTGTTGGAAAACCTCCTACTTTTACAGATGAGAATTTAAGTGCTTGAATGAGGCAGTTGAGTGATATTAGACATCTAAACAAGGGTCAAATGTCAGAAATAAGGAGGACAAAACCATCATAAATAGTGCTAATATGCCAACCTTTATTTATTCACTTGTTGATTTCAACATTTTTTAATGATTATTTGTATATGTATTTATTATTATGGCAGCTGAGGTCATGGAATATTTATTCATATGGCAGGTTTTTGTCATGGAATTACTGTGTGGAAAATGAAAAAAAAAATGAAGGAAATGTGAAATTGGGAAACCTGTGCCTTTTCTCTAGAAACGATATGTATATTATTATTCATACTCGTATTTGTTAATTGTGTATTTTTATCAAATGGTACAGAGCACAAAATCTAAAAACTTCATGAGAAAACTGCATTTGGAGACAGTAACAATTTACCACTAACTGCACAGTGAAGTACAGTAATTAGTATGACCAAGAACAAATATGTCAATGTGAACTGGTCATAGAAACATTCAAAGAGAAGCTGTATTTTCTGACCAGTCACTGCACGCAGTTGTGATGCATCCAGGAACTATCAAATTTCTTGGATCAGTATTTTTGGAGCAGACAAATTATAATGTTAAAATCCACTTATGCATCAATTAATTTCTGAAGAAAAAAAGAAAACTGATTTTCTGTGGCTGTAAACAATGTAACGAGGGACAAAAAATTGCACAATTTCACATGCTGCTAAATTATTGATTTAAAAAAAAAAAAAAGATATTAATTGCGTAGAGTCCAGGTGCCCCTAGCAATATAAATTTGTACCATATTAAAAAAATCATAACTGATATCTGCGTCAGCTTTATTATATGCAATTAACTTTTTTACATAATGATTTTGTAGAAATTTGTTGCACTTATTTTAATTTTATTTTGTCATGTTTTATACTGTATTGGTTGTTTAAGACCAAGAGCAATGATCATAAATGATCTATAATGGTTGTTTAATCTTTTTTATAAAACTGTTGTACCACTCTGCACACTGGAAATCTTTCTACTGTCTGTCCTTCTTTCCAGTCTCTGTCACCTATATTTTATTTATATAGTGCTTTATACAATACAGATTGTGTCAAAGCAGCTTTTTCGCCCTTTCACCTGTTTTTCCCTTCTTCATCCCATACGTTTATTCTTCTTATCTTCTCTGCTTTTTACTGTTATTCATGTTTTTTCAACAAAGACAAGCATTTTAATAAACAGTGCATTTTGGATGTACTATTTGACTATGTTCTGTTTTAGGGGTGTGTATGTATACTGTGTGTTAGGGAAGGTTTATAATGTGCACTTGTGTTTTGGAGATTCTGTCTGTGTATGTTTAGAGTGCAGATGTTTGTACTGAGGCAGAGTTCTGTACTGAGGCATAATTTTATATAGTGTCAATAAGCTTCGATGAGGCAGATCTCTAATATTGAGGCAATGCTCTAGTGAGGCAGAGCACTATATTGAGGCAGTACTCCAGTTAGACAGAGCTCTAAAATTAAGACAGTGTTCTATAATGACAGAGCTCAGTATCAGGGGCAGTGCTTCTAAAAACCATATCACAGCACTGCTCTAAACCACTAAAATCAAAGCACTGCTCTACTGAGGCACAGACATATAGGCTACTGAGCCAACTGTGTTTCTGGAGAGCTACCATCCTACAAACTTCCAGGACAGGTTTGAGATACACTCATTATTTTCACATTATTTACATTATTTTCAACCGTGGCAGACGTGGTTTAGAACCGCTGCTCTATGAGACCGAGGTCTACTCAGGCAAAGGTCTATACTGAAGCAGGTAGTTGAAGGAGTGCTTCAGTGAGCCAACGGTGTTCTGCAGGGGGTACAGATTTTGAACTTGTAGACTTGACTGTTTTAATCAGGTTTGACTGAGTGGGATTTAACCTCATCCCAGCTGGTCCCCATGACTGTTTTGGCTCATAAGTACAAGTGAATGTATGTGGAGTATGAGCTGTGTGTTTGTTTTCATGTGCCAATGCCTTTAGGGTGATTTAGTCCGGGAAATACAATCTTTACTCTTCATTGCATTTTTATTAAACAAAACAGGTAAATTCAAGTTAAATATAATGCAAGTTAAATTCATTCAGAACTGATTTAAATCTGGTTCTGGACCACCAGATTCAATTTTGGCAAAATATTTCTTGTAGCCATGGTAGCTACAGAACAGACAGGTTTTTTCCTGTTTTATTAATAATCACCATCACCAGCCTATCATGTGACAAACGTTCAGGTGCTTTGGAGGCTCACACACACACAACACACACACACACACACACACAAGTACACAAACAGGATGAAACCCCAACTCGTAAAAGGATAAAATGAACAAAGAATAAAACGAATAGGCCCTTTAAATAAAACCATTACATTTTTGTTTGTTTTGTAAATGAATTAACATGGTTAATTATACACAGGCCTAAACTTGGTTAATTAACAGTTTATATTTGCATACACATATAGGTTTCTGGTCTCTACGGAAATAATTAATTCGGATACACACACACACACAATTGCTATAGGCTGTCCAGGTTTTGGTTCAAATCACTGCAACTTCTTTGTACATACACTATATTGCCAAAAGTATTGGGTCGCCCCTTCTAATGAACAGGTTGACTACTTTAGTAATTTCTATGAGTACAAATCTTAATGTTAAAGCATATAATGATATTCTAGGATATTGTGTGCTTCTAATATTATAGCAACAGTTACTTTGGACAGGACCCTTTTCTATTCTAACATGACAATGCCTCTGTGTATAAGGCAAGGTTCAAAAAGAAAATGATTGATTCAGTCAGTGTGGAAGAACTTGACTGGTCTGCATAAAACTAAATCCTAATTCCACTTTAACACCTCTGGTGTGACTGTAAATGCAGACCTTGAGCCAAAAACTCATCACCAAACACCAATGACTTGTACATATGGGTAAAGTCATTTTAGACACTTCCAAAACTGAGATGGAAATACAATTTTTAAATGCATGAATTATGTTCCCATCGTTGTTGCCACAGATTTGGAAGTGCATTTTTCTGTTCTAAAGAAGGGGGTGTCACAATACTTTTGTCTATATAGTGTATATATAGTCATTGGTGTTTGGTGATGAGTTTTTGGCTCAAGGTCTGCATTTACAGTCACACCAGAGGTGTTAAACTGGGATTAGGATTTAGTTTTATGCAGACCAGTCAAGTTCTTCCACACTGACTGAATCAATATTTTTATTTTTGAACCTTGACTTCTACACAGAGGCATTGTCACGTTAGAATAGAAAAGGGTCCTGTCCAAACTGTTGCTATAATATTAGAATCACACAATTTCCTAGAATATCATTATATGCTTTAACATTAAGACTTGTACTCATAGAAATTACTAAAGTAGTCAAACCTGTTCATTAGAAGGGGGCGACCCAATACTTTTGGCAATATAGTGAATGTACAAACAGAATTTGTACTCCACAAAGATCACACACATCCACACTCTGCACATTTACATATACACACTTTCACTATACATGCATTTACAGAAAATCATCACATTAAATATGCCACACTCCTATAAATACATAACCATGCATGCAAATCTACATATACAAAAACTCACTACGCATTTTCCAAATCTGAAATAAAGCATGCCATGCACACACTCTCTTAGACACACACCCACATGCACATAGACACCCCTCCCCTCTTGTATCCAAGCAGTTTTAGGCAGAGAGCAACCCATACTACCCCCACCCCCAAACCTCCTTCCTACTGCCACACCATCTCCCTCTCCATCCCACCCTCCATCTGCCCCTCTTCTCCTCTATTGGAGGACAGAAACTAGGGGCAAAAAGCTAGGGGAGGGTGTGGAGAATGTATTGCTTGTGTCTTGTGTGTGTACTACTGTGTAGGTCGAGAAGAGAAGAGAAGGTGACTTCATATTATTTTGGAATGCTTGAATGATGACATTTTATGCAACTAGAAGAATTTCCATGAGCAAAACGCAATTATATTTTGTACACAAAACAATCTTTTTTTTTTCATAAATGTTTTACTAAAATTGCAGATTTTAACATGAACAGAATAACATTAATAACAGAAATGACAAAAATGAATTGGGGTAAACTGCTGGGATTATCGTGTATGTCTGGAGTAGAAAGGGTTGGATAAAAGTGGAGTGGATGATGTGCTTACTCACTCGTAATGCCTGACTCTATCGAGTCTGTCTCTCTCCCCCTGCTGTGTTCATTCAGAGTGCTCCATTAGTACTCACGCAAGCTGCCCACACACACATTCAGCAGCACTGCTGTCACAAACAAATGCATAATTAAATCACACATGCACAGATTTCCCCATAAAATAATTAGAAAAAAAACATACAATAATATAGCATTAATATCACAATATTCACAATTATTAGTGTAGAAGTGAATCGTTTTATAGATAGTAGAGGAAAGTGAAATGGTTGTTGATTGGCTGTAGTGACATCTCTTTAATTTGGCACGTGCTTGGCTGTGGTTTTGTTCCATGCTGTGGTGTTTCACATTCATAACCCACATACACACTAGCATTTAAATTAATTAAAGAAACATGGTAATGCACTTGACTTTACCCAGGTACTGACTTGCATAATGTGTAAAACAATATAGTTCACCATTGACAAATCTATGTCATTCAGAAGACTTGCACAAAGCTATCAAACCAAATTTTCCAAATGGCTTGTCCTGTATAGAGTGACAGGAATGCTAGAGCCTATTAGCATCTCAAGCCATAGAAACAACCTAGATTGAGTTCATTACAGTAATAGTAAAATCCTAACTGCTGAAAGAAAATGTGGGCCTTTATTTTAATAGAAAATAATCTCATTCTTCACTGTCATTATTATTTTACAGTAATAAAATTTAAGCAAGATCATTTATTAGAAAATAAAAGGGAAAATATAACTAGAAAATCAGAATTGACATTAAATTTGCTTTGTAATTCAGAAGAGAGAAAGGGAGGTAAAAGTGGACAGACGGAATACGTGTTAGTTTTAGTGAACCAGTATTTGAGTAATCAAATCACTTTATGCTCTTCGAGCCACATGGATTAGCACATTGTTGATATAGTCTACGCTACCAGCCATTCTCTGTTCTTAACGGAGAGATGATTGTGACACCCTGTGAGTTCTGAGCTGTGTGTGTATTACGTTGTGCAGTGCGTTGTCATTTTTCTTCTTCCAGTAAGGTGAAGGGTATAGGTGGTAAGTGATGCTTTTTAGTGAACAACATACTCCATTCTCCAGGCTTGGCTGTATTTGGGCCAGCGCACACGTGTGTGTGTGTGTGTGTGTGTGTGTGTGTGTATTTGGGACATACAACAGCCCCCTATGAGTGTATAAATGTGTCTGTGTGTATGTGGTGTGAGTTATTGAGTTAGTTTGACTATATCCGTTACCTCTGATCTGTCCTTGATCTAACACAACTACAGAGAAACTAATTAACCTATAAAGCCAGACAGAGAATATATAAAAAATTAAGACTTTTGGCATTACTAAAAAATAAGCTAAAGCTGTATGCTAGACCGTTTTAGTTGCTGTTTGTTTCATAGAAAATCATATAGTACAGGTCTTCAACCCTGCTCCTGGGGACGCACTCTCCTGGAAAGTTTATTTCCAAGCTTCAGCACACCTGCCTGCAATTTTCAAGCAGTCTCGAGGAGCTTGATTGGCCGCTTCAGGTGTGTTTGATTAGGGTTGTAGCTAAACTCTTCAGGATAGTGGGTCCGTTCTTCGTACCTCGCTTAATACATCTGAGATGATGTGAAAGATGCCAGATCTTCTAATCCTGATAACTGATCTCTGGCTAATTTGGTGCTTCAAACGAATTTGCGTATTAGATTAAAATATCTGGATTAAATTGTCTAAGATTACGGCGCGTTCTCATGTTCCCCAAAAAGGGCAGATGTATCGATACTCGAAACCACGATGGGCTCGCGGCAAGACAGCAACGTAATGACATCATATCATTAAAAAAGACACCTGACGGAAAAGTTGACAAATTTCTGGACTTTTATAAGGAAACAGCCAAGCGAATAAAACTACATAAATGTTATAATAGATAAATGAAATGTTTTTAATTTATTTGTAATTTTTTTACATGGTTCCCAATTATTTATATTCACGATTTCTAGCATTTGTGTAGGCTTTACATTTTTACTTCAGTGTTGTAATTAGCAATTAATTTAATTTTATCTTTGAAACAGATTTGTTACGTGACAGCATTAATTAAAGTTTCTTAAAGATCATGTTATCTGCATCTCCTGCGCTCCATCACGCCCCTCCCATAATAGCTGTCACCACTCAGATTAATGCACGGCTCAGATTAACTGTATAGCATGTGTGTAAGACTCCAATACAATTATAACTTAATTATTTCATCACTAAGAAATCTTTCAATGAGTAAAACTGGCTGTGTCTATAGTGTTATAGACTACACAACATTGTTATCTTATTTTCAAATTCATTTTTAAATTATTTTTTATTTATTTTATAATAAAGTAGCAGTGTCTGTGACAGATTTTAAGTATCAATTCTGCTTAAAAATATGGAATCTAATCCTGTTTACATGAAATAAGCTGCTCCCGAGCAGGTTTAAGTTTACGGACCTGTTGCTATGACAGCAAGTCCAGGATGAGCTTCGAAGAACCAAATGATACAAGATCAAGCGAAATCATCAACAATCAAATCCAGCTAACTGAGTTAGCGACGTACGAAGAACGGACCCCAGGGTTAAAGACCTCTGATATAGTATCAATATAATTCTCCATTTCCTTCCTAAAACAACAACAACAACAAACAAGTTTTTGTTACATTACAAACTTACATTTGTGAATATGCAATTTTGCATGTAAAAAAATAAGATTTATCATGTAAACGTGACTGTGCATTTCTTTGCTGTTCTCTAATTTACCAAATAATACATATTTCCATAACAAAACAATATTGTCAATATTTTGTACAATAAAATCACAGACATTTTGCCAAAATAGTTTTACAAAAGGGCAATGCCAAAACAAATGTCACACAGTTTCAGGGCAACTGACACCAAAAGGAGCAACTAAAATAAATATCATATTTAAATTTTACTAAATAATATTTGGCTGGGTAAATCCTGTTTAGAAATCAAATAACTCCAGGTCGACAGATGGCAGTAGTGTGGCCGGCGTAAATGCGTGGCTTTCCGGCGGAAATTTTCACCAGAGTCTTCCGTTTCCGTTTCGCCGTTGGAAAACGTTCAGCGGACACCGTGGTAGTAGAGAAGTCTAGAAACATTTCAGAATATTTTGTAGCCTTAAATAACTATCGGGTTATTTGTATCAACGTAATTTGCTGTGGCGGACGAAAAAAACGAGAATTAAATAGTAACGAAGAAACTCTTTAGGCCGCTGTAAACAGCTGAATAAAGTGAGAGGTAAGTTAAGTGTTTATGTTGAGGTTCGATTCGTTTGCTACCGAAACCCTTCTTTAAAACATTATCATGGTAATCATAACATCTGTATTGGGCCAGCGGCACAGAGAGCAGAAGAGTGTGAGTGTGAGAGTGTTTATTTGGGACATACAACACCCCAAGTATAAATTTCTTTTAATTATTCTTTTTATTTTATTTTATTTTATTTATTTATTTAATTATTCATTTTATTTTATTTTTTAATTATTATTTTTTATTTTTGCATTATTGCTTAAGAAATTTCCTAGGCCTTATATTTTTCTGTCAGTCTTAGGGACAAAAAAATATAAAAATCCAAGAACCAGTTAATTTGTAGGGCACTGATAACATCATTTTATATAATTAGGTTAATAATTATGTTAATTACAACATAAAAAAATCTAAAGATACATACACGTGGTCTTATAATTTTTTGTGCTGCAAATAATAATTTGACAGTAATTTGATACTGAACTCTGACACCCTCTGACATGATATTCATCTGAATTTACATCATCTCATGAATGTAACAGTAAAACAGTTCAGCTCACAGATGAAGACTAAGCTGTAATGCAGGCAAAATATTTCACAAATGCTTATATATCATTAAAATAATTATTAAAAATGGTAATATCTCGAGCAGTGTGGCAATGGTGATTTATTAAAATAACAGTAAAAAAAGATAGCAGTAATTTTCTTGTATCTTTAAAGTGCAGCTTCCAAACACTTCATAAAAAATTACATACACAGAACAAGTCATTCTTAGGAAATGTGATTAATTTCATGAATATACAATACACTATGGATAGCAGAAAATTTTAAAACTATCAGACTTTTGATGTCACTCTCCTTCTGTCTGTGTGGGGGGATTGTGTGTGTAGTGTGTGTGTGTGTGTGTGTGTGTGTGTGTGTGTTGTGTGTGTGTGTGTGTGTGTGTGTTCAGAGTCAGGGTGACACTGAGAGAGAGAGAGAGAGAACCTGAAAAGAGAGAGAGAGGGTCCTGAAGCTGCAAACACAAACTAACATGACTAACAACATCCAGCATCAGGACACTGAAACACCCATCCACAAAATTCTGCCCACCCAAATTATAAAAACACTAAAAGAAAATGATCTAACCTATTGGAATGAAACAACAGAAAAACAAAGTAAACTTGAATGTTATTTGACCCTAAATAGAGATTACACAACTGCAGAATATCTAAGTACAGTGAAAGACTGTAAATTAAGAAGACAAATGACGAGGTACAGACTGAGCGGTCATACTCTGACTATAGAGACGGGCAGATATCGACAGCACTGGCTGCCCAAAAGAGAGTCGCATCTGCCCATACTGTACCCATGGAGAAGTGGAGACAGAGCAACACTTCCTTACCACCTGCTATGAAGAAATTAGAAAGAAATGTTATCTTAAATTGGAAATACTTTACCCTGACTTCAAAATGTTAAACAAGAAAACACAACTTCAATATTTATTAGATGAAAAACAAGATTGTATCTTACTAGCAGCAAGATACATTGACACCTGTCACAAAAAGAGGGAGGAGTCAACAAATCAGTGATGCGCCCACACACACACACACACAAACAAACACAAACACACACAACACACACCACACTAAAATTTAAATTGTTCATAGAATTCTAGAATTCGTAGAATTGATTTGTTCTATTTTGTTTAATTATATATACATGCATGTGTTTATATATTTATTTATTTATTTTTAATTATTATTTATTTTATTTTTTAAATACATATTTGTTCTATATTTAATGTAAACACAAATGCTTTGGCAATACATTGTAACAATTGTCATGCCAATAAAGCACATATTGAATTGAATTGAATTTGAGAGAGAGAGATGAGAGAGAGAGAGAGAGAGACTTTTAAACATCTCTTTAATCACTTGAAAAAAAAAACAATCAGCACTTATTAATTTATTTACTATGTTTTAATTTTTTTGCATTACAGCTTAAGAAATCTCTTAGGCCTTATCCTTTTCTGTCAGTTTTACAGACAAAAAAATCCTAGAATCAGTTAATTTGTAGGGCACTGACAACATAATTTTATATAAATAGGTTAATAATTGTTAATTACAACATAAAAAAAATCTAAAGATAAATACACGTGGTCTTATAAATTTTTGTGCTGCAAATAATAATTAGAATTTCATGAAACTCAACACACATATCAGTATTAATGATAGACAGACACTGGCAAAAGCTCATAAAAGGGCATGGAAGAGGCACTGCATAGCGCCACCTTTTCAGAAAACTTGGGGGGTTAGTTTTAGCTACAGTCACCAAAACTGGTACATATATTGGTATCATCAAGCTGGACAACCTTCTAATTTACAGTCATTAGCTACAACCAACAGGAAGTCGGCTATTTTGATTTGAATGTGGATATTTGGAAAAATATGGGTGTGAATTAATGCATACTCCTCAGAAGAGCATTATACTATACACACCAAACTTTGTCTACATGATGCCAAAACATTGAGGAACTTAAATTGTAAACGGATTTTGGATATCTTGAACGGTGTTGCCGTGACGATTTATTAAAGTAACAGTCTTTCACAGTCTTGATGGTTTTGATTAACCCTTTAATTGCTGTATCAATTAAAATCAGACTGCCAGAGGGTTACTGTAAATGCATGTGCCCACTGTGCCCCTTTTTCGGGATGCCACCGGGATGGCGGTTGCACTGACGGCTTGGGCCCGCCATCGCTGCTTGCAGCTATATTTATTATTATTATTTATTATCTTTCTTTATATTGTTGTTGTTGTTTTTGTTGCTTGTCGAATGTACTAAAGTGATTATTTCCGAATTCGCCATTCAATAATAAAACACTAATATATCATGAATCGGTTAGTCTTGACTGGCAATAAGATTCGCCTAGCGCGCGCTCCGCGCAGCCGCCTAAAGGATGCGAGACTCGAGAATGAAGTGGAAGCTCCCAGGTGGAGCAGAGAGGCTTAACTGTCCTGTTCAGGGCTTCAAGTGCAGGTCAGTTACATCCGTACATAGACTATTGTAGTTTTATCTTTGTTTATCTTTAAACATTAAACTGCTAGCAAATGTTAGCAGTAGCTGTCAATTACTGCAAACTTAACAAAAGGACATAACTATTGTAAAGAGAAGGAATTTAGCAGATAAATATTCACATAGTTTTATAACGGGTTTAGGAGGAGTTATGGCAGACAACAACACAACCCTTAGGAAAATTAACCTGGTTTTAATAAAAATAAATCCAAAACCATGGTTACTATTAGTTAAACCATGGTAACCACAAATGAATAATGGTTTTGCTACACAGTATAGTTTCACCGTGGTATTTGTAGTAAAACTCTGGTTATACAAATAGAAATCAATCCACCAAAAACATGGTTACTTTTACCATAGGTCTAATAATACCATGGCTAATTTTCCTTTGGACAAAACATGACCCATGATAATGCAAAAACATATTCAATTTTAAGATTTTTCTATAAAGATATATTCAAGATTTAGCTATTATTGTGCTAATTTTGACAAGATAAAACAATAATGTTATACTTAATTTTTTCTAAAATAAATGTGCAAACAAATTACAATGAGGTGGCTGTTTTGCAACAAGGTGGAGATGTGTTGATGCAAAAGTGACAGGTGCAAGAAAATTAGTGAAAAAAGTAAACATACACATGAGAGACATAGAGATGTCAGGGAAAATGAAGAGACTAAAACGGAAAATGGAAGTTCAGAAGATAAACTTTAGTTATTTTGCACGGCCCCAGCCAAGGAATTGAAACTTTTTTATGCAATGATGATGATGGCCATACAAAAAATATTGTTGTCTGGTTTAAAAATTTGTTGTGGGTGTATGAGATGGCCTGGATGAGTGTGAGATTTCCCGGCCTGAAATTTTGTTCCAGTCCGCCCCTGCTAGAGCCTATTAGCATCTCAAGCCATAGAAACAACCTAGATTGAGTTCATTACAGTAATAGTAAAATCCTAACTGCTGAAAGAAAATGTGGGCCTTTATTTTAATAGAAAATAATCTCATTCTTCACTGTCATTATTATTTTACAGTAATAAAATTTAAGCAAGATCATTTATTAGAAAATAAAAGGGAAAATATAACTAGAAAATCAGAATTGACATTAAATTTGCTTTGTAATTCAGAAGAGAGAAAGGGAGGTAAAAGTGGACAGACGGAATACGTGTTAGTTTTAGTGAACCAGTATTTGAGTAATCAAATCACTTTATGCTCTTCGAGCCACATGGATTAGCACATTGTTGATATAGTCTACGCTACCAGCCATTCTCTGTTCTTAACGGAGAGATGATTGTGACACCCTGTGAGTTCTGAGCTGTGTGTGTATTACGTTGTGCAGTGCGTTGTCATTTTTCTTCTTCCAGTAAGGTGAAGGGTATAGGTGGTAAGTGATGCTTTTTAGTGAACAACATACTCCATTCTCCAGGCTTGGCTGTATTTGGGCCAGCGCACACGTGTGTGTGTGTGTGTGTGTGTGTGTGTGTGTGTGTGTGTATTTGGGACATACAACAGCCCCCTATGAGTGTATAAATGTGTCTGTGTGTATGTGGTGTGAGTTATTGAGTTAGTTTGACTATATCCGTTACCTCTGATCTGTCCTTGATCTAACACAACTACAGAGAAACTAATTAACCTATAAAGCCAGACAGAGAATATATAAAAAATTAAGACTTTTGGCATTACTAAAAAATAAGCTAAAGCTGTATGCTAGACCGTTTTAGTTGCTGTTTGTTTCATAGAAAATCATATAGTACAGGTCTTCAACCCTGCTCCTGGGGACGCACTCTCCTGGAAAGTTTATTTCCAAGCTTCAGCACACCTGCCTGCAATTTTCAAGCAGTCTCGAGGAGCTTGATTGGCCGCTTCAGGTGTGTTTGATTAGGGTTGTAGCTAAACTCTTCAGGATAGTGGGTCCGTTCTTCGTACCTCGCTTAATACATCTGAGATGATGTGAAAGATGCCAGATCTTCTAATCCTGATAACTGATCTCTGGCTAATTTGGTGCTTCAAACGAATTTGCGTATTAGATTAAAATATCTGGATTAAATTGTCTAAGATTACGGCGCGTTCTCATGTTCCCCAAAAAGGGCAGATGTATCGATACTCGAAACCACGATGGGCTCGCGGCAAGACAGCAACGTAATGACATCATATCATTAAAAAAGACACCTGACGGAAAAGTTGACAAATTTCTGGACTTTTATAAGGAAACAGCCAAGCGAATAAAACTACATAAATGTTATAATAGATAAATGAAATGTTTTTAATTTATTTGTAATTTTTTTACATGGTTCCCAATTATTTATATTCACGATTTCTAGCATTTGTGTAGGCTTTACATTTTTACTTCAGTGTTGTAATTAGCAATTAATTTAATTTTATCTTTGAAACAGATTTGTTACGTGACAGCATTAATTAAAGTTTCTTAAAGATCATGTTATCTGCATCTCCTGCGCTCCATCAAGCCCCTCCCATAATAGCTGTCACCACTCAGATTAATGCACGGCTCAGATTAACTGTATAGCATGTGTGTAAGACTCCAATACAATTATAACTTAATTATTTCATCACTAAGAAATCTTTCAATGAGTAAAACTGGCTGTGTCTATAGTGTTATAGACTACACAACATTGTTATCTTATTTTCAAATTCATTTTTAAATTATTTTTTATTTATTTTATAATAAAGTAGCAGTGTCTGTGACAGATTTTAAGTATCAATTCTGCTTAAAAATATGGAATCTAATCCTGTTTACATGAAATAAGCTGCTCCCGAGCAGGTTTAAGTTTACGGACCTGTTGCTATGACAGCAAGTCCAGGATGAGCTTCGAAGAACCAAATGATACAAGATCAAGCGAAATCATCAACAATCAAATCCAGCTAACTGAGTTAGCGACGTACGAAGAACGGACCCCAGGGTTAAAGACCTCTGATATAGTATCAATATAATTATCCATTTCCTTCCTAAAACAACAACAACAACAAACAAGTTTTTGTTACATTACAAACTTACATTTGTGAATATGCAATTTTGCATGTAAAAAAATAAGATTTATCATGTAAACGTGACTGTGCATTTCTTTGCTGTTCTCTAATTTACCAAATAATACATATTTCCATAACAAAACAATAGTCAATATTTTGTACAATAAAATCACAGACATTTTGCCAAAATAGTTTTACAAAAGGGCAATGCCAAAACAAATGTCACACAGTTTCAGGGCAACTGACACCAAAAGGAGCAACTAAAATAAATATCATATTTAAATTTTACTAAATAATATTTGGCTGGGTAAATCCTGTTTAGAAATCAAATAACTCCAGGTCGACAGATGGCAGTAGTGTGGCCGGCGTAAATGCGTGGCTTTCCGGCGGAAATTTTCACCAGAGTCTTCCGTTTCCGTTTCGCCGTTGGAAAACGTTCAGCGGACACCGTGGTAGTAGAGAAGTCTAGAAACATTTCAGAATATTTTGTAGCCTTAAATAACTATCGGGTTATTTGTATCAACGTAATTTGGTGTGGCGGACGAAAAAAACGAGAATTAAATAGTAACGAAGAAACTCTTTAGGCCGCTGTAAACAGCTGAATAAAGTGAGAGGTAAGTGAAGTGTTTATGTTGAGGTTCGATTCGTTTGCTACCGAAACCCTTCTTTAAAACATTATCATGGTAATCATAACATCTGTCAAAATGTTATAGTTGCTGCAGTTATAGTTGTTACTGTAATAAAATGTAGCAATTTGGTAACCACGACTGTTATAATCAGAGTATTACACAAAATAAATGTTCGGGCATATCACGAACTATAGCAGGGGTAACGTTAGGCAAGTTCGGTCCTAGAGAGTTCAACTCCAAACCTAATCAAACACACCTGAAAACGCTAATCAATGTCTTTAGGAATACTAAGGCTACATTAGGCAGGTGAGTTTTTGTTTTTTCAGGGTTGGAGCTGAACTCTGCTGGACTGTGGCTATAGAACTATAGAAACTATGATATTTTTGCGATGCCTTGGCTTTTTTGAAAACTTATTACGGGTAACGTTATACAGGCCTCGTATGTTTATAGGTTTAGAGCCGCTTAAGTGATTGAGGCTAATTAACGTTACAACATTGAACTGAATCATGCATCTATGTATTGCACTGATTCGAAGTCAGACTGATTACCTATAATGTTTGAAAGAAGGGTTTTTGGTCAGTCAGCGTTTGTAGTAATTTGTAGTAAATCATTTTGTTTGATTCTATATGTTTCAATTCTGCATATTTATATTAGAAATACTTTTTGTGTGATTTTGTGACTACATCTTTCTCAATTCAAAGTGTTTAGTAAATTGGAGCTGTCAGAAAGTGTATTGTCAGTTGTAATCACATTTATAAATAATGCAAAACAAATTCCTACTGTTAGGCATAATTTGTCATTGAAGATGTGTGAACTGGAAAATGCTCAAAGAAGAATATTGAGAACAATTACAGACAGCTCTTTGTAAAGGAGTGCAACTAAACCATAAGACTTATCTATTAATGTGAAACTAATCATATACTAAAGTAAGTTTGTGATATTATTGCATTTTGTTTGTTTGTTAGATTTTCCCCCAGCATGTCTCTGCCCAAGCGTGAGGTTGATGAGCTGAGGCCATGGGTGGAACGCACAGTAAAGAAGGTCCTTGGTTTTTCTGAACCCACTGTGGTCACAGCAGCGTTACATTGTGTAGGAAAAGGCCTGGACAAAAGAAAAACCACAGGTAAGAAGCTCACCTTGTAGATGTCTAGTACAGATATAATGACGCCATGGTAGTTCTACTTTAGGGTGAGTGTCTGGATAGATGGAAGAAACAGTCAGTCACACCAGTTGGAAAAGTTTCTTCCTTCCTAACGAGTTTTTTTTACTTGTGCAGTGATTTCCAGTTAATATTTCCAGTTTATATATATATATATATATATATATATATGCATACATACGCACGCACACGCATTTAGGTTCACTGTTGAAGTGTAATATCACCCTAAATATCTTAGCAACACAACACTCGCAGGTAATATTATTCTCTTTCTGATGTATTTGTTCTAATGGGTTGCTAAAAACTGTTGTCATTCTTATAGAAGAGTTCGAAAAAATGTGAGGTGATTAATCAGGGTTTTTCCTGGGTCAAAAAAAGGTCTTCGGTGGTGGCTGACGGTCATCCACACACAGTAAAAAGTACCCTCCTCACGTGATCTGCGAACCCAATACTGACCATAACTGAAATAAATGCAAAGAAACAGTTTGTGATTTTTAATTATATTTATTCATGAAAGAAAAAACAGCCATTGTCAGGGAATATAATAAAGCTGGCTTTCATATTTTTGTAAGATAGAATCCTTCTTTGCTAGACCTCACAATTATAATTATATCAATATTGAAAATGCATTTAAAAGGAGCATTAAAAAGTTTATATTTAACTAGTCGTCTAATTCTCTACTATACATCTGAATAAAATCAACAGCTGGCTAACAAATTGCTTTGTGGCTGGTTTCACCTCACTCAATCTAAAGTAAATGATTTTAACTGCACATTATCATATAAATAACCTGAGGCTACTGTGGATTATTAAGGCTAAATATTTTATTATTATTATTAAGGTTAAATCTTTTTCTTTTATTGAAAGGGTGTTTTATTTTAGTTGCATGTGCTGACCGCTTGTCAGAGAAGAAGATACTTTTTTTTTTTTTTTTTGTACAATTCACAACACCGGTAATTTAGTTTAAAATAAAAAATAAATCTCCGAATGTGCCGCATGAAACATGGATTTAGTCTTCTGACCTTTTACTATCATGTCAGTTGATTTCTAGGGAGGGAGAGGAAAGACTGTTAGGGCTTGTTTACACCTGGTTACTTTATGCGTTTTGTCGGATCGGATATACATCTGATTTGTTACTTTTGGCCACATAAAAAAAACTGATATAAATCCGGTCTTGAATTATGCCTATACCGCATTATCACGTCAAATAAATCAACAGTGCGCTGCATTTTATTCATCAGCCAATTAAAAGATCGAAGATCGCAACAGGACAGGAGAGAGCGGCATCAGCGCTGGAAAGATTACTTTACTTTCAGTTTCATTCGCGGCAGTTTGCGCGTCTGCCTGCTGGCTATATCTGTGGCAATGCGTGTAGCATTAACGCTGTCATATCTGACTATTACATGTCATATAGCCTATAACACGCTCACACGTTTGTTTTTTAACATTTTGGGAGGAGTAAAATGTACATATGCGGTTTCAATAAGCAGATGCATTTACACATGTCCAGTTTCATCTGGAATGTGTCTCAGACATAAGTGGTTTGAGCGGTCGGATTTAAATCAGTTTCGAATTCGGAGGACTGGTCTTTTCACGATCGGAGAGCTGTCCGAGAAAACGCATGAACTGAGCAGGTGTAAACGGGCCCAGAGAGAGTGCGTGGGGAATGGCTCTCTGCTCTCTCTCCCTCAGTTAACATGTGCACTATCACAAGCGCAGCAGTCATTTATATCACTCATAAATCACACGAACTGATCAAATACGGCTTTGGCGGGACAAAAAATTGTTCTGGCGGCCGCCAAAAAAAATTAAATGCAGGAAAAACCCTGTTAATATATAAAAGATTGTCTTACAGGATTAAAAAAAAATATCAAAATTATACTAGTATCAGGAGATGGAATCATCTTTCAACATTATGGGGAGGGATAAATGTGAAAATGATGGTATTAGCCAAGGTAAATGTTACTTGTTAATATATAAGAGGCTTCCTATTTATTTGGAATGGTAGAAAATTTCTTGCACTTTATTTGCGCACTCACTAATAAAGAGGTCCTTAATGTGACATCTTTTTTATTATCATTACTTTGTTTTTGGATTTATACAGATTTGAGAATGTTTTAGGCCTGGGAACAAAAAAGGTTGGAGAATATTGAGCAAGACATGAGTAACTCCCCCAAAATCAATATTGGAATCAGCAGACGGAACCTCATATTTTATACAAGTGTATTTGAGTTTACTTTCATTTGAACCTCAATGAAATATTAATTAACAGCTGTGGTTAAATCTGACATTCTGTAAAATCTAAAACATTAACTTGGGGTATGTGGAAACAAGCCAGTATTAAAGTGCATCTATTATGCAAAATTCACTTTTACATGTTGTTTGAACATAAAAGTTTGTTGGCAGTGTGTGTACACTAGGGTTGTCACGGTACCAAAATTTCAGTATTCGGTACCAATACCAGTGAAAATCCACGGTTCTCGGTACCAATTTCGGTACCAAAAAAAAAATTTTTTATTAATAAAGTTAAACAAAAATAAACTGCACAAAAACCAATGCCATTCTTTATGCTTATTTAAAATTATTTCAAATTTTTCCACAATTAATAAAAGTAAACAAGTTCCACCCAAATGTTTGTCATATTTCTGCTTCTGCTGAAAAACTGTAAACTGTCTGTTTTAGGGTTTGCTGGTGCTTCATGATCTTCCTGCAGCTGTAAAAGAAAAATATAATATAAGTAAAGCAGTGGACTGAGTCTGAACAAATACACCATTAGATCATTGACTCCAGCTAAAATATAACATTTCAGTAAATAACAAACCTCAGCTTTTATAATAAATTTAGATAAGATTATATATTTTAAGACAAGTGTATATCAAATAGAAGGAAACTGTAGTATTAAACACTTTACAATAAGATTCCATCTTTTAAATAACATGACTTATCACATAAACAATAGTTATATATTGCAATTATTCTTCTTAGGGTTAATTTCAAAATTTACAAATACATAAAATCAATCAAAGTTCAATCTTTTAAAATTATTTAATGCACAATGAACAAACATGAATGATCAAGTGTTTGTATTAAATAACATTCACAAACATTAATTAATGTTGTAAAAATTTATTGTTCACTCACTGTAAGTTGATGTTAGATAATAACATGAAGTCATTGTAAAGTTTATACAGGAGATAACATTTGACTGTACTTTCATTTAATACAAACTGTGTACATATTTAATTTTAAAGGGCTTTTAAACCTGCTAGTTATCCAGCCAAGAATAACAACAACTAGCAACTAACTAGCAAAAAAAAAAAAAAAAAAAACAGACCAGAACTGTTTTCTGACGGACTGATATGACAAACACTGTTAACTGTTTGTACATTCTCCAACACACATATTTTAGATTCACAATTCATTTAAAAGCCTCTGGTGTGTAACAATAGTAAATACCATCATGTCCTCCTGTTGTTTTTACCCTAATAAAAGTTATAGGCGCATTAAGTACTTAATAAAGAAACTTCATTCTAATGCTCATTATATTAGCATTAGCCGCGCTTATGCTAACGATTAACTCCGCTATAACGGCAGTTTATTTTAATCCGACATTCAAATTCAAATATGGAATAATATTCATAACAGAATATCTAAATATTAAATTGAAACTTACCTGCTTGAACTCTTTCATTTGATCCGGGTGTCAGTCTTTAAAGTGTTGTTAGTTTGATGCATTTGCTCCTTTTGATATCGCACGTCTCAGTGCTTTTATGAAGAGAGCGCATCTGCAGCTTTCAGATCACGCAGCAAGACCCGGGTCGACCTGGATACTCGGTACCACCGGGTCTTAAAGACACCTGGTACCGTGACGTTTTCTTCTTTTTAGTACCGACTTGGTACCGAAGTACCGGGTCTTCTGACAACACTAGTGTACACAGCCACCCTATAATGATAAAAATCTGTCCGCTCCTTTTTTTTTAATCCACATATTAGGGCTGGTCCGAATACCATTTACTCTTATTGTGTTTTTAAATGCAGCTGAGAATTTCATGAGGCTCTTCATTAAAAGTGATCCATTTTTCTTCTTTTAGACCAGCTAAGGCCATTTCTTGATGATTCAGCAAGCAGCTTTGTTGAGCGTCTGTTTGAAGCTCTTGAGGAAAGTAGAAACTCCCGTGGCAATAAAGGAACAGGAGAGAAGAACCGCAAAAGAGAGCTGAAGGTATAGTTTTGTGGGCCTCCTCTAAATGTACTGTTTCTGAAGGGCTTTTCACATTTGAACTAGTTATTGTGGGATCTTGTTTCTCATTTCACACTGCTCATACTTTACCTGGGGGTAACAATTAGGGGTGCAACGGATCATAGATGATCCGTGATCCGTACGGACCAGTCCCCACGGTTCGGCACGCATGTGATTCGCGGATCAACTGATAAGTTTAACATAGAGTGAAAGTTTATCATTTGCACGCGCTCCGTTTTCTGCGCTCAGCCGCTGCCGCACACACTGATGCGCGCACACGCAGAGAGAGCGCGTGAGAGAGAGAGCGCGTGAGAAAGAGAGGCGTGATTTAGATACCGCGTTTCAGACAACGCCTCAACGGATGGATACATACACACACACACACACGCACAAAGTTATGTTAAAATACCCGTTTTGGCAAGTATTCTGGTAAACACAGTCAGTTATGTCTTAAGTTAACGTATACAGCCGAGAAAGAAACCGGATGTGTGTCAGTATTTGGTCCGTGCGTTTAGTCTTAAAGAGACAGCAGCCTATAACACCTGCTTCTGTCTGCTAATCATCTGTATTTAACTTATGCAGTAAGCATTATTGTGTTTTACACTTAATTTTTACATTTCTGCACCTGAATACTACTGTTACTGTCTTTATTTATAATTTTATGTTGTAGGCTGGAAATCTATCTATTGGTTGAAAATCTAATTAATTTGTGTAATTGTTCTTGGTTTATTACTGACTTTAGTAGTAAAGCAACTTTTTTTTGCTGATCCGATCCGTGACTCAAAATCCGAACCGTGATCCGAACCGTGAGTTTTGTGATCCGTTGCACCACTAGTAACAATTAATTCTGGCTATTCTTAAGCTAATGTTTCACAGTGTACATAGCTAAATCCTGGATTCTTGTTTGCATGTATGCTGTGTCAGTGTTGTTGATTGTAAGAACACAGCAGTAAAAAATAGTAAATTTTGCATAAATTGAGTCTTTTTTTTTTCTGAAACTGACTAGGGGTGGGCAATATGACCAAAATCTTATGTCACGAAATAGTTATTTTTGCTTTAAGGTTTTTGTAAAATCAACATTTTATACGATTCTCATTATTCTTGTCACTATCACAATTGCCACAAGACTTAGCTGTTTCACAATTCTGATATTGTTCAATATCACAAACTAATAGTAGCTTAACTAACACAAGTAAAAAAACAACAAGTAAACAGTCTGTAATAAAATAAGAATAAATTACAAAATAGACCTAAAAGCTTCAAGCACTAGAAATAAGAAAATTGATTCAGTTGAGAGCAGCGAGAAATTATCTCTTTTGTGCTTATTGTGCACAAAAGGTTTAAAATCCCTTTTTTTTTTTAAACTGCAGCATAGGGCTGTGACAGTCACCGTGACACCGGTTGCCACCGCGGTTGTCTATTGCCACTGGCGGTAGTGCACCTGACATCACACACTTTATAACAAGCATAATACAAAGTTTTGTAGACAAGTGTAATACAGTAATTAGGGATGTGCGCTACGACTAATTTGACTGCCGTTTAAAGGGAAGTTTAGTATCCGACTAGTCTAAAAGCTAGAAACCCCCCAAAAAGGCAAAAAAAAAAAAAAACTGTGCGTGTGTCTATATAACAGCATACAGTTGAAATACTTAATCTTTGAATCACACTGTCAAATCCCTCAATGAATTCTGCAAAAAATAGGTCATGATTATGCCGTATGCTTGCCTCGCGTTATCATCAATTAATTTTAGGCGGTCGTTAAACAGAAAAAAAGGAAGAGCATACACTTCATAAACCAGTGCATAGCTTATTTATTCAGATCGGCTGGAGCAATGCAGAAATGGAAAATCAATCAATAGACTGACAGAATTCTTCATTTTCATATAACGTTAGCCAACATATTAAAACACGTTAAAACAAAAGTAAAAAACAATAGGAAAGTTTATCAAGGAATAGCATTAAAACGGCTTTTAAAAATGTACTTCATGTTGGCTATATTGTCTAAAAACAAAACAAAGCTCGTTTTACTTACTCAGACCGTGCGCATTTGTTCAGTGAATTTAACATGTTAATGTGGTCTGGCGAAAGACGGGACTAGAGGCGATTCTGCACTGGAAAAAAAAAAAGCGCTCGGCAGGAACTGAAGTCACAGGCACGCAGAGAGATAACTACAAGCAAGCAGACAGTTTCGAAAAGAGCCTGGAAATCCCGCACCACCACCGAAGTGGGTCTTCGTTTAGAGGAATAGACAGCGCAGATAGGATCACGGACCGCAGCGACAGTTTGTAGTGTATGACATGATTGACATTTGGCTTTGGCTAGCCTCCAAGCTAACGCATACATGCCTGTATTGAATATGATTACGCATAGCTCCAGTAGAGTTATTGTAAGCCAATTTGACATTACACCGTTTACAAAAAACGTTTCCATTTCCTTCTAATTCAAAATAATCCCACACCTTGCTTGTCTTTCGCGTGGTCATTTTGAGCTCGCCGCAACTGACATGAAGAAAACGCATGTGAGGTAAAAATAGTTTCCGCCCAGATATACTTTTAAAAATATTTATATATTTAAATATTTTGATATGTATTCTTTTTCAAAAGTTTTATTTTAACTGTTCTTTAAAATGTTTTAAATGTAACGTTAAAATGATGGTAATTTGAATGATAAAATCATCATGTTTTTTTTTTCTCTCGTGTAGTCGACTATTGTTTTCAGTGTCGACTAGTAGGAGCTGTACCGTTTAGTCGACTAGACCCGCACATCCCTAATAGTAACAGTTGCAAATTGTTTTATTTAGACTATAAATCTATGCTAATTCACAAATTACCTCAAACGCCATACACGTTTCCTTTAGATTGGCAGGTTTGAGCGCAGGAAAATACAGTTTATTCTGCATTCAGCAAATGTATTTCGTGATGAGCGATGGACCTTGTTGGGAAACCAAATACTACATCGCCTATCTGGAATCATTTCCATTCATGTCACCCATCCGCGTTTGTACAAGTGTCTTCAAGTTCACGTGATCGCAAACGCCCGGCTGGTCAGGTTTGTGTTGGTGAGGCTTTCTCCAAACTGGCCAAATACAAACGAGACGGCGGTAAATGGAAGATGCCAACAAGAAATGTGGCAACATACGCCACGATTCCTATTCCACAGAGAGCGCGTGCAGACGAGGAGACAGCATCACTGATTATAATGAGTTCTCGCCACGCCGCTCACGTTATTTAAGGCTACTTTCCTATTTAACTGTATTTCTTTGATATTTATTTTAGTGTTTTGCAGGCTGATTGTTCACTGACGGAAGTGCTAAAATAAACACACGTTTGTTAATAGATGATTGAGCCTCATTTATTTATTTTTGTATTTCAGAATTATATATATAAATATACAACACCGCGCCACCGGCGGTAGTTGGTCCAGTACCACCGCGGTGGTAAAAATCTGCCACCGTCACAGCCCTAATGCAGCACTTAAAAAATGCATTTAGATGACAAGCTTTTGTGATGGCGCAGAATGGAAATGTAACCGTGAGACAATAGTCCAAATTCTCTACCAGCTGAAAGATTTGGTCTCATGTCTAGGTCTCATAACACCCACCCCTAAAGCTGACACTTAATATAAGGTAGAAGTCATGGTTAAGTAACCTTTCTCTGACTGCATGTCTTGTCTTTTTCTTCTGTTCTATTTTTCCGTATCTTTCTATATTTAGGAAGTATTTGGAGATGAAGTGGAAGGAGTGAAGGATGGAGACGGTGTAGAATCTGCGGTAAAGAAGAAGAGGGTGCCTCGCTTTGAGGAAGTGGAGGAACCAGCTGTTTTACCTGGACCCCCTACAGAGAGTCCTGGCATGCTCACCAAAATGCAGGTAACACGCATATACAGACACCATCAGTAAAGGTAGACACGTATCTGATGAAACGCATGCACTGTAATAAAATGTTAACCATTTAATAAAATGAAGTGTGATCACTGTAATATTCAGAACATATAATGACTTGATTGAATAAAACTGATATTGCTTAGTGCTGCACAAGTATGAAAGAATTGCTCACGTAATTTTTTTGATGTGCTGCCTGCATCAGTCTTAATGCTATCTGTGATATCGTATCTTCAGATCAAGCAAATGATGGAAGCAGCCACGCGGCAGATTGAGGAGAGAAAGAAACAGCTAAGTTTTGTGGCTCCTGTCCCTATCGTGCAGGTAAAAAAAATAGCAATACCAAGAACTTGTTTTATGATTGGCCTGTAGGATTTGTGTATTTAGGCAAGGCAAGTTTATTTATATAGCACATTTCATACACAGTGGTAGATTTAGAAAAGCACTAGGGAATAAAAAAAAAAATGGTGGAGTGCAATAGAATAATAGTAGACAATAGGATAATTCTGAGCAATGTTCCCTCTTTCTTTTCTTTCTGAGCAAAACTTTTCTCTATTTGGCAGACATTTCGGCCACCTGAGCAAAAACATTCTTATACCAGACCTGTACAGTGCACAGCACCAGGGCTCTGAACCGGTTCAAGGAACAATATCGAAAACCGGAAATGAACGAAATTTTGACCGGAACAGAACCAGAAACGAAATCAAATTTTATAGTTCCAAACAGAATCAAAAAATTTAAATGGCCATTAACTGGTTAATAACATTATTTTATCGTTCCATTTAATATTTGAAATTTGCTGTCAACCAATCACAAATTCAAGTAGTAGGCTATGCCCTATATTGCAAATGTGGCGCTGACGCGTCCAACGCGTGAAATGCCCGCGCGCTCAACTGTGACTCGGGTCCCGGGTCTTTTTAACTTTGTGTGTAATACCCGAGTCGATCGGAGAACACCGCACCCGCGAGTGATCAGCGTCAGTCAGCATGCTTGTGTGTAACTTGCCGTTTGTAAAATTAGGATGAGAAAAGTGTGAGCGGGAAATAAAGTGAAAAAAAAAAAAAACACGCGTTACCTCAGCCGCCAGAAGCAAAGCGCGCGTGGAGTTAATGTTAGTACTGCAAGCGGACGGTGATCATGGATTCCTTCATAGTGATGTGGGAAAAAAGCTGAAACAAAACTGAAGAGACGCACCTGTTATTGAAGAACTGCGAAGTTGCATTGGTCATCCGTCGCCATCTCAGCAGGTAGATTTTTAAGATGGAATAATGAGTGGATTAAGAAGGCTCTTTCAGACGGCAAGAGAGAGGAACAGCCTAACATGGAGGGAAATTTATTGGCAAGGAGGATTGTATGCATCGCAGTCAGGGAAACTAACAGTAGTTAAGGCAAAAAGTTTTTTTTTCGCAACTTGTTCATCGACTTAATAGCATTTGCTGTGCAATATGTGCCGATCGGGACGGGTGCAGTCGGGTTTGTGTCTTCCCAGCCGGGTTCGGGTCCAACTTTTGAATAATGGTCGGGTCCGCGTCGGGTCCGGGTAGTACATGTATGGCATTTCTCGGGTCTGCACGGGTTCGGGTCCCACTTTCAAATAAAATACGGGTCCGGGTCGGTTCCGTGCAGCATATTTACGGGTCTCTTCGGGTTCGGGTATGAATTTTTGGACCCGTGAAGACCTCTACAGTGTAAGATGGATTCAACAGATCACAAGCACCTGCAGCGCTTCTGTGAAAGGAGAAAACAGAATAAAACTATAGGCTTACATAAAAAGGAATATGTATACACGAAATATATTTAATATAAATCATTGACAGATTAATAAAACGAAAGAAAAAAAAAAGAGATGAGTTCAGTTTGTGACACGATCCAAAGTTCACGGAAAGGAAAATGACAGCAGAAAGCAGTTTACTTTGCAGTTTACTTTGCAAAAGCTTGACAGTTTTGAATGTCTTGCTTCTATCTGTATACCAGTATGATTTTTGCTCCTCAGTCTCGACCTTAACATTTGTCTCGCATATCAGTAAGCTATTACTTTGACATGAAGTCGATTTGAGAACTGTTCAACCTACAAGTAAAGCGTACAGTAATATTAGTATCACTCAGCTCAAGTGGAGGCAGCGCTAAGTGTCAGCCTGTAACGGCCTGTTTCAAGACAGAGAAACACCTCGCATTTAGCCCGTCAGCTGCTTCAAAAATTTGTGTGCTGAAATTAAGATTTACAGTGGTTTATTTGACCTTGACTGGTCTGCAGAAAGTCCTAATCCCAGTTTAACACCTCTGGTGTTACTCTAAATGCAGACCTTGAGCCAAAAACTCATCACCAAACACCAATGACTTGTATAGACACTATAAGGACAAAAGTGTTGGGACACCCCCTTCTTTAGAACAGAAAAAGGCACTTCCAAATCTGTGGCAACAACGATGGGAACATAATTCATGTATTTAAAAATTGTATTTCCATCTCTGTTGCAACAGTTTTGAAAGTGTCTAAAATGACTGTACCCATATGTACAAGTCATTGGTGTTTGGTGATGAGTTTTTGGCTCAAGGTCTGCGTTTACAGTCACACCAAAGGTGTTAAACTGGGATTAGGATTTGGTTTTATGCAGACCAGTCAAGTTCTTCCACACTGACTGAATCAATAATTTTATTTTTGAACCTTGCCTTATACACAGAGGCATTGTCATGTTGGAATAGAAAAGGGTCCTATCCAAACTGTTGCTATAAAATTAGAAGCACACAATTCCCTAGAATATCATTATTTGCTTAAACATTAAGATTTGTACTCACAGAAATTAAAGTAGTCAGACATGTTCATTAGAAGGGGGCGACCCAATACTTTTGGAAATATAGTGTGTGTATGTATGTTTATATTATGTAAGTTGATAAACAGTTAAATGTGTTGGTTTACACAGAGAAAAGTGTAAGCTTTTAATAAGTCCAAGAATAAAATGATTAATTTACTTAACATGTTAAAATTGATTTACTTTTTTGCTGTTTTATATCGATTATCGCAAGATCGCTGTATTGTGATTATATCGTATCGTGAGGTACCCTGCGATTCCCACCCCTGTGTGTGTGTATATATATATATATATATATGTGTATATGGGGGGGGGGGTTTAGTTTGTCACCTTTTTCACTCCTGACGAGTTTGCACCCCTGTTTAGGGATGCACCGAAATGAAAATTCTTGGCCGAAGCCGAACAAAATGAAACACTGGGCCGAAGGCCAAATACCGAACACGGTTTTTCGCATTTTTTTCCCCCCATGAAGGCCTATTTTGCCATTTTTCTTTTCACCATTGCATAAATGAAATAGCCAAAATGTGCTTTTTACTGTTTTGTCCTGCTTTTCAAATAAAAAAATAAATTACAAAACAACAATTTAAAAATATTTACTTAACACTGAACATTTTGTAACATTCTAGCAGACATTATACCAACAAAGCACAATTTAACTTAAAATTAAAGTTGCTAAAAGTATTTTTGGGACCCCCTTCTTGAATCAGGCATGTATTTTTTTCTGTACAAATAAATGCAGCCTTTCTGAGCAGAAGAGACTTCTTTTAAAACATTAGAATATATTACATATCCCAATTTGAACACTGTGCGAATGTTATAATAAATGTATAGCTGTTGTAGGGTAATTAATATTATCATTATTATTGTCTTATTTTTTTATTTTATTTTACAGAACAACAGTAAAATTTCAATGCTAACATTTATGAATGTTGATTGAGTTGTTGTTTTTTCTTAGATTTTATTTTGTCAGAAACCCGCAGGAAGATCTGTGCTTCTTTTTGTTGACAACAGCATGCAGATATTTAAATGATTCTCATTACGAATTTGGGAAGATGTTTGACGCACGTATCACATTGCCACGTCTTTAAAAAAATTACAAAAATGTTACTGAGCAAATGACGAGTAACAATGTTTTAGCGCAGATTTTTCTCGCGCTTTGGACTTTGAACCCTGGCGCCGCGAGCTCCTGCAGCACTGTTTGAATACATGCAGTCCGTGCGTGCATTAGAAAACATAACATTCTGCAGTTTATTTACTAATTGTTTGAGGCCATTTCACGATTTCAATCATCATACAGTAACCAGCATCAAGCACCTCTTCCTCTTCTCATCGGAGACATGAGATGCAGCGCTAAGCAGTCTCTCACTGTCGGTGCTTCGTGCTTGTAATGTTTTTTTGCGTCTTTCTCTGACAGTTTTAAATACCTGCAGACACATTTGCTGCATTAGTGCACAAATCTATTTGATCGCGTCACATCATTGTTCGGTACAAATTATTCTGTCTTTTCACTTATTCGGCCAATTTTGGTTGCTGAACATTCGGTGCATCCCTACTTACATTGTTAGAAAAGATTCCTATTTTGAATAAATAAAGTTATTTTTATCTTTTTATTTATCAAAGAATCAAAGTAAAAAGTATCACAGGTTCCAATAAAATATTCAGCACAACAGTTTCAACAATGATAATAAATCAGCACATTAGAGTAATTTCTGAAGGATCATGTGATACTGAAGACTGGAGTAATGATGCTGAAAATTCAGCTTTGATTCACAGGAATACATTATATTTTTAATTATATTAAAATGGGAAACCAATATTAGAAATTGCAATATTTCACAATATTACTGTTTTCTTTCTGTATTTTTGATCGAATAAATACAGCCTTGATGAGCTTTAGAGACTTCCTTAAAAAAAAAACAAGGTCAATTATTTATTAGGTTTATAATTATAGACCTAACATAATATTATATTATATAATATAATATCAAAACAAACTGAAGCATTTAAACTGATAGTATAGAGTATAATAGAAAACAAACTGAAACATTTAAACTGAGAACTGTAAGCTAAATATATAATATATATATATATATATATATATATATATATATATATTATATATATATATATATATATAAAAAACCTAAACGTGAATTCTTATATAGCTATCTAAACATCCCTATGAAGTACAGTTTTCACAATACACCTGTGTGAGACTGTAAATGTCTCTGAGTTTTGTTACCATTCTGTGCCCATCATCCGCTATTTCCAGCACTTAAATCAAGCCACTCTTTTTTTAAAACATTATGACGTTTTATTTCACAGGGCTGTGCACGCGAGCGACAGTCTATTCATTCATACAACTTGTTAATTCGTTCCTATGACATATTAATTTGTGGCAGCTGTCCATGTTTCATTAATTTGTTCCCTAGAACAGGGTTCCCAAACTTTTCCATTCCACGACCCACCTAGACAAGTATAATCTATTTCAAGACCCACCAAAATATTTGAGATAAAAAACTATTGACATTACTATAAGCTTAATCATAATTAAAAGCATAATATGGCAGAAATTAAGTATTTAAGAAAAATAACCATTTTATTTTATAGGCTAGTACCACTGTAAACATTCACTACTAATATTTACGTTTTAATTTCTTAATTTACAGACGTTAATGAGTCTAGAAATATGTCCATAAAACCTGGAAACGCGCTCACTCCGGTGCGGCTATGAACTGTAATCCGCTGCGAGTGCTATAAAACAAATGTGCTCACAACCCAACACTTTATTATTTTATTTTAGCAAAGCATAAGAAGTGAAGCAGAATTTTCAAACAGTTTAGAGATTAAAATAATTTTGAAATAATTGTAAAAATAATAAACATATGCGTCTCATTTTAAATAAACACTAAAAAGCGAGAAGACAAATTTACCTCAGCCAGAAATGTACTTTTGCAATGGTTAAATAAATGTTCAGCTATATCTTCAAAAGATTTTTTTACATTTTTTTCTATATAGTGATGATATGGCAAGAAAATAATGGGACATTTTGTTATGCTAGCATGTGGAAATGTTTGTATAGTGTTACAATTAACGCATTTGTGCCGCTCAACCCGTACATGTGAAATGCTTTTTACGGACAGTTTATGGATTAAATGCATATGAAGGAACGAAAACAACAAACTCTTTACATCTCTCGGAAAGATACAGTGCAGAGTTCAAACAGACCATAGAAATTAATGAACAGCTTACCTGATACAGTTTTCGCAACATTTGAATTTCGGTGTATGCAATCTCATGCAGAACACAGCGCAGTGAAGTGAGAGAGTTTCTTCTCATTAATAATGCGGACGAGCATTTAATAATGAACCGTCTCTCTGAGCCTTCACTGTTATTACATCGTCTACTTAAACCGCATTAACCTCTTCCTCTTCTCATCGGAGACATGAGATGTCAGCGATCTTAAGCAGTCTCTCACTGTCGGTGCTTCGTGCTTGTAATGTTTTTTTGCGTCTTTCTCTGACAGTTTTAAATACCTGCAGACAACATTTGCTGCATTAGTGCACAAATCTAATTTGATCGCGTCACATCATTGTTCGGTACAAATTATTCTGTCTTTTCACTTATTCGGCCAATTTTGAGTTGCTGAACATTCGGTGACATCCCTACATTACATTGATTAGAAAAGATTCCTATTTTGAATAAATAAAGTTATTTTTAATCTTTTTATTTATCAAAGAATCAAAGTAAAATAGTATCAACAGGTTCGCAATAAAATATTCAGCACAACAGTTTCAACAATGATAATAAATCAGCAACATTAGAGTAATTTCTGAAGGATCATGTGATACTGAAGACTGGAGTAATGATGCTTGAAAATTCAGCTTTGATTCACAGGAATACATTATATTTTTAATTATATTTAAAATGGGAAACCAATATTAGAAATTGCAATATTTCACAATATTACTGTTTTCTTTCTGTATTTTTGATCGAATAAATACAGCCTTGATGAGCTTTAGAAGACTTCCTTCATAAAAAAAAAACAAGGTCAATTATTTATTAGGTTTATAATTATTATTAGACCTAACATAATATTATATTATATAATATAATTATCAAAACAAACTTGAAGCATTTAAACTGATACGGTATAGATGTATAATAGAATTAACTAAGTACTGAAACATTTAAACTGAGAACTGTAAGCTAATATTATATATATATATATATATATATATATATCTATATATATATATATATATATATATATATATATATATATAAAAAACCTAAACGTGAATTCTTATATAGCTATCTAAACATCCCTATGAAGTACAGTTTTCACAATACACCTGTGTGAGACTGTAAATGTCTCTGAGTTTTGTTACCATTCTGTGCCCATCATCCGCTATTTCCAGCACTTAAATCAAGCCACTCTTTTTTTAAAACATTATGACGTTTTATTTCACATGTCATTGCGTTTGCGTTGGCTCTCGATTTTAGCTATTTCGTCTGCAACCATTGAAGTATTTGGTTTCTACAGCGACTCGTTTGGCGCACATCACTTTCTGTGAAACCGCATTCACCGGCTCTAACTCTATAGCGATATCATCTCTATAGCGGTTTGCCCGAGCATTGCAATTCTTTCGCTTTTACTAGAATTCAATCAAATGGCTTTCCCAACTAATTTTTGCGTGTGCGAATATTGATTCTGAGTAAAATACACATTTTTCAAAAATACTTCTTGTTTGACATTAAATGCAGGTTTACACGTAAGACTAGAAATTGTATTTTTATGAGAACAGTAAAAAGACCATTGTAGTGGTGTACTTTCACTTTCCATTTAGTCATTTTAATTTCTTTAAGCAGTCAACAATTATACATTTTTAATTAATATACCTGTATATATTTTTGGAATTACCATTTCCAATTTTTTTGCTGAGAATTTTTTTTTTCCAAAACTTCTTTTTTCTACCTCACCCCATAGTCTAGATTGATTCCCTCTCAGACAGACTCTAGTGCTCCACATCCCATCCTTCCAACAGCGGGTGCGAACCAGTCCATCGCTCCCTCCCAGGCTGCTAACTTCATGAATGACGCTATAGAGAAAGCCCGCAAGGCAGCTGAGCTGCAGGCCAAGATCCAGTCCACACTGGCTATGAAACCCGGAATTCTGGGTGCTTTGGGAAACACAGGACCACATAACCTGGTAGCCCTGGCTAACCTGCACGCCATGGGCATTGCACCACCGTGAGTGTTGTATATATCTAAAAAGAATAGTTCTTAGAAAGGGCATGTAGACATTTTTGGTAGCTCTGACAAAGAGTATTTGGAAAAAACATGTTTTCTATTAACATTATTAAATTGCAATATGTTTTAATGTTTAGAAAGAATTTATTGCTAAAAAGAATTCAAGTTAAAAGTTTTCTCATATTTGCTTACAGTAAAGTGGAACCACGTGAGGTCACAAAGCCAACACCCCTCATTTTGGATGAGCTTGGACGAACTGTTGATGCCAGTGGGAAAGAAGTTGAGCTCACACATCGTATGCCCACTCTAAAAGGTACCATGTGCTGCCACAAAAATATGAATCTCTCACTCTTCGTTGTTACTAATGTTTTTTTTTTTTTTCTCTAGCCAACATCAGAGCGGTGAAGAGGGAACAGTTTCGTCAGCAGTTAAAGGAAAAGCCCAGTGATGACCTGGAATCCACATCTTACTTTGACGCACGTGTGGCCATCAACTCTGCACAGAGAGTCAAGAGAGGGTTTAGGTTCCATGAACAGGGACGCTTTGAGAAGATCGCCCAGCGCATACGCACAAAGGTGGATAACAGCATGCTGCTTTATTTTTGACTCTTAAAAACTATAGATTAAAGAGAAACAACATTATCTTCTGTTATCAGGCTCAGTTGGAGAAACTACAGATGGAGATTGCTCAGGCTGCCAAGAAGACAGGCATACAGGCCTCCACTAAACTGGCTCTTATTGCCCCCAAAAAGGAATTGGGAGAGGGGGAGATTCCTCACATAGAGTGGTGGGACTCCTACATTCTGCCTTCCCACATAGAACTGTAAGAACCAACAGCTTTCAGCTTGTAGATGTCAGTAGACAACTATAAATCATGCAAGACAAATTGTATTACAAATAAATGCTTTTAAATGAAATGGTTGAGCCAAGTGTAAATTTGTAATTTACTTGCCATCATGTCTTTCCAAAGCCTTATGACTGTGAAACAGTTGAAAAGAATTCAGTGTGACATTTTCCATACAATCTGGCAGTCGTGTCATTCCTTTTGATAATTCATAACAGAATTTAGAGAAAGTGGTCTTATTACATTTCTTCTATTCTTTTTCTCAGATTTGCACATACACATTTTGATGAGGTGGAGATGCATGGAGTCACCAACCTAGTTGAACACCCAATTCAGATGGCCCCTCCAGGTATTGATACATACATGCACAGATCAAAACCTTCTACAAACAGAAACTGGTTGGATTTCAAAAGATTAATCTAACCTTTTCTGTTTCTATTTCTGTCTCTCTTTTTGCTTCTCTTTCTTAGTGGATACAGATAAGCCAGTGACTTTGGGTGTATATTTGACCAAGAAGGAGCAGAAGAAGTTGAGGAGACAAACTCGCAGAGAAGCCCAGAAAGAGTTGCAGGAAAAGGTCCGATTGGGTCTTATGCCCCCACCTGAACCTAAAGGTACATCACCAGCTAGGCACAGTCACAAAGGAGGTTTAAAATGTATTTAATGTTAACCTACCAGTCGAAGGTTTGGGCACACCTACTCATTCTTTATTACAGTTGATTTTCAGCTTTAGATTTTTCACATCATAACTTAAGAACATGTTTATATACATTTTTTTTTTTTTGCAGTGTAGGAGCTTGATTATAGCTTTGTACTCTAACTATCTTATGTTCCTGTTTGTGTGCAGTGCGGATCTCTAATCTGATGAGAGTTTTGGGGACGGAAGCTGTGCAGGACCCCACTAAAGTGGAGGCTCATGTTAGAGCACAAATGGCAAAGAGGCAGAAGTGAGTAATTTCCAATGCACAAAGTATTGATATCAAAAGGGGCTTTCGCACTGCGTAGTTCAAAGAACTCAGTTCTAGGAACTAGCCAGCATGGTGGTTCCTAGAGAACCAATTTCCCCCTCGGGCAGTTTTCCTGGTTGCATTTGCAAACGGGAAGATGGGAGATGGAATGTAAACACACAATTTACGCGATTGAAAGAGCATGAAAATTGGACTGAATCTCATATGAAAAATTGCAGTGTTATATTTGAGGCTGAGAAAAGAACAAAATGCTGCAGACAACAGGTAGCAAATGCTGTTATGGCTGTTTTTCATGTTCGTGGAGTAAATATTTTTACACAGCTTTTTAAAAATGCTAGGTAGCTGGAGTTTCGTATGCGTACACTTACGTCACTGAGAGTTCCTATAGAACTGTTTTAGACCCTACTCTGAAGTAGGAGCTAATTTATTTTCCCCAAACAGTACCTAGAATTTATGTTCCTAGTTCCTGCAGTGTGAACACGCCAAGAAGCTTGAACTTCCGCCAATGGTTCTAGGAACTATAAAAAGGTTCCTCCGATGTGAAAGCCACTAAAGCCTCAAGTATCTTATTTTCTGGAATATAAGTTGCACCGGGTTGAATTTGCATTGTTGAGAGAAAGAAAACAGGTAAATCGCAACAGTGTGTAAGTCACATTTTATTATTATACTCATAATCAGGGCTCCAGACTGCGACTAAAACGGTCGCAAATGTCCAAAAAGTTCCAAAAATATTAATTTGCGAGTGAAGTCTTTGCTGAGGTCGCCATTGGCGACTATTTACATGTTATGACTTAAAAATTTGTAGGTAATGCCTTTTTTCCTGATAGTTTTGCGATCACATCTTTTGTTATGTTCACGTATTAACCTGAGATGCACATCAAAGTTTTAGTGGAAAAATAGTTTCAAACAGTGCTCATCTCTGCAGCATTGACGCACACCTGTTAAACACAGCTCAGTTGTGCAGCGTGAGAGAGATCGAAATGACAGAGATGTGCAAGTAAAAGTGCACAAAAGCAGTGTTTATTTCGTGCACAATTTGAACAAACTGCAACAGGTAAAGCTGCCAGCTGTGTGGATATTGGCAATATCCTTAATTCTCATTTATAATCATTACTAATATGGCTTCTTATAAAGATCTCAGTCTATATGCTGTGTTCTGTTAATGCGTGAACTTCATATTATTTGAAGCGCACTTGCCGTCCAGTAATCGCAAAAAGCTTTGTGCTTTGTTACTTTTTAATAAACAAAGTATCAGCTTTAAAATTATGCCAAATTCACAATGAAATTCAAACAATAAATACGTTTTTGGCGCTCTTTAATGCGGCAGGTGCAATCGCTTTAGCGCCTCAGTTCAAGCGACACGTGAACCCATCATCTTTCTCTTTACTACTGAAGTACATAATGAACATGAATTAACATCAAAAGGTAGGCTATTTTATAAGAGAGCCTACAGTACAACTTACTGAAATGTCTTATGTAAAAGCTCATTCAGTGTTTCAAACTGAGGAAAACATGTAAAGCTTATAAACATTCCAACGTAATAATATATTTACCTCAGAATAACCATTCGGTGTCCATAAGCTTATCAATCAGCTAGAAAAATAACTATAAAGAGGTGCATTTTGCTATATTTATGCGCTACTGCATATTAATATTTTTATTTAACCTGTTGTCTACATGATTCAACTCCTATAAAATTGCATTTTACTAATGAAGAAAAAGTTCCCACTTAAAGTGAACCTTAGTTCCCAGGTCATCTACAAGATGGATTAAAATGCTGATAAAGTCAAGAAAAGATGAGACATAACACATGACAGTATGATTGAAATGTTTTAAAAATAAATAAATAAAACACGTTTATTCTGTGGCACCTAAAAAAATTATTTGGCGCGTAAGTTTGTTTCTTATAGGAGCCAATGGCTCCTTACTCTATTTTTTTTGTCTGGAGCCCTGCATAATGTAAAACACTGGTGAATAAAATGAGTTATTTACAAACATTAAAAACGTGTATTTTAGTTTCCCTCACTCCACAACAAATCCTTTAGATTTAAAGGCATTCAGAAGAGTAATGAAAAATAAGTATAAAAAATAAATGTGTGTATATATATATATATATATATATATATATATATATATATATATATATATATATATATATATATATATTATATATATATATATAAGAACATACACTATCAATGACATTTATTATAAATGACAAGCCTAAGTAAATTTAAAGGAAAATTGAAACTATGGACCAGTAAACTTGGGCTTATGTACCTCGTTTCACATACTCCCATTCGGCATGAATCCAAATATAAGTGTGTGTGTGTTTTGTTTGCTTGATGTTAATTGCATAATATAATATGCTTTTCATTTCAGATGATTAAAAAAGTGACTTATATTTGGGAAAACACAGTATCCCTTTCAAAGATGTAATTTGTTTGCTTTGATGCATTGTGTGATGTTCACCGTGTGTGTTCAGAGCCCATGAGGAGGCAAATGCAGCGCGCAAACTCACAGCAGAACAAAGGAAAGAGAAGAAGGTGAAGAAACTTAAGGAGGATTTGAATCATGGGGTTCACATTGCTGTTTACAGGTACAAAACATGACAAATCAGCTCAAATCTTACATTAAAATGCAGTACAATGACACTGAGTAAATCACAGACTAAACAGTCTTGCTATGCACAATGTATATTAGGGCAGTGCAATTAATCGAAATTCGATTTCGATTTCGGCCTCCAACGATTATGAAAATACAATAATCGAGATTAAACGATTATGGCGCCCCATTCCACCCCCTTTCCAGCAGTGCACTTTCACTCCTCCATAAAAGCCCATTTTCACGTGTAAATCAGTAAAATCATGTAACGTTACTTTTGCAAAATTGGATGTGCTTGAGTTATTAAAATTGATTAGATTTATTAATGTTTTTAAAAAGCGCGGAAGAGAACTTGCGCTGTTCCTCGGGGATATTTGTGTATGCGCTCAGAGACGGAGCAGAGCACAGACATGTAAAGTCATCCTTTAGCTGAACGTATGCGCCTAAACGGTCAAATACATGCAAAAATGTGTCAAAATGCGGCGCTTAGTGATTATTCACGTAAACCCTCGTCGGTTATGTAATAAATGAATGTAAACAGATGATACTGAAAATACGCGTGTAACAGTAAATTGGATCCGTGCGGCTCTTAAACTAACAGCGGGCTATATTCCTGCTGCCGACTGCGTGCTTAATATTAATCAAACAACAAACGACAAAGACAAAATCACTCACTGCTCTTCACAGAAGGTCTTTTGTAGCTTTAATAAGAAACAAAGGAAGTTTCATTCTTACAGTGAAGACTATGCTGTTTTATTTAACATTTGATTATTTAATTTCTATAGTAGGCTGTTAACTGAATACTTTAGATTTGCATTATATAAAAAAAATTGTTATACGGCCCGCTAATAATCGTGTTAAATAATCGTGATTACAATATTGACCAAAATAATCGTGATTATGATTTTTGTCATAATCGAGCAGCCCTAATGTATATGTAGTCATCAGAGAATTATGTGACCAAAAATGTCAGACAACCCAAAACTACCTTGTACTGTACTTCAGCTTCAAAGTACCCACTAGGTTTCAACTCTGTGCTTACTCTCAACTTTGGGTGTTATTTCAACCAACTGTGGTGTACTCTGATACCCCCTTTCCACCAGCAGGAACCAGGTGCTAGTTCATAGCCAGTGCTATTGCCGGTTCTTAGTTGGTTCGACTGGCGAGCCCTTTAAGGGTGCTTTCACACCTGCAGATCGATTGCTTTGTTCCGAACCAGGGATTAAGATTATCACAATGTTGCTTTTTGTTCTTTGTGCAGTTCGCTTTCACACGGCAACGTTTCTAAACGGACCAAATTTGTTAATACAAGTCACACGCGAGTAAACTGTTCTCTCATTGGTCAAAATTCCAAGGTTTATTTTCCAGGATTCCACAGCTGTCATGGCTGTCATCCGTTAGGATGGAACAACAACAGCTTCGCCGGCTTATTGTTTTTTTTTTTGTTTTTTTGTAGCCGTCATTATAAAATTTTATAATTTTGAGCAGGAATCCAGGATTCATCGGGATTTTTTTTTTAAATGCACCTACTACGAAGAAGAGCAATAAGACGGCATTAGAAAATTAAAAAGTGTGCTTTGATTTTGAATGGCGAAGACGTGCTCACCCACAGACATTCACAGATTAATTTTGAGGTATTAGCAAAACAACAAAGCGAATGTTTTTCATGGAACTTGCTAATTACCCATCATACATTGTGATATAGCCTGGTTCGTTGGATCGGATTGCTTTCTCACTACAACCGAACCGCTCCAGAGTTCGTTTTCAATCGAGCCGAGACCACCTCGTTCAGGCGATCTCGGACCGATTGTTTTGGCGCGGATCCGAGCGCGATTGCCGTGTTCACATATGCCCAAACGAACTGAGCTAAGGGGGGAAATGCGCCAGGTTCCGAAACAAAGGGCAAGGTTTGAAAGCACCCTAAGAGCCGGTTGCTTTTCCACAGGCTAGAGAAGCCACCACAGAGCCAGGACTTGCGTCACTGAATACGTTTTGTCTTTCGTTTCACTAGCGCGGCAGCGCCAAACACAACAGGCTTGTTCGAGGTGCATCGGCGCCACGCAGACAGATCGATCGGTACACAACACACCAAAGCACCGCGAGAGCGATCCAAAAGCATAAAGAGCCATCTGCTTTGCCCGATGCCTCGCACCGAACGGTCTGCGCAGTGCCGATCTATCTCGAACAAGCCTAAACAAACTATCAACAATGGCGGACGTTGCGTTGCTATTGATGTTCATGGCTTTGCGAATCTACATCGGCATCCAAACACGGCGAATCCAACGTTTTCGTGTTTAGCTGCTATTTCAAATATGGCGGTCCAAAGATTCTGTTAGTCTTGTTGGTCACGGTAACCCCACCCCCAGCCCCTGACGCAAGCGGTTTTTCCTTCTAGCCCAGCAATGTTTTGGTGCTACTTACGAACCGCTTTTCCTGGTTCGGAGCTGGTGCTTTGGGTGTGGAAAGACAAAGAACCGGTTTGAAACTAGGCTCTGGCTCCGAACCAGCTCTCGAACTGCCTTGTGAGAGTATTGAAGGAGTACACTTGTTGGAAATGAGTTGGTCTTTGTTTTATTCCCCTTCACTGTATGGTCTGCAGTTTAAAAACATTTTCTGTTATTTCCAGTGCTAAGTTGTTTTCCCCTAGTGAAAAAAAATATATACTAAAATGTATTTGAAATACATTTATTTTGTGCCAAGTATACTATAAATATGTTTACATATTTATGTGCTTAATAAAAATACCCAGTAATTGTACTTTGGGTATACTAAACTGGTATACTTAAAGTCTGCTAAATTGGAACAACTAATTTTGTGCTTAGTGCACTTTAATTGTGCAGAAGAAGTGCTGAGGTCCAGCTGAAGGTATACTTAAGTATTGGTTGTGCTTAAGTGTAACTATTGCAAGTATACTTCAGGTACACTTTAAAGTGTCATGAAACCCACCTGTTTTAGCACTGGTCTTTCACACCTTAAAAAGGCACCAGAAATGGGTGTGTCAAACTGGAAAAGTGGGCGTGAAGAGGGGAGAAAACGACCAATAAAACAGACCTACAACACACTCATTATACAGACAAATGAATGATAAAATATCTTTAAAACAGAAAGAATAAAGGCATAGTTACTTTTTGTTTACCCTTTGAATTTTTGGTCTATATTGTTTGCGGTGTATCACAATCCGTTGTGTCAGACGTACCACTGTATCAGTGCCCTTATTTGCGCATATTTCATTTAAAGAAGATGTGATATGTGCGCATACACTGTGGTGCTGGTTCATGTTTGGAGTACAAGAGAATATGAAATGTTTTCACAAAACCTGAAACGTGTTTGCTCCGGTCCGGATATGAACTATGATCCTCGCAGCGAGTGTTTAACTCATTTTGGCTTTTAGCGCAGAAACCACTCTCTCATGCACGCTAAACGTGTTGTTGCATATTAAATATTATGGTCATGTTTACAGAGATGAACTGACAGCGTGGAAGCTCTTTCATGTGATTTGAATTCTCCGCTGTAATACAACCTCATGCATAGTACAGCACAGTGATAGGATCATAAGAGTTCATTCTCATGAATAATACTGAGAAAAGTTCAGAAAACTGATGAGGTACTCTCTAGCCATGGCAGCCAATCACTACTCTGAATTAACGCATATGTCGCTTTTCGTGACGCTGTTTCTACTTTGCTTTTTGAACCGGAAGAACAAAATTGTTCCAAAAAAACAACCAAACCAAAAAAAAAACACTTTTCCCTTAATAATAAACATAATGAGTGCCATTGTTGTTTTCACTGATGGTGCAACCTGTTCATATGTTAACATCTCAAAAAAATGTGTTTTAGGCTTTTAATGACACTTTAAATATCTTGCATTTAAAGACTGACACAGAGATCATACAGTCCTTATTAATAGTGATATTAAAACACATTTTAGGCATAATATTAAGAAATGTATATTGTGTAATACAGAAATACTCCAGATAAAGTTTAATTAGAATTTTACATCAGTAAGCCTTAAGTGATATTACAATAAATATGTTAATGGATTTGAAGTATACTTGGTATGAAATAAACATGTTAAATAAATTATGGTGTAGGTTTTTTTTTTTTTTTTGGCTTTTACTAGGGTCTCTCACTGCTTGCACACAAAAACATACAGTGTGGGTAGTGATGTCGTTTTTTTTTTGCTAATTTGTTTACTCCAGTAGTTTATGTGCTTTGCCCTCAGAATCCGAAATCTGCATAATCCAGCCAAGAAGTTTAAGGTGGAGGCCAATGCAAACCAACTGTACCTCACTGGCACTGTGGTACTTCACAGAGACATCAACATTGTAGTAGTGGAGGGAGGTGGGTGAAAGTGATGAGAGAATCTCCATAGATGATTCTCTTCACATATGGTTATTATTATTATTTCCAGAATTTTTATTTATCTATTAATTGACTCCTTACTCCCTGAAGGCCCCAAAGCACAGAAAAAATTTAAACGACTGATGTTGAATAGAATCAAATGGGATGAGCCAAATTCCAAGAGAGATGGTAAGGGAATTTAAGAGTGATAGAAGATGAAGACATTTATTGATGAGCCTTTTTTGAGCTGTGATTTATAGCTGACATTTGACATTCCATGTTTATTTTAGAGCCTCAAGATTCAGATGATGAGGGTTCCAGAAAGAATAATAAATGCACATTGGTTTGGGAGGTAAATGCATACCAGATATATTCTTATGTTAACCAGTGAAACATTTACTAAAAATGTTGTAGTTTGTCAGAACTCACCATTTGTGATACAACTATTTTATTTTCTTGACCTTTGCATGGTTTGATATGCAAGTACATACTAAGTAATATGAGATATAGTTTTTCTTCCTTTTTTTCTTATTATGTTTCTTATTATATGCTTTGTGTACTTAAATATACTTAAAATCTCTCTCTCTCTCTCTCTCTCTCTTCTCTCTCTCTCTCTCTCTCTCTCTCTCTCTCTCTCTCTCAGGGTACAGCCAAGGAACGTAGTTACGGGGAGGTAAAGTTTAAACAGTGTCCAACAGAAAGTATGGCTAGGGAACATTTTAAGAAGCATGGCACTGAGCACTACTGGGACTTGGCTCTGAGTCAGAGTGTTCTGGAGACAACTGATGACTGAGAAACAGACATAACTCAACAGAAAAAGAAGAATAACAAAGAAACAGTGGAGCCTGTGGCATGTGCACCTTGCACGCATATTTTTTTCTTTTAATTTTTTTTGAGCGAGTGAAGGAAGTGGAATAGACTGACCGAGAGAAACCTGTATATGTAAATATAGTTTGAGTGTGTAAGAGAGTGATTGTGTTTTCATACCTGCAATATAAGTGTGCAAGGCTTAAGAACAAGAGTTGGTGTAATGAACTAGGATGTTAACCCTTATGCGTACTGCAGAACTTTACAATGCTGGTTTTGTATCTCTTGTAACAGTTTTATAGTTTAGGCTGTGCAGTCTTTGATCTGGTCTGATTTCTACCTTGGATCCATCTTGTTTGAGTCTTGTGCTTTTCAGTAAATAAGCCTCACTCCAGAAATAAGTTAATTGACACTGTGTAGTTTGTTACTGAATGCACAAACAAGAGTATTGGTTTCTGTATGACACACAACTGGTAATTCTAGTATGGCTAAAGAATGGAGAAAGATTTTTATTTGGCTCAACTATAAATGTCCATCAGGAAGTGACAGAACACATAGTTGTTTGAATGGAAGACACTTTTTTTTTTTTTTCTTCCAAAATTTCATGTCATGGATCAAATGTGAAAAGTGCAACTAACCAGATGCCAATGATTAAAGCTAGGGGAAAATAAATATATTGCTTGTTTGTTGATACAGGCTTGGTTCATTTTATGATATAGTATATGATATAATTTTAAGTCAGTGTATTTGTTGAAGAGAACCACCTTGGCTATTTCCAGTTCCAAAAATCGAATTCAGTGGTGGTACAACGGTATTTGGACCAGGCATTATTTGTGAAGATGATTCAAAACTGTTTCCCAACCTTGTTCCTTCCTGGAGTACTCGCATGACCACACATTTTTATATATCTCCCTAATTAAACGTATCCATTTCACCTTCTCAGTTAAGACTTTAAAACTCCAAGGGGACAAGGGAAGTATCCGTAGACACCTTTGACTCCTTCATTTTGTCTAAGGGAGCAGGTATACCAATATGTATGCTTCAAGCTGCTCTAGCTATTAAAATGCAAATGGATTGTCACAGCAGATGCCAGTTAACCTTATGATTTTTTTTTTTTTTTTTACATAGCCGTAGTTAAATGTGCTGTTATCATAGGCAAATACAGTGGTGCATACAATAGACTGTAAATTAATAATAAGCTCCATAGCAGATTCCAAATGATCAAGGGTATTTCAGTTACTTGGGTTTTACCAGTTGTGGGCATTTACTCTATGTAAGCAAATGCATACATCCAAATCCACAAGGAAGTTACTGAGAGAAGGGCATAAAACTTGGAAGCGGTACACATCCTAAGTCAATAACCTGAAATGGGTGTGTCATACCGAAACATCCAAAATGTTTATGTTGTGGCTACTCCAGTGCCAGGGTTGGAAAACGGTGGTTGAAAAGAGCCTGATTCCAGTCATGCAACTGCATCCATAGCAGTATACATTATCAATTTTAAATCAGAATCATCAAAATGATATGAGACCATGGGGTATTCCAGAAAGCAGGTTCTGTGATATACCAGGGTAAATTTATGGAAAACCTTTCAGTCCCAAAGGGGAAATAACTTTCAGGGTATGCAAGTAGCCATAGCAACTTGTGCTCTCAACATAACCTGCTCTGGACCAGGTTGTGTTTACAGTGAACATATTCTGGGTTGACTGAACCTACTCGCAGTGAAATCAGCTTACCTTGAGTAAGCAAGTTTTGGGTTAATCAACCGAGAGTTCAGGAAATGTGTGACAGTAAGTTAACCTTGCTTTCTGGAATACACCCCATGCATGCGTTTTCACAACAGAAATGATAGCTGTTTTGATAGCTCATTAGTGGATGGAAATCCAGCCGTTATATGGTGACTTGTTTAGATTCATATTCATCATTAACAAGATTACTTGTTCATCTACATCAAGGCAAGACATCCTTCATCCTGAAACATTTAATTCTGTTCAGAAAATGCCATCACCGATAATAATTTCCATTTTATGTGTCAGCTTTTTTTAAGTGGGTCACCTGTCCAAGCAGATCCTATAACAAGTTAGCCACCTACAAAGAGACTACAATAAACCGACCTCCTCTCTTTGGGCACTCAAACTATAGGTTAAAAAACAATTGCGTAAAGGACCTGGACAACTACTCTAGCCCTCACTCCTTTAAGTAAACGACGGATGTTTAAGTCTTGTGTGCATTAAGGATGATAGCTGCGTAGGCTATCATGGGTGTTTCTTTTTACCTGAACATATTCAAGTGAGTGGCGCGGGGCAAACCGAAAGTCCAGCACTCTCTTCACTGCTGATGCTGCGACTATTCTTGTTTGAATGCGTTCCTTCGCTGGCATTTTCCACATTTCGTTTTCTCCATTAACAAATTTGTCCATTCTGATGCTCAGTTTTACAGAACTAATGGCTGCTGATGACTATTTGAATTGAATTCTGCCGAAGTGCACGCTTGTAAGTGTTCGTTAAATGCGTAACATTAATTACGTGAGTATAGGTCTGCTCATGTCTGAAAATAATATATGAAAAACTAAATTATTTTACATAAAAACATTATAGCTTATATTTGTTTAGTACATGTTTAAAGTAATGTAAAAACTAAAATGAATTGTAAAACTGAAAGTTATTTTTTAATTTTGTTCAGCACTTAGACTAACATTCAGCATGGTGGGCCGCATTTGGATTCGTGACGGGCCGCGGGTTGAGAACCACTGCTCTAGAGCATAGAGCATAAGTTGCTATTACATACCCAGACATTTCTCCATTTATTGGATCCAAACTTTTAGGTTATTTGTTAACTTACCCTGGTATGTCACATAACCTGCTGTACCAGATTGCTAGGCCAGTCCTCCGTAGTAGCTATGAGGGACTGTAACAATGCTGGGCAAAATTGAACAACTCTCATTGACCACTGGTAGAGAGTAGTGTTTGTCTTCGGGACCCCATTAAGAGCACGTAACTGCTGGTTTAAAACACTCTTGTAAAATTCTTACAATGATTGCAGTGATATGCTTTCGATGTCAAATGCAGAAACGTTAATTCATGTGTTTATGACCTCAAGGTTATATTATTTTAATGCTTTATTGGGTGGTTACTCTGCACTCTTAATAAACAAACTCCAACTGGTCCAAAATGCAGCAGCTCGAGTTCTTACTAGAACCGGGAAGTATGACCACATTAGCCCGGTTCTGTCAACACTGCACTGGCTCCCTATTAAGACCATGTCAATTATGAGCCCTAGAGACAGATCCCCTGCGAAGACTTAGTCAACTAAATGGCCATCGGGACAAGACCACGGGAACCAGACAAGAACTCTGCACAATCTGACCTGTGTTGCAGCCTGGAATTAAATCACATCATGCTGGTTTCGTTTGGCCCCTATATAAGCACTATATAAATGAAGGTGACTTGACTTGACTTGATTGTAGGGCTGTGTATTGCAAGAATCTGGCGATACGATACAGGGGTTGCGATACGATATATTGCGATACTGTAAGCAAGGCGATATATTGGGATATTTCTTATTTTAGGAATAGGATATTTTTAGGAAAGCTGTCATTAAGAGCACACCACTATATGCAAACCTTAGCAATAAATAAATAAAAATTGTTTAACCAGAACACACTGGGATCTGCATTTGCAATAATCAGTCCCTGTAACATTCAACGTTATTAAACCACTTTTTGTGCAGTATGAGTCAAGGGGGAAAAATTAAAGTGCCTGCAGGATTCTTTACTTAAATGTATGTATAAAATGTATTTTATAAAAAAGACCATATATATTTTTAGACCCTGCTTTAAAGGTTCACAGTTTAAGTTTACAATTGTAATATACAATGTCATAACATTTTGATCTTTTGAGCAAAAAATGACATCTGCTTAGTATTAATGAAAAATAAAGTGCTTGCTGGATTCCTAATGAAAACAAAACAAATGTAAACAATAAAATAAATACAGATGTTGAACATTCTCAGAACCTTTCAACTTGGATTTCACAGGTTTTTCAGTTTGTATTTATGTTCTGCGTGGAATCAGCGAGACCGCGACGCGACTGCACAAAACACCCCCGACCACAGTTGCCAACTCTCGCGAGACAAATAAGCAACCGCGGCTTCAAAAACAAGCATCAATATTATTTATTATCAATTATTTATTTCCAATAAATGAGCCTGCAACATATTACACTGAAACCACTCTTTTATCTATTTTACAAAAATTTGCAAAAGTGGGAACAAAACTCATCTCCAATCACCTGTGAGCAGAATAGGATTGGAGATGGAAACGGAGAAAAGCACAAGAGCTTCAAAGGAGAGCTGTAATATAGACACATATTTATAGCCTAAAATATATAGGGGTCATTCTATGGAAATGTCCATTTTTCTGTCCCTAGCCTTTACAGAAATATTACACTTAAACACTTGGTTACATTTTTTATATATATATATATATATATATTAAAATGAAACAATGATGTGTAATGAATTACACCACCTTGAGCCATCAATGTGGCAATATTTGTTTTTAATTAATTATATAGAATTCCAAGCTCCACAAAACTGCTCGTTACAGCCATGTACAGCGAAAAAGTGCTTTATTTTGAGGTCAAAAACAGGTTTTTCTTCCATTTAAAATAAAATAATGTATACATAACTATCCAATAAATTACATAAAAAAACAAAATGCCACACAAATATTATAGAATAATATATAAAATATTATATTAAATTATAATATATATTATAGTAAGAAAGAAAATATTAAATAATATTATAAAAAATATATTTTTTAAATCATTAAGCTGTCATTAATGTGTATTCATGAAGTCAAAAGGTAATCTAATAATGTGGTCTAAGTTTAAATGTTAAAAAAAGAAATATATTTTAAGACATTTTGCCATACCGGGCTATTTGAACCAAATGTATTTACTCAGTATTAGGATATGACTACATGTTTTTTATTACAGCTCGTGATAATTAATACATTGTAAAAATTAGGCTAAAAGAAAGAAACTCATCCCTCTCCTCTACATCTACTTCTGTCATCGCTTGGATTACAGCGTCACGCGCCTTCTTTCTGAATGTGATTTTTCTCCACTGAGGAGCGGAACATATGGAAAATGACTCTACGGCTCTTATATTATTGCACTGGTTGGCTATTAACTGCGAGCAGACAGAGTGTCAGTCAATGCATTGGAGAATACGGCGAACATAAATAAAGAAACGAAGTTGCTTGTCAGATTTTCCTAACAAGCAACCATATTTTGTAAAATAAGCCTGTGACGAGTGGGGCGGGGCCGAAAGCCGTGGGAACGGAGCGAGGCCGGTGGAGTTAATGATGATGAGCGACACCTGGACCACTCACCGGTCTCGAGTTCCACGGAGGAGCTCCGGAGGAGTTCTTCTTCCCGTTCTACGAACGGTGTTACAAAGCCCAAAAAACCGCAACCCGCGACCAGGGATTTTTTTCCCGCAACTTTACAAAAAACGAAGCCCAAAGTCGCGTATAATACGCGGACTTGGCAACTGTGCCCCCGACACGAGAGAAAGTTGCAGCCGCGCAGCAACCCTGCCGCCCGCCGCGCGAAGGCTTTTCACACGGGGCGCGGCAAGCGGCGGGACCGAGGTGGGCATTACCACAAAAGCCCAAATGACGCCACACTTCAGCTTTGTACACCGAAACGAGAGCTGGAACAATTCTTTCATCCTCCATTACTGGCAGCGAACTATATTAACGCAAACATTAGTGGTGTGCTGTAATGCTAGTATTTCCTGTCACTGTTTAAGTTAAGAGATGCAGACTGCCATCTAGCGGTCGGGATATGAACTCAAAACGAAACAACTGCCATGAATCCTGTATGATTTTTTTTTTTTTAAATATCGATATTCCGTTTTTGAGAATCGATACAATATCGCCAAACAAAATATCGCGATACTCACGTGTATCGATATTTTCTTACACCCCTACTTGATTGTAGTGAATTTGTGCAGATACCACAAACTTACAGAACCACTGGCATTGATCTACTAATACTACATCACTTATCCAACTTATCCTCACTAGAGATTCAGCTATTCTGGGAATGGTGGGTGATGTCTGTTGCTGCGATCCTATGCAGAAGTCTTTTTCAGCGAGAAAACTGATGCACATATAAATTCTCCTCCCCCTTCACATCTGTTGTAATAATTTACATTTATATTTTACCTTTGCAGTTTAACCATACATGTCATATTTCAACAGGGCATCTTGCTTTATTAATATTTATTAGAATGCCTTAAATAACAAACTTTAACAACATAAAGGCAGATCTCTTTAGTGCAGCTGATGACGGTTTATGTGGCGCTTGAGTGGTCAAGAATATTCCAATGTTCATCCTTTGATTCCTCTGTTCTCATTTCCTTTCCTTGCATCCTACCTTCATACCAAGACTCCGGAAAGGAAACGAGGATGCACAAATAAGAAATGAGAATCACCCCTTGATTAGCTGGTGTGTGTTTTATTAGAGTTGGAGTTAAGCTTTGTAAGAAGTTGGCCCTCCAGGAACAGATCTGGACACTGTTCTAAAGACAATTCAGATGTCATAGAACTTATTAATTAGGAGGTGCACTATTTAATATATTATCTGGCCTTTGAGATCCAATTTTCTCTTACAACCCTGGTCAAACTGACATGCCTGTTGTTTCTAGCATGTTTAGGCATGTTTGATTAAGGTTGGAGCTAAACCTTGCAAAAAAAGTGGATTTTGAGAGCTGAAGTTTCCCATTATATATTAATATATAATTTTCATGTTATGTTAAGCCATTGTAAATGAACCTTTTTGGAGACAAATGTAAAGTTAAAAATAAAACATTGTTTTCTTCACAAAATTTATAATTAATATACCATATTTCACATATAATATATATATTATGACAACAAAATCTAAAATAATATATATATGTAATGGGCGTTTCTTCAACTAGGGGCACTTTTAGCATTGTGAAGTTGAATAAAAAAAAACTTGTTCAAAAGTCACGTAACACAGTCTCATAAGTTTAAATAATTTGTCTAGTTTTAACGTCTGTAAGAGGACAAACTTAGATTACAAGAGAAATTGTTAATATTTAAAATTTTTCCGACCTGCAATGAACAAATGTCATTTCCACCACATCGCAATATACAGCTGTTATTTAAATATAGAATAACTTATGCCACTCAAGAATTGTCTAAGATCATTTTTGTAACTAGTTTTACCAGTTTTTCCACAATGTACAGTAATTATACATTTGTCAATTAGATAAATTAACTGCCCTAAGGACCAAATGCTGAACTGTACACCTGTCACTCTGAAATTTAATATTGGTTTGGGAAAGAGCTTATTAGAAAATAAATAACTTGAATTTTTATATTAAGTAGAGCATGATCTCATAAATTGTGGATACATTTTTAATGTGTGATGAGAACTTTTTAAATATTTGTAAAAAATGTGGTGATGGAAATGACAATGAATTAATGTGAATTTAGAGAAACTGCAGAGATATTTATTAGAAAAAGTCTTAAACTCATCACACTCATTAAACTCAATTCACAAAGTCGTTAAACATATTAATTGTACTTTGTAACCGTAAATGTCATTTCCACCACAGAGGCAGTGTGGTGGAAATTACATTTCTGTAGTTTTTTTGTGTAAAAATGGAAGATAGCTTCACTGATTAGCTTTGAATTAATTCTTAGCATTTCATGTATGCAAAATACTCTTATTTAACTTAACATTTTTAGCTTTTTAAAAACACCCTTGAAGGTACAGCATGTTTGTAAAGGACGTAGAATAAATGTATTAACTGATCAAGCAATATTTACCTTGATTTTTCTTCATATGTTGATGAAAATTTAAATTCCCTCCATGTCCAACATGTGCTCTGATGTCACTGAACATTTCCATAGAAACCACCTAAACAATCTTTCACACAAACTTTTTAAAGGGACATTACAGTGTTGTGGTGGAAATGACACCAATACTGTGCGACAGCTCAATAAGTAATATTGATAGTGGTCTCACATTAAATACTATAATGTATTTTAATTATTTTACTAGTGCTTAATTCAGGTACATTAATAGTTACCAGATATGTCATATTTTTAAACTGTATTTTCATTGTTGAAGTTTAAAAGTCTGGGTGTGTGACAAGGAGAAAACAGTGATTTTGACACCTTATAAGGAGGTTGAAAAGTATGAAAAAATCATAATATAAAGGTAGTAAAAAAATAATTAAGGTGGTTATATTGTTAGTTTGACAAAGAAAGTCCAAAATTATATGTATTTTAAAAAATATGACCAAAGAACATAAAAGTGCCCATAGTCTAAGAATCACATATTGCATTGTCTCTCTCTCTTCACATTGTACACCACAGTGTAGGTTTAAATATATGAATTGCAAGGGTTGCTTCCTGTAATAAACCTAAGGCTTTTTTTGTGTATGTTATCCTCGGCAGTTTTGAAATCATGTATGGTGAGTGGTTTGTGGACCATAAGTCTATATGGGGTTTTCTTGTACAATTGTTTTAAATTTTGTATAATAAAGCAAACAAACGTTGGACGGTCGATATTCGCATATTTAGGGACCGTCTCTAAAGTTACATGCGATATTGGTATACACATTTCTAACTTCAATAGCACATGAACAGAATGACTTACAGTCATAAAAACAACTATAAACTGTACATCTAAGTGTCAACTATAATGCACACCTTTTACATTTTTGATATTTATTAAAATCTACTATTTAAGAATTTGTTAAAAATTTTATTTTTTCAGTACCAAATGGGCTCAAACGCAAAGTTAAAGCTCAATAAAATCCTGTAGGAGAATGACTTACAGTCATAACACAAACTGTAAAATGGATTCATCTAGGTATAAACTATAATAGCACACCTTTACATTTTGTATATTTATTAAAATCGTACTGTGAAATCACATGTACATATGTAGCTATTTTTTCACAGTAAAAATGGGCTCAAATTGCAAATTTAAAGCTCAATAGTTTATTTGAGCAGCAATGACTTACAGTAATAACACTAAACTGTACAGTACTGTTCACCTAGGTGTCAACTATAATGCACACCTTACATTTGCCATTTATTAAAATCTACTGTAAATCATATTGTTAAATACTAGCTTTTTTCACTACCGAATGGCCTCAAATGCAAATATGCCATAATTTAAACCTGCAATAATAGTTTGAGCAATAGAATGACTGTACAGTACCCATAAAATCCAAAATGTAAACTGTTCATACTAGGTGTAAACTAGTGAATTCAATTTTGCATTTTGATATTTATAAAAATGTTAACAGTAAATCATATGTAAGAAATACTGATTTCACTACCGAATGGCATCATAATGCAGCATTTAAAGCTCAATAACATTTGAGCAGAATGACTTACAGTCATAACACAAACTGTCAAACTGTTCAACTAGGTTGTAAACTATAATGCACATCTTTTATATATTTAAACTGGCATTAAAGATCTACTCGCAAGGATTAATACTGGTAAAATAATGCTATTTTTTCAGTACCGAATGGGCTCAAATGCAAGTTAAAAGCTCAATAACATTTGAGGAAAATAACATAGCATCACAAACTAACAACAAATACATGTTAAAAAAGCCATATTCTGAGTAGAACATTAACTTCAAGGTCAATCAACAGAATTTGTATAATTTTGGTAAACTATTTTTTTTAATGAAAAGGATTAAAATAAAATGCTGCAATCAACATTATACCACAAATTCTGTTGTTTGAGTTTATGTTCTATTAAATTAAGAATATTCCTGCAAAAGACAATTTAATAAATACATACTGAAAGTCCATCAACTTTCTGAGATGAGCACACACGAGGGTTGTCCCTCTCTGAGACCTTTCCACTTGTTTTGCCTTTATGTATCCGTCTTGTATCCAGTGAGTGTTGTGATTCCAACAAAACATCTGCACAAAAAAACAAGCAGAAGCTTTAGGATAAAGTTCAGTATTGAATGAAACTAGCTCAATAAAATAAATGTAAAAATGCCACTTATACAATACAATCAGCATTTACCAGTACTTAAAGGGTTACTCCACCCCAAAATGAAAATTTTGTCATTAATCACTTACCCTCATGTCGTTCCAAACCCGTAAAAGCTTTGTTCGTCTTTGGAACACAATTTAAGATATTTTGGATGAAAACCAGGAGGCTTGTGACTGTCCCACTACCTGCTGAGTAAATAATATTGTCAAGGCACAGAAAAATATGAAAGACATCGTCAAAATAGTCCATGTGACATCAGTGGTTTAACCGTAATTTTACAAAGCGACGAGAATACTTTTTGTGCACAAAGAAAACCAAAATAATGACTTTATTCAACAATTAATCTCCTCTGCGTCAGCATAGAGCCATTTTGGAGAATATCCGCTGGACGTAAACTGCGTATGCTGTTCTGTGTCATCTGGGTCACACGGATACGCTTTCTATGTTTGTTTACGCTTTGATTTGAACGAAAACAGCGTATCCGTGTGACCCAGCTGACACAGAACAGCGTACGCAGTTTGCGTCCAGCGGATATTCTCCAAAATGGCTCTATGCTAACGCAGAGGAGATTAATTGCTGAATAAAGTCATTATTTTGGTTTTCTTTGTGCACAAAAAGTATTCTCGTCGCTTCGTAAAATTACGGTTGAACCATTGATGTCACATGGACTATTTTGACGATGTCTTTCATACTTTTCTGTGCCTTGACAAAATGCCTGCTCCTGGGACGCCAGACTGAAGTTGTAATAAGACTGCAAATCCAGCCACAAAGTTGAGGTATGAATTCACAACCATCTGACCCTCGAATAGTCAAAAGCCACTGGGTGCACCTGAAATGAATAAATATAAGCAATAATGTAACCTACAATGCAGTATTTCAATATAAAATGTAATCTAAAATACAAGTTTATCAAATGATTTACAGAATTAATAAGAATTAATACATTACCTAATGTAATCAGCTTCAGAGAGTCTTGAAGCATCAAACATTTCTCCACATCAGCTGCTATTCTTTGCACCTACAAGAAATATAGAAAATTATCTTGTGATTTCTTTAAATGCATTTACATAAATGAGACCAAAATGAACACCCAAAAAGGCATCTATTTTAAAATAAACAAACTCTTACATTTTATCAATAGATTAAATTATAATAATACATTGTAGAACTGTACCACCAATCAAATTAATGCAATGCAAAATTACAACTGTGTTATGACATTAATGTTTTACATTACTTTTTGAAAATACAAATAAGAAATGTTGGAAAAATGCAATGATACTTTTTAAACGTGGAACTAAATCGCCATTAGGTGGCAGCAAATAACTTAATGAGTGAGTCAATTGAGTGATTCATTCATTGTACCGATCTGTTCAAAATGCTGAATCATTCAGTAAAAACAAGCTGAGTTTTGCTTTATGAACTTAGTTAGGAACGAGTTTCGTTGGTGAAATAGAACAATAGTCAATATTGTGTCTAAAAAGTAAGTAACTTAATGTTAACTAACTTAATTGTTTATTGAACTATGTATTTGCAATGGTGATAATCATCAAAACAGCTCACTTGTTATGCTACTTAACGATATGATATGTTATAAATAAACTCAACAGTTTGAACATTTACCTCATGTTTCTTCCGTGAGTTTATGTGTGCCGTTAAGCTGGTTTGTTTTGATGTTGAATGTAATATAATCAGAATCAGTCTCGCGTTTTGATGCTTCCTTAGTTATTTTTTTCACTCAAATTTTAATCAGGCTAAAGTAACTTGTCCAGTCCGGCATGTAAAGATGTCTTTCACTTAAAAAAATGGCCCAGACGAGCTTTAATGTCGAGTACAACTACAGTGGCATAGACACAATTTCTAATTTACATGTAGTTTCTAATTAGTAAGGCATCACGTCAATATGGGACAGTTGAACACATATAAACAAATGCAATTTCACATATTTTGCTGTTCGTCAGTTATTTTGACAGATAGTTACTATGACACTCGTTTGCATTGGGCTTTAAGCTAAAAGTTAGGTAAATACTACTTTAAATACTCTCAATAAGAAAATTAAACTGCCAAAATGAGAAAAAATGCAGCATTTAGCTTAACTATGCAATGATAGCAATTTCCAGCTTACTGCACATAAGTTACCAAGGCCGCTTGTCTAAATGTCGTGATAGCAGGCAATTGTGACATGATATCACGTATACATTAACTTAAATAAATATAAAAGGATATATTTCTTAAGTAAAATTAAGTGAACTTACCAGGAATTATGAATAAAGCCTCTAATCTTCAATCGTTCTGGCACTGCTCCACTCAGCTGGATTTCAGATTTGAATGATGCGCGCGCAATCCCATAATGCCACACTACAGTAAGTTAGTGTAAAAAGCAGGAGCTACAGTGACAACACCTGCTTCTTGTAAATGAATTACAGTTGACATGGAAATATACTGTTAACAACTGTAAAACCTTATTTGACCCATAATGCATTGCGAATTACAGCTACATCTTGTATAATGTTTAAACAGTAATATTCTGTAAAATTTTGCTGTAGAAACTACAGCAATTTTTTACAGTGCACCTTTTACATTTTTGATATTTATTAAAATCTACTATTTAATCATTTGTTAAAATTTTTATTTTTTCAGTACCAAATGGGCTCAAACGCAAATTTAAAGCTCAATAGCATTTGAGCAGAATGACTTACAGTCATAACACAAACTGTAAACTGTTCATCTAGGTGTAAACTATAATGCACACCTTTTACATTTTTGATATTTATTAAAATCTACTGTAAATCATATGTAAGAAATGCTATTTTTCACTACCGAATGGGCTCAAATGCAAATTTAAAGCTCAATAACATTTGAGCAGAATGACTTACAGTCATAACACAAACTGTAAACTGTTCAACTAGGTGTAAACTATAATGCACATCTTTTATATATTTTTAAATTGATTAAAATCTACTGTAAATAATATGTAAAAAATGCTATTTTTTAATACCGAATGGGCTCAAATGCAAATTTAAAGCTCAATAACATTTGAGGAGAATGACTTACAGTCATAAAACAACTGTAAACTGTTCATCTAGGTGTCACCTATAATGCACACCTTTTTTTTTTATCAACAATTTTTACTTTTTTTTTTTCACACACAACAACATAATATCCAAAATACAACAAAACAAAACAACAGACACATACTCAACATCTCAAGGTCCAATCAAAAGGGAGGGGGAGAGGGAAGGACAACAAGAACTCAAAAGTCACTCCTTTATACAATCACGTATGTCCAACAAAAAACACTGCCAAGCATCAATGGTCGAGGGCTTGGCCCCACCAACTCGCGCCGTTGTTCATTCACATGACACTATTTGCAAGAGGCTACGGATCCAATATGTTTTTCTACACATGTGTGGTGTAAACCAGTTCTGGATTATTGTCTTCTTCACAGCTGTAAACCAGCAAACAACATTCTCTTTTGCATTGAACCAATACAGAGACCAGAATCATCATTAAGAAGACACAAACTTGGGTTAACAGACCAATCAATTCGCAGTAATGATGACAAAACCAGGTTTACATGTGTCCATAGACTGATGACGACAGGACATTCCCAAAACATATGCAGAAAAGTACCTGATGATGCAGTATTACATATATGGCAGTTCAAATTTGACTGTAGTTTCATTTTAAATCTTTTGTAAGGAGTTATGTATGCTCTACGAATGACTTTTAAGTGAATAAGACGATGAACCAGACTTTTAGATGTTAAACTGAGATTAGCCCACACTCTCTCCCAGTCGACAGATAAATTAAGATCAGATAATTCCCTATTCCAAATAGTTTTAATAGAAAGAGGTTTTGTAATGTAATCAATAATTTTATTATATATTAAGGAAACTGATGGCCGACCAGCAGATGGTGCAATCCAGTCCCGCATAGGATGAGAGGAAATAGAAGATGTCCACGGAACGCCATAAGCTTTGAGAGCAGAACGTAATTGAAGAAAGACGAAATATTTTGACATCATCAAAATGATGATGGTAGAAAAAAATTTGGTACTTCTTAATGTCTGAAATGAACAGAGGCCCTGGTTATCATATATATCACCGCACGTGTTTACACCCAAAGACGACCAAGAGGGTTGGACAAATGGACGATTTCCGCATACAAAGTTAAAATTGTGCCAAAAAGGTGTACTGTTACAGAATTTGAAGGGTCCACCTATCCGACGTTCAACCGTTTTCCAGATTTTAATAGAGTTAGCCACAACCGGACCAAATTTATAATTATCTATTTTCTATTAAATTACATTATGTACATTAACAATGATTTGGGACAAATATGATGACTTCACCCTGCCTAGGCGATAAATTATATATCAAACTTCAAACTCATTTATGCCACATAGTTCATTCTTGAAGCAAACTTATGTCCGTTTGGTGATTAAATAAACCGTTTTGGACCGTTACTTGAATTGAACGTGATGCGTCTGGTGTGTGTGATACCTGTGACTTCTCCAAGACGCAGCGCTTCACTTTTGCACAGTGTGTCACTTGCATTTTTTTAAATATTTTGATTAGATAATAATGCAGTGTTCTAAAACAGCAGCAAATAAAATGTAAGAGTACACATAAAATATCAATAACCTGTGCATGTAATTTTAATATGGCCTTGTGTAGGTATTTCAAGATGGCCATCTTTAAGCATGACTGTTGAAATTAAATGGTAATACTTAACAATAAGAGTCCATTTGTAACATTAATGAAAGCTGTAGAAATATTGTTCCTTGTTAGAGTGTGTTCATTTCATTTCAACATTTACTATTACTAATAGGCTTCATTTTTAAATTTTAAAGTTTTTTCTTTTAACATTAGTAAACTATGAAATAACTTTAATGATCAATATAATAATTAATATTAATACTAAATTTGTATTCATTTATAAAGTATGGTTCAGTACTGTTACTGCTTTTTTAAAAATAGCAAAGCTCTATTTTAGTTTTCATTCAGTATCCACTTTAAAAACTATCGGTTGATTAATAAGTATCGGCCAGTGTGGTCCAACCTAGCTATCGGTATCGGTAAAATCCACTATCGGTCGACCTCTACTCACAACAACAGCCTTATTGAACATGCAGATTCATTCTCTGCCAGCAGGAGGCACTTTCGGAACTGTTTCCGCGGTAACAGCAGAATACAAAGCAGAGCAGCACTGGACTTTGAAACGTGCAGAGCTCATATTTATTTATAGCTTTTTGAAGTTTAATTGTCACATTAAGCTGCATCGCGATTCTGGTCTGTACCCAAATTTAAGACCTCTTGAAATCATAATTAAGACAATTTAAGACTTTTTATGACCTTAAATTTGATAAATTAAATTTAAGACTTTTTAAGGACCCGCGGGAACCCTGTTTCCCTTTTTTAAGAAGTAATGAAATCAGTGATGTTTTTTGATCTCTATGAAATACCCCATGTTCAATTGCAAAATTAAATGAGTTAAGCATAAGTATCCCTACCAAATCCCAAATTTCTAAATATAATTCAGGGGGGAGACCATCTAGACTCGGCGATTTGCCCTTTTGAAGGCTTTTTAGAGAGACGTGGAGTACCTCCAAACTTAATGGGGCCTCCAAAGATTCTTGATCCATCTGTGAGATCCAAGGCAGTTCCAATTTATCTAAATACTGCTTACAAATTGGTTCATCAAAATCTGTTTCGGCTTTATACAGATTTGTGTAAAAACCTTTAAATATGTCATTAATTGCCACAGGGTTCGTGGTGACCTGATCATCCGATGATTTTATTGTGCTAATATATGCCTTAGACTCGCATTCTTTCAACCTAAGGGCCAATAAATGACTAGGTCTCTCTGATTCAAAATAATATTTTTGTCTAGTCCTATGTAAAATAAACACTCCGCCTTTGAGTGTGAAAGTAAATCATATTCTTCTTTTAAAGAGGACAGCTGTGTAGCCTGTTGCTCAGTAAAACATTGTTTTTGTAGGTTTTGTAATGATTGGATTTTATTTTCTAATTGTGTAAACTGGTGAGTTTTTGCTTTGGCAAGAGTAGAAGAGAAAGATATACAGAAACCTCGTATAGCACACTTAGTCGTTTCCCACAGTATTTGAGGATCCACATCAAAGGGCATATTAATTTCAAGAAATTCCTTAATATATTCTTTTAGAGAAGTAATAAAAGTCTGATTACTTAATAATGATATGTTAAAGCGCCATCTAGGGGACTTGGCTTTAACATCTGAAAGAGGAACACTGCACAACATAGCAGAATGATCAGATAATAAAATTGGTAATATAGATATAGAGGAATTAGATGAAATTAAAGATGGGCTGAGAAATATGTAGTCTATCCTAGAGAAAGTCTTGTGTCTATTAGAAAAAAAAGTGAAGTCCTTAGCTTTAATATTCTGAATTCTCCATAGATCGATTAAATTGAGCTCAGTGATAAATTTATTCAATAATTTAGAGGATGGATTGGCTGTTGTATCAGATTGAGATTCATCTAAAGCAGGATTTATGACAGCATTAAAATCACCACCCACCACTAGAGGGCAATCAATCTCCTCAAGTAAAGTTTTGGAAATCTGTGTAAGGAATGCACTGTCTGTCTCATTCAGACCATAAATAGAGACCAATGCTAACCTATTATTATATATTTTGCATCGGATAAAAACAAATCTACCCTTCTCATCACTACCAAGGTGTTCAATCATTAAATTTAACTTCCTGTTAACAAGGATAAGCAAGGATATGGCAGAGAATGAATCTGCATGTTCAATAAGGCTGTTGTTGTGAGTAGAGGTCGACCGATAGTGGATTTTACCGATACCGATAGCTAGGTTGGACCACACTGGCCGATACTTATTAATCAACCGATAGTTTTTAAAGTGGATACTGAATGAAAACTAAAAATAGAGCTTTGCTATTTTTAAAAAAGCAGTAACAGTACTGAACCATACTTTATAAATGAATACAAATTTAGTATTAATATTAATTTATTTTGAGCGCAGGAAAAAGCTATTAATTTGTAATACTTATTCTGGAAACGTGCCACGTCAGATTGTTTTAAATGTGTCTCTTGAATTAGGGCACAGGAGATAGATTTACGGTGTAAATATTCTAACACACGGGTTCGATTAACAGCAGAATTTAAACCATTCACATTCAGTGATAAAATATTTAGAGTATGCATTGAATATTCATAATCCCAAGATTGTACTCAATAAACGAAAAAAAAACAGAAGCACTTCCATTCTGTAAATAACACGTAAACACTGATGTGCATTTTAGATACCAAACCTCCTAGATGAAAAATCCCTTTAGAAATAAGGTAAAATAAATAAAAGTATAAATGTCTGCTGTAAAAGACAAAAACAACATAAAAATATGTAACAACCGACAACCATAAACAAGGAACAACTCAGACCGCACATTACTGAGAACATAGGTCTGACGGAGCAACAAAAAACAGTGATAGGTCGTGACCGATCCACTCCAACGCAAGACATGTCTCCCGAAAGGCTCACACAGCCCTGTCAGTCTTACCAGCAAAGAGATCGTTGTACCGGATAAATAAGGACAATATTCCAGTAGGAGAGAGGAGATAAGAAAACGCAAAAAAAATAGGTTTAGCAAGCGTCCATGTTCATCCTGCCATCATCCCCTTCTGGGCAGCTAGGGCCAAGTCCATCCCGGCCGTCACGCCCCTCCCGTCGAGCTGGAGAAGCAGCGGCCGCTGCTCCCCCGTCCCCCCCCCGCAGAGCTGCGGCATATGACTTCTGCTGAGACATGGAGCTGATAAAATCCTCCGCTTTCTGAGGGAATCGTAGCTTCTCTGTTCCCCTTTGTGCCGTAGCTTAATCACCGCTGGATAGATGAGGAAGGGCTGGAGACCAAGCGCTGTCATCTTCTTCAAAACCGGACCAAATGCCTTTCTCCTGATCACTGTAGCAGGACTAAAGTCAAGAAAAAATAGCAGTGTGACATTGCTCTGTGAGCACCTCACCGGATAAGCCTGCCGACTATAAAATAAAACACAAAAAGGAAAATAACTCACTACTCTTGACTGAAGAACTGTAATACAGTTGCTAAGGTTCAGCATGTGCCAAGCACCTTTTAGGATATCTGATCTGTCATGCCATCTCAGTACACGGAAGATGAGAGTGCGCGGCCGATCGGAGCCCCTCCCTCCGTCATACACACGATGCGCCCGATCAATCTCAATGTCACGGCCCCTCAAGAAAGGAATCCACTTGGAAAGATTAGCTCTGAGGAAACCAGCTGCGTCGGGACCCTCCATCCCTTCTGGGAGCCCCACCAGTCTAACGTTGTTCCTCCTGCACCGGTCCTCCATATCTGTCATCTTCTCAGTGAGTCGCTCCAGCTGATCCTTTAAGTCCGTGACTGTCCTCTTATCTGTATTTGTAGTGAAAAATAGCAATTTGTACATATGATTTACAGTAGATTTTAATAAATATAAAATATGTAAAAGGTGTGCATTATAGTTGACACCTAGATGAACAGTTTACAGTTGTTTTTATGACTGTAAGTCATTCTGTTCATGTGCTATTGAAGTTAGAAATGTGTATACCAATTTTGCATGTAACTTTAGAGACGGTCCCTAAATATGCGAATATCGACCGTCCAACGACAAGCCAACTTCATGCCTGTACAAAACTGACACAAAATCCGCCACAGCGGAACAAAAACAAAAGTCACAGAGAGAAATAAATTATTTTGAATGGTCAATCGCGCTGAGAAACGCGCAGGCAACACTACACTATGCCAAAGAAGGGACTTTGACTAACTTATACCTCGCCCTTTTATGGGTTGCCATGTCCACATATTATAAATACATCGGAAGAAAACAATTCTGACGTCAGACTTGTTTTTCATAAATTCGCTTTTAAACATAGGTAGTCTCAGATTTCCATTGCAGTCACGTATTTGAGATTGTTAGTACTTGTTAGTACTCGGCTTTCCACGCTGATCTATAGCGTAGTATTAGAGATGTCGATTCCTTGTTTTGTCGGACCGGGACGTTTCTTTAGCGAGATCTGGCAATATTAGTTGGTGTCAGAAAAAGTTGCCGCCCCAAATTATGCCTACATTAAACTATATTGTTGTACTCCGATTATAATAAAATATACCATAATCGTTTCAAACTGTAAATTACATTTTTGTTTATTAAGTGATTTAATTTAGATCAAATTTAACTCTACAATATTTAAAAAAATATTATTATTATTTTTTTAACTACATCACTTTTCAATCCGGCATCTACAGCGGGCAGCTGGGGCCTTTCCCTAGGGTCCTCAGTCAACGTGTTTCCGAACGTTTGTATGTGCAATGAGCTGATGGGTTTGTTTTGGTTGTACGTTTTAAGATATTTGGAGGTACGTGTACGATTCCACTGATATTTCTGAACTAATACCATGATGCCGGGGGAGAACCAGTCCAAAGCCGTAGGAATCGCCTCTGAAGCTACTTCTGGCACTTGTCAAAACTGCACTGTTTTAAATCAGGTGAGAACTTTATTCCTAACAAGACAGTGTCCACTATTTGAAATCTGACTTAACGTTAATTGGTTACCCAAGTAATAATGGGTGTTTCACGAGAATTAGAGCAGATTAATAATGCAATTTGTTAATATAATACTTATTTTGTTTTAATTAAATACATGGAAATTGAGTGTATCAACGATGTTTATATTACGTCTATCCTGGTTACTGTTGGTTGTAATTATACAGTCACATCTTATAAATGTGATTTCCAGACCAGTGGTACGCAACTGAATATTGGTAATGTTATTTTATTAATTTGGTGTTTAATGCAGGTATCAACTGTCATCTCTCTATTTTGACGATTTTATTAATTATTCTGTCCGTTGATTACAAGTAAAGCTGATTTTGTATGTCTGTGATTCTACGTTTTCCAGAGCTTAGATGAATATGTGGCTGCTTTGTTAACTCTGAAGCAGAAGATCGTTGACACAGAGTGAGTGTTTTTTTATTTTTATTATTATTCTTTGGTATGAAAGATGTTTACCTCACTTGCAGGGCAGCAGCACAGTTCTGGTAGCAAGATTTTACGTAGCTTAGGTCTGACTTTTAGTTTTTTTCTGTATGAACTGCAGTATTAGAGTCGCTTGTTGTCATGACGCTTAAGCATTTGTGTTGTTTTGCGGCTATAAGGAATTGGGAATTCACAATAAAATGTATGCAATTCCTTTGTAAGTATGCAAATAAGCATTAAAAGCAATTGATGACACCACAACTTTCAGTTGCATTTGAAAGTTGATTGTGGACCAAGTCAATCAGAGATTTTCACATTTTAATCATACATTTTACAGTATAAAAAAAATAGATCGCAAATCTAAGCTTTTATTATGTACACATCAAAATTTGGATAGAGCATGTTTGTTAAATGGTTCAGGTTTTAGTAATTGCAGTTGAATAGCAAAAGTTTAATATTTAGGGTTAAGGGGTTCTAACTAGAATATTTAAAGAAATATCATAATAACTGTAATTATGTTTGATCAAAAGGATGTTTTATTAACTTGTTACTTGGTGATTTTTTTATTTTTATCTGCAGTGTCAAAAACTATAAAGGTATTTATTATATCTAGTAACTTTTTTACTTTTTTTTCCAGCCGTCTCTTGAATGAATACAAAGAGAAGTGTGATGATATCCTTTTATTAAGCTATGTAGATGATAACTTTGTACTTGTTTTTGTCATTCTCTCTGTTGATTTACTGATTGATTTAATTGTAGACTATAAGCATATTATCTGAGTTTGCTAATAAGAGACTGTTGGGTCCTGAATTAAGCAATATCATATGGGCATGAGTGCTGTTGTATTGAATATCAGCCCAGCCACATTAAGCTGCAGGTAATCACAGCCATACTGATATTCACTGCAACAGCATGGTTGTGAAAATATTACTTTTATAAATCAGTTCAAGAAACAAAATTTGTATTAAACAGGAATTAGAAACTTTTTTTTCTTTTTGTTTTGATTAATTCTAAGTAGGGATTCACCGATACCACTTTTTCCAGTACTCGCCCGATACCGATACTTTTATTTTTGGTACTTGCCGATACCGATATTTTTATTGCATTTGTAAATTTTTTAAATATTGGGTACAGAAACCAAAAGAGTATGTATAATGTTTGTTGGTTAACTTCATTTATCAAATAGATACAGTCAAACCAAAATTTATTCAGACACCTTCAACATTTCTCACATTATCACAGTTTATTCGCTATAGTTTAGAAAATGGTGATAAAATATGACAAGAACTCAGAGTTAAAGGTGCTGTATGCAGGATCGACACCTAGCGGTTGAACTAGGTATTGTAATCCAAATTCAAAATATTGGAGTGTTTTTTTTTTCACCCGGGCCCTCCTCCTCAGACTTGACTCACACAAGCAGGTTGCCAGATTAATGACACCAACAGGAACGAGCGCACATGACGATGAATGACATGAAATACGCTGTGTTTTCCGCCAACTGGCAACCCTGGGTGCCGAAATAAAATTGGGTAAACTGGCAGTGGGAGGGTTTCACAAACCAATACAGAGACTGACATAACGGGAAGTTATAGTTCTCAATGAAGTTGTAACTTTGTTCCTTCTGATACTGAATATTTCCATGTGAAAGCATGATTTAAATAAGTACTACAACACATATTCACACGCAATCGCTCTCTCAATAATGCATTCAAACAAATGTAATCTTACAGTGCTACTTCATCTGTAGCCTATCTGATTCTGAATGAGCAGAAATCTGTAAGAAATGAAGCGATCCGTAGGTAAAATAACTCACGAAAACGTACTGTTCTTTTCATCAGAAACAAAATTGGCACTGCAAAAAGCAGCAATTATACCTTTTAATGCTGATTTTAGCTTGTCATGTGGTAGGAAAAAAGTTTGCACACTTCCAATAAGCCACTTTGAAACTCTCCTGTTATTTTGTTTTATTATCCTCTCTTCTTTTAATATACGTTATGAACAGAACTGTGATATTTCAAACATACTGAAATACCTCAGATGCGGAGCGAAGGCGGAGCGGTGTTTCTGATATCAGTGAGCGAGGAGTGGAGCGGGAGCAGGAAATGGTGAACCCGGAGCGGAGCTGGAGCGGAGTAATTATTAAAAGCTCAGAGCGCGGAGAGGAAATTGTTGGCGCTCCACTCCGCTCACATACTCTGCTGTATATTCTTCGGTTATTTTCACACTTAATTATGCCCATTAAAATGTATTTTACAAGTTTTTTTTATTTTCACTGTTAATTTTTTTGCTCTATGGTACATCAGCTTTAATTTAATAGCATTAGAGCTGCTCCATTGCAGCGGCTTAGTACTGTAATCACGTTTTTGCTGTAATAATGCAGGGAACCACTCGTTATAAATCTTCTTACTGTGATATAAGTCATGTTTTTTTCATCTGTAACGTGCTGCGATTTATATTCCAAAGCCACTCATATAATGCCAGAAACACTCATGAAGCAAGCAAAACACGCGCAACGCACGCACGTATTTGTACTGGTGCAGAATGCGAGGGACAAGTACAGTACAGCCTAGTCTCAGCCTCAGATGTCACACCCACGGTCCGTTGGCTAAACATCTGATGCATATGGCACACTTATCTGGAAATACTCCAGGAGTGTCGAAGTCGTCGTCGGATTGGTTGAATTATACAGGATTTCCGGGAGACGTGTGTCGCGTTCTTTAACGTTCCGCCTGGAAACAAAGATGCCGTGGTGCCAAACCCCCTCACGAAAGAAGAAAGCCGTCATTTTTACAAATGTGACGACAAACACTTATCAGGATCAACTACACGCTGGATTTTCAAAAGTATGTGAAATATTTAAAGTTCGCGGCATAGAATCTTTAAAATACGTCCGAAAATTTTACACAGCTCACTCTGGATAAGTACAGTACTGTTATTGTGGCGACATTTCCACGAACCGAAACGTGATGCTAAACGAAACGAACTGTGATTGGTTGTTTGACATGTCAGTCAAACGGCCTCATGGGCGGGCATTGGCCAATAAAACCTGCCATCTATTCCAGACCTTCAGCCGTCAGTCTGAAGGTCTGGCTACGTGAGACTAAGTACAGCCTAGCGCATTTCACACAGGCTGCAAGTTTCACTTTCGCCAGAAAGTCGTGTATGCTTAAGGTTGAAAATAAATGATGTGAGAATGAGCTTTATTGGCCAGGTATGTTTACAATTTGTTATAGTGACAGAAGCTCCACAGTGCAACAGAATGACAGCAACAGGACAGACACAGATAATAAAAGAATAATATACAAATATACAAATAGGCAATGTTCAAAATAGCAAAAACACAATATATAATATAGACAATTGTGTGTACAGGTCTGATATGTGTAAAATTGAAATTAAAAAAATAAGTATGTGTGGTGAATAAATAATGTAAGTAGTGTTGTGTGTTCCAAGTTTAATGTCAAGTGTTTATGAGATGAATTGTTTGGGGGAAGAAACTGTTCTAGTGTCTGGTCGTTCTGGTGCTCAGAGCTCTGTATCGTCGACCAGATGGCAACAGTTCAAAGAGGGAGTGTGCTGGATGTGAGGGGTCCAGAGTGATTTTGCCAGCCCTTTTGCTCACTCTGGATAAGTACAGTTCTTGGAGAATGGGGAGGGTTGTACCAATGATTCGCTCAGCAGTCTGGACTACCCCCTGTAGTCTTCTGAGGTCAGATTTGGTAGCTGAGCTGAACCAGACAGTTATTGATCTGCAGAGGACGGATTCAGTGATGGCAGAGTAGAACTGTATCAGCAGCTCCTGTGGCAGGTGGCGAAGGAAGTACAACCTCTGCTGGGCCTTTTTTACAATGGACTCGATGTGATTGTCCCACTTCAGGTCCTGGGAGATGGTGGTGCCCAGGATTCTGAATGACTCCACTGAAGTCACAGTGAGTGAGTCATGATGGTGAGTGGGGGGAGAGCAGGAGGGTTTCTCCTGAAGTCCACGATCATCTCCACTGTTTTGAGTGTGTTAAGCTCCAGGTTGTTAAGACCACCAAACAGCCAGCTCCTTAACCTACTCTCTGTAAGCAGACTCGTCACCATCCTGGATGAGGCTGATCAGTGTGGTGTCGTCTGCAAACTTTAGGAGCTTGACAGAGGGGTCTTTAGATGTGCAGTTGTTCGTGTAGAGACAGAAGAGCAGTGGGGAGAGAACACAGCCCTGAGGAGCTCCAGTGCTGATAGTGTGGGTGCTGGATGAGAATTTTCACAGCCTCACTAGCTGCTCCCTGTCTGTCAGGAAGCTGGTGATCTACTGACAGACGGAGGTGGGGACGGAGAGCTGTGTCAGTTTATTCTGAAGGGTGTCCGGGATGATGGTGTTAAAAGCGGAGCTGAAGTCTACAAACAGGATCCTCACATAAGTCCCTGGTCTGTCCAGATGCTGCAGGATGAAGTGCAGTCCCATGTTGACTGCAATGTTTCTTTGGGACGTGTTTCTTTGGGACGTGGATGATGGTGGAGCGTTTGAAGCATGAGGGGACTTCGCACAGCTCCAGTGATCTGTTGAAGATCTTGTGAAGATGGGGGCCAGCTGGTCAGCACAGGTTTTTAGGCAGGCTGGTGACACACTGTCTGGGCCTGGTGCTTTCCTTCTTTTGTTATTTTTGAAGACACTGCGCACGTCATCTTCTCTTATCTGCAGTGCAGGTGTGGGGGAGAGGGGGGTTGCAAGAGGTGTGAATGGTGTTATTTCAAACCTGTGGTAGAACTAATTCAGATCGTCTGCCATTTGTTGAGTCTCCACAGTGCTGGGGGATGGTGTCTTGTAACTGGTGATGTATTTCATGCCTTTCCACACTGAAGCAGAATCACTGGAAGAGAATTTGTTCCTTAGCTTGCCAGAATAATTCCTCTTTGCCACTCTGATCTCCTTTTCCAGTGTGTATTTGGCCTGTTTTATCCCCCTTTCTGTAAGCATCTTCTTTGGCCTGACGAAGCTGTGAGTTTTGTGAAGTTTTGCAGTGAACCATGGTTTGTCGTTGTTGTAGGTTAAATGAGTCCTGGTAGGAATACACACATCTTCACAGAAACTGATGTATGATGTTACAGTCTCTGTGAGCTCGTCCAGATCGGTGGCAGCACCTTCAAAAACAGTCCAATCAGTGAGGTCAAAACACGCTTTTAAATCTTGCTCTGCTTCATTAGTCCATCTTTTAACAGTTCTTAATACAGGTTTTGCTGATTTAAGTTTCTGCCTGTAGGTCGGTATAAGATGAACCAAACAGTGATCAGAGAGTCCTAAAGCTGCCCGTGGGACAGAGTGATATGCCTCCTTTATCGCTGTGTAACAGTGATCCAATATATTACTGTCTCAGGTGCGACATGTGATGTGCTGTCTGTATTTTGGCAGTTCACGGGAGAGATTTGCTTTATTAAAGTCCCCTAGAATGATTAAAACAGAGTCCGGGTGTTGTTGTTCTGTCTCTGTGATCTGATCAGCGAGTTTCTGTAAAGCTGAGCTCACGTGCGCTTGCGGTGGAATGTAGACACTCACGAGAATGAATGAACAAAACTCCTGCGGCGAATACAACGGCTTGCAGTTAATGAAGAGCGTTTCTAGATCAGAACAGCACATCTTCTTTAACACCGTTACATCTGTACACTACCTCGCATTGATGTAAAAGCACGTCCCGCCTCCACGCGATTTCCCCGTTGATTCTGCATCGCGATCTGCTTGATCAGCTGGAAGTTAAGAAGATGTATCATGCTGTCCGGTATGGCGTCATTCATCCAGGTTTCCGTGAAACACAGAGCAGCAGAGTTTGAAAAATCCTTGTTTGTCTGGGAGAGTAGGGCTGGGTGATATGACAAAAATCTCATATCACGATATAAGTCATCTCATATCCTGATAATGATATATTACCTTTAATGATATATCACGATATAGTACCTTTTCTGTAAATTTAATCAATTAATAGTTTATATATATTGACCACATATCTTTTTTTACATTTTAAAGTATATACTCAAAAAAGTACTCATTCATATGCGATTATTTTTCTCACTTTATTTAGAACTTCTGGGCAAATGTTTGATTAAGAATGTAGAAATATAAAATAAATATTAATGAAATATAAAACAAAAACTTTTCAAAAACTAATGATTACAGGCCCAACATAAAATATTGCTAAATAAAATGCAAAATGTAAACATTGTACTTTCACAAGTTTAAAATGTAGCAGCAATATAAGGCTCACAACATAAATAAAATATAACAAGAAAACAAACCCCACCTTTAAGTGCAAATTATTGAATAAAGTCCCAACATAAAATACTGCTATATAAAAGGGCAAATGTAAACATTGTACTTTCAAGTTTAAACTATAGCAGCAATATAAGTCTCACAACATAAATATAACAAGAAAACAAACCACACCTTTAAGTGTAAATTATTGTATAAAGACCCAACATAAAATACTGCTATATAAAAGGGTAAATGTAAACATTGTACTTTCAAGTTTAAACTATAGCAGCGAATTAAGGCTCACAAGTAAACGATAGACTCCAGGTTAGAATTATAGCATCATATAACTAAAGTCCCACAACCAATATCGATATTTGACAACAATGCTTCAACATGTTTGGCCTGTCTAACAGAATCTCAGGGAGCTACTTTTATAGGTTAAGAGCCAGGAATACAAGTTGGTCAACTCTTTCTGGTTTAAGTGATGACCTTTGGCACATTACAATGTTCCCACTTGTACTAAATGCCCGCTCTGAGGGGACACTTGTGGCAGGGATGCACAGGTATTTTTTAGCCAGCTTGGCCACTTGTGGGAAATGTGCCTCGTGCTGCCTCCACCATTCCAGAGGGTTTGTTTCTGGACAAGCCTCCATGGTTCGGAGATAGACATTGAGCTCCTTTTCAATGGAATTTCTAATTGGCAGAGGGGCTGTTTGGCATTGTGTTGTTTTTTTTTTTAAAGTAGCTGCTCAAACTCTCTTTTGTCTCTTAGCACACACCTCTGGTTCATCTGTAGCAGCTGCAGCTGATGGAAGGGGGGCCGCCTCTGCTGATGCTGTCTGCAGGGCTTAAAGTTCTCCGGCACCGTGCCGGATTTCCAGCGTGCAGCCTTCGGCTGTGAAAAAAAAAAAAGGTAGTCCTACATTTAAAAAAAAAAAAAAAAAAAAGTAGATAAAAAAAGATATCACGTTCGAGTTCACGAGTTCGCCTACCAATGGTATGAGAGGAACACCGCTTTCACTCTCAACCAAACTAACATTACTAGCCAATCAGAAGTTTTTGCTCTTATAAACACGAGAAGCGCGTAATAGTATCCAGAGCCGCAGCTCTTATGAATGGAGAAGAAGCCTGGGTCTCGAGCGCGACACGTTGAAAAAGCTGCGAGGCGCAATGGTCAAAGATGTCACTCTAGTCTAGCGCATATTACATAGGAAAGATATTTAAAAAGCAGCAGAGCTTTGTAAACAGCTCATAGTAATCACGTCATCTCCATGAAAACGATATGATTGACGGAACGAATTTTAAAAAGGTCCTGTTCACATTAGGGATGCAACGATACCATTTTTTCAGATCCGATCCGATCCAGAAAATTCTGAGAATCGGCCAATTCCGATCCGATCCTAGCGCAGCTTTTTTTTTTTTTTTTTTAGAGTTTCTATACTTCTGTGTCACTCTTTTGTGTGTTAAACACAATCTACTAGACAACTTAAAGGAGCAGTGTGTAGTTTTTAGCGGCATCTAGCGGTTGAGTTTGCGAACTGCAACCAACGGCTCAGTCCCCCGCTCACCCCTCCCTTCAGAGAAGCTACGGTGGCCGATACAGGGCTAAGATGCCGTCGTCTGAGACCACAGAGCAATGAGGTTTATTTACAAAGGTAAATTAAGGAATTATATTTACTTAATTATTCAATAAACGATGTCATTGCGAATATTACTGTTACTTTTTCATCATTGTGTCAGTGTTTTTTCGTGAGAACAACATCGTGATGAAACGCGATCTGTAGAGCAGTTTGTCCGTTAAGGGCTACTGTAGAAACATGATGGCGACTTCCATGTGAGGGGACCCACGGTATATGTAGTTATAAATCGCTCATTCTAAGGTAATAAAAACATAACAGTTCATTAAGTAAGGTCTTTATACTCCTCTGAAAACGTAGTTATGTATATTATATTGCATTTCTGTCTATAGATCATCCTAAATATTACACAGTGCACCTTTAATTTGAATGAAAAATAACATGAAAAAAATATATAGGGGCTGTTTACATCTGGTCACTTCATGCGTTTTGTAATATAAATCTGATCGCTTAAACCACTTCAGGAGGTGGTCTGGGTCACATTCCAGACGAAACTGGACATGTGTAAATGCATCTGGTTGTTGAAACCACATATGTGAATTTTACTACTCCCAAAATGTAAAAATAATAAACGTGTGAGACCGTGTTATAAGCTATATGACATTATAGTCAGCTATGACTGCGCTAATGCAACACGCATCGCCGCGGATGAGTAGCTGACTCTTCAGCAAGTAGACGCACACACTGTAAAAAAAAAAAAAGTTGACCTAACTCAAAAAAATAAGGCAACCTATCACAATCACCTTTTTAAGTTATCTCAACTAGCAACCGACAACTTAAAAACTTTAGTTCATCTAATGAATAAAAGTCAGTCTACTGAATGTTAAAAGATCTGTTAGAGCAACCAAAGATGTTTTAGCATTTAGCAATGCTAATCTGTTTTAACAATCCTATTTCTTTTAGATTTGTTTATTTTCAAAGTCTTCTACATAATATGGGCAATACTTGCCACTTAAAACTAAAGGCAATCATTTATGCTAATATACAGATGTATTAAACAAGTTGCAATGAGATGCACATATACAGTACCTCAGCACACGATTCTCAACCATGGTGAGGATCAACAAATTTTAAATCAGTAAAAATATGAACTCTGATCCACATATAACTAACTGACAGTGACAACAGCAGCAGCAACATAAATTAAGCCAGTAAAATTTAAAACAAGATAATATTTTAATAATAATTAACATAAAATGTTTTCATGCATGCTGGGAACTTGTGCAATGTTGTTCAATGTTTGTTCAGATGACTCAATTTGAAAAGTTGGGAGAACATTTGGATATGTTGTGAACAAATACATGAGTATCTTAGTAAAGTAAACAAAACGACTTTTGCTAGCGACATGTTTAGAGTATTTTTGTTCAGTTCACACACAAAATTTAACTGACTTCTCCTACAAAAAAATATTTGTTCAGGCTACTTTTTTACATTGGTTAGTAGAACTTTTCGAAAGTTGGATTTTTTACAGTGAAACTGAAAGTAAGTCACAGACGCTCAACACAATAATCTTCCTTAAAAGTATAAGACAAACATATCTTTCCAGTGCTGATGCCGCGCACGCTCCTATTGCGGTCTTTGATCTTGAAATGAGCTGATAATTAATAAAATGCAGCGCTTTTTCATTTCGTTGACGTGAACTTCGTTAAATTGAAATATAGCGCGGGATATAGATCGGATTTATATCCGTTTTGTGAAGATTTATGTGGCCAAGTGTAAATGGAAACATTTTATCAAATCAGATAGATATCCGATCAGAGAAAATGCATGAAATGACCAGGTGTAAACAGGGCCATTCATTATATATGACAAAAATACTATTATAAACCAGGTTAGTGGATAATTTAGCAGCAAAAGTTATTCTAGAAAAATCATGTGCCCAATTTTATAAAATCTAAACATTTAGTGAAATAACATTATTTAGTGGGGAACAAATAAAAGTGAATATGTGAAGGACTAAATCTGGTAAAACGTTACACATTGCTCTTTGCATTGTTCTAAAAATACATTAATGAAAACAAGTAAATGTATTTATTTATAAATATAAACTACAAAATTAAAAGACATTTCTTTTAAATATATAGCACAGTAATGAAGACAGCAACATATGATAGAGGAGTCCTGCCTCCATTACTGTGCTATACATTAGATTATTAATAGCCTTGATGGGATAGTACAAGAAACGCAATAAATAATATTTCATTGCGCAAAAGTATTAAAATACGAAAAGCTCAAATAGAGAACGGCACAAAGCGCTTATGCGCATCCCGTGGGCAGAATGATGCGCTTGAAGCAGCACGGAGTCACAGCGCGCAGCTCCGGATAGAGAAGTTCAAAGCACAGAGGAAAGAGATATTGATGCGTAGCTTATTAAATCTGTGCGATAGTTTATTGAACCTTTTCTTTTAACGGTTTTAAATCTCAGTTATTGAGCGCTCTTGAAGAGAGTTTCATTGTTTTGACTGTAGTAAATGAACGCAACACGCAGTTTGAACGCTGAACGGAGGATGACAGACAAACGCAGCAGAGAAGAGTTTACCTGAACTTGAATTTAACGACTTAAATATTCATCTGTACCTCACATTAAACTATGGAACGGCTTCAGAACACTTGGACTTTGACTTTATGGTGCTTTATAATGCTTGTGTGCTTTTGTGGGGCTTAACAATAACAGAATAGTATACACACAATATCGGATTTGGATCGGTCTTGTCTCTCCGATACCCGATCCGCAGAAAATGACTGGATCGGAGCCGATACCGATCGTGAGGATCGGATCGATGCATCCCTAGTTCACATATGATCTCTTAATGGTAACTTACCGGTAATTTACCCGTAAAGGTGAAAGGGGCTAAACTCTTCCTCTGCATATGCTGTGTTTAAAGTTCATCTGGGAAAAACAGTGTGCATTATCTGACTAGATTTGTAACATAAATCATTAATAAACCTATGCCAAAACAGGATAATACATCAACATATTTCTATGTGATTTGTTGCACATCGCGATTTCAAAATAAAAGTTTAAACCCTCGCTCTGAGTTTGCATGTGAAATGAAATGGATTTAAACGTCGTTGAATCACGCTGTAAAGTGAAACAACACCAGGCTGTTGGCGCCCTCTGCTGGTAGACTGTTTGTTATAATACATAATGTAGGCCTAGCTGGTTATGTTCATATTATAGGCATATTGATGTGTGGTTCAATAAAACCATGTCATTACTTGGTTTTGATACTTTATTTAAGCCAATTATTATTGCCTATTTGTTAGTTTATGTAAATAGTCATATTAAAGCCTCATTTTCACTTAGGTCTATTTGTATTACTAAAAATATCAGATTACTCAATTGTCAAAATAATCAGTAGATTGAGGGAGGCCGCGGGTCCTTAAAAGTCTTAAAATGTCTTAAAGTTTTCCTTATAAAAGGCCTTAAGTCTTAAATTTAACTTGTTAAACTCTGTAGACACCCTGAGATTACTTGATTACCAAAGTAATTGTTAGTTACAGCCCTAGATTAGTTAAAACATTTCAAAATGCAACTGCATTGTTTTACTTTTTCGGATTAAAAGACAAATATTCTGTCATTGAAGATTTCTTTAAAATAGTATTAAAATATCGTGAACCTAGTATCTGTATTTTGTCTCATCTCGTGAGATGTGCATTGTCACACCCCTAGTGTCGATAAGTGGTGATATAGCTCATAATTTTCCAAGTGTATGATATAGCTTTCATTCTTTAGGTCAATCATAAGGAATAAGGAAAGTGATAACTTTGCCATAGTATCCTTTCAAATGTTAAAGTTGCCACAATCATTGCATTCCTTGCATGTGCTGCACATTATTTGTTAAATTTTGTTGTATTAGTTTATTAATTAGAATTTGAAAGATAATAATGATGTTGTTTGATAAGTGAGATCTCTGATTTTAGTCCTTGAAAACCAAAAAGTAGTGCTTGAAAAGTCCTTGAAAGTCCTGGAATTCTATTTAGCAGTATCTGTACGAACAGATAGTTTCCAGTTTCCAGTTCTTGGAGCATTTTATTTTTTTGTTGTCGTTAATTGAACTGTAGTTTTCTGTAGTAAACTATCTTTGTTTATTTCCTATTTTATATTCATTTCCTAGTATTTCACGTAGGACACACTGGTACACTGCTCTCCAGACAATGCATCTGTAAATTCCATGAGAGGACTCAGTGCCTTATTCATGGACTCCAGAACATCCATGTCCTGCCAAGTTAGGACTAGATGTCTTGTTTTTTTGTCTGCACGGAGGACCTGTGAGAGCGCTTTCTCCTGCTCTATTACCCTCTCAATCATCTGTTGTAGGGATCCCCACCTGGTAGGGGTGTCTGTGATTAGCTGATGAGCAGGCAAGCCCAGTTCAGCTTGAGCCTTGGCCAGTTCATGTCTTCTCTTCCAAGAATTACAGAAGGCACTCAGCAATTTCTTGCAGACACCAACTGCTCGTTCCACCTGGAGTAGTTTCACTCTGCTCTGTGTAAAAAAAATGTAAGATAAATCTACGATATATGGGTTTATTTATTACTAGGGGTGTAACGATACGCGTATCGTGTATCGAACGGTTCACGGGCAGTTCCAAATGGAAGTGATCATCCCTACCCCTTGGAACAATGTTCCCTATCACGGGAACATCCCAGCTGAAGATAATGAGGAAATTAGATCGCTCCCTTCACCAAGTGCATTTCAAACGACTAAATAACGACACGCACGTGCCCTGTTCACTCCAAAGTCCCCACTCCAAGGGGATAGGGATGATCACTTCCATTTGGAACTGCCCATGAACCGTTCGATACACGATACGAGTATCGTTACACCCCTATTTATTACCCTTTACAGCACAGGATAAGTGTTTCCCACAGGATTTTGCGAGATGTCATTTCATTGTGTTTGCGTTCAGTTTTGGCACTTCAGATCTGTTTTGCTTCATCTGAACTGTCACATACTGTAATACAACTGAATGCCAAATAAAAAGCTGTTCCCATTATTTAATTTTTTTTGTTTCTGTTGTCAGACATAAAACATGTTAAAGTAGTGACTAAACCCATTAATACTGACCCATTAATACTGCATGTTCAGGGCTCGCAAAATTTCAAAATCCCTGGTAGCCCTTCGGGCAGGTACTCTTCAGATTTTGGTAGCCCGAAATTAATTTAACTAGCCCAAATAATAAAAAAAAGTTTTATTTTACTAAAAAAAAAAAGTTTTATTTTACTATTTACAGGCAATGTTCCCTCTAATGTTTTTTTTTCTTGCTGAGCAAAACTTGTCTCTATTGGGAGGACATTTCGGGCACCTGAGCAAAAACATTCTTTATACCAGACCTGTACAGTGCACACAAAAAAGTGTGGAACTTTTAACTTTAATGTGCTATTTATATTTGATTTGACCCTTGATGTAACTAAATGATGTACATTTTAGGTTACCTGAGAAAACATGTTTTACAGTACAATACAATGCAGTTCAAAAGTTTGGGATCAGTAAATATATTTTTTAAAGAAGTGTCTTATGCTCATCAAGGCTGTAGCCTATCTATTTGATAAAAAAAACGGAATATTATTCCACAAAATAATATTTTGAAATATTATTGCAATTTAACATAAATGTTTTCTATTTTGATATACTTTAAAATATAATTCATTCCTGTGAAGCAAAGCTGTATTTTCAGCATCATTACTCCAGTCTTCAGTGTCACATGATCCTTCAGAAATCATCAGTATGCTGATTTATAATCAATGCTGGAAACAGTTGTACTGCTTAATATTGTTTGGGACCTGTGATATTTAAAAAAATAAAAAAAAGTTAAAAATAACTGTTTATTTAAAGTAGAGATTTTGTGTTACAATATACACTATTCAAAATATACACTATTTTTCTTTCTTTTTAAAGATACTTTAAAAGAGTTTAAAGAAAGTTAAAGAAACTTTATTCAGCAAGGATGTGTTACATGGATAAAATTGATAGTAAAGACTTATATTGTTATAATAAATTTTGAATAAATGCTATTCTTTTTAACTTTTTATTAATCAAAGAATCAAAGAAAAAAGTAAAACAGGTTCCAAAAAATATTAAGCAGCACAACAGTTTCACTATTGTAAATCAGCATATTAGATCAGCAACACTGATAATAATTCAGCATTTCAGAATGATTTCTGAAGGATCACGTGACACTGAAGACTGGAGTAATGATGCTGAAAATTCAGCTTTGCTTCACAGGAATAAATTATATTTTAAAGTATAGGCATTCAAATAGGAACCCAATATTAGAAATTGCAATATATTGTTGTTTCAGTATTTTTTAAATAAATACAGCCCTGATGAGCAAGAGATTCCATTAAAAAACAAGGTCAATTATTTATTAGGTTTATAATATAGGCCTAACATAATATATCAAAACAAACTATTTAAACTGATAGAATAGAATTGAATAGAAAACAAACTGAAGCAAAACTTAAGCTGAGATCTGTAAGTTAAATATATAAAAAAACGTGAACATATAAATTCCTCTATAGCCGTCTAAACATCCCTATGAAGTACAGTTTGCACAATACACCTGTGTGACTGTAAATATCTCTGAGTTTTGTTACCGTTCTGTGCCCATCCTCTGCTATTTCCAGCACTTAATCAAGCCACTCTTCTTTAATACATGATGACGTTTATTTCACATGTCATGTCATTGCTTTGGTTCTCATTTTGAGCGCACCGCAACAATTGAAATATTCGGTTTCTACAGCGACTCGTTTGGCGTACATCATTCTCTTTCTATGAAACCTGTAAACCGCATTCACCGGTTCTAACTCTATAGCGATATCAACTCTATAGCGGTTTGCCTGAGTATTGCGATTCTTTCGCTTTTACTGGCATTCAATCAAATTCTGCGTGGCACGGTTGTAGAAGTGTGCGGCCCCCCGCACGCAGCTTAGAGGAAACATTGCGTGGGAGCCCTGTATTTAAGGTAGCCCGTCGGGCAGGGCGCTGATACATTTTGGTAGCCCGACTGGAAAACACAATAGCCCCGGGATGTCGGGCTAGCGATTTTGCGAGCCCTGATGTTAACCAGGAGTCCCTCTCACTATAGGCTAGTTCTTAAATCATAGCAGCACTGCTCTGCCGCACACTGCACAGATTAGATGCCGAGAGAGGCGATCCTGCACCAGGAAAGTCAGAACTCGCAGAGTAGTACTTAAATAAAAGCTATGGTTTATTCAAAAAGTCGTTAGATTTGACACTGTACTTTTTGTTTAAAAAACAAAACAAAAAAAAAACGCTAAAGGTATCTGAAAGTTGCATCCGTGTGTGAAAGACGCTGGAGCAGATGGCAGGGGGCGGTGGCCACAAATCAATGGATGGGAAATCAATGTATGGGAAACACTGCAGGCTGCTTAATAATAAATTGTTAGTTTGTACATTATATTGTATTGTTACTGTATAGAGGCATGTACAAGCTAGAGGGAAAATTAAGACATAACATTGAAACTTGAAAATTATTTTGGTAACAAATAACTTAAAACGAAATTTAATACACTACCATTCATCCAAGCGTATAACATGTTTAACTAGCACCATCAAAACTGTAAAATACGTGGCCTACTATGTTATTTAATTTATTACTGGAATATATTTAATATATTAAGACACTCACCGATGGCTAGATGGAGACGGTGGCCAAAACACTGTAAGCGTGTCCACATATTCAGCTGAAGTGCAAGGATGTTGTTTGTTGCGTTATCCGTAGTAACGCATACTAGATGATCCTCACGCAGTTCCCATGACGCGAGAGCTTCCTTAAGACCTCTGGCTATCATTTCTCCTGTATGGTCATCAGGAAAATAACCTGTCTGCAAACATCGACTGCAGAGTGTCCAGGCTTGGATGAAGTGTACCGTCAAGCTCATATAGGGATGTGTTGTTCGGCTCGTCCACATATCTGTTGTCATAGCGTAGTATGCTACCTGGTGGATTTCCCCCTCTACTTTGGCCCGACACTCGTGATATAAACGAGGCAACTCAACTTGTGTGAAGTGTTTTCGACTTGGCATTGTATACCTGGAGTCGAGTTTTTTCATCAGTGCACGAAACCCCTGTTTCTCGACTGTGTAAATTGTGACCATGTCTTTGCAGATGTAAGTTGCAATGGCTTCTGTTATCTCCTGCCATCTTCGTGAGTCTCTGTTATATGGAGCACCGCAGGCAAAAGCCTGCTCTATCGTTTTACTCTGTGGTTTATTTTGAGCACCTGACGGTTCTTTTGTGCCTCTCATTCGTAAACTTTGTCCATACTCTTTCACGTGGTTCTTGCGTAAGTGGTAGAAGAGGTTAGTGGTGTTTGAGCCTGTTGTGGGAACGGGCGTCCGACATAATTTGCAAAGTACAGTTTTTTTTTTGGTCCGTGTCAGACTTTTCATAACCAAACCATGTCCAGGCTACAGAGGTAGCTCCTCGTTTAGGAACGAGCTCCTCGATTTGTGCTGGCTGGTCGTTCTCCTGCACGGAGCCACCCGGTTCTGTGTCTACTTCGTTCGCCATGCTGTTATTCACGTTTCTGCCTGCATCCCCATGGTGGCATGTAGGATTGCGGTCATCCAAATGATGAAAAAGTATTACCGTAAACAGTGTATTTTGCGACAACACGAAATAAACGATAGAACATAATATGAAACGATAGTTTTTATTTCGTCCATCCGATAGATATCGTCATATCGCCCAGCCCTATGGGAGAGTAGAAGTTCGTCCGTTTTGTTGGGTAGAGAGCGGAGATTCGCTAGATGGATGCTAGGCAACGGCGTTCTTAATCCGTGCTGACGAAGCTTCCCAAGCGCGCCGGCTCGCTTCCCCCCATTGCGCGTCCTGAAGCGTTTGACCAGAGCTACGGCTCCGCCAATTACAATGTCCAGCAAAACGTCTGAATAATCAAAATCCGGTAAAAGATTTTGTGGTGTGTTCTGCCGAATGTTCAGTAGTTCATCCCTGGTAAAACTGATCGTTTTTTGAGAAACGAAAAACAAACAAAAACAGTACGAACACTGAAGAGCAAAGCACTGTAGCTGCCATCTGCGGCGCCATCTTAGATCTCTGATAGGGCATTCACTATCAACATGTTTATAGTGAATGCCCCTATAAATTGTATTATATTAACCATTTAGTTTTAATCCAAATGATGCGTGCTAAGTGAACGAACATAAACAGATCACAGATCACACAACAGAAGTGCGCGCGCGCTCTCTCTTCTCTCCCCTCCCCTCCCTACTGTTAAGTAACTTGTGCATTGTTTTACTTACTTGTTTTTGACATATCCGACCGAACTACAAACTTTCCAGTGATGTCTGTGAGAAAGGGATATTCACTCGACAAGCTCGCGCATTTGCGCCACCGCGCGCTCAATCCACTCAGCGTGCTTTGCTTATCAGCTCACGCACATCAGCTATACAGGCGTTAATACTGAATGTTTAACATTATATTCATTAATTAATAATAATAATAATAATAAGTTTCATTTATATAGCACTTTTCTAGAGCTCAAAGCGCTTACAAATCAAAACATAAATGCAACAAAAACAAAAAACAATACAGTGTATGTAACAAACAACACAGACAATCATGGTATCAGAAAACACAGTCCAGAGTGAGAAATATATGACCAAGAGTCCATGCTGCAGGAGCAGTAGAGTAAAATGCAGCAACCAATAGTCCCTCATGGAGTGGCACACCAAGCAACCAGAGTCACAGTACGCCCCAAACGCCACAGAGTGCAAACTCCAGGACCCCAAGAGGCAAACGGGAACCCTCGACAACTCGTCCACCACAGAGCCCGAAGGAGCGCAGAGCAGACCCCAAACGGCAAGCGGGAAAACCCGACAACACAGTCCACCACGCCGCAAAACACTCCCGTTGGCGACGCAGGCACGCCGCCCGCAGCACCCTCACCACAAACACCTCCAGGTAGGCAGGCCGGCGGGTTACGGTAGCCGGATGAAACACCGTAGCAAAGCGTCATAGTGGGGCACATGCTATATCATTGTATACATATAATTCGTAGACATCCTTAATCTCTAATAACTGAATTCTGCTGTCTGTTGTTGGTGTTTCTGTCTGAATATGGCACTTATCACATGCTGTGTGGTATCGGCGTTTGGTATCGGGGCATTTTTACGAGTACAGGAGCTCGGTATCGGTGCATCCCTAATTCTAAATACAAATTATATTTTAACTGTTATATTTTTTGTACTGAACTAGAAGCAGGTGCCACTTGAACCCTAGCACATTTAAGTTACAAATCTCTGTGGATACAGTCACTGTTCTCTTACACAGCAGAAAAGCTAAAGCTCACGTGGCAAAGAGGTGGTATGTGTGAAACACATCTTGCCCTCAGGCAATAAAATAGTCCAGGCAATAAAAAAAGGGGAAAAATGAACAATAACAATGCCTTTAACCAGTTATCAGCATAAGAAATAACATTTTCACTTTTGTCAGTTCATAGTTCCAAAAGTAAGTGTAAAACTTTGCATGCTAAAGCAAAACAAAGTCTGGAACAGTATCTTTTCCAATGTCATTAACATTTTTATCTTTGTAATTAATTGTTCTGCTCATGCTCTACTCCATGGGTTTCCATGTCCTGCTCTGTGCTTGCTGGTGAGAGAAATGTCCGACCCTGGAGTGAGGAAACATGCAGATACTGCAACTTTAATAAACAAACAAACAAACAAAACAATTCCCTAGGCACAGTTACACTTTGCAACCTGCTCCACACCACTCATATACACTGGCTTCAAACACAGTGAACACAAAGCTTGAAAATGTATTTTATTCTCTATGGATCCATCTTTGTTTTCCTTGACAAAAAGTCACAGCTTCAGAAATCCCAGAGGTACGATATTATTTTATGTTTCACTGCAGTTATATTACACACTGTAATATAAATATTTTTAAGCTGACATTTTTATTTTAACCAGTTGCTGTTTACCAAATAATTAACAGTACAAATTTGCCAGGATGTTACCAGAACTGGTGGCTGAGAATACACAATGCATGTGAACCTAGGCCTTAAATGGCATACCCATAACTACTGCAAAGACATTGTACTTCTTATCATGTTGTAACTAATGTAATGCAAAGCCTGGATGCTGCTGTACAAGTACTTTACGCTCAGTGGCAGATAAGTTCCTTAATACATGCACAGGTCATTTGCTTTTCACTATTGCTTTAGAAGTTTGATAATGTGCACAATATCATAATTTTGGGCAAACATGGTTGATTTCACAAGTATGTGACTAAATTAATGTCTTTAAAACATGATTATGTTTTTCAAAGAGAGAGCAGCAAACTGCACAAACAGCTGGATGAGGTGTTGCTGAAGCTTGAGCCCTTAGAGAAACAGACAGTGGAGTATGAACAGATGAAGACTGAGCTGGAAAAAACTAAGGTCTGTGTTCAAACATCCAAATTTTTTACCATCTCTAGAATTCAAACTTAGCAATTGCTACCAATACCAGTGAAATTCTCTGATTCTCTTTACCAATTTTAGTGCATATTAAAAACTCTCACTTTCATTTAAAAAGTTAAATTTTAATATAAACATTAATGTTTCCCACAGTGTAAATATTATTTCTTATGGGATTTATACTAGTGAACAAATAATTAACTTAAAGGGATAGTTCACCCAAAAAAAAAAAAAAAATTTACAAAAAAGTGCATTTTACTATTCACAATTGAAGCTGCATTACCACGAGGTATGAGCATGCTTCAAATAAATTTTAGCTATCTACCTACTCATTGAAATTAAAGCATTTGAATGACTGCACTTTTGTGTTGAATTTGTTGCCACTCTGTACTACCAATGCTGTAGGAAGACGGTACTAAAATCTAAGTTAGAATAGTCATTCATTGCAAAGTTTGTAAAGCTGACTCCAACTGGACTGGAAATATGTGCATGTTAATTTCTCCTTTTTTAAAAAAATGTTTTTTTATTCATCAGGCTGATTTGAAGTCATATCAGCTGAGGTGTGAAGATGTCGACAGGCTAAAAGCTGAAAAAGCTCAGACACTTACTCTGTAAGACCACTTTACTGTAGTATTAAAGTGGTTTAATTGCTCTTGTGATTGTCTTCTACTCACAGTATTTGTCTGTCTGTCTTCCCAGGAAAGAAAAAGTTGAAGAATCCTTAAGACAAGCAGAGGGTACATGCATCACAAATTATTTTAGGTTAAGATTAGAACGGGGCCTATAGATCAAGATTGCTGGTCATATTAAAGGGACGATTCACCAAACAATGAAAATGGTCATTTCCCTTCCCTCAAGTGTGCGCCAAACTGACTTCCACTGACTTCCATAGTTCTCTTGTTGAGCACAAAAGAAGGTATTTTGAAGAATGTTGGTACCAATCAATTGATTACTATCAATATACGCTGTTGGAATGCATAGTATGGAATAGTGTTGTCAAAAGACCCGGTACTTCGGTACCAAGTCGGTACTAAAAAATGAAAACGTCACGGTACCAGGTTTCTTTAAGTAACGGTGGTACCGAGTACCCGGTCAACCCGGTTCTTGCTGCGCGATCTGAAAGCTGCGCAGATGCGCTCGCTTCATAAAAGCACTGAGACGTGCCGACATCAAAAGGAGGAAATGCATCAAACTAATAAAACACTTTAAAGACCAACACCCGGATCAAATGAAAGAGTTCAAGCAGGTACGTTTATATTTAATATTTAGATATTCTGTTATGAATATTATTCCATATTTTAATTTGAATGTCGGATTAAAATAAACATTTCCGTTATAGCGGAGAATGCTAATATAATGAGCATTAGAATGAAGTTTCTTTATTAACTACTTAATGCGCCTATAACTTTTATTAGGGTAAAAACAACAGGAGGACATGATGGTATTTACTATTGTTACACACCATAGGCTTTTAAATGAATTGTGAATCTAAAATATGCGTGTTAGAGAATGTACAAACAGTTAACAGTGTTTGTCATATGAGTCCGTCAGAAAAAAAACAGTTCTGGCCTTTTTTTATTATTTTTTTTTTTCTAGTTAGTTGCTAGTTGTTATTATTGGCTGGATAACTAGCAGGTTTAAAAGCCCTTTAAAATTAAATATGTACACAGTTTGTATTAAATGAAAGTACAGTCAAATTTGATCTCCTGTTTAGACTTTACAATGACTTCGTGTTATTATCTAACATCAACTTACAGTGAGTGAACAATATATTTTTACAACATTAATTAATGTTTGTGAATGTTATTTAATACAAACACTTGATCATTCATGTTTGTTCATTGTGCATTAAATAATTTTAACAGATTGAACTTTGATTGATTGATTTTGTATTTGTAAATTTTGAAATTAACCCTAAGAAGAATAATTGCAATATATATAACTATTGTTTATTTGATAGGTCATGTTATCTAAAAAATGGAATCTTATTGTAAAGTGTTTTTAATACTACAATTTCCTTCCATTTGATATGCACTTGTCTTAAAATATATGTAATCTTATCTAAGTTTATTATAAAAGCTGAGGTTTGTTATTTACTGAAATGTTATATTTTAGCTGGAGTCAATGATCTAATGTTGCATTTGGTCAGACTTAGCCCACTGCTTTACTTATATTATATTTTCCTTTTACAGCTGCAGGAAGATCATGAAGCTCCAGCAAACCCTAAAACAGACAACAGTTTACAGTTGTTTTTCAGCGGCAGCAGAAATATGACAACTTTTGGGTGGAACTTGTTTACTTTTTTCATACTTTTATTACTTGTGGGAAAAACTTGAAATAATTTTAAATAAGCATTAAGAATGGATTTGTTTTTTGTGCAGTTTATTTTTGTTTAACTTTATTAATAAAAATGTGTTTTTTAATTAGCATATTTTTTTGTTTTGCTTTGGTACCGAGAACCGAGGATTTTCACTGGTATTGGTACCGAATACTGAAATGTTGGTACCGTGACAACACTAGTATGGAAATAAGTAAAAAAAATACTATGGAAGTCAGAGGCTACCGTCAACTGTTTGGTTACTAACTCGCAAAAGTTTGTAGCATCTTGAGGGTTGGTAAATGACTATTTTCATTTTTGGGTGAACTGTCTCTTCAGTCCAAGTACAAATAATCAAAACTGAAACCAACAATGTAGTGTACACTCACTGAATTACTGGATTTTATTTGCGTTGCCCATAAACATGTTGTTTTCACAGATACTGTGCAAAGGCAAAACCTGGATAATGAAAAACTCAAAACTGAAAAGAAATCACTGGAGGAAGATCTACAGAAAACTCAGGTTAGGTTCTTTAAAGTTACCTCTAATAATAATAAAAAAGGCTGTTAAAATGGAATACTGGCTTCTAAAGTTTTTGATTCAGTTTCACCTTAGATTGTCTCTAAAATAACAGGGTTAATATACCATTTTTCATTTGCTGCTTTGATTTATATTTCATTGATTGTCATTTTTTCCATGATCGATATTTTATGTTTTATTTCAAGGATTCCCTCAGAAAATATCTTCAGACTGCAGAGGAACATGAGAATCTCAAGCTGGAGAATGCCAAGACACTCATTCTGTAAGTCCAACTGGGTCTGTTGTAGTCATAATAAACTGTGCTGCTGTGTTAATTAAATGTTGCTTTGATGTGTTGGTTATGTTTTCTATAAACACACTGTGCTGGGGCCCATACTTTGTGCATCGCTTAATACATCTCAGAGGATATGACAGATGCAAGATCATCTAATTGTGATAACTGGTCTCTGGCTAATTTGGTTCTTCAAACAAATTTGTGGATTTGATTAAAATATCTGGATTAAGTTGTGTGAGATTACTGCATGTTCTTGTGTGCATTGGAAAGGGCCGATATATCATACTCAAGACCATGATCAGCAATGCAGCGATTGGCTGGTGTCAAGACAGCAACGTAATGACATCATGTTAAAAAAGAACATCACACATCTGAGGAAAAACTTGAATTTAAAACTAGATCTTTATAAGAAAATGGCAGAAACATTATAGATAAATGAAATGTGTACTTTCTCTTTTATTCCCATTATTTCTATTTTTGTACAGACTTTACATTTTTATTTCAGTGTTGTAATTAGTAATTAATTTAATTTTTTCAAGATTTGTTACGTGACCGTACTAATTAAAGTTTCCTAGGAGTCAAAAACATTTTTCTAAGCATTTTTACAGCGTTATCTACATCAGTGTATCTCCTGCACTGTATCAAGCCACTCGCATAATAGCTGACACGTTCATATTAATGCACGGCTCAGATTCCAATATAATTATAAGGTAATAATTATTCCCTCACTAATAAATCTCTCAATGAATGAAACTGACTTTCTATTTTATTTTAGACTACATAACATTATAATACTATTTTCAAATTAACTTTTAAATTATTATTGTCCCTGGTTTAATAGGTACTCTTGTAAAAAAATTGCAGTGGCTTGGACAGACTTTAAGAATCATCTCTGCCTAAATTGCAGTCTATTTGAGTTTATGGACCTGTTGCTATGACAGGAACACCAGGATGAGTTTCAAAAAATTTTAATTTTAAATTCATTGGATTGTCAAATCAACAACCGTAAAATCCATCTGAGTAATCCACGTACAAAGAATGGGCCCCTGGTTTACTGTACCTATTTTTTAATTGTTTACCAATCGAAAAAATGACAGATGCTTCTCCTTTTTTGTTGTTGATGTATACTTAAGTTTTTGTTAGTTTTGAATCGGACATTCTAGAATTGAAATTCATAAAAAAATATTTGAGTGTATGTTGTGTTTTTCTCTCAGGAAAGGAAACCTCGAGAATGAAATTTTGGTGCTGAAAGGTCTGTGTTAGTGATCTTATATATTAATCAAATTACAGTGCATGAATGAAAAACTGCTTTAGATTTGTGAAATATGGACTATTGCACATATTAAAACAAAATGGGCTATCATACATATTAAAATATGTAGCATATTGGATTATTTCCTAATCAACATACCTATTCTCCAGCAGCTGGTTTTGTGCACCATACAAGTAGGAAATAAAATCTAAATTAAAATGTAATTGTCTATTTGTACACAGAGGCAAATTTTCAACAGGACAATGAAATCATTGTTCTAAAAAATGAGAAGAGAAGACTTGAAGAAATGCTGTACACAACACAGGTTTAAATTTTGCTTAAACATTATATATCCTCTGGTAAAATGTAAAGTAAAAGGCTATGATTTTAATGTGATTACTGTTTTTACTGACTTTTTTTTTATTAGCAAAGACTCGACAAACTTGAGGAGTTGTTCAACAAAGGTATGAGATGTGCATTCTAATACCTAGTAACTTGTATATTATTTGATCCATTGTTTTCAGTCATTAAACAAAATTATTTTTATCTTAGAAAAAAGGAGTATGTCTTCTCAAACAGATGCTGAGCCACTAATTGACAAAGGTATGTATTGTCTAAAACTGTTTGACTTTCCATTGTATAAAGAAATGCTTAAAGGTGCCATAGAATGGAAAACTGTCTTTACCTTGGCATAGTTGAATAATAAGAGTTCTGTACATGGAAATGACATACAGTGAGCCTCAAACACCATTGTGTCCTCCTCCTTATGTAAATCTCGTGAATTAAAAAAGACCACTGAAAAATAGGCGAATTAGAACATAACACCGACTGTGACGAAACTAATAGTTACGCCCCCAACAAATGCATATACCCGCCCATGTTCTAGGCCAGCCGAACCATCAGAAGTTCTCCAGGTATTGTGAAGAAACAAGCGAGGACAACAGAGAAAATGGCAGATCATGGAAATAAATGTTATGTTCCAGGCTGTGCATGGGATGTGAAGTGCAGGGATGGGTTGGTGTCTGTATTCAAAAAGGCACGGAAAGCAAATAACGCGTTCTAATAAAATAATGCAAGCCACTAAAGGGACATGGTTAGCTGCTAGCGGTAGCCTATTACAGTACATAAGATTTCACTTACCACATAAACAGTAAGGAGAGATGAGGATGATGGTGAATGATTTACATATCCTGAGCACCACTGACAAATATCTGATCTTGTAAAATGTGTGGTAAGTACTGCCCTCCATAGTATAAACAGAGTTCGTGCGATCGCGAATCTCAAAAGTGAAAGTAAAACGCGATCGTGCATTTGTTTCAATGCCCAGCATATTAATATGCCTGCTGCCTGCATTTTATATACAGTATAATTACCCAACAATATAACTGCGCAAGAAAGTATTGAAATGTATATTTTCCCTGTGTCTCCTTCTTGTGAGCTGGTGAAATGAGCTGCACTGTGAAACAGCCAATCAGAGCAGAGCTCAACATTGAGCAGCACTGTGAAACAGCCAATCAGAGCATAGCTTAACATTATTATTCATGACCCTTCCAAATAAGCCAATAACAGACCGTTTCATTCTGGGGAGAAATCCTAGGATTGTAAATGGACATGTAAAACTGTTTCTGGAGAATTGTTGCACTTACATAAGCCACAGACCTTCTATGTAGATATCAGAGAACAATTTAAAATATTGTATCAATGCATGCTATGGCACCTTTAAATATTTAAAAGAAAACGGCTTGATAGCATGGCACTTGATAATGTTTTCTTTAATTGATAATGTTTACTTTAGGCAAAGTCAGAATGCTGCTTGAAGAGCTCTGGCATTGTGTGGAAAGTTCCCAATTGCAAGAAAATCTGTTTCTTGCTGGTAATCATTCTTGCATTGATTGAACTTTTATTTTTCTAAAATGTATTTATTATCAGGCGACCAAGGTTAATTCTGAGGCAATGCATATTTCTTTTGTAGGAGAAGAGGCAACACCGTTAAAAAACCAACTTCAAAGAATATCTTCTCAACCACTGCCTAACAGTCCTTTAAAAATACAGATTTCTCATCCATCTCCAGGAAATCCCAGTCCAGAAACTCTATTGCAATATTCAAAACACTCCACGCCTAAAACATCTCCTGAGGTCAATAGGCCTAAATCATCTCAGAAACTGATAAAGCAGAATAATGAGCAACACTTCAGTATATCAAGTAGAAAGAGGAAAGTAAGTTCAGATATGCTTGAACATGTGAACACTTGGACTGAAGATGTTACTAAATCTTTACTAAAGGAAATGACAGTTGGAGTTGGAGATGACTTGTTATATGGAGATTACTCTGTGGATTTGCAGGACATTAAAGAGTGGTTCAAGCCTTTGCCTGCAGCTTTATCTCCTGTGCATAGCCCCTCAACAGAGCTGGTAAGATAGAATTTGTTTAAATTACATTGTAATGCTCAAGTGATTCAATTTCAATGACAGTCCTACTGAATCAATTTGAGTCACTATGATGAAAGACCGGTGCTGGTACTATGATTTTTGAAAATGAGTACTTGAGACTTGAGGTGCTTCTCATTACTTTTTTTTGCATCCTCGTTTCCTTTCCTGGCCCCCTTTCCTCATGTGTTAGCTCACCCCCCCCCCCCCCCCAGGATGTAAGGGAAGGATGAGTAATGAGGAAAAATGTTTGAGGAATCAAAGGAAAGCTTATTTGTACATTGGAATATTCTTGATCACTCAAGTGTCTCTTTTAAGCGTCATCTGCTGTCCCTTATGTTAAAGTTTGGTTAAAGGGCTCATCGGATGCAAGGGGTGTCCCCGACTAAGGATTTTCATAGTCGAATCGGAATTTTCGAATCTTGCCGATAGTCGACTGATAGTCGAATAATATGTTTGGGGGCGTGGTCAAAATACATTACCAAGAGTCAAGTCAGACACAGTCATAATTACTGACTTAACACACAGGGAAAATGTGTAACTGACACCAGATACAAATGGGGTAAATAATGTTTTATGTTTTGATTAAAAGATAGTTTTACATTAAACGTCAGCGAAACTCTAAGATTCCAGATCTAGTAATTGTGATAACTGATCTCTGGCTAATTTGGTTCTTCAAACGAATTTGCGGATTTGATTAAAATATCTGGATTAAGTTGTCTAAGATTAGTGCGCGTTCTTGTGTTCCCTTAAAAGGGCAGATGTATCGATACTCGAAACCACGATCAGCAATGCAGCGATTAGCTGGCGGCAAGACAACAACGTAATGACATCATATAATTAAAAAAAGACACCTGACGAAAAACTTGACAAATTTCTGGAAACAGCCAAGCGAACAAAACTACATAAATGTATTATGTAATAATAGATAAATGAAATGTACACTGTTTTTATTTTATTTTAATTTTTAACTGTATAGCATGTGTGTAAGACTCCAACACAATTATAAAGTAATTATTTCATCACAAATAATTTTTTGAACGAGTAAACCTGGCTGTGTCTATAGTATTATAGATAACTACACAACATTATAATATTTTTTTTACTAATTTTTATAATTATTGTCCGTGGATCCACTAGGGTACTCTTGTAATTAGGGCTGGACCAGAATATTCGAATATTCGTTCGATGGGTTGGCATTCGATTTTCAATTTTGAGATTCGAATATCCTTTTTTTTTTTTTTTTTTTTTTTTTTTACACCCGGCATCCCCCACGAAACGGTTCTCAACTTGTCCGCCTGGCTGAACATCTGCTACAGACCTTTCGCCAATGAAAGACGTTGGTGCTGACCTATAGCAAGCATATATTTCATGAAAAATATTCTATTATGAGCGCACTTTCCGCACATCTACATTTTAAATAATGAACTTAAGCGCGCAAAAGACGCGACATGTGAACGGACCCTCTGCTACCACAAAACCGAATGTGATGCATGCGTTTTCTTTCTGTCAACTGTCCCGAGATGCGAGCGAAAGTCTTGAATCAGCGTGCAGACGAGATGCGCTGATGTGAAGCCGCTTTGAGAGAGTGAAAGAGCGAAGATGCGGTCCAGCTGAATCACTCGCGCGGTTTTCAAAGGACTGATTTAATCTGCTAGTTTGTGTGGATTTATTTACTCATCTAACCTACATGCTATATTCAATAAATGTTTGCAGGAATTTCCCTCATTATAAACTCGAAAGCTGCGGGAATGTGTAAAACTATGCGATATACACACAAATTCAGGACCTGATTAAATAACTTTATTATACAGAGATTTGTGAAATAAAATTCCATGACTTTTACAAAACTTTTCCAGGCCTGGAAATTGCTGTCTTAAAGTTTCATAGCTTTTCCAGGTTTTTCATGACCGTATACGAACCCTATAAAAGCAACTGATGCACGCTTTCAATCACTAAAGATTGGTCCTCTCCCTCTTCTACACATGCCGGATCCGTTACTCCGCTTTATTCCGGGACCTCTCAATTTACAAATTAAGCACTGGGCTACCTTATTAAAAGTATTGCTCTTAACAGACCTGTGTGTTTTGTATCACTAGTGCAGTGTCCGTTCTCGGAGTATATAAGCCCTGCCCACGTGAAGCGCACCGCTTCCGGCTCGCGCTGTTCTGTAGTTTATTAAAAGTTTATTAATTCTGAACGTGCACCAAAATGCAACACTGCACTCCCTTGGGTCCGCGGCAACACATCCGCCACGCATGAAGTCATTGGATAAACGGTTCTCGACATAATAAAAATGCAAACAGACAGACAGACGCACAGAGATTCCTGCTTTTATTAGAGAGAAGAATGTGTTACATATTTGATTAAAGATTACGAGGGCACATGAATTTTAAAAAAAATTATGAAGTGCACGGATAAATTATTTATAATAAACACTACAGTATTCCATCAAAAAATAAGAATATTCAATTTTGATTTCATGCCGACTTTAAGCTTACGTACCTGTTGCTATGATAGCAACTCCGGGATGAGCTTTGAAGAACCAACCAATACAAGATCAAGCGAAATCATCAACAATCAAATCCAGCTAACTGAGTTGGCGACGTACGAAGAACGGCTCCTTAGCGATTGAGGTGTTTTGTTGTTGGATGTAAGAATGAACATAGCAGTCATCTTTTACTCCCAACACCTGAGCCGCTGAATATGCAGAGGATTACTTTTGTTTTTGATAGGAATGCGCCCCGATCTACCTAAATGCGTCTATGTACGTGCGAATCATTCGTTATCCAGCTTCACCTCCAGAAGAAGTGAGTATAAGGGTTTTTTTATGAATCTTTGCAAATCGCCTTTCCTAATAATGTACTAGTTAGCCAGTTCCACGGCGAATGCGGCTAAAGTTTACGATCTCATGAGAAGAGAACATTTAAAGGGACATGCACCGAAACGGCTCACTGTATACAGAGTTGTTTTTGACAAGGTAAAAAGGGTGTTGTTTTACACTACCATTGAGAAATTTTAACCAAAGTATGTTATAGGCTTTTCTTTAAGACCCTAAAGAATCTTATCAACTTGTGGAAAATGAGCATCCGATGACCCCTTTAAGACATTCATAATGAATATTAATAAAGCAAGATGTCCTGTTGAAAAATGAGATATATGGTTTATTTAAACCGCAAAGATAAAACATAAATTAAAACTATTGTGAGAGATGTGAAGGGGAGGAGAATTTATACATGTCAGGTTTTTCTTCAATGTCCTTACTTATGGATTTTCTGGAACCTTCCTCACTCCTCGTTCCTCGCCTCCTCATGGTGCAGTTAGAGACTTGAGATGTCCTTCCAGATGGCAAACATTGATCAGTTTCCGGGTCACAGGCTGGAGGACGGAAGAGCGAGGAAATGAGGAAGCATCAGTTTGAGTATTGAGAAGCACAAGTGGTCTTTGACTTTGCTGGTATTTAAATACAGTGATTTATTATTGACTTTGCTTAGACTTTAGTTTATAATTTATAGCTTATAACCAATCATTCCTTCTGAACTTTTCTGTTAAGATCAGTGTAGATATGTTAAAGTAAGAAATTAAATTTGCATTGTTTGGAAAAACATGTACGTGATGTTTCATGAGAACATCTTCAAAGCATTTGTTTTCAGCCCTCAGAAATTGTTGTAGAAATTCATAATACAAGTCAATTGTAATTTGAATGAAATTATAGTTTTAGCTAGCAACTGTGAAACATTGCATGTCGCCCCCAATATAGTGTTATCCATGGATATTCAACAATTATAATCAATGACAATTAATTCCTTTTAATACTGGCTTGTAAAATGTGACTATAATAATGTTCCTGAGTGGCCAGTAGTGGTAAAGAGATGTAGTATGACACTTTTCATTTGTTCTTTCAGGTCAGTGTGCATGATGACCAACCGATGTCCAGTACTAAAGAGGAATATCAATCACATAATGGAAAACAAGAAGCACTATCAAGCTTACATAAAGCTATTCTCCAAAACAACACACAATTAGAACCTTCAGATAGTGAGGATCAGAAGTCATTGCTGAAAGAAGAGGTGGAAAAATCTTCTGTACTTTTGTCCCCAGACACTCATGCAAAAGTAATTGTATCTGCAGATAACATTGATAAGACATTATCTGACAGCCATCACATGGAGGTAGAGGATGTGTTTGATGTAATGCATGGCTGTATGGACAGTACTCAGAGTCAAACTGCAAAGTCAGGTATAGAAAATGGACACAGTGTGGAAAGTTCTTTAGAAAATGATAGCACACAAACAGCAGTAGAGATTCCACTGATGAATCAAAATGGTGACAGAACAGAGTTGGAGGATACAAAAACTACTAATAATCTTAAAAATCTGTTGGAAAACTCAGATCTGCAGCAGCATGTTGAATCTGAACTAGTGCACGCTAATTCTGTTCAGTCTGCAGAATGTGAAACAACTCAGGTACAGCCCAATGTGCCATTGGCATCTGATGTCAAGAGAATTTCAACACTTCATGTGAACTATAATAAATCAGATAGTGTTGAGAATAAGAAATCAAAGAGTTCTGTTCCACTAGAAATGAAGACTGTAACAGATATATCAACACATGACATTCAGAGCAGACTGGCTGACAAGGCTGATCAGTCTGAAGAAGATAATAATCCAAGGCCTACAGAATATCAGAAAAGCTTGGATGGGGGGAAAAATGGAGGTGTTTGCTCTTCAAGACCCTCAAAAGATGAGTCATCATCAGAAGATGAAGGGTTCTTTGGTTTGATGAGAAAGGTTAGGGGTGTTCACTCAAGGTCTGAGGGAAGGATCCCATCAGAAGAGTTGGACCATGTTTCTAGTAATAAGCAGTGTTCTACTGCAAAGCAGATGTCCAAAGATGAGCCTCAGGAATTTCTTTCTGAGAACAGAGAATTATCTCACTCTGGACTTTCCACAGTGATCATGGAGTCTGAGAATGAAAAAGATTCTGAATGCCCAGAAAATGACAAAACTGTTCAAAATGTGTGCAAATTACTGAGTCACGAAATCAAGTTTAAGGATACTAAAGAAAATGAGTCAGAGAGCCCAAGAAAAACATTGGTGCAAATGAAAAATGAATCTTATCAGCAGGTGGATGGGATGTCAGCTGATACCCATAGCCCCAGTGTTGAAAATGTTGTCAGTGATATTTACAACAAGGAAATATCAGGAGATTCTGCAGTGGATAGTCTTGAGGATACCAGAACACCATGCCAAGATACTATGGATCCAGAATATTCTACCTTTGAAAAAGGTGGCAATATTTCACTTGTTCCAGGTCTTAACACAAAAAAACATATTACACCAACCTCGTGTTTAACTCTTGGAAGGGTTCGAACAGAGATGGGTCCACCCCTACCTCCAGTTGTTATGCCACTGACTGCTACTCCTCCAAGGTTTGGAAAACATCACACTCCTTTAAAACCTACTTCAGTATCCTCAAGATTACCAACGGAAGAACCAACGATGCCATCTGTGCCTGTTTTTGATTCAGCTCTTCCAGATGGATCAAAAATGTCTCTGTGCTTGACCACACCATCACCATCTTGTGGAGTTCCCTCCTCACCATTGCAGTTTGGATCAGCTACTCCAAAGCATGCTGTTCCGGTCCCAGGAAGGCTCCCATCATCTGCCTTATCCTCTTCCCCTCCTGCTGCTTCTCAGGAAAATTCCATGCAGATGCTAGATACTATGTATCCTGAACTCTCTGCACGAGCCCGCACTTTAAACATACTCCGTGGGAATGTTAACCTGACCCGAGCTGGAAATGAGAATGGTACCTCCCCACCGCCTGTTAACCAGATATCAGGAAATAAAATGATCAGTTCTTCATCCACTGCCTTTACGAAAACAGAGCAGAAACCAAAAAGGACAGGTGTGAACATCCTATTGCCAAAGAGTGCTAAAAGACTCAGACTTGACAACTGTTCACCTGCTCCTCCTGGTGTTGCTTCTCCTGCTGAACAAATAATGGATGATCAAACTGTTATTAAAAGGGAGTCCATCAAATCTAACCAAGAAATACTAAGCAATCAAGAAGAACAGAGAATTGAGAAAGACAAGACAAATGACATCAACTGTCAGATCTCAGAAGTGCTGGCCAAAGTTGGATTGTCCTGTTTTGACGTATTGCCTGTTGTTAAGAGCCACGTGTTCCTTGGGAGAATATCTCAGTTGCCAATTTTGACTGATGAAGAAAAGGCTGTAATTGCTGATTTCTGTGTGAATCAGGTATGTGTTTATGCTTTGTACATTTCAGATGTCTTTTCTAGTTAATGCAGCTCTGAGGATATTAATGCACACCTTTTTTTCTGTTTTATTTAGTCTTCAGCAGAAAAACTCATATCTGCCATCTTGAGTAAATTAAAGACTGAGAAGAGCATTCTGAGTTATGATTATGTACAAGCTCTCTGTAGAGTCTACACAGGGATATGTCGCCAGATAGGAGACTATCAGAAAGCCCATGCCTTCGCATACAATATTCTAAAAGAGGGTGAGTTTACAGCAACTTATTTTATTATATTTATACGATATGCTCATTCAGCATGTTTCTTTATAGTACTTTACCCATTTTAAATGTTTATATTAACTTTAGACTTTCAGAGACTAAGCATGTGTTCTAAACGGAGTTGTTAATTCTATACGGATTCTTTACTCACAGATTTTCCTAATGCCTCCAAGCTAATTTTGTTCATGGTCACAACATGGCCAAGTGTGCTCTTCCATGAAACCTCTTTGTGCAAAGCCATTCATATAGTGGCTAAGCTTAAAGCAGAAGAAGACATTTTGGAATACCTGACTAAATATCTACACTGGGATAAGGTATGCAGTGTTCAGGGCTTATTATTTTGCTTGCATTCTCTGATGGCTGGAGCTAACAACACTTCCGTGATTTATTCCTTTACCATTAATTATTATTACAAACCTATAAATGCTGTAATTTCCATCCTGACCCTGTTAACTTTCCTCTGGGCATCATATGTATAAAGCGTGTAATTAAGTGTAGATAAGTGTATTTTTTTTTTTTTACCTTTAAATCAGTGAATGAAACTATTGTTTATTTGTCTTTGCATTAAGTTTAAGCATTTTATCAGTTGTCCCTTAATATTTTCTAGAGTCCACCTGATGACATTCATAAATTGATCAGCGGCACACTGAAAGCACTTCAAGAAGACAAAGATTTGACATTCCAGAAGCATGATCGTCATGGTCATGACCTTTGCCCAACTGCATGGGAGTACATATATACCTTGGATCTCTTGTGTGCACATATGAAGTGGAAATGGACACATGATTATGTTATTGGGTATATTTATCTACCGTATATAGAATGTTAACTCATTTTGCAACAAGCATTCATAATATATTTTTAAAAATAACAATTATTATATTTAGCATGATTTTTTTTTTTTAAAGCAAAGAGCTGTGGCCCATCATGAACACTTGGGTGACACAATCAAGGCTTCAGCAATCCCCAGTCCATGATGTTTCTGTAGCAGCTGTTCTGCGATTGATTGGTACGTTGTTGCGTTTGCATGAAGTGATTAATACTGTATTTAGTTTTAAAGTAATTTTAAAGTTTTATATTCATTTTAATTTAAATATAAAAATAAAATCTATGAAGTTAAATTATAATAATGTTTTATACTTTTTTCCTCATTAATACATTTAATTTTACTTCCCAAGTCTTTCATTTAAATTATTGGTTTGATTGATTAATTTTCTTTAGCTCAATGGTGCATTTCATTGCAGCATTATGAGTCAGAATATCACGAAAAAAAGGTATACAAATCCCACAAATAATATAAAACAGCCTTTTAAGAGATTTGAAATTTGTCTTTTGTTTGTATTCTTCCAGGACGACTTGGTCAGTTAGGAATGAAGCAGATGCTGTGTAAATCAGTCCAAAATGTTGCGAAAGCTGTAAACCTCTTTGGAAAACATGGTATTACAGAAGGTACTGAACCTCTACTAATGTAACATAACTGTAATAGCAAATTAAAAATATTTTAATACATTACTTTGCTTAGTTTTTTTTAATTTATTATATGTAAACCCACCATGAATCACAATACAACCATTTGTTGTATGATTGCAGGAGTGCCCAATGAGGTACAGTTGTCTGCTGTCTATGCCATTTATGACCTGGCACCCTGCAACCCCAAAGATGCCCTGGAGGCTCTAGCATCATGGCGAAGTGAAACTACACAGCCAGTACCCTCTGCTGTGACCAGCTGCATCACTCAGATTGGCTCCCTTTGTCGTCTAATGAAATCCTGAACTTTTTTTTTCTTTTTTTTTATCACTTCAGATGCTCTTTTTGTGATCATTGGTTACTAGAAATCAAGAAAATCATGCCGTGCTTGTACATTTATGTATGTTATGTAGATTAAAGAAAATAACTTTATACCATAAAGATAATTTGTATTGAACTTAAAAATGTGTTTGTTTTTGCCTTTTTGTTGTTTTGTCAGCATCAACATTTAGAACTAGAAATGTGGAATTTGTTTCTATTTTCAGGCAAAAATTTTGAAAAAGAAAAATCATTTTCTGCTTAGAATATTCTTGATACATTATCTGCTTTTGTCTTGATTTGATTAGACACTTGAGACTGTTGTTCCTTATATGTAACGTAGCCTTTTTACATTTTAGTTCGGAGTATTTTCATAGCAGGTTTTGATTTAAAAACAATAAGAGAACCTTAACCTAAAATTAGGAAGTGTTGTTAATAACAGTGTGAAGGTAAATCGTGACTGAGAAAGCAACTTGTGATGATCATGCTATGTTTCACAGACTTGACTTCTAAATTGTCTCAACTGCAATTTATTGGGAGCAATAAGCTGTGACAAGAAATGTCAATTTGATCTAACAATACAGTTGAAATTATCTAAGAAATTTATTTGTTTAATAGCTGAATTTTCCAGCTGCAGACCCACTCAAATTGTGTTGCAGGCTTAATCACCCTTTAGTGTTTATAATTTTGGCATGCTAGGTTGCTTTAATTTTATTAATGTGGGGAAGTTTTTATAATATTAAATTAAAAACTGAGGTGCCAAACTGTAAAAAAAAAAAAGATGGCAAATTAAATTTTCATGCCATTTAAAGATAAAAAAGTGATAAATTTGGAAATAATTCATAAATCCTTGAATCCATAAATTCATAACTCATAAATTCAATAAATAAATCCTAGAAATTCCGCTGTGAATTCTCGCATCACATTTTTATTGGATTGGATAAATTGGTGTGGAAATTGGAGGGGGAGGTGTTACTCTTCCAGAGAGTTTAAATTCTCAGAGACATGCGCACTCCAGTCGAGATTCCATGCACGCCATATTGGAATGATCTGGATTCAACAACTCGCTGAAAATCAGCTCATGTAGAGGATTCTCGGTTTATTTATTCTTCCCGGGATTTTTAAATTTATACTCAGCTTCTCGTAAATTCACGTGAGTCTTGTAACTCTTGAGGACGCTTGTCTAGCCTTAGACGAGAGAGTGCTTGTGAGCGGTAAAATTGGATGGATCCTTGGGTGGCTTGGATTCAGCCCGAGCAGAAAGGACCTGCCACCGCTTTATGGATGCGCGTATGGGAAACCTCGCAAAGGCGAAACCACCGTCACTCGCTGCGGGTGAATACACCTGCGTTGGCGGCCAGTTTTATGAAGCAGTTTTCGCTGGTTCCCACCAACACAGCTGAAAAGCCTATTAACACCTACTCCAATCAGTCTGATAGTGGTGCCATGAGGTCTCCAAACGCATGTTCTGATCCTGCACCTCCGTATGGCACCCCTATCGGAGTTAACGGTTGTGATTCTTCATCACCTTTATCTTCAGACGATTCCGAGAGTGACAGTCTGACATTAGATTCCTCATCCGCCACTGGTGACAGTGTTAGCGCAAATCCAGCCAAACTTCACTTTAACTTTACTGAACATATGCACAATGTCAGTAACAGTTTACAACAACATTATCAGCAGCTGCAGACACACATAATGATGGATAACCAACTTAAACATCCAGTAAGAAAGAGAAGTGACAAAGCGAGCACATATGGAATGAACTACTTTTTGTCCCACTCTAATGGCAGTCATTTATGTGGGACCCCTTGGGCAATTAGAAGATACAGTCCAGGTGTCAACGGGTAAGAGTATTTTCCCTGTATTAGTAGACACTTTTCTCTTTTCCAAACCCATTTCTGTTTTTTATTTTATTTTTAGTAGTACACAAAAAAGGCCACTCTTTCGAATTCTTGACATCCACCCTATGTCTCTGTTGACTATTTTTGAGTAATAATGAAACATAATGACACATTCAGTAATGGCACATTTCTGAGAGGAAAAAAATACTGATTAACACACTTCCTCATCATCTCTGTGTATTTAAAGAATGTTCTGCCAAAGTGACTTTATCATAGAAGGAAAGGTTTCATATTTTGATCAAAGATTTCATTTGACTAGACAAGTCCATTGCACATGCAGAAAGTCAGTGTGAAGTGACATTAACATTTACATGCACGTTATTAGTATTGTACTCTTAACCCACTTATTTATTCAGCCTGAGTAAGCAGCTTTCCCCACACCTTTCCATTACTCCAGTTATCTGGTCTTCAGAAAGTTTAAGTGGGTGTGAAGACCAGAATGTATTTGTATTTAAAACTTTTGGTTACCCGATGGCACACACTTGCAACCTAACGCTCTGTTAAAAACTTGTATTTTTACAACACTACTTACACATTTTGATTTAATTCTTGGCATTTTAAAATGATCTTTGGAATGTGTGTTCAGAAGTCACTATGTAACAGAAGACAAAAATGTCTATCCTCCCCAGCCTCCATGAGGAGATAGTGGATTTTTATCATTTCATGTCACCACGCCCAGAAGAGGAAGAAATGAGGAGAGATGTTGTCAGTCGTATTGAGGCTGTAATCAAAGATCTGTGGCCTATGGCAAAGGTGAGTCCAGCACACAGAGATTTGCTGTTGCTGTTTAACAATGTAGGACCAAAAAAGCTATATTTATTGTGATCTAGCAAGAAGATATTTGTATTTTTATTGCCAAAATTATCAGGTTGCTGTTGTTGGTGTGTCAGGTTAAGGAGGAAAAAAAAAAACCTTACAAGCTCATCTCAAGGAGAGGACACATTTAATCTTTGCCTTTCAAAAAGTTTTTTCTTTTGAGTTTCTGTCACTACATGGTAAATTGCAGTTTGACATGTTTGTGGCTTTGATGACAACAAGGTCAGCAAAAGATTGCAATGTGAAGTAATTATGTAATAGTAAATACTGCATGTGATAGTCGATTACCAGGTCTTTTTAAAGTGCTATTTTCTGTTTTCAGGTTGAAATATTTGGCAGCTTCAGTACAGGACTTTATCTTCCTACCAGGTATTGTATGTGTTTGTCCATATTTTTGCAGTGATAAATATTGTGATTTTATTTTTTTTATTGTGTGGTTTTGTTTTTAATTGAATTATGTAGTGATATTGACCTGGTGGTGTATGGAAAATGGGAACAACCACCTCTACAGCAGCTGGACCAGGCACTCAGGCAGAATAAAGTGGCTGAGCCGTTCTCCATTAAACTACTTGACAAGGCTACGGTTAGTCATTATTTGTTCTTCATTGAGCACCTATAGTTCGTATTCCCTGCCTCTTTATAGAAGTGCCTTTAGAAGTGGGTAGGGGGGTTCGTTTCAACCCGCGGACTACAGTGAGAACAATATGAAAGTAGGCATTCAATTGTCGATTTTGTACAGGGTTAAATATGTTACAATATTGCATTTAGACAGAATTTCTACTTTTGCAGGGCTGCTATTGCATTTACATTTAGTCATTTGGCAGACGCTTTTATCCAAAGCGACTTACAATTGGGGAATACATAAAGCGATTCATCTTGAAGAGGCAATCAGACAGAGGAAGTGCTCGTAACACCAAGTCTCAGTCATTGTTCAAATAAGTACAAGCAAGCAAGGGAAGGAGAGAAAGATAAAGGGAAAGGCTTTATTTTTTTTTTTTATTTTTTTTTTTTAATATATAAGAGCAAGTTTAGGATGAAGTCAAGTAGTGCCGAAAGAGATGAGTTTTCAGTTGTTGCTTGAAGATTGACAGGGATCCAGCATTCCGGATAGGGGTGGGAAGATTATTCCACCATCCAGGAATGGTGAATGAGAATGTTCTGGAGAGTGATTTTGAGCCTCTCTGTGATGGTACCACAAGGCGTCGCTCACTAGCAGATCTCAGACTTCTGGAGGGGATGTAGATTCGTAATAGTGAGTGGAAGTAGGAGGGTGCTGAGCCTGTGGTCATTCTGTATGCAAGCATCAGTGTCTTGAACTTGATGAGAGCTGCCACTGGTAGCCAGTGCAGTGAGATGAAGAGAGGTGTAACATGGGTTCTTTTGGGCTCATTGAAGACCAGTCGTCCCGCTGCATTCTGAATCATTTGTAGAGGTTTGATTGTGTTTGATGGAAGACCAGCCAGAAGAGCATTGCAGTAGTCCAGCCTAGAAACGACAAGGGCCTGGACAAGAAGTTGCGCAGCATGCTCTGTCAGGAAGGGCCTGATTTTTCTGATGTTGTGTAGCGCAAACCTGCAAGATCGAGCAGTCTTTGCAATGTGTTCTTTGAAGGTCAGCTGGTCATCAAAGATTACACCAAGATTTCTGACCGAAGTTGATGGGGTAATTATTGATGTGCCTAGCTGAATCGAGAAGTCATGCTGTAGAGTCGGAGTGGCAGGGAAGACAAGAAGCTCAGTCTTTGCCAGGTTGAGCTGTAGGTGATGTTCTTTCATCCATGCCGAGATGTCCGCCAGGCAGCCTGAGATCCGTGTAGCTACCGTTGGATCATCTGGTTGATGTGAAAGTCCAAAAGAAATACTGAATAAATTGCACTGTTCTTTAGTGGTTCACTGGTGTTTGGAGAAAAAAATAACTAATCTTTCCAAAACTTTTATTTAATAATTTTTCCCCGAGAACTAAGATCAATCAGTTTAGTTATGAGCCTTTTTTCCTTTACAGGTACCAATAATTAAACTGACTGACAGAGAGACAGATGTGAAGGTAGACATCAGTTTTAATGTTGAAACTGGTGTCAAAGCAGCTCGGTTTATTAAGGATCATCTTAAGGTGAGAGATTCATTGGTAATTCATACTGTAATTCATTTGAATGAGCACATTGAGCTCAGATTAAGTGCTTGATGTGGTGTGGTAGAGCTGAAAACATGTAGCCACTGTATTTTGTAGACGTTAAAACGGATTTGCACTGATATTGAATGATTAAAGGGATAGTTCACCCAAAAATGAAGATTCTGTCATTAATTACTCACCCTTATGTTGTTCCAAAGCCATAAGACCCTTGTTCATCTTCGGAACACAAATTAAGATATTTGAGGAAATCCGAGAGCTCTCTGACCCTGCATAGACAGCAACGCAACTGAAATGTTCCCAGACACATAAATGTTGTAAGGACAGTCCATGTGACATCAGCTATTCAACCGCAATTTTACAAAGCTACGAGAATACTTTGTGCGCAAAAAACAAAACAAAATAGTGACTTTATTCAACAATTCTTCTCGACATGAGGGCAAGTAATTAATGACAGAATTGTATTTTTTGGGTGAACTGTCTCTTTAATGTATCCAGAACCTGACATTTTATGAAAATTTCTTAAATGTTACCCTGGACCACAAAAGCAAATTTTTTTAGCTTTTCATTGATGTATAGTTTGTTAGGATAAGACAATATTTGGCCGAGATACAACTATCTGGAATCTGAGGGTGCAAAAAAATCTAAATACTGAAAAAAAAAATCGCCTTTAAAGTTGTCCAAATGAAGTTCTTAGCAATGCATATTACAAATCAAAAATTAAGTTTTGATATATTTACAGTAGATAATTTACAAAATTTCTTCATGGAACATGATCTTTACTTAATGTCCTAATGATTTTTGGCATAAAAAAAAAAAATCAATAATTTTGACCTATACAATGTATTTTTGGCTATTGCTACAAATATACCCCAGCGACTTAAGACTGGTTTTGTGATCCAGGGTCACATATGGGTAGTTGACGTATCAATGTGTCCTATGATGTGATGGAAAAATGTATAAAAAAAAAAGAAAAAAGAGAGACCTCTAACATTGAAGATAAACCTCTCTCATGCTATTTGTAACTCTAAGAATGAAGATACATTTTTCTCATGTTATTTATGTTAAGGTTTTTTGTTTTTTCCTAAATTTTTGCTATGTCACACCATAGGACACAGTCCAATTTTTATTTATCAACTACCCATATACAGTCCAGGTGTCAACGGGTAAGAGTATTTTCCCTGTATTAGTAGACACTTTTCTCTTTTCCAAACCCATTTCTGTTTTTTATTTTATTTTTAGTAGTACACAAAAAAGGCCACTCTTTCGAATTCTTGACATCCACCCTATGTCTCTGTTGACTATTTTTGAGTAATAATGAAACATAATGACACATTCAGTAATGGCACATTTCTGAGAGGAAAAAAATACTGATTAACACACTTCCTCATCATCTCTGTGTATTTAAAGAATGTTCTGCCAAAGTGACTTTATCATAGAAGGAAAGGTTTCATATTTTGATCAAAGATTTCATTTGACTAGACAAGTCCATTGCACATGCAGAAAGTCAGTGTGAAGTGACATTAACATTTACATGCACGTTATTAGTATTGTACTCTTAACCCACTTATTTATTCAGCCTGAGTAAGCAGCTTTCCCCACACCTTTCCATTACTCCAGTTATCTGGTCTTCAGAAAGTTTAAGTGGGTGTGAAGACCAGAATGTATTTGTATTTAAAACTTTTGGTTACCCGATGGCACACACTTGCAACCTAACGCTCTGTTAAAAACTTGTATTTTTACAACACTACTTACACATTTTGATTTAATTCTTGGCATTTTAAAATGATCTTTGGAATGTGTGTTCAGAAGTCACTATGTAACAGAAGACAAAAATGTCTATCCTCCCCAGCCTCCATGAGGAGATAGTGGATTTTTATCATTTCATGTCACCACGCCCAGAAGAGGAAGAAATGAGGAGAGATGTTGTCAGTCGTATTGAGGCTGTAATCAAAGATCTGTGGCCTATGGCAAAGGTGAGTCCAGCACACAGAGATTTGCTGTTGCTGTTTAACAATGTAGGACCAAAAAAGCTATATTTATTGTGATCTAGCAAGAAGATATTTGTATTTTTATTGCCAAAATTATCAGGTTGCTGTTGTTGGTGTGTCAGGTTAAGGAGGAAAAAAAAAACCTTACAAGCTCATCTCAAGGAGAGGACACATTTAATCTTTGCCTTTCAAAAAGTTATTTTTTCTTTTGAGTTTCTGTCACTACATGGTAAATTGCAGTTTGACATGTTTGTGGCTTTGATGACAACAAGGTCAGCAAAAGATTGCAATGTGAAGTAATTATGTAATAGTAAATACTGCATGTGATAGTCGATTACCAGGTCTTTTTAAAGTGCTATTTTCTGTTTTCAGGTTGAAATATTTGGCAGCTTCAGTACAGGACTTTATCTTCCTACCAGGTATTGTATGTGTTTGTCCATATTTTTGCAGTGATAAATATTGTGATTTTATTTTTTTTATTGTGTGGTTTTGTTTTTAATTGAATTATGTAGTGATATTGACCTGGTGGTGTATGGAAAATGGGAACAACCACCTCTACAGCAGCTGGACCAGGCACTCAGGCAGAATAAAGTGGCTGAGCCGTTCTCCATTAAACTACTTGACAAGGCTACGGTTAGTCATTATTTGTTCTTCATTGAGCACCTATAGTTCGTATTCCCTGCCTCTTTATAGAAGTGCCTTTAGAAGTGGGTAGGGGGGTTCGTTTCAACCCGCGGACTACAGTGAGAACAATATGAAAGTAGGCATTCAATTGTCGATTTTGTACAGGGTTAAATATGTTACAATATTGCATTTAGACAGAATTTCTACTTTTGCAGGGCTGCTATTGCATTTACATTTAGTCATTTGGCAGACGCTTTTATCCAAAGCGACTTACAATTGGGGAATACATAAAGCGATTCATCTTGAAGAGGCAATCAGACAGAGGAAGTGCTCGTAACACCAAGTCTCAGTCATTGTTCAAATAAGTACAAGCAAGCAAGGGAAGGAGAGAAAGATAAAGGGAAAGGCTTTTTTTTTTTTTTTTTTATATATAAGAGCAAGTTTAGGATGAAGTCAAGTAGTGCCGAAAGAGATGAGTTTTCAGTTGTTGCTTGAAGATTGACAGGGATCCAGCATTCCGGATAGGGGTGGGAAGATTATTCCACCATCCAGGAATGGTGAATGAGAATGTTCTGGAGAGTGATTTTGAGCCTCTCTGTGATGGTACCACAAGGCGTCGCTCACTAGCAGATCTCAGACTTCTGGAGGGGATGTAGATTCGTAATAGTGAGTGGAAGTAGGAGGGTGCTGAGCCTGTGGTCATTCTGTATGCAAGCATCAGTGTCTTGAACTTGATGAGAGCTGCCACTGGTAGCCAGTGCAGTGAGATGAAGAGAGGTGTAACATGGGTTCTTTTGGGCTCATTGAAGACCAGTCGTCCCGCTGCATTCTGAATCATTTGTAGAGGTTTGATTGTGTTTGATGGAAGACCAGCCAGAAGAGCATTGCAGTAGTCCAGCCTAGAAACGACAAGGGCCTGGACAAGAAGTTGCGCAGCATGCTCTGTCAGGAAGGGCCTGATTTTTCTGATGTTGTGTAGCGCAAACCTGCAAGATCGAGCAGTCTTTGCAATGTGTTCTTTGAAGGTCAGCTGGTCATCAAAGATTACACCAAGATTTCTGACCGAAGTTGATGGGGTAATTATTGATGTGCCTAGCTGAATCGAGAAGTCATGCTGTAGAGTCGGAGTGGCAGGGAAGACAAGAAGCTCAGTCTTTGCCAGGTTGAGCTGTAGGTGATGTTCTTTCATCCATGCCGAGATGTCCGCCAGGCAGCCTGAGATCCGTGTAGCTACCGTTGGATCATCTGGTTGATGTGAAAGTCCAAAAGAAATACTGAATAAATTGCACTGTTCTTTAGTGGTTCACTGGTGTTTGGAGAAAAAAATAACTAATCTTTCCAAAACTTTTATTTAATAATTTTTCCCCGAGAACTAAGATCAATCAGTTTAGTTATGAGCCTTTTTTCCTTTACAGGTACCAATAATTAAACTGACTGACAGAGAGACAGATGTGAAGGTAGACATCAGTTTTAATGTTGAAACTGGTGTCAAAGCAGCTCGGTTTATTAAGGATCATCTTAAGGTGAGAGATTCATTGGTAATTCATACTGTAATTCATTTGAATGAGCACATTGAGCTCAGATTAAGTGCTTGATGTGGTGTGGTAGAGCTGAAAACATGTAGCCACTGTATTTTGTAGACGTTAAAACGGATTTGCACTGATATTGAATGATTAAAGGGATAGTTCACCCAAAAATGAAGATTCTGTCATTAATTACTCACCCTTATGTTGTTCCAAAGCCATAAGACCCTTGTTCATCTTCGGAACACAAATTAAGATATTTGAGGAAATCCGAGAGCTCTCTGACCCTGCATAGACAGCAACGCAACTGAAATGTTCCCAGACACATAAATGTTGTAAGGACAGTCCATGTGACATCAGCTATTCAACCGCAATTTTACAAAGCTACGAGAATACTTTGTGCGCAAAAAACAAAACAAAATAGTGACTTTATTCAACAATTCTTCTCGACATGAGGGCAAGTAATTAATGACAGAATTGTATTTTTTGGGTGAACTGTCTCTTTAATGTATCCAGAACCTGACATTTTATGAAAATTTCTTAAATGTTACCCTGGACCACAAAAGCAAATTGTTTTAGCTTTTCATTGATGTATAGTTTGTTAGGATAAGACAATATTTGGCCGAGATACAACTATCTGGAATCTGAGGGTGCAAAAAAATCTAAATACTGAAAAAAAAATCGCCTTTAAAGTTGTCCAAATGAAGTTCTTAGCAATGCATATTACAAATCAAAAATTAAGTTTTGATATATTTACAGTAGATAATTTACAAAATTTCTTCATGGAACATGATCTTTACTTAATGTCCTAATGATTTTTGGCATAAAAAAAAAAAATCAATAATTTTGACCTATACAATGTATTTTTGGCTATTGCTACAAATATACCCCAGCGACTTAAGACTGGTTTTGTGATCCAGGGTCACATATGGGTAGTTGACGTATCAATGTGTCCTATGATGTGATGGAAAAATGTATAAAGAAAAAAGAGAGACCTCTAACATTGAAGATAAACCTCTCTCATGCTATTTGTAACTCTAAGAATGAAGATACATTTTTCTCATGTTATTTATGTTAAGGTTTTTTGTTTTTTCCTAAATTTTTGCTATGTCACACCATAGGACACAGTCCAATTTTTATTTATCAACTACCCATATACATCTACAGCAGTTATTTTCTTTTTTTACATTTATTTATTTTGTTTTATGTAGAAATATTCCGTGTTGCCATACTTGATCTTTGTGCTGAAGCAGTTTCTGCTCCAGAGAGATTTGAACGAGGTCTTTACGGGCGGTATCAGTTCCTACAGCCTCATTTTAATGGTCATCAGCTTCCTGCAGGTGAGGCATCAAGAAAAGGTATTTTCATGTGATCAAATGTACACAATTAATTAATTAATTTGATAATGTAATTGTTAAAATAAACTGTTATGTCTTTTTGGTGTTTATTTCAGCTCCATCCCAGAATAGACTGCAGAGCTTCAAATATTAATTTGGGCATCCTGCTCATCGAATTCTTTGAATTGTATGGGTGGCATTTTAATTATCTGAAAACAGGCATCCGTGTGAAAGATGGAGGAGCTTATCTTGCTAAAGAGGAGATCATGAAGGTCATGGAGAATAGATATAAACCCTCAATGCTCTGTATTGAGGACCCAAACTTGCCAGGTATGGGACAAACCATCATAGATCAACCAGTTTTATCCCCTTGCATTGGTTTCAAATTGAGGGATTTAGTTCTTGAATTTCTTGAATTTGTACTAATGCCAAGTTTTTATTACTGACACATAATCAAAAATGCAGATGTGTGCTTGAAATGGCACTGTGTAAAGTTGCAGAATGGCCAAAAAAAATAAAAAATAAAATCTTTCTTTTGAAGTTTGAAAAGCTGTATTAATGGCTACGTTGTTGATTTTATCCTTACAATCATTTGAGTTTTAAAACTTCTCTGTATGTTAGGAAATGATGTTGGCCGGAGCTCTTACGGTGCCATGCAGGTGAAGGAGGTATTTAACTATGCATACCTCGTCTTGAGTCATGCTGTATCTCCACTATCCTGCTCCTACCCCAATAGAAATATGAAAAGGTTTGTCCCATACAAGTCCACAACCATTGATCATAAAAGAAAGTGGCAGCCACAAAAATCTGTGCTGCTTGAATGTTTATCAGCAATGACGTGCCAGTGAAGTCTTAAAGGGTTAGTTAAACCAAAAAAGGAATTGTCATTATTTACTCACAATCATGTTGTTCTAAACCCATCAGATCAGACTTTTATCTTCAAAATAGAAATGAAGATATTTTTAATGAAACCAGAGATATGTCCCTCCATTGTCCATTTCACTTATGAATTCAAAAAGTTCATTTATTCACATATAAACATTGAATTAATGCACAGAGAGCCCATTAAATACATACAACACGGAAACTTTTGTTTACCATATTTGGTGTGCTTTTTGTGTATAAATTTGGCTTTGGAACTACATGAAAGTTAGTAATTGATGACCGGCACTGTGCAGCACAATGGCTGTTTGCCAGAGGACACCAGAATTGGCAAGTCTGCCACTGGTGCCCCGTTCTCTTCATTGATGAGAGCAGGTTAAAACTTGTGGCTGTGGAGAACATTATGCTGCCGGCAATAACATCCAATGTGTAATTTATTATTATTATTATTATTATTATTTATTTATTTTTTTATTTATTTTTTGTGTTCCGTAATTTATTTTTTGCTGTGTATATGTATGTTTGTGGAATTGCCACTCTACTACATAATAGGAACAAATCTTTTCTGCGTTAATAAGAATAAAACTATCAAGTGATCAATTATGAAAATTTTTTTTTTCCTTTACAAATTAGTTTAGGTTCTTAAATGGTGGCACTTTTTAGTGCATTGAAGTCTGTCAGATTCAATTTCTTGGTGTAGTCTTTTTATTTTATTTTATTATTTATATAGTTATTAATTAATTTAATTCTCTAATCTTAAGCACGTTGGGATGCATCATTAAAGTGACCCAGGAAGTGATTGACTACAGAGAGTGGATCATTCAGCAGTGGGGAAACAGACACAATGCCTGGATGATTGACCGTAAAAGTGAGTTATTCTTATGGATTTAATTAATAAGAACCAAATTGCCTAGCACGGCTATGCTGATGATACCCAGATTTACCTAGCCTTCCCTCTGCCAATGCATTGATGAAATTAACAGTCGGATGTGCCAAAACTTTCTTCAGTTAAACAAGGAGAAAACTGAAGTCATTGCATTTGGAAACAAAGATGAAGTTCTCAAGGTGAATGCATACCTTGACTCTAGGGGTCAAATAACAAAAAATCAAGTCAAAAATCTTGGGGTGATTCTGGAGACAGACGTTAGTTTTAGTAGTCATGTCAAAGCAGTAACTACATCAGCATACTATCATCTCAAAAACATTGCAAGAATTAGATGTTTTGTTTCCAGTCAAGACTTGGAGAAACTTGTTCATGCCTTTATCACCAGCAGGGTGGATTATTGTAATGGTCTCCTCACCGGCCTTCCAAAGAAGACCATTAGACAGTTGCAGCTCATCCAGAACACTGTTGCCATGATTCTGACTAGAACCAGAAAATCTGAGCATATCACAGCAGTCCTCAGGTCCATACACTGGCTTTCAGTTACATTTAGGATTGATTTTAAAGTACTTTTACTCGTTTATAAGTCACTCAATGGCCTAGGACCTAAATACATTGCAGATATGCTCACTGAATATAAACCTAACAGACCACTCAGATCATTAGGATCGAGTCAGTTAGAAATACCAAGGGTTCACACAAAACAAGGGGAGTCCGCTTTTAGAAATTCCTTGTTTTTATTTTTAATTCCTTGTTTTTATTGCTGTGAATGACTATTTCACTTTATTTTATGTAAAGCACTTTGAATTACCACTGTGTATGAAATGTGCTATATAAATAAACTTGCCTTGCCTAATAATAAAAAAATAATTAATGGTTTCTGGTCATTTTAAGTCCAGAATGTTGAAGGAGACCCAGAGGAGCAGACCTCAAGTAAGGACCAGCAGAGAGATTGCTCATCACCACACAGTGCAGGTTCACCTGTATCTCTGTCCAGCCTTCAGCAGCACTCTTTATCTTCCTCATCTTCATCTTCCTCTGTGTCTTCGCTGTCTGGGAGTGACATAGTAAGCTCCTGGTGTAGTTTCTTGGAAGTACAAGAGAAGTCATTAAAGGCACATGTCAGCACACTACTGCATTAAATCCATTGAGTCAACAACTAAGAACCCATTAAGTTTGCTTTGTCATTATGTTGGCTTTGTAATTTACTACATTTTACATTTGTCATTGCGTTTTTTTTGTTTTTTGATTTTCTTTTTGTTTCTCACTCTTTTTAAGGATTCAGACACATCATGCAAAGCTTCAGTTCTTCACGAGTTCTTTCCAGTGTCCTGCATGACTGATAACAGTAAGAAACCACAGAGAAAAGTGAATGCATCTGGAACTTTCCTCCACTCCAGAAGTCAGGTAATCCCTCCAATTGTTAGGTAATTTGCACATTCATTAAAGAATGAGAGGGAGTTGATGCATTTCTCAGCTACTCAACTCTGTGTTAATTGCCATGTTGACCTTCTGGCGGCATCCACTCTGTTTAAAATGTTTTTTTGGTGAGTCATCTACACTAAGTGGTTGCAGAACCGGTTGTTTGTTCTCTATTGATGGCCATTCAAAGTTGTCAGTGTATTCTTAGAAAAAAATGTTTTACTTCCAGTTGTGGTTGTAATTACTCGAGTACTATTTTATATTTTCTCCTGTTTCAGTCGCACCCTTTACACAGCAAACAATGTATGGATGGTTTGACTCATGTGAATGGATTAGTCCACATGTCTACTGTTTACTCCAGCTCAGCACCCAGCCCCAGTCACTACACTAATGTAAGAGACTAGTGTGATCATCTGGTATTAAACTTGTTTATCATATCAGTGGTTGTTATTTGCTTGTTTTAAGGCTTTAACCCCCTTTTATTTACCCCCCCCCCCCTTGAAATACTTATGATATTGTTCTGTCAAGGCTCAAGGGGAAGACTAGCCCATTTAATATTTATCTAGGCATCAATCTTTATATCCGTTTGTTTGTTTGTTTGTTTGTTTCAGAATGGCCAGAGATTCAAGGGGCCTTCACAAACTAATTGTTTAGAGCATAACACTGTGCCTGTCCCCAGAGGACATCATCCTCAGTATGGCCGTAACGGCTTGCGGTGGCGGCGAAGGGACACTGCTCCCATGAGTCTCAGCAGATCGTGCCAACCATTTCTCCTGCCCAAGACAAAGAATGTGGGCGACAGTCCTTTGGTTCCATAGATAAAAGGTAACTCTTATGCCCAAGATGGACGATGTCTGGAATTGCACTTTGATTTTTGTTTTGCTCTGTGCTTTTTATGTGACTACACTTTGGATGTGCCTGTTTTCATTTGTGCATTTTATTTTTTATATTTTCCTACCTCTGTTTTGTTGTCTTTTAAATTTTTGTTTGTATGACAATGTCTGATACCTTTTTTTTTTTTTTTTTATTCACTGATTCTTTATTTACTAGTATGTTTAGTTAGTTGTTCATCTGTAATTGTTTTCAGAATATTTTTGATAACCGAAGTCTTGTGACAGCATCGCTAGACTGTGATTGCCTTTGTACTGTAAATCTTTATGTAAAATACCATCTGTGCAATGACTTTTTTAATTTGTTTAATTTTTAGTTTTCTTAAATTGAGAGTTGACATTATGCAATACAATATGGATTACTTTGTATGCGTGTAGTATTTTATCATGTTCAAATCCATATCGCAACCAGTTTTACTGGTGGGATTGTGGTTTTGTGCATGTTAATCTTGTGTGTACTACATGCTACTTACCATCTGTGGGTAGTTCAGACAAGCATTTAATTTTGTGCTGACAAATGGATTAGTGCTTAATTTCTTGCTCGGTATCAAAATCATCTCCCCTTTCTCAGGCGTGTATTTTCCATCCATGTTACGTCTATTTTATTTAACACTTTAAAAGTATCCGGTGGATGACTTTAATAGGCACTGTTAACCAGCTAGTATTCTTTGTTGTCTGTTTGCGCAAGTGATCTCCTGATTAAGGATATACTATTTTTACTAGTTGCAGGAATGCTCTCCTTAATCACTTACATATTCTCTTGCTTTTGATGCATTTTCTCCACCCACCCTCAGATGCGTGTAATGGTCTAAATGTTGTTGTCTTGGACTTCCTATTTTGCCACCATATTGTGACCTTGCATCCACCTTTTTAAATTTTTTATTTTATTTAATATAAATTTTTATAGTTCACCATGCTTGAACAAAATATTTTACACTACATATTTATGTTCCAAAACACCTTTTGACAATATTTGGCACTTCATACCTTCTTGCACGAAAACCTGATTGTAGTTTTTAGGGCCTCTCTGATTCATATAGACTCCATTTGGACTATTTTCAGTATGACAAAGCCAGTATTCATCTGACTTAACTCTGCCAGATGCACAGATACACTGCTGGTTTGATCACCAGAGAGGTCTGTTTCATGTGTCTTGAACGCGGACATTTTTGTGCCAATGCAGTGATATATTTCCAGAAATCAATCACTGAGTGCTCCGCAAATAGTCTTTTCACCTGCATGTAGGTACTGTTTGAATGTAGTGTATGATGTCTTAAGTTTAAGACTTTTCTGATAAATTTTTATGTTTTGTACTCAAATTATTTTTAAAATAAACATCTTAAACTGCTGCTATTACTTTTGTCTTTACTATTTCTTATGTGCTGTGTTTTGTGTCGTCTTTCTCATGGCAAGCATGAGCAGCATACATTTTTACACTATTGTAGCACAGCGCTGTATAATTAGTTATGCTCAAGATTACCCTTGGTATATATTATCATACCAAGGGTTGCATATTATCATTGCATAGGCTCTGCAAAATAAATCTGCTTTATCTATCTGATATTTCGTTTACAAAAACTTTTTTTTTAAAAAGTATTTGATTTTATTTATTTATTTATTTTCCCTCTCTAATACACAGTGGCCACAATTATTGTTACCCCTAGAAGCATGTTATTATCATCCAACCAAGACTTGAAAAAGTAATCTATAGTCAGATTAGCTTTTTAGAAGCAAACACTCAATATTGGTTTGGTACACTACTGATATACTGCTGTATCTTTAATGTTGTGGGCCTTTTTTTCTGCCGGAGATCCTGCATCCTGTTCAGATAGATGGCATCATGGATTTTATCAAATACCAAAAGATAATTAAAAAAAAAAAAAAAAATCTAAATCAAAACCTGAGTGTTCTAGAAATCTAATCTAATAATGGGCCAAGGGTGGATCTTCCAACAGGAAAATGATCCAAAAACAAACAACAAAATCGAAACAAAAACGGGTCACTGAGCACAAAACCAAGCTTCTGCCATGGCCATCCCATTTCCTTGACCTGAATCCTATAGAAAATGTGTGGGATAACTGAAGAGGAGAAGCATCGACATGGAGCTGTGAATCTGAAGGATCTGGAGAGATTCTGTATGAAGGAATGGTCTCTGATCTCTTGTCAGGTGTTCTCTAAACTCATTAGACATTGCAGGTGAAGACTCTGTTATCTTGGCAAAAAGACGTAGCAAAAAGTATTGAATAAAAGGGTATGATCAATGTGTATTACAGAAAAAAAAAAAACTTATTTCATAATGTGATTTTCCCCCATGTTAAATGCTTACTCTCCAGTGAAATGTTAGAAATTTGATTTTTTTTTTTTTAAATAAAGTATCAAAAGCAGTAACGATGCAGATTTATTTTCACAGACTTCTATGACCATGTTTACCAAGAGTATGCATAATTTCAGTTGAACGCAGCTGTACATACACATTTGAAAGATTTTACACACAATTTAGTTGGTTTAACTCAAATTACTGTATTCTAGTAGGTTTAACTTATCATTTGTCAAAATAAATTTTCTTATGTAGAACCAAATTATTTTATTAATTACTTTACTTTGAAGTTCTATTATTTGTTTAAATTATCTTTATATAAAATTATATATATATTTTTAAATGCCCACAGCCTAGGCAAAACTCTTCTGCATAATGGTAATCATAAAATTCCAAAACATTACAGATTTGTTTTTGTATATTTATGCTCTTTGTTTACATGTTTATGTAAAATGTATAGTTATGCTCACCTTGCACATTGTCTGAGAACCACACAGAGGCGCTCTTGCTATGCAGTTTGTAGCACTGCTTATTCCATGCAACTGACATCAGTTTAACCACACTGTAGGTTTTAAAACTTTAAATGCTCTCCTTCATCAATGTGGCCACAAGTCCTTAAATGTAAGCTACAGTATGAACTGGGTTGATTTTATTTACATTACTCTTAATCATCTGTCATTGTGAAATTACCTAAATAATGGTTGAAGCATTGTCCTTCCTCTTTTACATCTGTTTAATTTAAGTCTTGTGCTGCAATGGCCTTTATTCTATAGTATACTATATAGCCTATACTAAAAGCCATACTGAGACTCTTAATTGAGACACTGATGTTGCCTTCAAAATTCCAGCCCATATTACAGAACTTTACAGAACTTTACAAAGTAATCTATCTAAACATCAGTCAGCCCAAAAACACACATGCAGGCTTTAGTGTCATAGTGCTGTCTGATCTGCCGGGAAGCAATGATCTCAAGTCTATCATTAGCTCTCTTTACACTGAATAATTAAGCACATTAAAAAGCATGTGTAAGATGCTACTTTCCAGTAAAGGTTTTTCTAGGAAAGTGCTTTCTGTGAATAAGGGAAATAACACACTGTCAGGGTACCAATGATCTGTATTTGAACAGAATAATTTCATGTAATTTCACAAGCTTGGCCCACCCTGGCAAACACCCCAAACCAAACCAAAAAGCGTGGTCAAACTGATCTCAGTTGCATGGAATAAGCGGTGCTTCAAACTGCATAGCAAGAGTGCCTCTGTGTGGTTATCAGACGATGTGCAAGGTTACCATAACTATAAATCTATATAATAATCTGTATTAATTTATTTAAAATGTAATTTATTCCTGTAAATCCTGAGAATCCTATATAGCCCACCTTTCATTTTAGAGCTGAAGCCATGCCTGATATTTTGTCTTGTGCAATATAGTTAAATATGTTATGCAGATAAAAAAAAAAACACTGTTCAAAATCAATTACATAATAATAGGATCTATTATGCAAATAGGATCTAAATGCAAAGTTAACAGAAGCATTAGGCTTAAATAGCCAGATGTACCTGAAATACCAAGAAAAAGAAACAATGAATTGGTTTAAATTTATGTCTTTCAAGAACTGTTCATTTTTATATTCGGAATGCAGCTTCCTTTGCATTCTTTTCTCAAACAAAAAGTTGACCTTTACCTGAATGGATTTCGATTTAACTGGGCATTACATTTTAGTACCATACATGATAAATCCATTCATTCTTGTGTTAGTATTTTGTTGAATGGATTATGAGTCAAAGCTGGTTCTCTATTAAAAAAAAAAACTAATTTGTAAAGCTGCTGTATAGAGTACTAAGTAGGCTACATGATGGAGTAATGGAGTAAGCCCACATTAAAATGACAGGCATTAACTCAAATGTGCATTTACAACACAGTGAAACAATGTATGTTACATCATTTGAGCACTAATGTATTTTCATTGTGGGTTGATGAAAGGCTGTCTACATATATGGGGGGTTCTTTAACATTTATGCATGTAATAATGAATGCTGACTTATTTTTAAAATGCAAAAAGCTGTCACCATTTACCTGCATTAGCAACATGGCAGAGCCACACCAGCTATCAGATGCCTGAAACAATAGTCATATTTTTTACTTTCAGTGAGATAATACCTCTCTTCTCTCATATTTAAGGAAATATCAACTAATCTGAGTAAGCTCTTGGCACACAGATGGCCCATGGGAGTTTTGAAAGAAATATTTGCCCTTTGCTTTTGTTTACAGTCACTTTGTAGCAGAGGTGTAAAGTACTTGAGTAAATGTAACTTACTGTACTTAAGTATCTTTTCGGATACTTTGTAGTTTTACTGAGTATCAAAGACATTAGCAACTTTTACTCTCTACTTCACTACATTTTTGAACGAGTATCTGTACTCTTTACTCCGCTACATTTGAAATGAGTGTTGCAGTTACACATTACATTTTGCATGGCACCTAGCCTTTCTGCAGCAGTTTATTTATGCTACAAAAGATGTGATATCAGGGCACTGAAAGTACTATATCTTGTGCATTTTGCCCTTACCCAAACTTGTCAACAAGGTTACTTTACGTGAATGTGAGTTCCTTAGCCAGTAGTTGTGAATCACAGGTGTTTTATATAGAGATGAGGATATGACAGCAGCTGGCAATGAGGCCGAAACCAGCACATCCAGTGCTTTTTAATTTTACTTAACATTATTTTATTTATCTGTTATACTGAAGAGACCTTTTTGAAGGATATTTTTATTTTTTATTTTGAGGTGTTCAGTTTTATTTTGGTTTTAGAAAATAAGCATGATTGCTCTCCTCACAAATCAGCTCTTTCTTGTTTTTGTTGCGTTTTCTGTGCCTTGTCTTGGACTTTTATGTCACTTCTTGTCTCCCGTGGTGTTTGTAGTCAGTTTGTATCATCTTGTTCAGCTTGTTAGCCTCCTGTATATATACAGCCCTAGAGTTTCTTTAGTTCTTTGTGAGTTGTTGAATGTAATGGTTGTCTGTTTGCCTGTCATTCTGTTCTTTGTTCCCTGTGGTTTTTGGCTTATTGTTTGTTCTAGTTTTTTCATTAAATACCTGCACATAGATCTTTGCCTCTGCCTGTTTTCCCCAGCTTCTCCACAACATTACAGTTTTTTCACTGGCATGTCTCTTTGACTAGTGCATCTTTGAGCCTATATTTAGTAAAAGTAAAATACTTAAGTACTGTTCAAATCAGATACTCTAATTCTTTTACTAAAGTTGTTTTGGAATTGGTGACTTGTAACTTGTAATTTTCACTGTAAGGTATCTGTACTTTTACTCAAGTGGTTTTCAGGTACTCTTTACACCTCTGCTTTGTAGCTTGCTCCTAGACAAGATCCTAGATCATTTTTCACTCCTCAGAATAGGAACAGATTCTCATCCAGCCCAATAATGGTACACATAATTCACGCATTTTCCAAACTATGAGCTTACATTCACCACACTGTGTAAAAATAGTAATCCAGTTTGTCTATCTTTTTAATAAACTACTGTAATAACTGCACATAATGTAAAAATTGCACATAATGTAATAAGTATTACATTATTATTGTAATAAAATGTTCATAAAGTAATCATTTTCTCAAAATGTAATAAAATCTTGAGCTCAAAATGTAATAATAATTTTTTAATGTAATAACAATTTTTCACATAATGTAAAAGGTTATTGTATAAGAAATGTATTACATTATGGACACACTGTGACAACTTATAATGTAATCACAGTTCGTAAGGTAATACCATATTTAAAACAATGTTTACAATATAATAATTATCTTTCAACATAATAAATTTGAGCACAAAACATAATAATAGTTTTATGTAAAATACGCTATTACATTAAAAGAAAATAAGGCTTATCAGGCTACATTGTGAACTTTTATTAAAAACTGGCTAATTTTGTGATTATGACGTGCTTCATTATTTTTATCCACTTTGACCCAGAAGCACATTTTTTTATGCACCAAATTAAAAATAAAGTTTCCGCTCTCTAATTGTATATATATATACAGTATACACACACACACACACACACACACACACACACACACACACACACTTTTGAACCTAAATGAATAAATGAGAGCCTTTTATCTTTCATCAATATTACATAAAAAAGTCAATTAAATATTATTTAAAATAATTTAAATAGCATTCATGCTGATAAGGGTAAGGTTTTTGGCCTATCCCTCACTATGATTTTTCTTTTTCAGCAGGACATTTAATTTGTAAAATTAAGGCAAAATTATATAAAAATTACATTTGCATATTATTTTAAATATAGACTCATTGTTAAGCAATGTTTTTGGCATAAGTATGCCAATGATTTCATGTCAGCCCTGTTACCCTCATCAAAAAACCCTTGTAAAATAATGTACATTCAAGTGACATCACTTCTAGGAGGTTACATCATCTCTCAACCAGGATTCCTGCACTTAAAACACAAGCATGTTCCTCTCTCACTTCTATAATGTTCTATTTTTGATGATTTATGAGGCTTGACTGAGGGGGGATGGGGGGGCATCATGCAATGTCAATACATTTACATTTACATTTAATCATTTAGCAGACGCTTTTATCCAAAGCGACGTACAAATGAGGAGAACAATAGAAGCAATCAGACCATCGAGAGAGCAACAGTATACAAGTGCCATGACAAGTCTCAGTTAGTCTAGCACAGTACACGTAGCTAGGAATTTTTTTTTTTTTTTATTAAATAGAATAGGTAAGTGTTAGTATTAGTTAGTCAGGTGCTGGCAAAAAAGATGTGTCTTTAGATGTTTTTTGAAAATAAGACTCGAATTGAGATCAGGAGGTCATTCCACCTGCTGGGCACATTCCAGGAAAAGGTCCGTGAGAGTGATTTGGTACCTCTTTGTACCTATTTTATCAATACTGTTACTATTTTTAAAATCTAAATTTAAACAATTATTTATTGCATTTAATATAATCAATATCTACAAGTAAAATCCTTTCAAAGTGTACAACATGTGCTTTTGTGAACTTGACTATTAGCTAGAAATGAACAAATTAGTTTGAAATCGTCAAACCTGTTACTGTCAGCCCTGTTACTTTTCAGGGTAACAGGGATGACATAGATTAGATGTCACCCTGTTTTTAAAGATTGTCTGTGTAAAATGCAAACATGTTTAAAGGTCACCCTGGGTGTACTTTTGAAATGTAATGTAATTTAATTCAGTAATTTAATTCAGTGGTGTCAGACCTCTGTCGTGTGTGTCTTGTGTTCCCGCCTCTTGTTTCCATATTTGGTTTGTTTCCTGTCCTGTTTCATGTCATTATGAGTTAATTCGGTTCCAGGTGTGTGTGTGTGATTGTGTTAATTATCCGGTGTATTTAAGTTCTGTCTGTTGAGTTCCATTTCGTCTGGTCTACTCGTTACTCCCGGTGTTTCCTGTCTGCCTTGTCTACATTAAAGACTATTATTTGAGTTTACATCCTCATCTGCGTGTCCTTGTTCCTCCCTGCTGTGTGCACCGTGACAGAAGACCTTTTCTTGACTGAATCAGCATTTTAATCAATCTTGTAGACGACCTGGGAACCAAGGTTCACTTAAAGTGGGAACTAAATGTCTTTTCCAACTTGAAATATACAGTCACAAAGAATTGTTCATTACACAGAATCTGTACCAATATCATGGACCATAAGCATCACTTGGCCACTGAGTGTAATGCATGCTATAAATGTTGTCATATGTCCAAAGACTGAAAGGGACTTTGATATGTCTTTCACACATTCAGTCTGTTTTTCTTCATTAGTAAAATGCAATTTTATAGGAGGAGTTGAGTCATGTAGACAACAGGTTAAGTAAAAATATTAATATGCAATAGCGCATAAATATAGCAAAATGCTCCTCTTTATAGTTATTATTCTAGCTGACTGATGAGCTTATGGACGCCGAATGGTTATTCTGAGGTAAATGTATTATTAGTTGCAATGTTTACAAGCTTTACACGTTTTCTGCAGTTTGAAACACTGAAGGAGCTTTTACATGAAACATTTAATTAAGTTGTACTGTAGGCACTCTTATAAAAATAGCCTACCTTTTGATGTTAATTCATGTTCATTATGTACTATATATATATATATATATATATATATATATATATATATATATATGTACTATAAAGAGAAAGATATAATGGATTCACTTGTTGCTTGAACTGAGGCACTAAAGCGATCGCGCCTGCCGAATTAAAGAGCGCCAAAACCGTATTTATTGTTTGAATTTCGTTATGAATTTGGCATAATTTTAAAGGTGATACTTTATTAAAAAGTAATAAAGCACAAAGAATTTTGCGATTACTGGACGGCAAGTGCGCTAAAAATAAGATGAAGTTCACGCATTAACAGAGCACAGCATATAGACTGAGATCTTGATAAGAAAAAGCCATATTAGTAATTATTATAATTGCCAATATCCACACAGCTGACAGCTTTACCTGTTGTAGTTTTTCAAGTTGTGCACGAAATAGACACTGCTTTTGTGTTTCTTTTACTTGCACATCTCTCTCCCGCTGCACAACTGAGCTGTGTTTAACAGGTGTGCGTCAATGCTGCTGTGCTGCAGAGACGAGGACTGTTTGAAACACTTTTTTCCACTAAAACTTTGATGCGCATCGTCTCAGTTTAATACGTGAACATAAAAGATGTGATCGCAAAACAATTAGGAAAAAGGGCATTACATGCAAAGTTTTAAGTCATAACATGTACAGTGGCGGTTGAATTACATTGAATTAATTAAACATTTGAAAAACACACATAAGAGAATCCAGATAACTATTGTGATTACATCAGGATACACACTTTTTAAGGTGCAAAATCTCCACCTCCAACATTGCCAAAAGACAATGAACACAATTCTGCACAAAATATGACCAGAAGTCAAGACAAAACCAATTCACCTTGATGACCACATAATCGTTTTGTATTACCTATTTTTATTAGCCAGCCCATTTCACACAATTCAGAAAATCAAAAATGTGCAGGAACTATAGGCCTGTATTTATAATATTATGAATGAAATGTGCGTTATTTGGAAGAAAGTCGAGGTGTGACTGACTTTGGCACTGACTTTGGAATTCAACATGGCACCTACATTCTTTGTTTTTATTAATTAGTGGAGCTTGGAACACTATTACTCATTCTTAACATAGATGTTTATACATTGAATACATTGTTTGTGTTGGACATGCATGAAACCTAAAATCATGTGACATTGATTATTAATATGTATGAGATACATTAAGCTTTTATCATATAAAGATTAAATTGATAATTTAACAAAATACTGCAAGGCGTCTGTTACGGAACTAGACACAAAGGTAAGTGTTGAAGAGATTGAGTTTATTACAGGATTTGGTGAGACAACAGTGGTGATAGTCTTTGCGTGAGGTAAGTGGCTTTATTAGAAGTATTGTGGATAGTGTGCTGGGATTCTGACTGTGTCTCTGTCTCGTGGCAGGTTCGTGGCGGATAGGAATCCTGGAGAGCCCGTGAGTCTCTAGAGTCCACAGATGTATAGGTATCTGGTAGTGAGAGGAAAGACAGAGGGTAAGTATCATCGGGTAAGTATCATCGGGTAAGTATCATCGGGTAAGTATCATCGGGTAAGTATCATCGGGTAAGTATCATCGGGTAAGTATCATCGGGTAAGTATCATCGGGTAAGTATCATCGGGTAAGTATCATCGGGTAAGTATCATCGGGTAGCATTCCGCTGTAGAGTGAAGGTCCGTTTAGTATCCACAAGATCGGACAACTGAGTGAGCTGAGGCGGGTGCTTTATGGAGAGTGGTGATTGCAGCGGTGATGAGGTGCAGGTGCGAGTGGTTAGTATTCAGGTGAGGTGGATCGTGGTAATTGATTCGAGGAAGAGCCTGGCCGTTCTGTGACAGCGTAATTGAATAAGGGAATATTTTGTGTGCATCAGTTTACTTCAAAGGTGTTTTTCAGCTGATGTTGCTCTGTTCATAGTTCCTGCACAGACTTCCATTTTCCCAGAGGAGATCTAATGAGGGAAATTTACATTTGAACAAAATCAAGGAGAAGAGCAGAGTCAGCAAATCAGTAAGCTTGACAGGATGGTTCAGCAACTCGTCTGTGAGCATGGTCTGTGTTTAGTGAGAATTGTGATGTTTATATCTATAGCCTTGCTGCAATGATAGTATAATTTATTTAGCTTAGTCTGAGTTTACACGTAACAACAAAACCATACTGCAAAAAAATAAAATAATAATCAGACCAAAGATGCAATTACATAAACACTATTACATCTTTTAAATCATGTAAATTAACACTTGACTGAAGAGTTTATCTAAATTGTGAGGAAAATGTTTCTATTTTAAAAAAAATGTTTTTGTTTGTGTGTAAAAGACATTGTACAGTTACATAAATCAATCATTTGAATACAATATCAGCACTATAATAACAATAAAAAGATTAATTTGACTTGTAGACTGGAGTAGAAGAGGTCAACACTACGTACAATAGCAAAACAACCTAAATGTATACCAGAAAATTAAAATAAATTAATAAATAAATAAAAAGTAAAATTATCTATTAACCTTTTTCATTTAATCACTGAATAGAAAACAAGGATAGTGGACTTAACTTTTGATGTGTAGTAATTATTTTAAAGGGAAATATCTCACTATCTCAGTGAACCCGAAATGGTTCACAGAGATCGCCCTCCGGTGGTGACCCATTGAAATTTGAAACAGTTATGATGTAACAATGCCTTGTTTACTGAAATCACATGACTTTGGAAGATTGATACATGCTCTGAAGCACTGGTTTAAAACAAATAGCTCGCAAGAGGCCTGCTTAGGTAGCATTATTTTTCCATTGACTCAAGTCTTCATTTTGCATGGACATTGTATCCTTTGATGTGATTTTGTTATCTGCCTCTGTATATTTTTTTCCCACTTCCCATAAGTATCCTCACTGATGATCGATGCTGAAGCTCTTGTGTCTATCTCTATCTTAAAGTGGTCATTTGATGCCCATTTTCCAAGTTGATATGATTCTTTAGGGTCTTAAAAGTCTATAACATACTTTGGTTAAAATTTCTCAATAGTAGTGTAAAAAAACATATTCTTTTACCTTGTCAAAAACATCTGTGTTCACAGCGACGTGTTTCGGTGCATGTCCCTTTAAATGCTAATGAAATTATAAAAAAAAATATATATATTTTTTTTAAAGTAAAAAAAAAAAAACTATTTAAAAAGTTAAATAGTTAAAAAAAAAAAAAAAAAAAAAAATTCCTAGCTACGTGTACTGTGCTGGACTAACTGAGATTTGTCATGGCACTTGTATACTGTTGCTCTCTCGATGGTCTGATTGCTTCTATTGTTCTCCTCATTTGTACGTCGCTTTGGATAAAAGCGTCTGCTAAATGATTAAATGTAAATGTAATGAGTTTTGCTCACTCCGCCCCGCTCTTCCATGGGGTGACAAGCAGTTCTTTGAGGCTGTAAACTTTAGCCTCATTCATCATGGAACTTGCTAACTAGCACATTATCAGGAAAGGCGATTTGCAAAGATTCATAATAAAACGTATACTCAAAAGTATACTCACTTCTTCTGTAGGTGAAGCTGGATCATGAATGATTTGCACGAACATAGGGTACACTGTAAAAAATTAATCATGGGTCTTGTAATTTTCATTAAAAAAATTAAGGTGATAATTAAAAATAGTGAGTATATTTCATTAAAGAAATTGTGATTCAGTGTTGTATAGAAAATATTGAGGAGTTTTTACAAATAAAAACCAAGATATGTGTTTTCCTAATTTTTTTTTAAAGGAAACTTAAACTTTGATTTAAGATCAAAACTCAAGAGGGAGACTCCCTTTTGACTGGACTTTTGGGATTTTGAGTATATGTCTGTTTTTTTTTTTTTAATGGATGTTGTGTTGTGATGTTGTATATGAAAAAAAATAAAAATGTTGATAACAAAAAAAAAATCCACCAACTCATTTTTTTATAAAACCAATGAACAGTCTCTCCAAATAAGAGCTGTTTCAGATTCTCCCTCTGTTCACATCACCAAGGGGAAAAAGCCCCGCCCATTTGTGAAGCTCTCCGCCCTATTAGCATACACACAGCCCTGAGTGAGAAGCTGCGGTCCGCTATTACTGGAGATATATACACTGTCAGCACCAAAGAGGCTTTACAAGTGTTGTGTTTTGGGATGCACTAATGAACATAGGAGTCGCCATAATCTCCCCCAATCTGAGCCGAGGACACTGTGATTAAATTTCATTTTCGAAGGTAATATCCAGGAAAAAATCGGTAACGTCCCCTAAATATTTAGGAATCAATACCAACACTTTGCGTGCGAAAGTCAGCTCCAGGCAAAGTAAGTATCACGCGTTTGTTTTCCAAATTGCCTTTCTGAAAGAGCTTCTTGGCACTCTATAAGGCTTATTGCTTAACCTATCATTGTCTCTGTGTTTTCACTGATGCTGCCTTCAAGTGCTACCAGAATGATCGTGAATAGTTATGTGGTAGTTAAAAGTTGCATATGAAAGCAATGTGAGCTTGAAGTTGTCGAGCTCATAATCAGAAGTGGGACTTATAAAGTTTGTGATAGCATGAGACCAGCTATGTTGTTATTTTTATCCCGCCGTGCTCCCTGTCTGTGTAATTCCTAAACGTGAATTTATTATGCACAGTATAATCAGATGACTACGGAGCCCTTTAAAGGACATTGTGGTGGGAAAAAATCAGGGTGAGTGGAAAAAATTCAGGGTGGGAGGAAAAAATATTTTTCAAATGTTTTGCGTTCTCTCGCAAAACTTTTGCGTTCCCTCAGGAAACTTTGCGTTCCCTCGCAAAACTTTTGCGTTCCCTCGCAAAACTTTTGCGTTCTCTCGCAAAGATATTTGCGTTCCCTCACAAAACTTTTGCGTTCTCTCGCAAATATATATATTTTTTTAAAGTTTTGCCAGGGAATGCAAAAGTTAAAAGTTTAGTAAAAGTGATGATTAGACATGATAGTGGAGTGTAATGATCCTTTAATGTTGGCAGAGGTATTTTTGGCAAAGCGTTAAATTTTCCTATAAATGGGTGGTATGTTTCACAAAGTTTAATAGTAGGACAAGATTCACTGTCAGGCACTGAAGGGGTCTGACCATTATTCACTTATATTCAGTGTCTGGACAGCTTCCTGTTGGAGCATAGGGCAACATATTTAGTCATACTTCACTGACAATGCAAAAGTATTTTAACAATCATTACCGCAAAATTAAGGCCTCCGTGATTTGATATATTTGAGTACTAAATACCTAGTATCTGAGTACTAGGAGCATGGAATGGGTCATTCTGTATTCAGCAATTTTATGTTCCTCAATAAGACATCTATAATTTTAGCAAAGTTGTTTACAGACTGTCCATGTTTTATTTTGGGTCAGTGAACCCAATTATATGTTCTGTGTATGTGAGTTGATATCTGTGAACTGTCCAAACCCTTTTTGTCATTAAGCTGAGGTCATACCAACGAATAAGGGTTGATGAAGCTATGCCACAATCACAGTGATTAACTGTCATTAGTACATGTCAGGGTTTCTAAACCATGACATTCCAACATTAACATTCAAACAGTTCTTACCATGCTCCCTGGTTACACAAATTACTTGGGTGCACAAAACAACATCTGACCAAATTTACAGTTTAATAATTTTGTAATTGATATCAGAGAACTGCATTAGTCTTCCAGTATGAATATCCATCTTTTTCCTAATGAGCCTACTGTGTTTTATCTTATAGGAGGCACTTCCAGTTGAAGAAGTTCCATTCAAAAAGAATGAAACAACATCAAATTATGAAGCTGTGCTAAAAATAATTCTTATCTGTAAGTTTGACAGAATGAGCTAATTTGAATGAGTAAATTTCCTTCATGTTCTATTTTCAGACATCAGGAGAATAATGTAACGCTTGGAATTTTATTGTGACATGGTATACAAGAATTATCCCATGTCACCATGTCAGCAGCCATATTACCCTGTAGCCCAAGACTGGTCACCCACTGCAGCTATTCAGGGTTGAGCCTGGTCAGTACCTGGGTGGGAGACCTCCTGGGAAAACTAGGTTGCTGCTGGAAGAGGTGCTAGTGAGGCCAGCAGGGGGTGCTCACCCTGTGGTCTGTGTGGGTCCTAGCGCACCAGTATAGTGACGAGGACACTATACTGTCAAAAAAAGCACAGTTCCTTTGGATGAGACATTAAACTGAGGTCCTGACTCTCTGTGATCATTAAAAATTCCAGGATGTATTTCGAAAAGAGTAGAGGTGTGAACTCGGCATCCTGGCCAGATTTGCCCATTGGCCTCTGACCATCATGAACTAACAATCCCCATATCTACTGATTGGCTTCATCACTCTGTCTCCTTTCCTCCAGTAAGCTGGTGTGTGGTGGGCATTCTGGTGCAATATGGCTGCCGTCGCATCATCCAGGTGGATGCTGCACACATGTGGTGGATGAGAAGATCCCCCCCTAAGTGCTTAGAAAAGCGCTATATAAATGTAAGAAATTATTATTATTATAAATTTTTAATATCTATGGCCAGAGCTCTTTTCAGCCCGCTGCATTCTTTTCCTCTGGATTATTTTCTTTTTTCCTTTGGTTTCCACTGAAACAAAATGAAAAAAGATAGCATATATCTACTGTGCATTTGTGGTCTGCTCTCTCAACATAATTTAGAATATATTCCATGAATATTTCAATGAAATGCAAGAATCTCTCACTTTTCTCCCCAAAAATCCTCACATCTCTTTCAGGTTTGTTTTCACATGCGTTTTACTTCTAATCCCTATTAACAGTTTTTACTATGTTACTATGTTTCTAAGGCAGGTAAATACAATATTTGTTATCCATCAAAATGACAGATATCATGTTGGAATATTATCTCTTAATGTTAATGTTAATTAATATTTTTGATTAAGTCTATGTATGTTACATAATATACTGTATTACTACAGTGATATTTAACATGTTTGTAATATTTTGGGGGTTGTTCTTAGTTTGTTGAAAGTAATATGTTAATACTTTTACTTTTACATTTAAATTTTCTTTTAATGTTAGATGGTTGAAGGGTGAGTAAAATAATGTCACCTCGTCGCCCAGAGTTAAAAAAAAAGAAGCTTATGATTGTGTTTATGGAGCAATCCTTTCGATCCTGGTTAAGAGTTTAATAGAAGTTACTCCCATAATTCATGCAAATCAACACTGAGTGTAAAAAAGCGGGATACATTAAAGGGGTGGTTGATTGCGATTTCACTTTTTTAACATTAGTTAGTGTGTAATGTTGCTGTTTGAGCATAAACAATATCTGCAGAGTTGCGGCGCTGAAAGTTCAATGCAAACGGAGATATCGATATCGTCTTTTAAAATTATGGAAGTTTAATGCCTACAAAAACGACAGGTAAGGGACTACAACGAGTTACTTCCCGGGTCTGATACTCACAGACCCAGATAAACCCCACCCCCGGGAACACGCAGCAAAGGGGGCGAGGCCATGCTGCGCTGCTTTAGAGAAGAGGAAGAGAAAACTAGGGATGCACATAAAAATCTATTCATATGAATCGTGATTCTGTCTTCTAACGATTCTAATGGATTCTCAAGTTTCAAAATCATTAAAGCAACGGTTCTTAATAATGTTCCTCGTGTCGCCCTGCTCTGCATCTCTCTCTCTCTCTCTCTCTCTCTCTCATTCAGATCGTCAGATAAGCTCCAACAAACTGTTCCAATTATACACTTATTTTCACACAGCAATGAGAAGCATTATACATGGACGCGTGTGCGGTTGCTGTGCTGTATTAAAGCTTTAATCAGGATAAAACCGTATATTAAAAGCTAACAGAAGCAGTAGCACTTACAAATAGCAGCGTATTTAAAAGTATGAGACAACAACAACCAAACATACCATTAAGAGCCGTGCTTGCACAGGTTCTGCACGATCCTCTTCACTAATATCCTCTGGGTCTCAATCGGGCTCAAATTGATAAGCATTATAGACGACGCCACTGTTTACAATTCAACCGGAGCACATGCCACTGAGGAGAGGGGCGGGACGTTCAGACGCATACTGGCGGTTTAGCCAATCACAACACACTGAGCCAGCTAACCAATCTCAGCCCATCGCGTATTTCTGAAGGAGGAGTTTCATAAAACCAGGAAATAAATCGAGGTGTTTGTCAGGGAAGGGACAGAGAGGTGTGGAATAAAGGTAAAGTATGTGAAAAATAATGCGTTTTTAAAAAAAACCAAGCATGAACACATGCTAGACTGCACCCCATAAACACAATCAAGCCTAGAAAAAAAACAGTCAACCACCCCTTTAAAAAATAATTGAGAAACATCCATCCAAAGAGACCATTATAACTGGCTTCTCTTTGAAATCCTCTACTTGTGCTATCTGACCTTCAGGTGAGAAGACATTGCTGCATTTTTTTAATTGTTTTGTGAGTCACTCAATAAGGTATCCCAGGTCCGCTGTCTTAAAGTGGGAATTAAAATGCAACTTCATGCTTTAAGTCATTTATGTTATGGGTTTTATACAGACTAGTTCAAAAAGTCTACAGAACCAGACAGCATTTGAACGTTTTAGGAAATATCTATGTTGACTGTAATATATCTCCAAATTATTTTATATTTCTACAAAAAGCATATTTTCAGCTCATGAATAGAGAAGACATTATATTTACCAGCTCTTAAACTGATTATGGGCTTCAGTGCTTCAACAGTGGACATGAAAGCTGATAATTTGCAATGATTTTTCTGTCCCCAGCAGAGCCCATTTGGAAGGTCTCAGACTGAGCCTTTTTTTTTGTATTTATAAATGGCAGGTTGTCTTGGAAGAAGAAAAAATGATTACTGACTGCAAATTCTGTGTGGTATTCTTTCTCTTGTACTTGTTGCAAAGCTCACCAGTATCTGACAGCCACCTTAACAGCTAAACAAAGAAGTCGGGCGACGGAAGAAAGCTATCCTGACATTTGGAAGAAAGCTGAATCTAGAAGCTGTCTAGGAGATGGGGGTGGAGGTAGTACAGATGAAGGTGAAGGGGAGGCACTACATGGAAAAGACAAGAGAGTTTAATCTAAGCCTGTAACGTAAAAGAGCTCATAGCTGTGGTAACTTTTATTCTGGCTACCAAAAAAAAAAAAAAAACAAAAAACAAAACAAAACAACAACAACAACAACAACAAACAGCTGTGGATCATCCACAACTTGTCCAGGTAACAACACAGTATTAAGAATCAAGCTTATGTAAACTTTTGAACTGGGTCATTTCATTTTTAAATGTAAATATGTAACTATATGTAGGGATGGCTGACGCGAAACTGACGTTTCGACACAGTGTCGAGATCCCGAAGCGCAGATGTTTCGAAACATTGCTCCGAAGCGTGATTCGAAACACCCATGTCACGTGACTAAGGTGATTCGAAGCATCGGGGCGTGTCACAAGTGTTTCGAGACGTGCATACCTGCCGATTCTGTGTTTGATTGACAGGGTCGGGAACAAATCACACAATTGCACATCTGTCTCAACCTAACTCCCACAAAGTATAAAAGTGGAGTTAACGCAGCATCACATCGTGGGTTTTTGTGAGAGGATTTTTTCAAAGGCTGGAGAAATTCTATGTAAAAAAAAAAAAGAAGTAGGCTAAGTCCATCAACAGCAGAACAATTAATATTTTTAAATAAAAATCTTTATATGTAAAAAATAAATAAAAATAAGACATTGTGGCTTGATGTATTTTATTGTCTATTTTTCATTACCAAAATAACACTTATTTATTCACGCATTTTAATTTGTGAATAAATAACACAATTATTTAATTTAACACACATTTGAAGAGTTAATTTAAATGTCAGACCGATGTTTACTTTACAAGAACAGAACAATAAAAACATACATTTTAATTGTTTATTATAATTTTGTGAGGATGACTGATTCACCCAGGATTCGAACCCAAGAAGTCAGCATTCCAGTCGAGCACACTAACCACTCCCCCAAATCACTTGGTGGATCAAGTAACACAACATACCCTTTAATTCGTCAATTCTCTTAACTGTTTCTTTGTCGACGCTGTTTCAGAGCAATACTTGAAAATGACCACTAGGTGTCACCGTAGAGACGGGTGTCGAAATGTTTCGAAGCCTCGACACATTTGCTTCGACTGCTTCAGTGTTTCACGAAGCCTCGCTCTGCCCACCACTAGTAACAACCTTCACAGCTGTGCTGAATTAATGTTTTTGTTTGTCATGTGACAATTAAGCATACTACTCTGAAACATTTGTTGCTTATTGTATACTGTTTCACACACTATTCTTAAAAAATAGTAGGCAGTATACACTGTGTACTGAGCAGTAAGCAGTAGCCTAAGCAAGTATGCCATTTCGAACACAGCCATACACTGAAATTTCAAGGAGGTGGCCAGCTCAATTTAAGAAGAAAAAGGGGAGTAACAAAAATTACAAATACACACAGACATGAACCATAAACATCCTGGAATTAAAAAAGGACATTCAACTAAAATTAGAGCCATTGATAACTTTAGTTAATGTAAATAGCATTGTGCTAGACAAAAATCACATTGATCAATGTTCCCTCCTACTAAGCATAGTTGGTACATTCCAACTTCCTTCAGAAATCTAATAAAACAGCTCAACTTCTCGTTTGAACCCCTTTGTTAGCAGTCTGACTTGGGTGCACGATACTGCAGGTACATTTATTTTTAATCAAAATCCTATTTTTAATCTGTATCTTAATCAGAAGTTGTTTGTTTAGTTTTAGTCATCTCCTCAGTCAAGAGAATTTTAACTGGTTTTAATATTTTAGCTTTTTTCAAGATTTTTTTTATTTGTCACATACACGATTATATAGAGAGTATATAACCAGCAGTGAAATGTGAGTCAGGTCCGCTCCATGGACAGTGCAAATATTATAGAATAAAAACACAAAGGAAATATACATAAAATGAAATAGTAAAAAATAAGATATAAGAACAAAATATAAAATATAAAAAATGTGCATGACAGTATACTGTAGACTTAAATATTAAGATAAGCAGGAATGTACAAGAGAGGAATGTGCAAACAGGTTGTACATAGTTGTCATGTAGCAGCAATAAAAAAATAAATAAAAAAAATACCAAAACACAGAAAGTGCTGTGTGCAAATGACACTGTCAGTGTGAGGTAGAGAATAATGAATATCTTACTGATTGTAAGTGATTAATAAGTCAAGTCAAGTCACCTTTATTTATATAGCGCTTTTAACAATACAAATTGTGTCAAAGCAACTGCACAATATCAAAATGGGAAAATAGTGTCAATAATGTAAAATGACAAGATTAAACACTCAATTTTCAGTTAAAGGCATTTCATTATTGAATTCAGTGATGGCATCGTCCAGCTCAGTTCAGTTCAAAAAGTTTCTGTTCAATCAAGTTGACGATATTGCTGGAAATGAAGTGTCCCCAACTAAGCAAGCCAGAGGCGACAGCGGCAAGGAACCAAAACTCCATCGGTGACAACGGAGAAAAAAACCTTGGGAGAAACCAGGCTCAGTCGGGGGGCCATTTCTCCTCTGGCCAGACGACACAGCAGTTCAATTCCAACTGCTGCAAAGTCAGATTGTAAGGGCTCAACTGGTTCCCGAGGCCTTGTCCTGATGGCTGTCTAGGTGACGGGGTCCTCACTGGGGGTCTGTCTCTGGGGCTCATCTAGGTGTCCTGGTCTCCGCTGACGTTCAGGGCTGTAGAGGTCGTCTCTAGGTGCTGATCCACCATCTGATCTGGTGACTGCAGTGACCTCGGAATAAAAAAGAAACTGACTAATATTAGCGTAGATGTCAATCTTTTTACGATGTAACAAGTACATTGTGTGTTATGGGAAGTGTTCCCGGTTCCGGTTGATCTAATTAATGCAGCCTAACAATCCTTTAACGGATTTGAATAATAGAAGTGTGTTATGTGTAAGCCAGGTTAAAGAGATGGGTCTTTAATCTAGATTTAAACTGACAGTGTGTGTCTGCCTCCCGAACAGTGTTTGGTAGATTGTTCCAGAGTTTGGGTGCTAAATAGGAAAAAGATCTGCCGCCCGCAGTTGATTTTGATATTCTAGGTATTATCAAATGGCCAGAGTTTTGAGAACGCAGCGGACGTGAAGGACTATAATGTGATAAGAGCTCGCTCAAGTACTGAGGAGCTAAACCATTCAGGGCTTTATAAGTAGTTAACAAGATTTTAAAATCTATACGATGTTTAGTAGGGAACCAGTGAAGTGTTGACAGAACCGGGCTAATGTGGTCATACTTCCTGGTTCTTCTAGTAAGAACTCTAGCTGCTGCATTTTGATCCATCTGTAATTTGCTTATTAAGCGTGCAGAACAACCACCCAATAAAGCATTACAATAATCTAACCTTGAGGTCATAAATACATGAATTAATATTTCTGCATTTGACATTGAGAGCATAGGTCTCAGTTTAGATATATTTTTAAGATGAAAAAATGCAGTTTTACAAATGCTAGAAACGTGGCTGTCAAAGGAGAGATTGCTATCAAATAGCACACCTAGGTTCCTGACTGATGAGGAAGAATCGACAGAGCAGCCATCAAGTGTTATACAGTGTTCTAGGTTATTACTTGTGTGGGTTTTAGGTCCGATACGTAATAAGTGAAGTCATGATGATGTTAAGAGGCTGAGTTTGAGTTTAGGAGCCTGATGGCCTGGGGGAAGAAACTCCTCCTAAGTCTCTCAGTTTTTGCCATCAGGCTACGGAAGCGCTTACCAGATGGCATCAGAGAGAAAAGACATTTACCAGGGTGATTTGAGTCCTTGATGATTTTGACAGCTCTGCTTTTGCAGCGTTTGAGGTTGATGTCCTGCAGGGAGGGGAGAGCAGACCCTGAGATGCGCTCAGCTAAGCGCACAACACTCTGCAAGGCTTTGCAGTCTTGACTGGAGCTGTTTCCATACCACACTGAGATGCACTGAGTCAATACACTTTCTGTGGTCCCTGAATAGAAAGTTTTCAGGATTGTTGGCGAGACCCTGAATTTCCTCAGCTGTCGCAGATGGTACAGTCTTTGCCTGGCTTTCTTAACCTGTGTTTGAATGCGTGTAGTCCAAGTCAGGTCCTCGGAGATGTTTACACCGAGGTACTTGAAGCTGCTCACCCTCTCCACAGGGGTCCCACTGATCATAAGAGGAGTGTAAGGCCGCAGGTGTCTCTTCCTGAAGTCCACAATCAGCTCTTTAGTTTTGCTCACATTCAGAGAGAGACAGTTGTCCTGGCACCATGATGTAAGTCTCTCTACCTCATCCAAGTATGCGGTCTCATCTTTGTTGGAAATGAGGCCCAGAACCACAGTATCATCAGCAAATTTGATAATAGAAGTGGAGCTGTGAGAGGACACGCAGTCATGTGTGTAGAAAGAGTAGAGCAGGAGACTCAGGACACAGCCCCGTGGGCCTCCTATGTTCAGGGTGATGGAGTTTGAGGTGAACTGGCCTACCTTCACCACTTGAGGTCTGCCGGTGAGGAAGTCTTGAATCCAGTCGCAGAGTGAAGAGTGTAGGCCGAGGTCTGTGAGTTTAGAAGCTAGCTTGATGGGGACTATAGTATTGAAAGCTGAGCCATAGTCAATGAATAGCAGCCCATAGTTCCCATTGCTGCTGTCAATGTGTGTGAGGGAGGAGTGGAGTATGTGAGAGATGGCACCATCAGTAGATCTATTGGGGCGATAGGCAAACTGAAGAGGGTCCAAGGTAACAGGGATGGAGAAGCAAATGTGGCTCTTTACAAGTCTCTCAAAAACCTTCATGACTATTGATGTGAGGGCAACTGGACGATAGTCATTCAGGCAAGAGGGTTTATTGTTCTTAGGCACAGGGATGATGACAGATTTTTTTAAAGGAGGTGGGAACCACAGAGGTAGCAAGGGACTCATTAAAGATAGAAGTGAACAAACCAGCAAGCTGATCAGTGCAGGACCTCAGAACACGGCCTTCAAAAACCGCGAGTGTAGTGCGTTAGCTTGTCACTCGCGGTTCCATTCGCGTTGCTATTCGCGCCTATTATTGTTTTCTTTTTTCTCGCTCCGTTTTCATTTCTCTCTCGCTCCGTTTTTTACGAGTTCATCAAACAACAGTGGTAAGTGGTAGGTGGTAAGTGGTAAGTTAAGTTGGTATCATTCAGAGCATGTGAGCGGAGCTGAGCGGTGAGAATTCCCGCTCCTCGCTCACGTGGATGTTCGCTCCCCCGCTCCACCGCTCAAAGTCACAGCAGACCGCTCCGCTCATTTCCGCTCCCCGCTCACCTACAATTTCATCCCGCTCCGGTGAAATCGCTCCACGCTCGCTCACATTTAAAATTCCTCTGCATGCCTAACACCTGCCGTTTTCAACCGAAGCCTTGGGACACACTGTCTGCGTGACGGACGTGGAGCGGGTTTGTTGCGTAACTGCTGCGGAAAAATCCGCTTCACTTCTATTCTGTCGCGGGGCCGCGGTTGCGGTGTGGTTGGACCGCGCACCCAGGGGCGGCGCCAGAGAATGTTGAAGCAGGTGCTGAGCGGGTGCTAGATCAATGACAGGGGGAGCTGGGCAATTAATAGTAAATATGACCAAAACAGGTTATTATTATTATTCTTATATGAATAATAAAATCACTATATAGGCGCATTTCAAATGTTTATGAGGAATGTGGGAGTATTATCGCGCTTAGCCTACTGCATGGGGGCGCGCACGCAATTATTTATTTATTTATTTTTCCTGCGGAAAGAGCTTATAGGCTACTCCCGTCGTTTTTGGATGTGTTTTCTGTCGTATCATGCAGTCTCCGTGAATGGAGCGCGTCACAACAATGAACCAGCTCACAGACATAAGAAATAAATCTGCAGAAAGCTTGAAAACCAATTAAAATAAAAAAACAAATCTTCTCTGATTATGTAGTCCGCATTTCTCTATTAAAGGCACGTCCACTGTGGAGATGTTGAGTCTGAGAAAGCACTAGTTTATTAATAAATAAGTAAAATGTATTTTTCCCCGATGCATTCATAATCATTACTGTAGCCGGTGTTTTGCGGCAAGCGTTATGCGTGCGTTTGAGCGCGGAATAATACGCCTAAATGCCTAAATAATAGGCATAAATAATAACCTAAATGGTTATTATACTATCAATTTAATATAAACGTGCGAATAGTTGACTAGAAAAATCTTTAGTCGGGGGCAGGCCAACAGTACAAGGAACCGATCCGTTTTTTAAATAAAATGCTGACATTACGTGTGACTGCAAATCACGTTATTGAATTGCAGTATTTATGCATGTGTTTAATGAGTCAAATGTTTTTATTTTATTTCATTTTTTATGGGGGTGCTATGGGGGTGCTTTGGTTTTTCTTGGGGGTGCTGGAGCACCTGCTAGCCCCTCCCTAGCGCCGCCCATGCGCGCACCTGATACGCGCATATCCCGCAGGCAGTGTGGCTGCTCTAATCTGTTAACATAGGCGCGGAAAGGAAAATCAACACGCGTCCGCCACGCAGCCTATATCCTATAAAGAACTCACAGCAACATCAGTCAAAATATTGCTCGTAGGCTCGTGGTGTGAGCGTTATCGGAGCGGAACAGGAGCGAGACAGAGCGATCGCTCCGGCCTTTGGGTAAAAACCCGCTCCGCGCTCCGACTATATTTCGCATGCTCCGCTCCGCGCTCGCTTCACGCTCCGCTCCGCTCACATGCTCTGGTATCATTCATCAATCACGGTGAGTAATGGCTTCTTCTCCTGCTATTGTTATTTGCACAGTCTGCCACATGTACAGTTTATCTATCTCTGTCGGCGATGAGGGATTCACATGTGATAAATGCAGGGAAATAGTTAGGCTGACAGAGAAGGTTTTAGAACTAGAGACACGCATCCAAACTTTAGTTGAGGACAGTAAGAATCTGAGGGCTGTAGATACTGCTTTGGATGTGACTAGCTCAGGGACTCCTGTACATTGTTCGGTTCCGGTAGAGCCTGTGCAGCAGGGCAACTGGGTGAATGTGAGGCAGCATAGTCGCGGGTCAAAACACCGCTCTTCCGTTCCGATCAGAACATCAAACAGGTTCTCCCCACTCAGTGACGCACCCACTGAGAAACCTGGTGAAAGTGCTCTAGTTATTGGCGATTCTATTGTACGGAACGTGAAAATAGAGACACCAGCCACCATAGTCCATTGTTTACCGGGAGCCAGAGCGCCTGACATCTTGGCAAATTTAAAAGTGCTGGCTAATGCTAAACGTAAATTCAGTAAGATTGTTATCCACGCCGGCGCTAATGATGTTCGACTTCGCCAGTCGGAGATCACTAAAAATAATGTTAAAGAGGTGTGTGAACTTGCAAGTACGATGTCAGACACTGTAATATGCTCTGGCCCCCTCCCTGCTTACCGGGGTGATGAGATTCATAGCAGACTGTCATCATTAAATGACTGGATGTCTAAGTGGTGCCCGCAAAACAACATAGGTTTTATAGACAATTGGACGAGTTTTTGGGGCAGACCTGACCTGTTGAAAAGAGATGGTGTTCATCCCTCCTGGGGTGGTGCCGCTATTCTCTCTAGAAATTTGGCACATAGTCTTAGAGTTCATACTTGACTAACTGGAGCCCAGGTCAGGAAGCAGACAGACTGGCTAAACCGACCGTCTGCTAGCCGCCTCATGTCACAGAAGTCAGTTAATTCTCAGCACATAGAGACTCCTTCACCTAGATATCACACTATAGAGACTGTGTCTGTTCCCCGAACTAGAAAATACAGAAAACGTCAAAAACTATTTATGAGTAACCATTTAATTGATGTTCAACAAATAAAAAATGTTTACAATACACAGAAACAATTGATAAAACTTGGTTTACTGAATATCAGGTCCCTTTCTACAAAAGCACTTTTTGTAAATGATTTGATTAATGATCATAACCTAGATTTGCCCTGTTTGACAGAAACATGGCTAAAACCAGATGAATACATTATTTTAAACGAGTCTACCCCCCAAGATTACTGTTACAAAAATGAGCCGGGTCCAAAAGGCAAAGGGGGAGGTGTTGCTACAATTTATAACAATATTCTCAGTATTTCTCAGAAGACAGGCTTTAAGTATAACTCCTTTGAAGTAATGGTGCTTCATATAAAATTATCTAGAGAAAAAAGTATTAATGATAAATCCCCCGTAACGTTTGTACTGGCTACTGTATACAGGCCACCAGGGCACCATACAGACTTTATTAAAGAATTTGCTGATTTTCTATCAGAGTTAGTGCTGGCTGCAGATAGAGTCCTAATTGTGGGTGATTTTAATATCCATGTTGATAATGAAAAAGATGCATTAGGATCAGCATTCATAGACATTCTGAACTCTATTGGGGTTAGACAACACGTTTCAGGACCTACTCATAGTCGAAATCATACTCTAGATTTAATACTGTCACATGGAATTGATGTTAATGGTGTTGAAATTCTGCAGCAAAGCGATGATATATCAGATCATTATCTAGTCTTGTGTAAACTCCATATAGTTAAAGCTGTAAATTCAACTCCTTCTTATAAATATGGTAGAACCATCACTTCTACCACAAAAGACTGCTTTGTAAGTAATCTTCCTGATTTATCTCAACTCCTTAGCATATCCAACAGCTCAGAACAACTTGATGATGTAACAAACTATGAACTCTCTCTTTTCTAGCACTTTAGATACAATTGCTCCTTTACGCTTAAGGAAGATTAAGGAAAAGAGTCCAACACCGTGGAATAATGAGCACACTCGCACTCTAAAGAGAGCAGCCCGGAAAATGGAGCGCAGCTAGAGGAAAACAAAACTAGAGGTATTTCGTTTAGCTTGGCGGGAAAGTACCCTATCCTACAGAAAAGCTTTAAAAACTGCTAGATCTGATTACTTTTCGTCTCTTTTAGAACAAAACAAACATAACCCTAGGTATTTATTCAATACAGTGGCAAAATTAACAAAAAATAAAGCATCAACAGGTGTTGACATTTCCCAACAGCACAGCAGTAATGACTTTATGAACTATTTTACTTCCAAAATTGATACTATTAGAGATCAAATTGTAACCATGCAGCCGTCAGCTATATCATCACATCAAATAGTGTACTATAGATCCCCTGAGGAACAATTCCACTCATTCTCTACTATAGGAGAGGAAGAATTGTATAAACTTGTTAAATCATCTAAACCAACAACATGTATGTTAGACCCTATTCCATCTAAACTACTAAAAGAGGTGCTTCCAGAAGTCATAAATCCTCTTTTGGCTATTATTAATTCGTCATTGTCATTAGGATATGTCCCCAAAAACTTTAAATTGGCTGTTATTAAGTCTCTCATTAAAAAACCACAACTTGACCCCAAAGATCTAGTTAATTACAGACCGATCTCGAATCTCCCTTTTCTGTCAAAGATATTAGAAAAGGTTGTATCCTCACAATTATATTCCTTCTTAGAGAAAAATGATATCTGTGAGGATTTCCAGTCAGGATTTAGACCGTATCATAGTACTGAGACTGCTCTCATTAGAGTTACAAATGACCTGCTCTTATCATCTGATCGTGGTTGTATCTCTCTATTAGTTCTACTGGATCTTAGCGCTGCGTTCGACACTATTGATCACAACATTCTTTTGAATAGACTAGAAAACTTTGTTGGCATTAGTGGAAGTGCATTAGCATGGTTCAAATCGTACTTATCTGACCGCCATCAATTCATAGCAGTGAATGAAGAGGTATCATATTGATCACAAGTGCAGTATGGAGTTCCTCAAGGCTCAGTACTAGGGCCGTTACTTTTCACGCTTTATATGTTACCCTTGGGAAATATCATTAGGAAACACGGGGTTAGTTTCACTGTTATGCTGATGATACTCAGCTCTATATTTCTTCACGGCCTGGTGAAACACACCAAATTGAGAAACTTATGGAATGCATAGTCGATATAAAAAACTGGATGACGAGTAATTTCTTACTGCTAAATTCTGAAAAAACAGAGGTGTTAATTATCGGACCTAAAACCCCACAAGTAATAACCTAGCACACTGTCTAACACTTGATGGCTGCTCTGTAAATTCTTCGTCATCAGTCAGGAACCTAGGTGTGCTATTTAATAGTAATCTCTCCTTTGACAGCCACGTTTCTAGCATTTGTAAAACTGCATTTTTTCATCTTATTCAGATTTTCAATCAGATTATTGTAATGCTTTATTGGGTGGTTGTTCTGCACGCTTAATAAACAAATTACAGATGGTTCAAAATGCAGCAGCTAGAGTTCTTACTAGAACCAGGAAGTATGAGCACATTAGCCCGGTTCTGTCAACACTGCACTGGCTCCCTACTAAACATCGTATAGATTTTAAAATCTTGTTAATTACTTATAAAGCCCTGAATGGTTTAGCTCCTCAGTACTTGAGCGAGCTCTTATCACATTATAGTCCTTCACGTCCGCTGCGTTCTCAAAACTCTGGCCATTTGATAATACCTAGAATATCAAAATCAACTGCGGGCGGCAGATCTTTTTCCTATTTAGCGCCCAAACTCTGGAACAATCTACCAAACACTGTTCGGGAGGCAGACACACTCTGTCAGTTTAAATCTAGATTAAAGACCCATCTCTTTAACCTGGCGTACACATAACACACTAATACACTTCTATTATTCAAATCCGTTAAAGGATTGTTAGGCTGCATTAATTAGATCAACCGGAACCGGGAACACTTCCCATAACACATGATGCACTTGTTACATTGTAAAAAGATTGACATCTACGCTAATATAAGTCTGTTTCTTTCTTATTCCGAGGTCACTGCAGTCACCAGATCAGATGGTGGATCAGCACCTAGAGACGACCTCTACTACAGCCCTGAACGTCAGCGGAGACCAGGACACCTAGATGAGCCCCAGAGACAGACCCCCAGTGAGGACCCCGTCACCTAGACAGCCATCAGGAAAAGACCTCGGGAACCAGTTGAGCCCTCCAATCTGACTTTGCAGCAGTTGGAATTGAACTGCTGTGTCGTCTGGCCAGAGGAGAAATGGCCCCCCGACTGAGCCTGGCTTCTCCCAAGGTTTTTTTTTCTCCGTTCTGTCACCAATGGAGTTTTGGTTCCTTGCCGCTGTCGCCTCTGGCTTGCTTAGTTGGGGACACTTCATTTCCAGCTATATCGTCGACTTGATTGAACAGAAACTTTTTGAAATGAACTGAGCTGGACGATGCCATCACTGAATTCAACAATGAAATGCCTTTAACTGAAAATTGAGTGTTTAATCTTGTCATTTTACATTATTGACACTATTTTCCCATTTTGATATTGTGCAGTTGCTTTGTCACAATTTGTATTGTTAAAAGCGCTATATAAATAAAGGTGACTTGACTTGACTTGACTTAATGCTAAATCCGTGAACTCGCCCGGAACATGTCCCAGTCGACGTCATCAAGAGCCGCCTCTAGCATAGCTTCTGAGTGGGAGGACCAGCGCATCACTACTCTCTGCACCGGGGTTCCTGAGCGAGCCTTTGTTTATATTCCAGTGTGAGGAAAATGGTCCGATTTGCCAAAAGCCGGTAGTGAGCGAGCTTTGTAGGCATTTTTAAACTGACAGTAGCAATGATCCAGTGTATTCGGTCCTCTAGTTAGACAGGATACATGTTGATGAAAGTTCAGCATGACCTGCCTGAGGTTGGCTTTGTTAAAGTCCCCCGCGATGATAAAGGCAGCTTCAGGATGTTTGTTAATGTAGCCGCTGAGCACATCATGAAGCTTAGACAAAGCCAAGCCGGTGTCTGCCTGTGGTGGAATGTAAACAGCAGTAACGATGATCGAAGAAAACTCACGGGGCAGACAGAATGGGCGGCAGATAATAGATAGATGTTCCAGATGAGGTGAGCAGGAGTGCGACAGAGAGGAGATATTCCTGGGGTCACACCATTCCTTGTTAATCATGAAACACACTCCTCCACCTTTGGATTTACTGGCCTCGGCTGTTCTGTCCATCCGTAAAACAGAAAAGTTGTCAGACGGCGTTACAGCAGTGTCCGGAACCGAGGGCGTGAGCCATGTTTCAGTCAAACAAATGATGTTACAGTCCCTTATGTCCCATTGGAAACTTATCCTGGCTCTAAGAGCGTCCATCTTATTCTCCAAGGATTGGACATTAGCGAGCAGAATGCTCGGTAAAGGAGGACTGTGAGCCCTTTTCCTCAGTCTGTTGCGAATACCAGCGCGTCTTCCACGGTGTTTCTTGATCCGTTGCCTCGGGTGGCCATTGTTCTCCTCTGCGTTCCGAAGAATTTCGAGAGGCCACGATGGATTCGGGGATAAAGTGACCTGAAACAGGTTAGTGTAGCAGTGTCCAATATCCAAAAGTGTTCCTTTGTCATAAGTGATCAGTGCAGACGTTATGTGTGTAAAAAGAGAAAGCAAAAGTACAATAAGTAAAAAAGTAAATAAAAGCACAATCTAAGCGGAGCGACCTGGACTGCATCCGAACACAGCGGCGCCATCTTGCACATTGTGAGCTTTAAGCCAAATAACCAAGCCTGTGCACTGACTCAGTAAAAATGACAAATAAAGATAACAAGCTAAACCAATGTAACAATGTGCTTGCTTTTATTGATCAGGGCAAAGATAGTCTGTATAAGTTATGTGTGGCCCAATACATGGCCATCACAGCCACGTTAAGCATGCTTTTCTATGGGGGAGAAAACGCTTCTCGTGCAATTCAGATCATATTTTGGGCTTGCATGTACACAGTATTTTTTAATACATATATAATATAGCATTTTTGGTATTTTTTATCTTTATTAGGCCACGTTAAGCGTTTTATGAACCACCACAAGCTGTTCCGTTCTGGGCTTATCTGCTTTTCTGTGCGTAATATAAACTGTAAACAGATTTGGTATTATTAAATCACCGTATTCGTTCATATAGCCTACCTTAAGCAGTTTCTATGGCGGAGAAAAAGCTTAATGTGCAGGGCGTTGCATTCATATTCTGGGCTATTCTGCTTTATTAATAGTAATATTTTTAATAAGGTTATTAATTTTAGCCTAATAATTTTATTATTATTTATTATCGAATCTGGTCCTCTAATGTCACTGTTTTAAAACATTAAGCCACATTAAGCATTTTAGAATGTCCCAAAACCGTGCCTCGAACTTACCACTGACTGTATTTCTTTATACTTGAGTCCAAGTTCAAAATAAAAACTTTATGAACCGCTCCATTGTGAACATACGAGCTGTATGAACCCTTCATTAGCCTACCTTAAGCGTTTTCTATGGGGAAGAAAAGGCTTAACGTGCAGGGCGTTGCGTTCATTCTGAACATGCATTCATATTCTTCTTTATTAATAGTAATATTATTAAGGTTATTAATATTAGCCTAATAATTTTTAGCAGTATTATCGAATTTGGTCCTCCAATGTCACTGTTTTAAAACATTATGCCACATTAAGCATTTTAGAATGTCCCAAAACCGTGCCTTGAACTAAGCATTGACTGTATTTCTTTATACGTGAGTCCAAGTTCAAAATAAAACTCTATGAACCACTACATTGTGAAAATACAGAGCTGTAACCACTTCAAGCTGTAAAGTAAACAGGAAGAGTTTGTCCAAACTCAACGGGTTTTGCGAGAGAATGCAAAAGTTTTGCGAGGGAAAGCAAATATCTTTGCAAGGGAATGCAAAAGTTTTGCAAGGGAACGCAAAAATTAAAAAAATAATAATTCCCTTCCACCCCAAATTTTTTCCACTCACCCCGAATTTTTCCCACCACCATGTCCCTTAAGGGGCTCCGTAGGACCTATCATCCAGGTGCAAGGATTTTCCAACCACTGTCAAGAAAATCAGACCTTTACTATCTGAACAGCTTTTGTTATCTCTAGACTAGATTACAACATAATAATAATAATACATTTTATTTATAACGCACTTTATATTCACACAGAATCCCAAAGTGCTACAGATTAAAACAAAAATAAACGTTTAATAAATCATTCAAAGGCTTTGCTAAAAAGGTAAGTTTTGAGGCCACGTTTAAAAACATCTACAGGTTGTGGAGTCCGTAAATGATCAGGAAGAGCATTCCACAAACTCGGAGCAGCTGAGCAGAAAGCCCGATCTCCCATAGTGCGAAGCTTAGTCCGGGGGGTTTTTAATAGATATGTTGAAGCAGAACGGAGTGTACGTTTGGAAGATTGTGCCCCTGAGACATTGGGCAGAGACATGCCCCTGCCTTAATGTATGCAGAAAGAAAATCTCTGCAAATGATCCAGAATGGTGTTGGTAAATTCTTTAACGAACTCAAGAGTGCTTATTACACCTCTTTGTCTTGCTTCACTGGATGGAGGTGGCTCAAGTTTAAGTCACTTGTGACTGCTTGTGTACAGACCATCCACTGGCTCTGTACCCTCCTACCTCCTCTCACTTGCAAATCTACATTGCCTTCAGAAATCTGCAGCCATTGCGTGAGTGGTGCCTCATGGTATCAAAACAAATAGGCACAAAATTACTCACAAATTTACATATTCAGTGTACAGTGCACAGCATAAATGAGTACACCCCCTCTAATACTTAACAAATTCAGCAAATACTCTTTACTTAGATGACACGTTAGGGTTCTTTGGAGATATAATGTTCCAACAAGCCTGCTTGATCAATTACCAAAGAAGAATTTTAAAATTATTCATCAAAATAAGATTTTCTTATCAAAGTGATAAAATGTTGTGTTGCAAAAATGAGTACACCCTCCTGAAAGTTACTAAAAATAATGTTTAAGGCTATTTTTGATCAACAGGTGAGTATATTGAACCAAAACTTTTAAAGACCAGTAATTTCCTGGCAATTAAAAGTGCTACATAGTCCTCTGAATCATACTCAGACTTAATGCTGGCAGCAGTGGAACCAGTTGGGAGAGAACTACTAGGTGACTTATTCCTTAGCATAAGAGGACAATGGTACAAGAGGAATACCAAATTATTGTTTTAAGTGTCAAAATATAGCAGAAGTAGCACCGACATTCAAAAACAATGGACAAGGCTCCTGAAATAATCAGGTCTTTACTTTAAGTTTTCATTTAGTGATGAGTGAATTTTTGCTAGAAAAAGAGCAGGAGAAATAACATGCAAGTGTCTCAGAGCCGGCAAAAGCTATGAAAAGAGTGACACTTTATCTCACAGAGTATGACGCAGCCTGCAGAAGTGACATGCATGGTTGTTGTCACCACTAGAATTACCCTACTGTAGCCAAAGCAAAATAAACTAATTTAACCTCTTCCAAGGCCCATATCTACAAAATAGAGACTTCTGGGAATCCATACTCTGGTCTCAAGAGACCAAGTCAATCATTTCGGATCCAAAAGCATCCAAAATGTTCTGTTGTTGCTAGAGAAGGAGTACAGTGAGAAGTGTTTGGTACCCACAGTGACATTCAGTGCTAGTAAAGCTCTTGTATAGGGATGAATGAGTGCTGAAGGTGTGAGGGAGTTGTGCTTTATCAACGCTGTCATGAATTCACACACTACTGTGTAATGGAATACAAAAACTTGAAACAGAAGATGCTACCCTCCCCTCATTCCCTGCATTATTGGGCATTTTTTCAGCATGACAATGAAGATATTCATTCTCCCAAGGTGAAAATCCTTCAGTGGACATGTATTTCACTCAGTCTTAACGCTCTTGAGCAGCTGTGGGGGATTCTGTAGAGATGAGCTGAGCAAAACTTGCCATTAAAGACCAGAGCATTTAAGGAGGTCGTCCTCCAGGAGTTAAACAGGACAGATGTGAAAATTTGTCATGAACTTGTACACTCAATGGCAAGAAGGGTCAGAGCAATATACTTAAAGTTCTGAAGTACTAGAATATTATACATTTGCTGAATTAAATCTAGGGTGTACTCATTTCTGCAGTCCTTCATTTAAACTAAATTGGCTAATTTACTTATCTTACAGAAAATGTTGGCATATATTTTGTCGTTTTTATTAAGTATATGTTTAATACATTTCAATTTTGCCATCTTTCCATGAATTATATTTGTGATCATTAAGAAAATACATCTTTTATATTTATTCAGAGGGGGTGTACTCATTTATGCTGTGCACTGTATTTATTTATTTTTATTCCAGCTCCTACAAGACTATACTTTGCTGTGTCATTGTCCTAATGAACTACTTGCTCTTTGTCTTATTTGATGGACATCTACTGTGTGCATGGCTGCATGCTTTATAATGCGTATACTGTCTGTGTGTTGTTTTTAAACATGTTATTTTCTGCCTACAAATCAAATAAGTACTGCCCATTTCTATCTTCATCTCAAAATGAACCATGCACCATAAGGAATTTAATTAGGTCCCATGAGAATGCAGAGATTATAAATCTCATTGTGGCTTTGTTCAATTAACCCCCCCCCCCCCAAAAAAAAGTATATTTAGACATATTGTGCCAGGTGTGACATCGCTGACACCTTTTGTGTGCTACGTGACCATGACAAACACAACAGCAAAATAACTCTATTTAAATGAGATTTGAAAGTTCCAGCACAAGGGAAGGACAGACTATGTTTATGATACTATTATGGTGCTTTTTTTTTTAGCTTGGTGATATAAACTACAAACCATTTCCTTGTACGGAAAATGAAAGCCTCTACCTTAGAACTCATTGTGTGTTTCACAGAGGAAAGAAAATAATGCAGGGCTGAAACATCTTAAGGATCAGTATATGATGATAATTTTTGATGTACCAACAAAACCTGATGCATCATCTTGACAGGAAACTCTTTCCATCCCTTTCTGTCTGGCCTTTCTCTCTGTCTTTCTCACATTTGCTTTCTCCCTCGCTCCTTGCCTCAATCCAGACCCTCCCTCTCCCCCTTTTCTCTCTCTTTCTCTCCCTCACACATACACACTCGCACACACACACTGCTTCTTTTCACTCTCACTCTGACAGTCTGCAGTTCAACATGTTGCCTGAGCGATGCTGCACGCCACAGTGGAAGCCATCCTGCCGGTGTACCGGCCGCGCACCACAGCCCGAGCATCAGTGCTCCATTTGAAGGACCTGTGTGAAGAGGAGCGCGACCCTCACAAACCCCAGCCACCACCCAACAGAGAGGAACACAACGCCAGCTCCATGTGGAGGGAGGCCATGCGTAAGAGGAGCTACTTGCTGGAGAGGGGCTCCTGGACAGGAGGAGATGTAACAGGAGGAGAAGGTGTGCGTGGCCGGAAACAGAGGTCCCCAGACTGGCTGTATGATTCGTACTATCGTATGAGCCAGCAGCACCCACTTATTGTTTTTCTGCTCCTCATTGTGATGGGTGCCTGCCTGGCTCTGTTGGCTGTTTTCTTCGCCTCTGGGCTGGTGAGTGTTTGGAAACTGGGGGGAAGGTAACTGGGGAAAAAGCTGAAAGGGATGGGAAACTGTGTTTGGGTTGGTTGAGGGAGAAAGCTCTGTTGCTGTACTGAGCAAGTGACACAGGAAAATGTAAATGTAACTTATTTCTTAGTGCTTATTTCTAGTTAATTAACAGTTAACAAACCCTCTACAAGCCCACACCTGGATTTTTCTTGCACTATGTGTATCAGAAAATAATGTTTCTGTGTCCAAAAACCTAACACTTTAGAGGAAGTTTCTGCCAGTTGGCACTGCTTGTACTGATTGCAGCAACCATATGTCTTTGTTTACCTAATGCAGTATGTAATCACTCTCTTCAAAGCATAATTTCTGTGATCTATGTTAAAGTGATAAAGAAGCAGCAGGGAATAATCGATGTATGGAAGGAAAGGGAACACATTTGGAAAAACAACAGGCATTGTCATGGGTAATTAAGCATAACAGATTAAGTAGAAGCTATTAACCTACCAACAGTTACTTTCATTTTTGACTCTTATTCAATTTAGCTCAGCTGGAGCAAAATGAAAATCCTTGTGAATTCAAACTTATTGTAAAATAAGATTGTGTATTGCTCATTAGCTGTGGAATTAGTATTTTATGCAAAAAAAAAGAGAGACAGAAATCTAATAAACTCTGTAAATTTAAGTATAAAGCATAGTTTATGTATGTATTTATTTATTTATTTTACAGAATCTAATTTCAAAATGAACATTCTGGTAATCAGATGTTTGGGTTTTGTGCTGTTACTTCATAATAGCACCACTGATTCAAGAGTTTGAAATTATACAAGATTCTATACAGTATGTGCCATTTGTAGATGAAAGCTTGAGATTGAATAGATAAAGATAAAGATTAAAGATTAAAGATTGAAGACTGAAGAGAAACCGTAGTGTAGAAACTGTAGAAGCGTAGTGTTGTCACGGTGTCTGGATTAGAGTTTTGTACATATATTGCTGGCTCGCATGCTGAGACGGTTTACACAGGTTTCCCAGAAGTTGAGGTACTTTCATCATCATTTGCATAACAATCAGATACATGAGCAGGTTGCTGCCATGCTGTCTGAAATTTGTTTGCTTTTCCCCTTAAATTTAAAGCCAGTCATGTTAAAAATATCTGGAATATACAGGGAAATGTGAGTGGTATATATTTCACCTGATTAAATCAGCTCTAATGCATTAGGGAGATCAGGGAGTGAATAAGTAAGCGACATTTCACAGTATGACATCAACCCCTGTGTAGATACACACTCTCAATGCGTGTGCTACTTTCTTTCTTGTCTTGACTGCCTGACCTAAATCTCACATCACAGTGGCTGTTGAGCCTGCCTTGGGTTGCCGCAATGCTCTCTGTGACTCCCATGGTTGAACACATCGCATTGATTGTGAAAAAGCCTTGGAGCACGATTGCACTCTCAGGGCATTTTTTATGATCGTACTCTGAATCCCTGACGATTTGCTCCCTCCATGACCTGTTTTCACTCAGTCTCACGAATCTGATAAGTGGCCGCAGGACTAACGTTCCCCCTACATGCTTTGTGGAATTTAGTAGAAGATTGTGTGTGTGGGTTTTACCAGTTGCAGGCTTGCTCTGTGTTCTCTGACAAAATAGACAGAACAGTGCTACCATAACATCTTGATGTTGTAATAGGGACCCTACATCCACCTTGATAGAATTTTTTATAAGTGATTCCATTTCTAATGTGTTCCTAAAGCTGGACAGCATCAATTATGAATGAGTTTTCAGTAGTTTTCCCATGCTATTAGTGGTTTTGTGTGTTCCGGCAATTAATTCTTCAATGTTGAATTTGGCTGCAACAGTGGGGATTACAAAAAAGAGAAGCAAATGTTATGGCTGTGAAACAGCCAGATGAGATGCCATCAAAATCAACACCATGACTTTTAACAACGCATTTTGTAGCACTTTTTAGAAGAGTGTGGATAGAGAGGTGACAGCAGAGGTTTAGTGTGGCTCTTAAGTGAGAAAATTATTGCACAAAATGTTGCTGATAATCAGGCTGTGTCTTGCTGTCTTACTTTGTGGCTGTAATTATAGTGCTATGGGGTGACAAGGCTTTTCACAGGCATCCTGGGCTCTTTAAACACCGAAACCATAAGAGGCACCTGAGATTACAGCTTGAATCCATTTAGATGTCCCTGTTTGGAGTCTCATGTGTATTGTGGGCTCATTTTCAGAATGTTGAGTTACAGTTTGGTGCACTAGTCAATAGCTCTGTTCCAAAACCTGAGCTTTCTATAGAGAGAGCATTGTATGGCATCACACACTTGATCTACATACAAAGTTTGTAACAAAAAGTTGGGAACTTAATTATGTTGCCGCCTAAGATACATTGTTTTAGTTAAATAGCAAGATAGCATGACATGTATTGTTCAAAAAGATGATCCTAGATTGCAGCAAGCTAGTGAAAAAAAGATAACCAACTAAAGGTAAAACAATAATTGTACACTGCATTTCATAACAAAAAAATCACTAAAAGAAAATTATAATTGTAAAATAAATGTACAATCCTTCAAGCATTCTTTCAGATTATGGAAAATAAGTGAACAATGCAACCATCACTACAGGGGTGATTCTAGGATTTTTTTAATGGGGTGGCACAGGGGGGGGGGGGGACCAAGAACCAGCCAGGTGGGGGGGCCATAGGAAAAGTCATATAAAAATGGCACTGCACAAGTGCCTGGACAACTCATCTCTCTTTTTATAAATAAAAACCACTGATCAGACAATACTTGTTCTCAACTTTGATTGATCCAGACGGCGTGTGTGTCTAGTGAACATTTTGTAAAAAAAAATAATGTTCTGACTTTCACCCGTTGCTACAGATAGATGGCTGCTTGTGTAGTCCTCACTGGCCCTCTCTGACCTGACCTTATGGTTGAATCAACGTTGGATTATGTTTCGATTTTGCAAATTGGATAAACGTTGATATTGTGACGTTGTTTCACCGTCTTACCTTCAGCATTGACGAATTAAGGTCGTTCTGTAGACGTTGTTTCACTGTCATACTTTCAACATGAGTGAATACACAACTGTACGTTCAATTACAACCTAGTTTACATTTAGATCAACACTGTACACATACATAAAGTTTAAAAATCAAATGACTGGCAGCAATGGCTTTACAATCAACTACCACACTGAAAATGGTAAAACAGCAGTTTTAATTTGGAAACATACAGTATAAAACAGATGAAAATAATCCCAAACTTTAGCTTGCAGTGTTTTTGCTTGGATGTATTGTTAAAAACCTGTAAAATCCAAATACAACATTTAAAGACTCAGTGTTTGTACCATAACATGCATATTTTGCGCTGCACTTGCAAGAGAAACCCTTGTACTTCTTTTGACTGAAACCAGTTGATCTTTTATTTTGGTGGAAATCTATAGTTTCTGTGAAAACATGTTTTACTAATGTGTCTCATTACAAGAGATTTGTACATTTGTGCAGTGAAAATGTGTTGAACAGTTTGAGAATGGAACCTGCAACAGAAACCATGTCGGTGGTAAAGGATAGGACTGTCTGAGTTTTGTCGACAGCCAGAGGAAATTCTTTACGCAGGAAAAACGCTGCCTTGAATGAAATTCATTTAATATTTTAAGTAGAAATGTTTCTTCAAATTCTGATAAAATGTTAGAACCAACTGCCTTGTGCATATAGCGTGGTTGTGCTTTGGGTGATCCTTGAAAGAGTCCCAGCTCTAGGTCCTTTCTGATGCCGTGTCCTCCTCTCTCTCACACTTGTGCACTTTCTGTACTGTCCTGTATGTATAAATAACAAAAACACCAAAAATAAATACTCATAAAAGAGCAACTTTGATATTGTGAAATATCTTTAACTGAAAACTGAATGCAAAACATATCATATACAATATTTTCACTTTAAGTTCAATAACAGTGGGGTTGGAAACAAAGTGTACAACACTATTCATTAAACACCCATTTAATGTATTCAGATGAAAGTTTGCAATATTAAATGATTCACAAGCAGTTTTTTCAGAGCCCCCAGTTACACTGTTTTAATCAGAATCCTAACTATACAGTGTATTTAGTAAAACAAGTAAAATCAAATCAAGTAATTTTTTATTAAACTAAGTAAAATCAAAACCTTTCACAAAAGGTCAATGAATCTCTTCCAGAAGTGACAGTGCAATGTAGCAGATGAACAATTCCTTACCAAATTGCCAATAAACAGCTGGATCCTTGATGAATCTACAAGGGGAAAGAAGAAATGGTTCACTGAAAAGTTCTTAAAAAGCAGTTTTTCGTTTTATACCATTCCTTTAAAACAGTGGTTCTCCAACTTTTTATATCAAGGACCACCTCAGAAAATATTTGTCTCTCCAAGTACCACCATAATGACCAACATTAAAATACAGTAGCGTAGTAGGCCCAACTATTCAGCTACAGCTCTGCACAGTTCAAAACGAGGCAGTTTTATTCCTAATAAGAATATTTATTGTTGTCAGCCACTTTAACATTGTAAATACAGTTTGAACATCAACACTGCAGTGCTTACATACAGGTAAATACAAAAATTAAATAATGACTAAATAAAAATGTGTTTTACCAAAAGTTAAATAAAAACTGTACTATACAGTATGTAAAAAAAAAAAAAAATTACTCAAAGATTAAATTAAAATGTATTAACATTAATTTATATTTAATTTCGTGATTCCTCTGCATACCACTAGAGGGAGCCTGAGTAGCACTAGTGGTACTCATAACACACTTTGAGAATCACTGCTTTAATTCATTTAAATTTGCGATTATATGATATTTAGAAAACATGAACAGAGTATGTTATCTTTGAGACTATTATACGATTAAAAATATAACACAATGCATGGCATTCACATCAGAAAAATTTGAAAAATCTCTAAGACAGACATTAACGTAACTAGTGTTGTCAAAAGACCCGGTACTTCGGTACCAAGTCGGTACTAAAAAGAAGAAAACGTCACGGTACCAAGTTTCTTTAAGTCCCGGTGGTACCGAGGACCCGGTCGAACCGGTTCTTGCTGCGCGATCTGAAAGCTACAGATGCGCTCTCTTCATAAAAGCACAGAGACGTGCGACATTAAACGGAGGAAATGCATCAAACTAACAACACTTTAAAGACTGACACCCGGATCAAATGAAAGAGTTCAAGCAGGTAAGTTTCAATTTAATATTTAGATATTCTGTTATGAATATTATTCCATATTTGAATGTCGGATTAAAATAAACTGCCGTTATAGCGGAGTTAATCGTTAGCATAAGCGCGGCTAACGCTAATATAATGAGCATTAGAATGAAGTTTCTTTATTAACTACTTAATGCGCCTATAACTTTTATTAGGGTAAAAACAACAGGAGGACATGATGGTATTTACTATTGTTACACACCAGAGGCTTTTAAATGAATTGTGAATCTAAAATATGCGTGTTGGAGAATGTACAAACAGTTAACAGTGTTTATGTCATATCAGTCCGTCAGAAAAACAGTTCAGGTCTTTTTTTGTTTTTTTGCTAGTTGTTGTTATTCTTGGCTGGATAACTAGCAGTTTTAAAAGCCCTTTAAAATTAAATATGTACACAGTTTGTATTAAATGAAAGTACAGTCAAATGTTATCTCCTGTATAGACTTTACAATGACTTCATGTTATTATCTAACATCAACTTACAGTGAGTGAACAATATATTTTTACAACATTAATTAATGTTTGTGAATGTTATTTAATACAAACACTTGATCATTCATGTTTGTTCATTGTGCATTAAATAATTTTATAAGATTGAACTTTGATTGAAAATATATGTAATCTTATCACTGCTTTATTATAAAAGCTGAGGTTTGTTATTTACTGAAATGTTATATTTTAGCTGGAGTCAATGATCTAATGTTGCATTTGGTCAGACTCAGTCCACTGCTTTACTAATATTATATTTTCCTTTTACAGCTGCAGGAAGATCATGAAGCACCAGCAAACCCTAAAACAGACAGTATTAGAGCTGTCGCGATTCGTCGATGTTAGTCGACTAGTCGATTTTGAAAAATCATCGACTTCATTTTGCTGCGTCGACTAACCGTCAAAATACCGGAAGTGCCGCATTTCACGGACGAGAATCCATAAAACACATTATTAGACTATTTTCCAAGGCTGCATGACATTACACCCATTTAAAAATCATAATTAAGCATAATTGTGAATTCACAAACGCTATGATTTAATTAAATAATTATATGCGATGCAGTTCTAACACAGTATATGTGCTTTAATTATTTACATGCGTGTAGGTTAAGCATGTGTGTCTCACAGCGGCTCCGTTCACAGTAGTTCCACAGAAACCTATTTACATGTGTGGAGCGCCTCAAACTCCATCTCTGCATGTTGTTGTGAGTTTGGGTTTATTATAACGTTCATCGGGGAACACAACGTGCGCCATTTCATCAGATGTGTAAGGTAAATCATTTATAAACCTAAGCAAACACAGGAGAATACATCGCGATTTCAAAATAAAAGCTCAAACCCTCACTCTGAGTTTACACGTTTTGATGTCCACATATTCATTTAATTACAGTGGCTATAGCATTTCTGTCCTAAAGAAATGGCCAAATATTAAAGATTAAGTGGACATTTTAATTAAATGGTGCTTGGTCAATATTAAACAAGGATTAGATCGTGCAGTAATGTTTAATAATAATCATCAGGCGCCCCCTGCAGGCCTTTGTTGTTATGCGTAATCTACATTAGCTCTATTGTTTATAATACATTATGTATTTTAACAGTTTTGTTCAATAAAACCATATGATTTCTTGCTTTTGATACTTTATTTGAACTAATGATTATTGCATCATTGCTATTATATATGTATTTTAAGTCATTTTAAAAGCTATTGTTCACTTACATCTATTTTTATAACCACAAAAAAAAAAAAAAATTATTTTAATGTTTTAATGGTTAAATTAAATTTTATTAATCAAAAAGCCTGTCTAATTAATTGAGTTTTACAATTTTATCTTTACCAAATTCTGTTTTCCATTATTTTCTGGATTCCATTTTAATGGTTCCATTAATTTTTTTTTCTTTTTTCTTTTTCAGAAATACTGCACATTTACATTTTTCTCCTTATTTAAAATACTGATTATAATGTTATTATTAGACTAGAACATGTGGATATGTTGTTATTCTTACACTATAATACTGAACTGATTTCAGAGATTTGGACTATGAGATAGACACTTGCTTCTTGCACTCTGTTGCACTTTACTTTTGCTTTAAAAAAGGATTTCATAGACATTTGGATTTAATTTGGTTTAATAAAATATTCTTAAGTAAATTTTTTTTTTTGTGTGGGAAATTAATCGTTTAGATTAATCGATTAATTAGTCGATAGATTAATCGATATAAAAATAGTCGTTAGTGGCAGCCCTAGACAGTTTACAGTTTTTCAGCAGAAGCAGAAATATGACAAACATTTGGGTGGAACTTGTTTACTTTTTTTCATACTTTTATTAATTGTGGAAAAATTTGAAATAATTTTAAATAAGCATAAAGAATGGCATTGGTTTTTGTGCAGTTTATTTTTGTTTAACTTTATTAATAAAAATGTGTTTTTTAATTAGCATATTTTTGCTTTGGTACTGAAATTGTTACCGAGAACCGTGGATTTTCACTGGTATTGGTACCGAATACTGAAATTTTGGTACCGTGACAACCCTAAACGTAACACAACTTACTAGCAACTAGGGATGGGTACCGAAACTCGGTATTTAATCGGTCTCGGGGCTAAATTATCAAAGACCGTAGTATCGATAAGCTCTGACGTTATCGGTTCTGCTGTCGGTACTGGAGAAATTATGAAAACACATTTATTGTTGCTACATATACACATTATCTTGCAAATTCTATCTCACCAGAGTTGCCAGCTGTTTTATATGCAATAATATTCAAACATTTGTCTATGATGCATTTTTGCTATTCGTAATTCAGAAGCAAGATCGCGCTCACGTGGAGGAGCTTCAGCACGCGCAACATGAAAGCCGTTTAATTATGATAGAATAGAGAACTAACTATTAAAACATATGCACTTTATGCCTGTGGCTGTTATATTAAGCTAAGTTTATTTATTTATTTTTGATTTTGGCTTCTAAGGATTATAGCCGCGTTTCTTCTAGCACAACTTCCATCCCTTTACAGCGGCGCGCATTCGTTCCTCCCTAAACAAAACTTAAAGTCTGAATCAGCTCAATCGGTGATTGTTGTAAAATGCCGTCTTTACTGTTGCTAAATTGCGGGACATGTTTGATAATAAAGCGTTGAAAGCACAATCCGCACAAGAGACGCTGCTCCCCAGGCTGAAATGTGTGTGTGTGTGTGTGTGTGCGTGCCTGCGCAGCGCGCTCCAAAACGGACAAGCAGATTACACTTTGAGCTTCGGGCGCGTCCAAACGATCAAATACACACAAAAATATGTCACAATGGCCAGCTACAAGAGTATTCACTTAAACAGTTTGTCTTAAGTGGACCAGAACTGTTCGGAGAAAATCCGATGTGTGTCAATATATTGCCTTAAAGTGACAGACTGGCGCTTCAATGTTAATCAAAGAACAAAATGCAAAGAGACAATCCCCCACAGCTCTTAATCTGAATAACGTTATAGCTTTAATAAGCATTAATCTATCAATACATACAGTGAAAACTATGCAGTGTGCATTTACATTTGATTACTTTTAGATTTCTTTTGTAGGCTATTACTTGCCTGAACAGTAATGTTAGTAGACCTTCATGGAAAAATTAAAGCACTGTTTATTTCATTTAATTTGTATATTTGTTTTATTGTATTTGTTAGTTTGTTTTTACTTTGTTTCTTTGTTAATATTCTTACTGTATCTTATGTATATAAAACACTAAAAATGCCTGCACACTGGTGCATTTACAAATTGATGTTTTATATTAATTTAATTTAATATTTATTTTACATTTCAGAATATAAAGTAATGTTAATTCAGCTCCTAATTTGTTATAATATATATATATATATATATATATATATATATATATATATATATATATATATATATATATATAGATATAGATATATACACAGTATAACAAAAAGTACCGATAAGAATACCGTTAAAGTACCGGACCGATAAGCAGTATCGATAAGAGTAGTAATACCGTTAAAACCTTAACGATACCCATCCCTACTAGCAACACACAACAACATTAGCATCTGTGATAAAGCAATACAAAAATACACACACACAGACACTAGGGTTGCACGATACACCGGTACTACGGTACTATCGCGATACTAAAGCTTAAAAATACCCGCAATGCCATTGCATTTTTTAAACGGTAGTATCGTCCATAAGGTAGTACCGTAAGATATGTAGTATGCAAGGCAGCAACACTGTTTTAAACGTTCATTTGAACATGCATGCCAGCAGAAACATTACAAGTTCATTGCCAGATGTCTTTCTGCTGTGCTCTGTGTAGTTTAGTCTGTGTATACGCTTTATATTGTATTGAGTGTTTCCCGACGCTTCAGTTCAGTTTGCAATGAGAAGTTCACTTGCATGTCGTTGTTCATGCTGCAGTTTATCAGAAGAAAGGGTCTGATTCAGACCGTCTGATGTCATTTTAAAAAACAGCAGATCAAGCATCACTTATTCAACATCATAATATCTTACAAGAAAGTATTATCGCAGTTTTATTCATTTGACCACTTCTAGAACAGGTGTAATAGTTCGTTTCTGGAAGCACCTTTGCGATCATGAAAGCAAATCCATTCATCAACATAGCGGCTTTTCACTTGGTTCTTATCATTATATATATAGATTTATTCATTTATAATGTTATGTTTTAATATACATGCTGCTAACTTGGAAATTTCAAGATATGCGAGCAAAAAATGCTCCTGACAGTTCGGCAATATGACACGAGCAAGAGTGCTGTTTTTGTTTCGTTTCTGTGTTCAAATCCAAATCCGCGTTGTCTCTGAATCACTGATTCACTGAGCCATTCATAAAAACAGTCATTTGATTCGCTTCTGAAGGATTCAGCCGTTTTGAAAGAATCATTTGAATGACTCAGTGATTCAATCACGAACTTCTGCCACCTGCTGGCCGTTTTAAGTTTCCCATCTAAAAGTAGGCATATTACATTATTTTCCAACATATTTCTATATTCAGAATTTAGTATTTAAAACATTAATCTCATAACTTTATTTATGCAATTATAAATACAGTCTAAATGTATAAATGCCACATCTAAATGTCACTTCATGCAGCTTCTGTGCAGTGCTAAGATTTGTTTAGATCATTTCATGGATAACAATAGCCAGTCATTCATTCACATTACTTAAGTATTCAGAGAAAAATATTGTCTGTTTTCATTTACATCTATTTATTTATGAAATTTTGATTCATTTTGTAGAATTGAATTTTAAATTAACACAATACTGCATGGTATCGTGATACTACTTGGTATCGTGATACTTCAGCTGGTATATCTAAAGCCCGATTCGGACGGTAATTGTTTCTCAGGGGGACGTAAGTGATTTTCACCATATACAGGGGGTAGTCGGTGATTTAATTGCCGTCCGAATCCAGGATGTCGGTGTTTTTCTCTCACCACCCCTGTAAAAATCCCCGGCCGAATTACCTACTGTTTTTTGACAAACACCGAGGTCGTGTGGTAATTTAATTGCCGTCCGAATCCACATCCCTGAGTTTACGAGAAGAAATCGATTCAAAATTCAGTGTTTAATCCCTTTTTGAACACTCCCGAACACCGTAACATACTTCGGTGTAATTTACATATTATTTCTGAAATGCTGGAAAGTATATAAAAGAACAATACTTCATGACTGCTCCACCACAGCGACTGGGAGCAGAAAAAGAAGAAAAGCACATAAATGTTCAAATGGGTCTTTATGGCAGCAGCAGGTGTGCAATACAATTTAAAAATGTGTATTATAAACAGATATATATCGCGTATAATTATATACAACTATAGCGCGTCTTTCCTATTTTTAAACAGGAGATTTAAATAAATACACAATAATAAGAATACATTTGTAAATAAAATTAATTTTATTTACAGCAGACAATCATGTGACCCGCCATGTGAGCAGCGCGTTCCCGGGTGCTGAGGATCACAGAACTCGCTCCTCCACTGTGAATAAATCTCCATCCGAATCCATGAGTTTTATCACTGAGGTGATATGTAAATTTATTTTCACAGACGTCCATATGAGAAACAATTACCGTCCGAATTGGGCTTAAGACATTTTTATGGTATCGTGACAACCCTAACAGACACAGGTATTTATCTTCTGCAGGATAACGTTACATGTCATTTACCCATTTGTAAACTCTGGTAACATTATACTTTACTATTTTTGAAAGGTAAGATAACGATTTTCTTACCTGATTTTGTCCGTGTGTTTGCAGGACCTCGCAGATCACACCTGACCCTTCCTGTGTTCACATTCTAGTTTTTGTTCTCCGTTGACATGTCACGACTCAAATTCGCTCAAAATAAATATTTAACAGGCAAATATAAAATAATTCGGAACCGACCGAGCAATCTCAACGAGCAGCAGCTCACACACACACACACACAGTCAGTCAGTCAGTCAGTCAGCCGCCTCACTCAGAAAGACGATAAAAACGGTCATATTTTCAAACTGAGAAAGGCGCGAACAGTTTCATTGGCCAGTTTCCTGGATGACAGCCAGATTAACCAATCATGATCAATGAAATAAGGTAAACGCAGTGAAATGTATTTAGTTTTATTGTTGTTAATGATGATAATATTTTAACATATACCTTTAGATTGTAGAATAGGTTTAACGATCAAAATATTGTAAAATGCTAATAAAATAATAATAATTATCTTAAATAATTTAGTAATAATAATTTAAAAGGCAGAAATTTATTTTGTATGTTGTTGATGACATATTAAGTTGATTCAACATACAGTTCTTGTAAAAAACAAATCAACATTGATTTATAAGTGTTTTTGGTAACTTTTTTCAACCATTTAGCATTAAACATTTTTCTCAACGTTGTTTCAATGTTGAAACAACAACTGTCATTATTTCAACCATATTTCAACGTTGAAGATTGGTCATGTGCCGGCTGGTTTTCAACCGTTCAGCATTAAACGTTGTATTAACGTTGTTTCAACGTTAAAACAACAACTGACCTTATTTCAACCATATTTCAACGCTGAAGGTCGGTCATGTGCCGGCTGGGTAGCCTCCTGCAAATAGTGACTTGTGAATGTGCAAAGGCGCGAGTCGGTGGGGCCAGGCCTTCGACCATTGATGCTTGGCAGTGTTTTTTGTTTGATATACGTGATTATATAAAGGAGTGACTTTTGTGTTTTTTTATTGTCCTTCCCTCTCTCCCTCCCTTTTGACTGGACTTTGAGATGTTGAGTATGTGTCTGTTGTTTTGTTTTATGTCGACGTCTTGTGGTGCCATCCCAAAGAGGTACCAAATCACTCTCACGGACCTTTTCCTGGATTGTGCCCAGCTGGTGGAATGACCTCCCGATCTCAATTCGAACAGCTGAGTCTTTAGCCATTTTCAAAAAACATCTAAAGACACATCTTTTTCGCCAGCACCTTACTAACTAATACTAACACTTACCTATTCTATTTTTAAAAAAAAAAAAAAAAAAAAAAAATCCTAGCTACGTGTACTGTTCTAGACTAACTGAGACTTGTCATGGCACTTGTATACTGTTGCTCTCTCGATGGTCTGATTGCTTCTATTGTTCTCCTCATTTGTACGTCGCTTTGGATAAAAGTGTCTGCTAAATGATTAAATGTTATATTTTGGATGTTATGTTATGTGTGAAAAAAAAAATGTTGATAACAAAAATATTACACAAATAGTACTATATTTAATAGCCATATTCTCATCTGATTAAAGACAAAATCATTTAAATGTGAAGCTGTTCTTGGACATTGCAAACCAAAATAAAAAAGACTACCACGCAAAAACATTTGTTTATTCAATACAAACAGGTGTTTACTATTCTACATCTTAAAATTTCAAATGTCAGAACGCTAACATTAAACCCCACATTTTAGCACCACGTTACTGCAGACTATTTGGGAATGTGCCTTTAATCTTTGAAACAACAGGAAGAAACATAACATAACGATTTCTATTTTAAGCGGTGCAGGTGCATCGCGGCAACACAAATAAATACAAACTCTAAAGAGCTTATATATATAGGCCTGTTATAATTATAATTTAATACTTTACAATGAACAGAGACGTGGTCTGCAGCCTGCAAATCGCACTTCTCCTGTTTGAGCTGTGCAATTGACAGCATCCAATGGTGTTGAGCATTGTGAAATTGGCAGCACTCTAATACAATGGCATCGTATACGGGAAATAATTGGCAGCGAACCAGTGAGTAGGTGTGTTCTACTTCAAGCGGCACTACGCTGCCGATTCATGTATGGCGGCAGCGCGTGAGATTTTAAATGCACCCAGACAGACTTCTCCCGTACCGCAGATGTTATACTCTGATCAGTCTGCCCTGTTGGGGGGGGGGGGGGGGGGAAAGCATATTTTGAGGGGGGCCGGTGCCACCCCGTAACCCCCCCCCCCCCCCTCTAGACACGCCCCTGCATCACTGATCTATGTAAAAATCAAAAAGTCAATGGAGTTGCATTGCTGGTCTTACTCATTTGATTTCTATATCATAATTCTATATCATAACTCAAAAAGATCGATGGACACCTGGAAAAGCAGTTACTGTAGAGGTCATGGGCTGACAACTTACTGAACCAAATAAATGCTTTTAGCTGTAGTTCTGTTCTATGTGCTTTATAGATAACTATCTAAAACTTTGGTCATCAAAGCCAGGGTTGTGAAGTCAATGAAGTCAACTCAATGAATAGAGTGTAATGAAAAAAAAAAAAAAATGTTGATAACAAAAAAATGAATAGAGTGTAAGGATGTTTATGTAATGTCAACTGCATTAAAGGAGTCATGACTGCAATTTTTATTTTACTTTACAATGTTTCCTGAGGTGCACTTATGTCAGAATTTTTACATCAAAAATAAAAAAATACGTTAGAAATAATAATAATAAAAAAAAATGTTTTGATGGGATTTGATGCTAATTTTATTTGATCACTCTATTTAAATGAGCGAGTCTCTCTCAAGTCTTTTTCAGGGCTAGTGTAAATGACCACTGCAATGATTGGCTAACATCTTCGCATTAGAAATAAGTATTACATGTGGAACTTTTTTGAGACTTCTTTCCTGTAGCTCAAATGGTAGAGTATGGTGCTAGCAATGCCAAGATCATGGGTTTGATTCCCAGGGAAAGCAAGAGCTGATAAAATGTAAAAAAACTGTAACTTGAATGCAATGTAAGTCGCTTTGGATAAAAGCGTCTGCTAAATGCATAAATGTAAATGTACATTTGTACTATTACAGCTGCTAAAATAAACTAATCTTGAAAATATTGATTACAACACTATATATATATATAGATCTACTCCCTTTGCATAAAATTAATCACAGTCATGCATCTTGCATTTCTATTTCTGGAATCTCACAAATGCTTTCATCATATACAGTGCAAACACAATGTAAATAAAAGCAGTAGCATATAGATAGTGTTATTAATTTTAATGTGAGTTTTGGCAAAAGTACAGAACTCAAGTCACTGATAGACTAAACAGCAATAAATTATTTTGCGACAAAGAATGTCTAAATGACTGTAGAATTAACAGAATTACATATTGTGGCATTGTCAGGTCCATATCTTTCTATGAAATTTTATTTGCAAAGCCTGCATTGTATTGCAATTGGTCGAAATGAATGGAACAAACAAACAATGCTTTGCTGAGATATTCACATGGTTGAAAAACAGGCTCTTCCTAACATTGAACCCCTTTGGAAAGTTGTTATTTTTAGTCCAGATATCCTTTTGTAGTAGTTCTTCTGTCTGTCCATATAACAGATGAGTGGGTGGGGCTAAAGAGGCAATGATGAAAGTAGGCATTTATCGGTCTCTATGCAGGCAATCTTGTGTTGATGCATGCATCTTTAGTATATCAGTCTTAAACTTGTCAGTAGAAAAAAAAGTTGTTTTAGTAGCTATAGTTTCATTAACAACTGTTTACCTTACCGAGTGTATTTTCATTTTCGAGTTCAGTAGTGAATCTAGACATTTTATATTATTTTATGTTGTTATTATTCAACTTAAGATTGCATTGGAATTAAGGCTTACTGTATCATGTATCATGTATTTACAACACAGAGGTGTTTTGAGGTCATAGAATTGTGCAAGGAGCCCATAAAACATCAATTCGTTGCCCTGCACTTTTATCAGTGTGTATTTCATTTATACTCAAAGCCATAGGGTGCAGAAAGTCCAAAACGGCCTCAAAGAAGTAATAACTTGTGACGTGCCAAGAAATCCATAATACCGAGCAGAGATTGTCTTATGATTTGGTGATGAAAGGGTCTGTATACTTATCATTGGAAAAAGTGTAACAGCTAACTTGGATCACGTGAGGCACCTCAGCCAATCATTCAATGGCTGTGACATCAGTGGCTCACAGTTATACAACAGCCAGTTACAGGTTATGTTGCACAGTAAAAACAAGAGCTTGAATTGCCGGTCACTGCAATTTATGATTTTTTTTTTTCTTCATTAAAAATAAATAAAATAAAAACAGCATGAATGGGTATACACTGATACTTATCACTAAAAAGGTAGTTTATTTTGTTGAAATCTGAAAGCCATAAAAATAATACCTTTTTATTAATTAAAATATTTATTTTATACTTTTTTTTCATTAAAAAGCAATATATCTTCATCATACGCAGCAGTCACAAGTCATTACATTTCAAATTGACAAAAACTTAAAGGATTTAGAATATTTTATTTTCATTAAACAACATACAATATAATACAATAATTCTATTCATGTCCATTATTCATTAAAGTGCATTTTTTTCAATGTAAAGCATATGGTCACATAATAGTCATTACAATTCAAGTCTTATTTTAGGCAAAACCTGAAAACCAAAGAAAGAAAACCGGTTCCCTGAGATAAGGGAATGAGCATTGTGTATGGGGAAAACTCCTGTTTTACTCTGTACTGAAGCCTCATTTGTTCACGTTTGTGTAGCTGCACAAACCAATGGCACTTTAGCCTGCCAGAAAGGGTGGAGCCGACCTCTATATAAGTCAGCTCGCAGCGCCATTTCATCAGAATCATTCGACTGAAGCAACAGTGGCAGCTTACAGCACGGCCAGCGACACAATGCTCATTCCCTTATCTCAGGGAACCGAGGTTACGTGAGTAACCAGAGCGTTCCCTTTCGAACGTTCTCTCATATTGTGCATGGGGAACACATCCAATAGCGCCGTGCTATGAGCAGATACAGAACGATTGATGACCTGAGGAAGCAGGGCTATCAGGGGGAAGGCATACAGGCGAGCACTGGGCCAATCAGGCCAGAGTGTCCCGCTGTATCGAGAAGTAAGTTGGGCAGAGAGAGTTGTTATTGAGGCAAAGAGGTCTACCTCTGCCCTCCAGAAGACAGACCAAATTTCCTGAAGTCTCTGAGGATGTAGGGTCCATTCTCCCGGAGCTACATCGCCTCTGGATAGCATGTTTGCACCATGGTTCTGGCACGTAAACTGCTCTTAGCGAAAGGAGTTCATTCGGTGCCCAAAATAGGAGGCGTTGAGCCATCCTGTAAAGGGTGTGAGATGTTGTCTGACCGGACCAGGACGTGGTGCCCCCTTATGGCCAGTGGGAAGGTTTCCAGGGCCAGGAAAACCGCCAGAAGTTTTAGGCAGTTGATATGTAAGCAGCCACCGCTCCTGGGCTGACAAGGAGCTGAACGCTGGATTGCCCTCCAACAGAGCTCCCCAACCTGAGTTGGAAGCGTCTGTTGTAATCACCTTCCTCTTGGAGGTCAGTCCCATCTGCACGCCTGGCTGAGACAGGCGAGAAGCTGTCCAAAGGGCCACAGCTTTGACATAGTGATGGTTTGGGACGGGATTAAAGCTTTGAGCCAATATTGGTGAGGCCGCGTGTGAAGCAGTTCCAAGGGGATCGCAGAGGAGGCGGCCACCATAAGGCAGAGCAGACTCTGGAAAACCTGGAGGGGACGAGATGTCCCTGGTTTCAGGAATACCGTCAGTCGCTGAATAGTCAGGGACCATTCCGGCGTGAGGTGCTCCAAGTGGCCAAGTAGCAGCTCTCTGTGAGTGACTAATTCCCGTTCTGATCTGGCCAGCATCAGCCAGTCGTCGAGGTAGTTCAATATGCGGATTCCCATCTGCCTCAGAAGGGAAAGAGCCATGTCTATGCACTTCGTAAAGTGTGAGGGGCCAGAGACCTTCCGACTGGTAGGACTGTATATTGGTAGGCCACTCCCTCGAACGCGAATAATACCTCTCAAACGAGGTGGCTTGCGAGCGAACTAGAGTGAGTAACCTCATTTTACCGTATTTAGAAACCAACTTGAAACACTGGGAATGGCTGCCAGGCCATAAACCAGGTGGCAAGAGGCTCTATTTTGTCAAATAGAAGTTCGCCGAACATGGGATGAGAGGAGAGGAGAATTGCTCTTGTGGGTCCGCTATCACAGCAGTAGTTTGCTTGGGCACGTGCTAAATGAAAAGGTGAGCGCAGCCTCAGTGTAGGTGTGGCCCAGGTGAGCGACGCACTCAAATCCGAAGCTGTCAGCATTATGAAATCATTGGTGACAGCATTCTACTCCATGCTATGGGGCGTGTGAAGCATGTGGGGACTCTGTGCCGGCGTGAAAACACTCAAGTCTGATCGCTCAAACCCATGAGTTCACCCTTTCTTCCTCCAAGGTAACTGGGAGGGGAGAAACGTGAGAGTGGGAGAGGCGGGCCACCTTCAATGAAGAAGGGGATCTGCGAGCGAAGCAGGGACAGTCTCATGCTTTCGTATTAAAAACAGTCTGTCTCAGTGAGTGCAGCCTCCGCTACACACACACAAATGCGAAGCTGTCAGCAATAAGAATCATTGGAGACAGCATTCTACTCCGATTCCAGGGTTCCTCAATTAGTTTTCTCCAAGGGCCGAATTCTGCCAACAATACAGAGCCAAGGGCCACTGACATATGTGTATATATATATATATATATATATATATATATATTATTCTTATTATTACAATTATTATATTTTTATAGGAAATTGCGTCGTCCGTAGAGCGGTTTGGACGGTATGCAAACTGGAGCGGATCGAGTGTGTTGGGGAGGCTGTTTTTGATTTTTTGCATGTCTAACCTCTCAAAGCACTTCATCATGATTGGGGTCAGTGCTATGGGACGGTAGTCATTTAAACAGGACACAGGTGATTTCTTTGGTACCGGTATGATTGTTGTGGATTTTAGACATGTGGGGATGACTGCCTGGCTCAGCGAGGTGTTGAAGATATCTGTTAGGACATCCGTCAGCTGTGCAGCACAGTCTTTCAGTACATGGCCAGGTATGTTGTCAGGACCCGCAGCCTTTCATGGGTTAATCCTGGATAGGGTCTTCCTTACGTCGGCTGCAGACAGACAGAGCGCCTGGTCGTTGGGAGGTGTGGGCAGTTTTTGTGCAGGTGTGTCGTTCTGCATTTCAAACCGTGAATAAAAGTGGTTGAGTGTATCGGGGAGGGATGCGTCATCATCACAGGCCTGTGGCGGGGGCTTGTAGTCAGTGATGGTCTGAATGGCTTGCCACAGGCTCCGTGTGTCTCTGCTGTCCGTGAAGTGATTATTTATTTTTTGAGCATGTGACCGTTTTGCATTTTTGATGCCACGGGACAGATTGGCTCTTGCTGTATTGAGGGCTGCTTTGTCTCCTGATCTGAATGCTTCATCTCTGGTTTTTAGCAGCCCACGAACCTCTGCTGTCATCCACGGCTTTTGGTTTGCACGTGTGGTGATGGTCTTAGTGGCTGTCACATCACCCATGCACTTTTTGATGTAAGCAGTCACAGATTCAGTGTACTCCTGCAGGTCTGTGTGGTTGTTGTAGGTGGCCGCCTCTTTAAACATGTTCCAGTCTGTGCACTGAAAGCAGTCCCAGGGGCGGATTTAGTGAATTGGGGGCCCCAGGCAAATATAGGAATGGGGCCCTATACATTTGCACACATTTACCTAGATCAACCTTGAGGTTCCTTTTTTGTTGTGATGCTTTCTGTTGGACAATAGTTGTGTTCAATGTTTCTACATTTTTTATGTGCATGTAATAAATGGATTCTTTCATTTACATTTACATTTATTCATTTAGCAGACACTTTTATTATTTCATGTTGTAGACCACGAAATAGCAATTGATTTACCATTGAGATACAAGTTTTAACAAAAAAACTAAAATTATAAAATGATAAACCTCCCAATTGAACCTTTAAACCATTTTTTTTAAAGAAAAGGGATGAGTCATTTTGTCAGACAACGGGATGAATATGAAATAGTGACTGAAACGCGACCCATTATAACCAGCTCTTCCTTCCAAGATGTTAATCTGCACAAAAATCCTGATTTATAATCGTGCCGTCATCTGATAAAATCAAATAGGCTACACATAAGATAAAGACAATAGCTGTGCTGTGATTTCGGCTATACTTGCATGTAAAATTAGAGAAGCAACATATCTGTGTTTTAACTGAAAGCGCAGCTCCTTTCAGCCGCAGAGAGAGGTGTGCGCGCGCGCTGGGAAAGAGAGACCTCGCGCTCGTGCGGCAGTCAGCATCAGATGCATTATTTTCATTTGCTACAAGCAGGAAACACAAGAAGCACGTTCAACTCGGACACGCATACGGTTGTCATGGTAATAAACACCATAAACAGCAACCGTTTGCGTGTCCGCGCTTAATGCACATCTCCTATATGAAAAGCATTTTTAGGGGGCCCTTGGCTTTTGGGGGCCCAAGGCAGTCGCCTACCTTTGCCTAATGGGTAAGTCCGCCCCTGAGCAGTCCTGTAGTGTTGAAGTAGCATTTTCTGGCCAGATTGTGATGAGTTTTTGAACCGGTTTGGCGAGTTTCAAAAGTGGTCTATATGCTGGGATTAGCATAACAGAGATGTGGTCTGAGTACCCGAGGTGGGGGCGGGGTACAGCTTTGTAAGCGTTCTTTACGGTTGTGTAAACAAAGTCCAGCGTATTATTTCCTCTTGTTGCAAAGTTAACATGTTGGTAGAACTTTGGCAAAACTGTCTTTAAATTTGCGTGGTTGAAGTCACCGGCTATGATGAAAAAGCCGTCGGGGTTATTTGTTTGTTTAACAATACATATAGCGCTTTTAACAATACAAATTGTGTCAAAGCAACTGCACAATATCAAAATAGGAAAATAGTGTGTCAATAATGTAAAATGACAAGATTAAACACTCAATTTTCAGTTAAAGGCATTTCATTATTGAATTCAGTGATGGCATCGTCCAGCTCAGTTCAGTTCAAAAAGTTTCTGTTCAATCAAGTCGACAATATTGCTGGAAATGAAGTGTCCCCAACTAAGCAAGCCAGAGGCGACAGCGGCAAGGAACCAAAACTCCATCGGTGACAGAACGGAGAAAAAAACCTTGGGAGAAACCAGGCTCAGTCGGGGGGCCATTTCTCTTCTGGCCAGATGACCCAGCAGTTCAATTCCAACTGCTGCAAAGTCAGATTGTAAGGGCTCAACCAGTGGTCTTTTCCCGATGGATGTCTAGGTGACGGGGTCCTCACTGGGGATATGTCTCTGGGGCTCATCTAGGTGTCCTGGTCTCCACTGACGTTCAGGGCTGTAGAGGTCGTCTCTAGGTGCTGATCCACCATCTGATCTGGTGACTGCAGTGACCTCGGAATAAGAAGGAAACAGACTAATATTAGCGTAGATGTCAATCTTCTTACGATGTAACAAGTACATTGTGTGTTATGGGAAGTGTTCCTGGTTCCGGTTGACCTAATTAATGCAGCCTAACAATCCTTTAACGGATTTGAATATTAGAAGTGTATTAGTGTGTTATGTGAACGCCAGGTTAAAGAGATGGGTCTTTAATCTGGATTTAAACTGACAGAGTGTGTCTGCCTCCCGAACAGTGTTTGGTAGATTGTTCCAGAGTTTGGGCGCTAAATAGGAAAAAGATCTGCCGCCCCGCAGTTAATTTTGATATTCTAGGTATTATCAAATGGCCAGAGTTTTGAGAATGCAGCGGCCGTGGAGGACTATAATGCGATAAGAGCTCGCTCAAGTACTGAGGAGCTAAACCATTCAGGGCTTTATAAGTAATTAACAAGATTTTAAAATCTATACGATGTTTAGTAGGGAGCCAGTGCAGTGTTGACAGAACCGGGCTAATGTGGTCATACTTCCTGGTTCTAGTAAGAAGTCTAGCTGCTGCATTTTGAACCATCTGTAGTTTGTTTATTAAGCGTGCAGAACAACCACCCAATAAAGCATTACAATAATCCAACCTTGAGGTCATAAACGCATGAATTAATATTTCTGCATTTGACATTGAGAGCATAGGTCTCAGTTTAGATATATTTTTAAGATGAAAAAATGCAGTTTTACAAATGCTAGACACGTGGCTGTCAAAGGAGAGATTGCTCTCAAATGAGGTACTCCATACTGCACTTGTGATCGATATGATACCTCTTCATTCACTGCTACGAATTGATGGCGGTCAGATAAGTACGATTTGAACCATGCTAATGCACTTCCACTAATGCCAACAAAGTTTTCTAGTCTATTAAAAAGGATGTTGTGATCGGTAGTGTCGAACGCAGCGGTAAGATCCAGTAGTACTAATAGAGAGATACAGCCACGATCAGATGATAAGAGCAGGTCATTTGTCACTCTAATGAGAGCAGTCTCAGTACTATGATATGATCTAAATCCTGACTGGAAATCATCACAGATATCATTTTTCTCTAAGAAGGAATATAATTGTGAGGATACAACCTTTTCTAGTATCTTTGACAGAAAAGGGAGATTCGAGATCGGTCTGTAATTAACTAGATCTTTGGGGTCAAGTTGTGTTTTTTTAATGAGAGGCTTAATAACAGCCAATTTAAAGTTTTTGGGGACATATCCTAATGACAATGACGAATTAATAATAGCCAAAAGAGGATCTATAACTTCTGGAAGCACCTCTTTTAGTAGTTTAGATGGAATAGGGTCTAACATACATGTTGTTGGTTTAGATGATTTAACAAGTTTCTAAAATTCTTCCTCTCTTATAGTAGAGAATGAGTGGAATTATTCCTCAGGGGATCTATAGTGCACTATTTGATGTGATACTGTAGCTGACGGCTGCATGGTTACAATTTGATATCTAATAGTATTAATTTTGGAAGTAAAATAGTTCATAAAGTCATTACTGCTGTGCTGTTGGGAAATGTCAACACCTGTTGCTGCTTTATTTTTTGTTAATTTTGCCACTGTATTGAATAAATACCTGGGGTTATGTTTGTTTTCTTCTAAAAGAGATGAAAGTAATCAGATCTAGCAGTTTTTAAAGCTTTTCTGTAGGATAGGGTACTTTCCCGCCAAGCTATACAAAATACCTCTAGTTTTGTTTTCCTCCAGCTGCGCTCCATTTTCCAGGCTGCTCTCTTTAGGGTGTGAGTGTGCTCATTATACCACGGTGTTGGACTCTTTTCCTTAATCTTCCTTAAGCGTAAAGGAGCAACCATATCTAAAGTGCTAGAAAAGAGAGTCCATAGTTTCTGTTACATCATCAAGTTGTTCTGAGCTGTTGGATATGCTGAGGAATTGAGATAAATCAGGAAGATTACTTACAAAGCAGTCTTTTGTGGTAGAAGTGATGGTTCTACCATATTTGTAAGAAGGAGTTGAACTGCGGGGAGAGTGAACACGCGGGCTCTGTGCTGGCGTGAGATCACTCAAACCCGGTTGCTCAGCTCCGTGACTCCACTGTTTCTTTCTCCGAGCTTGCTGAGAGAGGAGAAACAGGAGAGCGGGGCTACCTTCATTGAAGAAGGCGATATGCGAGCGGAGAAGAGCGAGACTCATGCTCTCAGTGAGAGCATTCCTTCTCGGTGAGTGTTCAGTCCCTGTGTGGGCGCTGCCTAGACAGGAGACGCACTCACTGCCCTTCTGTCTCGTGCAGGGTTCCCTGCATGAGATACACTCTCGGTGCGACATTTGCAACAATGTTTTAGTATTAAAAAAAGTGTTAGTATAAAAAGTGTAATATATAAACCAATCATAAAAAAATATCATTTGGAAAATACAGGAAAAATATTGTGTGATACAAATTATTGGTTATTGTCCAGCAGTAGCCAATTAAAAGTAAGAGATAAGGGGAAAAACAAACAAACAAACAAACAAAAACAAACAAACAAACAAACAAACAAACTGTCAATTGGACAAAATAATTATTATTAATTATAATAAAATAATAATAAAATATAATATAAATATAAATATATAAATAAAATAAAAAAGGTATTATATTTGACATTTCTGTCCCCCTCACTTCTGAAATGATGGGTATGGCCTGTGCCCCTGTAATAATAATAATTTGTGTATAAAGGAATAAAAGTTGTTCACATTGTACTTCCACTTCTTTTCATTGCAGCTGGAAACTGCAGTAAACTCTATGTACATGTACGTTTTCCTAACATTATTACAATATGTTGGAACTTTGCTGTACCTTGCTTTAGGATATTTTTTACTGGAAAAGAAGACAAAAAAATACTGTGTATGTACAGTATGTATTTGTTTGTTTGTACTGCACAACTAAATTTAAAATACAAATAATATAAAACAATATAATATTTGGGTTATACTTTGTATTGCAGTGCCCTTTATTTACTAAAACAGTCAATCCATTGAAATTTATCAAATTAATTACATGATATGCTGATTAATCAAATCAATCATAGTTAATTGGATTTAGATAATTCAAAGAATTACATTATTGTGTCAGAGGAAAGCATTGAGTATTATAGACATGGCTTTAGATGTTCATGTATTATTTTATTCCCATATAATAAATCATAATGATTTACATTTATTCATTTAGGACAGGTATAGGCAAGTTCGGTCCTAGAGAGCTGCAGTCCTGCAGAATTAGACCCAACCCTGAAAAAAACATCACCTGCCTTAAAGGTCACATACAGGTGCATCTCAATAAATTAGAATGTCGTGGAAAAGTTAATTTATTTCAGTAATTCAACTCAAATTGTGAAACTCGTGTATTAAATAGTATAATATAGTAGTATAGTATAAATAGTATTGTATAGTATAAATAATATAAACTAATCTACTCTAACATATGCTGATAACGGTATATAACTGTCTTTATAAATTATTATAAATTATTCCCTTAATATTTATCTTGTGGCTTGTATCGTGAAAAACATGAGAAGAAACGTATTTCGCATTAAGGTTGTTTTTGAAAATTAGTGCCTGAAATAAAGCTGCTCTGAATTTTCATTGATGACTGCAGTGTTAATAATTTTAATTATAGGCCTATAATTCATTGTAAAAATTAATAGGCTAGACCTGTTTTTTAAAAAAAAAAATTTAAAACAAATTTCAATGAGGAGTAAGCTAATAGCCTATTTTATTAGCTAAAATTATCACTGGGCAATAATTTCATGTAACTTAATAATAAAAGTAATCTAATAATAATAATAGGCCTAATAAGAAGAAGAATGTAACAGGCCTACATTAACTGGAAATGCTACATCCTCTTAACCCTCTACCGCATGGTGTGGCCATATGGCAACATACACTTTGTGTTCATTTCCTTGCCACTGTCTCTTTAAGAGAACAAACTCGTTTTTTTTTTTTTTTGGAAAGAGAAGATCATAGTTTATCCAATGATGTGCATGTCACATGACATGCAGTTTTTTTCTGTGGCGCGATCTCTGATCTGCCTTCTCTTGTCAGTAGATGTTGAAGGCAAACTAAAACCTCAGTAACAAACAAGGACCAGCCCGTGTCACATGCACAAAAAAATCGTAAAGATCACCTCAGATAAGTTATAATGACATATTCACTACTCAAAGTTTTTATGAAATTAGTTTTTGGTAAATCAATCAAATGTATGTGTTGCCAAGCGGCAGGGGCACCTTAAGGGGGGGAAAAGTTAGGACGATTCTAAGGGCCCGACGATGGGAGGGGGCCCCCGAGGGAGAAACGTGATTTCTACCGAGGGGAACGCTAGAGCCCTGCATTTCAGCCCAGACCCAATCGGGCCAATTAATTTTTACGTCATAGTTCAGACGTGGGCCGGGCCTCGGGCCTGTTTTAGGCTTCTCCTTATGTTTATATTTTAGACATCCATCAATTAGTGATGAAGAGTTCTGCATTCAAATACACGCAATAAAGCTTGCCATAAAGCCCCAGCAAAAGTAATTACCATGAATGTGTGTGGGGGGGGGGGATTATTTACTAATAAACTAGTGTTTTCTGTGTCAGTGTCGCAAAGATGAAGAATCAGATGATGATCCTGACTTGCCATCTCCTCATTAGACTCGCCTTTAGAGAGAAGTGCATCTTCACAGATTATAATGAAAGAGTTTTTGTTTTCGATTTGATTTATTTTGTTAAGTAGTAATTTAAAGCTTTCTATAGATATATTTATCATGTCTGTGAGTCATGTATTCTCTGACTTTCAGTTCAGTTTTGTGAAGTGCTCCTGTTCAAGACGAGACGGCACATCATTGTTTTCTTTATTTTATAAAATTATTTTATATATTCAGGGCTCTAGACTGCGACCAAAATGCGACCATTTTTTGAGAGTGTGCGAGTAAAAATTTGATGTGGTCACACTTGCCAGCCGCAGCACATTGTAGCAGGAGAAAGATTTCACTGATCAGGTGCAAGAGCTTCAGTAGAGCCTGGTTTCACACTGCACAGAGCGTCAGCATGAGCGCGAAGGTGCGCTCCGCGGACGGAGCACAACGGAGGATTTGGTTTTCAAACTAAAGTAAAAGACTGCTTCTTAAACCGGAGAAGGTGAACATGTTGGTATTCTTGTAGAGAAAACATGCAAGTTCTGTCAGCGACAGCCAGTTTAGTTTTACTTTTTGTTTTCGTTTTTCAAAAGCTTGTTATCATTGCTGTTTACCTCACATTACACTATGGAGGCTTTCCTTATTTTTTAATATTATTATTATTTGATTCCTCAGTGTTTGCTAAACATTCTGTTATGTATTAGTCGGTATATAATACAGCATGTGATGTGTCCTATGCCATACCTCGTCTTATTCGTTTTTGTTAATAAATGTTATGCTAGTTTGTCATTGTAAAGTACTGTTTTATTGTTGTTGTGCTTTTTAATTAAGAATATCAATGAATCCATCTTTTGTTTTAGTCTTAAAAAGTGAAAGGTGCATAGATATAAGCAAAAAAGACAATTATCTTTTCTTGTAAAGCGTGACACCAAGATCCTGAAAGTGAAAGCAAAAAGAGGAATTCCTGTCACAAAATTAAATCACAAATAATACTGATGAAAAAGAACGGGCTGAATGTTGAACACATTCGTTCACATATAACTATAAACTGTGATAAAAGTTCATCAGCATGCATTGATTAATCAAATGTTGTATCAAAAAAATAAAAAAATAAAATTTGCGACCTGTTTGCCGCTGGCCGCTTGGTCGTTAATTTAAGAAAGAAAAAACTTATTTAACTAACAAAAAAAAAAAAATGCTCCAAACGTTTTTCTAAATTAACTTTATAAAAAAACAAAAAGAAATATGATCACTTTGCCATTACATACAAAACTGAACAATTTTAATAGCTGAAACAGTATAATCTGACTTGGGAGAAGGGGGAAAAAAAGACGGGCTCGGAACGCAATCGCGATTTCTACCTGGGGATACTAGTATATTACTAATAAAAGTGGCATATGAGAAGTTTAATACTACTACTACTACTACTACTACAAAAAAGAAAAGTTAAATATGCCTTTTTGGAGGCTTCTGTATATAAAAAACTGATAGCTAAAGTTTAGGCATTCATTACTTTCTCTCAATTTAATTAGTTTTTTAGCTCCCCCTCTGAACTGTTAAGCCCCCCCCCCTTAGCACCCCCAACAACAAAAAAATCCTGGAGCCGCCACTGGCCCTGGAACTCCATATTTTCTTTTCTTTATTTGTGCAGTTGTCTTTATTTTCTTTATAGCCAAGTGTATGTTTTAAAAAATGGGAAAATTATAAAGAACTGAATGTTTGCAAATCATGCTTCCTGTGTTTATTGGGCGAATCCTGACAAGGGGGTGATTTCAGATACAGCCTTAGTAATTCTGAAGACATTGATTAGCTTGTTCAGTTGTGGATTAGGTTTGGAGCTGAAATCTGCAGGACTGCGGCTCTCTAGGATCGAACTTGCCTATTCCTGATTTAGGATAAAGATGCCAACTCTGTCCTGCAGAATCTCAATTCAAACATACCTGCAAAACTGAACCAAAGTCTTTAGGATTATAAAATTACTGGCAGGTGTGTTTGATTTGAGATGGAACTTAGAATTGTTGAAACCTGATTTAGGCGATGCTTTTATCCAAAGCAAATTACTGTTGACAATAATACAAGCTAAAGCAGTTAATTCAGGGGAGACCAATGAATTAGTGCTACTGTACATACACAATTTCTTTACCTACCAGTGTAGTGCAATGCTGAAGGGTTTGTGTAATGTTAATAATATATAATAATTATATGCTTAATGTGTAATTATTTTGTGGTGCTGCACACATTATAATAGTAGCAAGGGCATTGTGTACCCAGTGGTTCTCAAACTTTTTGCAGTGGCGTACCCCCTGGGGCATTTAACATTCTTCTGAGTACCCCCACTTAGACCGCAGTCACATCTTTGCCATTAAGGGACAATATCTGCCACCTTAAATTGATTTACAGGTGCATTTTTTACCTTTAGGCAATGTTTTTCTAGCCTTATTAATTGTATGTCATGTTTTATGTCATATTCTTACCATGCCATTAAGTGTATTATTAATACAATAAATAAAGCAATAAATGATGGCAAAACGAAGTGATACTTGTAGATTTAAAACTAAAATCGCCAGGTGGCGGTAAGTCACCGTCTTAATGAGCGAGGCGTAACTTCATTCATTTATTCATTCATTCAGTAAGGAAGCAAACGGCTGTAGTTATAAATCGGTTATTAATCACTGACTCTCCGAATCGTTCAAAGCTGCAGATTTCTTCACTAACGAAACACCGCTGTTGCTTGGAGACGCACACCAGTTCTGTTGCGGATTTCATTGGAACTGTTATTATTTCATTGTAAAATATAACAAACAACTTTGACAATATTGTTTTTAAAATGTAGGTTACATTTAAAATGTAAAATGTTCACTTAATATTACCGTTTTTGTTGAACTGTTATTTAAAATCAATTTCACATTTGCAATCGTTTGGATATTCAGGGAAAATTGCATTCTTGCTCGTATTTTGAACATGAAACAATAACTCGCACAGCGGGTTTCTGTATCAACGAGGATTTCTTAAATTGATCTCAATGTACAGTCCATCAATATTTGTTCCTCATGCTATTAAGTGCTACAAATCTACTTTAAAGATACAATAAACAACTGCGCGATTTGCTAAAGCAGCATATTTAGTGGGCATCCTATTATACACACGCTGCTTGTGTGGATGCAGTCAGTTCTGACCGCAAATGATGAGGTAATTTGATGTCATTTGACTGTTTAAGTACTCCCATTTTCCTGTTTTTATACTAGAAGCGACATTTTGCTTGTAAGAAACAAATGCTCGGTTTTAATGTTACTTTAAGTTGGGGTAGAATTAAATGACTGCCAAAACTCAGCATTTTGTTCGCGTACCCCCTCCGTGCACCTCACGTACCCCCAGGGGTATGCGTACCCCAGTTTGAGAACCACTTGTGTAACCTATAATAGAGAAACAAATCAACCAGCAAAGCTCACTGCTCAGTCCCCCAGTTTGACAGAAGTGTCTGTGGGTTCTTTGGGTTCATTGGCAGTCACTAGTTTATCTGGTAAACTATTATCCAGTGACTTTCATTCAGGTACAGTTGAAAGGTGCAATTAAAGTTCTTTTTTTAACACTGCAATCTCTCTGCAGGATATCGAGGATCACATCGCCTTTGTAATCACTGTCCCCACTGCGCTGGCTATTTTCCTCACTATCTTTGTTCTGGTCTGCATCGAGTCCATCTTCAAGAAGCTGCTCCGAGTTTTCTCCTTGGTGATCTGGGCCTGCCTGGTTGCTATGGGTTACCTCTTTATGTTTTTTGGAGGAATCATCTGTCCCTGGGATCAGGTAAGACGAGTGCTTTATCGGCCACCTAAGGTTGTTTTCAGTCATAGGCCTTTTACCTGATACATCTCAGATGGTGTATTCTTGAGAATCAGTGGGAACGAGTAACATCAGAGTGACTGGAAGGAGAAATAACACAATACTTTAGTCAAAAAGGAAGGTGTATGCATACTGATATATGGGACAGCCTCTAGTGAACAAATGGAATTGTGGATCACCTTTGAGTCACCTTTACTAGGCAATTTAGCATTTGTCAAGTCAACTGCTTTCCTGTAATGCACAGAAATGATTTTAAGAGAGAGCTCCATACCAGAATTAAGTGAGAAGGCCAGATAATTTTTATCTAAAATGAAAGAATTCCAGAAAGATAACATTTTTATGTGGAAAACAGAAAAAAAGGGATTATTTATTTAGTAAATTTCACATCAGGTATACTGTTTTACCCCAATACCAGTTCTCATTGAAGGCTCTGAAACTGTGATCAGTAATACTGGCAAGTCCGTAATAAGTGGCAAAAAATGGCAAGTCAAGCTTTTATTTATTTACTTTTATTATTTTTAACTGAATCTATTCTACTGTGTTTTATATCAGTTCATCTTTGTAAGTAGCTTTCCCAAGCAATTATAACCCATCAGATGTTTATTTTCTTTGAATTTTCAACCTGTCCATACACATGATAAAATTGAACCCGGTTCAGTGTATTATGTCAGGTGTAAAGATGTAACTAAAAATTTTACTTGACAAAAGCATTTTACAGTCTTCTAATATAAGATTCAATTTATCCAGCTTTCTTTTCCCTCTATCATGTTGATTTATATAAAGTATATGTGTGCTATTCCCATGGCAGCTGAGCCACCCCATGTTTGACCTGCAAGTCCAGTGAGAATAATTACGTTCAACATTAATCAAAATGCTGCAAATGTGTGACTAGACCTGGGAATTCAGATAGTAATCAGAAGTCTGGCTTAGCTATTCTGCACATTCCTATTACGGATGAATAATTTACTCTTCAAGGAAAGAAAATAAAAATAAGTAAATAAACAAACTTCTGCCATTAGTTGGGTAAACTTTAATAAAAAATCTTTGAATGGAGAATATAAGGAGCTAATAATTTGCTGTGTTAAAATAAGACTCAGTGTTTGTCACTGACATATTGTATGTGGACATATGGAGTAGGTGACATATGGTGAAAGACAAACAAGGCTAATGTCAGACGTGTAAGGAGGGATGACTTCCTGTGTTAGTCAATATCTCTGCTTGGTTCCAGATTAAGGGCAGATAGAGAAGTTCTCAATACATAGACCCCATCTGAATCCTCTATACAAAAAATGCTCCAATTTTTTCACAAAATATTTCAGCAAAACTGTCATATTCACTAACCACTTGTAATCCAGTTTAGCTTTCACTGATGTAGTGTTGTGAGAATGGAAAATTCTTTATGCAATTTAGGTTTATTGTAGAATCCCATAAGCCCTAAGGACTGTTCACACTAATGTTCACACATAGTGAAGTCCATACTACATCTATAATGATAAGGACGCAGAAGAACGATATCACTTGAATCTGTTTTTTTAGTTTTTTTTAAGAATGGTTTTATTCCCAGCTGATGAATGATAAAAACCTTGACAGCCAATCAGAATCCGCCTGGCATTAAAGAGCTTGAGTATTTAAAGTGGAAGATGACATAACACACAATAAACAAAACGTTATCCTTCTTTGGTGTGGACACTAATATAATTATATTATAGTTATCTTTATATTTATCCTTCTTGGTGTGAATTGCCCTTTACAGTATCCCCTAGCCAGATGTGACAGCCACATGCAGTAAAAGACCTGATGCCGTTTTTTTTTTTGAATGATATCAATGGAGGAGAGACTTCACTATGCTGAATAAACAGCTTTTTAGAGGAAACTGCTTATAATTTAATGAATCGACAGCCTATCTGCTAATCTTCAACATGTTTTACACTAAACAATACTTTTGGATTTAACTATTTTTAGAGTTTACCATGAAAAAAAAATGCTGTTTTATAAGTGAAGTCACTGACTTTTTGCGACAGGTGGGATTCAGCTTATGGCACTTCCAATTCATTCCTATGGTATCTATAAAGGGCGACTGAGTGCCGTACAACTATGACTGAAATTTAATGATGTCAAGGCTGTATTGTGATTGGTTATTAAGGCACACATGATCCAAGTTAGCTGTTATGCTTTCTCCAATAGTAAGTAATACAGACCCTCTCATCTCCCTATAGTAAGTCTCTGCTGCACAGTCTCTGCTGCAAGACCTGAATTGGGTGTGTCTGATAAGGGAAACATAAAAAAATGTGCAGTGCTTTATATGGGTGTCTCCGCTAAACTTCACATACTTCAGAGAGCAAGCATTTCCATGCCCATGTGCGCCAAACAGACAGAATGCAATAAACAGGAGTGTAATAATTCTGACTAAAATATGCATTTTGCTAATATTTTTTGTTGGACACTAATTGTGATGTATGTAGAATTTTAAACCTATAAGTAAATGTATTTTTATGATAGCAGTAACTGTAAAGTGACTATTGTCTATTGACTATTGTATTGGGCTATTCAAAATAGCCTAATACAGTTAGTCTGAGCTTTTGTTTTTATTAATTAGCTTTTTTTTTGTTTAGTGAATTTAACTTTTAGATTGTAATGATGCAATGTTATAATGTAATGTGATTTTACCCCTTTTTTTTTTTTTTTGCACATAATCTATACCGTAGCTTACATGGTTACATTCACTATATTTGTCTTAGTCTTTGACATTGTTTCAATAGACAACATTAGGCAGGATGTGAAATAACATAAAAAAATAAATAAAAAAAAGTATTTGAGTATTTTGGTTTTGGAGTATTTGTTCATTTTGATTTGTGGCCACACACATGTTGGCCTCTAAAACAAAAGCTTTTAACAATGTGGTTTTGCAGATCTCTGTGTTTATTGCCCTGTACATGGAGGTGAGCAATGTGATTTCAGCTTTCATCTCACACAGCTCTGAGGTTACTAGGCGTCAAAGGTGATTTTAACGCTTCAGTGGGCAGCTCTCTTGAAGACTAAACTTCTTCTCAGCCACATACTGCTGCAAATGCTCTGTGGCCCCCTTCACTCTTCCACCATTACAAGGTCTGCTCTCTGGGATGATTTGCAGTGGTACAGTGACCTGTACACAGCTATATGGGCACACATTTTCTGGGATCACTTGGCACCAAAGGCAAATGCCAGTGCCAGCTGCTGCTGGAATCCTCAGTGATATTGGAAAGCATGAATCCAGACACCTTTTTTGGCTCTTCCCAGGTGTTAGGTCACAGCAGTGCACACATTTTTGGTAATTACAACTGAAGTTGCATCTGAAATGCCAAGAGGAATAACAGATCTATTAGAGCACTTTCTTCTTTCTGTAAGCTCCCTTCATCTCAAGTCAGATGTGTGAAGACAGGTCACTGAAAGGTCTCCCCTCTCACACAATTAAAATATCTGTGCCACTAATGTTTGGTAACTGTGGTGTTAATGTTGCAGAGGGCATTTCGTTTCCCTGAGAAACAAGATGAGACAAGCTCAAAGGCAGGTAATTAATTAGGCTCTTTTGTATGTAGGTAACAATGAAAAACAATAAATTAAGCAATGATTAAAAAGGTTGCTTCTGAATGTACATTCCACTTCATTTAGATTACAAAGCTCATTAAGATGCTTGGATGCTCTTCTATCTCTCTGTTTGAAAACATCTAGTCAATTGTTGTTAGCCTATGGTACTGTTAAAGCTGAGATGCATAGTAATTTCCCAGCGACATTACTTAACAAAGATGTTGCTTTAAAGACCCATGAAATGCCGTGATGAGCACAGTTTTCTTTCATGAATTTAGATCAAAAGTTTTTAAATAGCCAATGGTATTTTTTAAATAGCCAATGGTATTAGGCATGGTATTCTGAGGGAGGGCATTTGACATTCTGAATCTAGAGAGCATTTGATTGGACAAAAATTTCCATATCCTCATTGTGAGATGTCATTAAATATTTTTTGGTCCATTTTTGTGTAAGATGGCTTTTACTTAATTTAAATTGGTCAACTCTTAGGAATATCCTACACTACATTATTGTAAAGATAGCACTAAAACTAACAGTCATGGTCTAAAAGCTTCACAACAAAGCTGCACACAAACTTTTTATTTGATGTTGTATTTCAATGTTTTGACACATATATGGTTCTCCTGATGTTCTGGGTAGCACCTCCACCTCCAAACAAGTTCCATTTTTGAAAAAAAAAAAAAAAAACTTCAGTAACTGATAAGACTGTACACTAACAACAAATATGTAGCCACATGTTTGAGCCATAGAGGAAGTCAGAAACCAACCAACAAAGAGTCTCTAGTGTACACCATAGCTCAGCTGCTGCTTTAAATGCAGAGAGGCTTTCACGTCTTCTGAGTCGTGCTGGCTGCAGGGAAGAGAAAAGAGTTCCAGATTATCCTCCTTCATCACAGTAAGGCTTGATACTCTGCCAGTCAACACTTACTATTCTAAGAGTTTGCAGTAAATGTTCTCAATAAATTGCTCAGGATAACTTCTGACAGCCTTTCAGATTTTTTTTTGTATTACAGTATGTATAAAAATAACAACTATATTGTACATTTAGATTACATAAATTACATTGAACATTTCATCCAATTGTTAATGTGCTCACTTCCATTTATTCATTAAATTTGTTTCCAGTCTTTGATTTTCTGTTTCACTTCAGTTTGATATTGAGTAGTCTACTGAGCTAAATTAGGAATAATCCAATCAGATTTTTTTTTTTTATTACATTGTAGGGATGTGTATTCTTCTTAAAGACTTAGAACAGGGGTCACCAAATTTGGTCCTGGAGGGCCGGTGCCCTGCAGAGTTTAGCTCCAACTTGCCTCAAAATACCTGCCTGGAAGTTTCAAGTACGTAGTAAGACCTTGATTAGCTGGTTCGAGTGTGTTTGATTAGGGTTGGAGCTAAACTCTACAGGACACTGGCCCTCCACCGTGTCCGGTGACCCCTGACCTAGAATGATGGTCTCTACTTTGTATCATTAGTGCTTTCATACATCACTCAGTCCATTTTTTTTAATGCAATTTATAAATTGCATTAATCATTTCAGGAACAAACACATTTCATTCTATTTTAATTCAAGGCAGCTAATATGACAAGCCTCTTCCGCATGTTCAATACATGACAGGTTTCCAGACAGATCTTATTGAGAGTCTGCTCCTATTTTATAAGTAGATTCTACAAACAACAGCCTGGATGAAAAAATCTATATTTACTTAGTTATATGTGGATCACCAAAATCCACCAAGACCAATCTAAGATACGGTATATAAGAGTGCTCTTGCCTTGACCTAAAGAGGTGTCCAGCCTCACTAACACTGACACACTAATCTCAGTAAACACTGGTTTACTCTATCTGTGCAAATAAATTACTATCCTGTTTTGATGTTTAATCCTTGTGCACTGCTTTTTTTCCTCCTTCCTTTAGCTTGAGAGGAGGCTTCACTCTGTTTCTGAGCGTCAAAGTGGGTAACTAGGAAACATTCTAAGTAAAGGTCAAGATACTGGTCACGTGTTGCTAAGCCAGGGGGATGTGCTTTCCATCAAACAGGCTCTTGTGTCCATATCCCTTGGGGCTTTATGGCTGTTGACATCTGTTTCATTATTTGGTTGGTTTTGTAGAAAACAAACCATTTCCTGAACAAGGTTCCATGATCATAAATGAGTAGATTTGGCAGATGACCAAAGCTGCCCTGACAATTTCAATTAAAGCACAGGAACAAATTGCATTTTAGTTTATAACTGTTGTAGGTCATAAAGAGGGAAGTTCGGGGGTTTCCAGTGTAAGCGCAGGACATTGGTATAGTGCGATTATAAAAATCTCATTAAGTCAATGGATAGTCAGTCATCCTGAAAACATAAATTTTTCTTCTTTCTCTGTCTTTCACATTTATAGGGCTATACTGTATGTGGTGAAGGGAGAGGATTTTCTCAGCAGGGGGTGTCACAGCACTAATGTCTTGAGCCTGGCTGAGGCAACTAGTGTTGTCTAGTCTCTTAATGGCTGGTCGTGTTATCTCTGCGTGAGTTTCATGAGATGTTTGGTAGAGTAACAGATTTAAAATCCCTACAATTTAAAAATGGCACTCATAAAGAGATGAGAAACAGGGCTAATATTCGCTGTGTCCAAGAGACTACTACTTCCTACAATGAAATAAACGTAATATCACACATGAAATGTGACATCTACATTTATACATTTGGCTTTTTAGCCCAAGCGACTTACATTGAAGGTATACATTTTATTTCATTTCATGAATTCAAATAATACACATTTTTGTTTATGCATTCTATGGGAATTAAAACATTGGCCTTGGTGTTGCTACCATCATGCACATTTAAACATTAAAGGAATGCAGTCCTGATTTGTGGGGAGATTAAATATGTCAAAGATATATTCAGAAGTAACAGATGTAAATTATTTGCAAACAATAATTATTGAAATGTCCAAATTGAAATGTCAGATTCAATCTATTCTTTATGCCATCATAGATTTAATAATAGGATTTTAAAGGATGGATTTTCATATTTAAGTGTTGAAAGTCTGGGACATGTGTAAAACAATAACATTGATACAGTACACACAATGCATGGTTAATAATAATCAACCTAATGCAACATTAAACTGTCTGTGGTTGAAGAGACATCTACAGTATGCATTGCAGTCATTCCATTGAAATTTGTAAATTAATTGGAATGACTTATTTAGATGTTTGAGCATCGCTTTAAAAAAAACAGCAGTTCATTGCAAGTTCATTGCAAACTACCCACAGATTCACTAGGCAGTCCACAGGTCAAACACAGGGCAATTCAAATTGGCATTAACTCTGTGTGTGCTATGCTGCTGCCATTAGCTTATTGTGAGCCTGCTTTAATGAACCCAGCTGTAGACGCACATACTGTCTGACTCTGCCAAGCCACACATGCCTCGCAAAAGACTCAAATTTGAATATCTTTTCAGGAATATTGTAAAATTCTTTATGGGCATCTATGCATGAATTAGATAAAAACGCTTCAATCACTGTGATGATTCCCTGACACAAATTACTGTGCAGAGCAGATGCTGTGTGAAAAGAATGTGCTCAGCCAAAGGAAACAGTAAGAATTTTATATATACTGGCCCAGTAGTTCAAAATTTTACTTGCCATGCCAACATATTCACTGGCACCACTAGGTAAGTAACTAATCAATCAATCAATCAATCAATCAATCAATCAATCAATCAATCAATCAATCAATCAATCAATCAATCACAAGAGTGTGAGCACTCTTGATCCATAGCAATAACTAGCTAGAGTCCTAGCTAAGCCAGAAGTCCATTCTATGTGGAGATTGCATGTTCTCCCTATGTTGGTGTGGGCCTCCACCAGATGCTCTGGTTTCCCCCACAGTCCCCTACAAAAACGGGCAGGAATAATACTTTATTATGATTCCCTTTCTGTTTATAAGTAACTTTGCATCTACTGTACATGTCAACTACCATTCATCAGAGTATTAGTAGACTGTCTGCTTATTATCTGCTTACACTTTATTTTGATGGTCACCTAATAGACATTCTGCTGACTATAAATAACTTGTCAAGTACAAATCAACTTGTTCTACTAACCATAATCCTAAACATGCATGTATTTTATGTAACATATGGTAATATATGGTGTATTTATGTTTGCTTAGACACATTAATGTACAATAATAACATATTGACAGCATCTTAAATGTAAATAATTGTTGTATGATTAAATGTATGAACAACTTTACACATTTACAAATCCTTATTTAATCGGAATATTTATTTCATGGAATTAACTGGTTGATTCTATTGTATTTATGATCAATTATTATGTTTTCATTAGCATTTATTTAATGCAGTTGGCTCATTTACTTAATCTGAAAATCTAACATTTTATTCTGTTCTGTGTTCTAGTGCCAGTTTGTTTCAAAGGATTGCATCATTTTAAACAAGACTACATTTCAAAGTCTTACAATCAATTAAATTTCCTGTAATCGTTTAACCGTTACTTAATATATTTATTTTGTGAAGAACAGTACCTAACTGAAGTCTTCATGTATTACCGTATGTAATGTCTAATTAATTTAGCGCAAAAGTTTTCAACAACATCTTGAAATTTCAAGGCTAAAGAGTTCCTGAACAGTGTGAATCATGGGATATGCTTAGCCTCAATATTTATTGTGTGTTATGGGCATTAAACATTGGCTGAATATGTTTGAGATGCTGTCAATGTTGTGTGTGAAAAAAAAAAAAAAATGTTGATAACAAAAAATAAATAAATAAATAAATAAAAGCTTACAATGACATCAGCCAATATTAAGGAGTTGTCATGCTTTTCACTTTAGAACACTGATCCAAGTAATTAGTAGTTCCTTGGTAATGCTTGAGTCATTACTAGTGGGTTACCATGATCTTCAGTTTAGAATTAATTATACATTATGCATAATTTACATTGATTATGAAACTCAAAGAAAGACTTAATTTAATGTCTAGCAACACAAAATTAAAGCATGCTGAGATTGATATAGATTGTAAAATACAAATATATGCCAAAATGAAGTCTTTTTTTCTTATTTAACCATAATCATGATAGCCTACTGTAACTGTCCTGTCTTGCTCACTTTCCCGCGAACAAACGCGCATATCATAACTGGGACTAATGTAATTCAATAATAATTGCGGAGCCTCAACATTCAATTTGCAGCGTTGCACATTATAGCCATTGCAGATGAAGTGAATGACAGCTTGTGGCTCGCATTCGGTAGCCTATATATAATTGTATAAGTTTTATTTTTAATGCTTCTATGAAGGACCAACGGCCACGTATAGTCTACACTGCAGAGTTTAATGAGAGGCAATCACATTTAATAGTAAAGGCATATTTAAATATGTTCTTTTCATCTATGAAGAATTATAAGCGTGTAGTTTATACACATTTGTTCAAAACAGCCTGGCAGATTGTTCACAAGATGTAGGCAAAAGTTTTGTACTGTTTACAGAAAGGATGCGCGTTCATATATTTTTTCATGCTGCGCTGCTTGTCTATTTTTCTTCGAAGCACTAACTTAGAATGCCTAATTTTCGTTTGATTGCTTGTTGTTACATGAGACCCTTGGTCAGGACCCTTTGGCGTCACTTTTTGATGCACAGGGTACCCCTTTAGCGTAATTGTTTGATGTGCAGGGTCCTCCATTGCTTTAAATAAGAAACCTTTGGCGTCAATATGCTGACGCAAAAGGTACTGGGAATTTTATTGTCATGATTAAATTATATATTGGGTAATAATATTGCCATTATTGCAATTACGTATGTTGGGGTGTGATTTTTCAATGTAAACAGTCACAACAGTTTTATTTATATTACATTATTTACACATTTATGAGCACGTAACCCAGCCCCTGCCCCTAAACCTACCATTTGTCAATAAAACACAAGATATTACAGGCAGATACAACTACCGTTATAATTTATTCAAAAAGTATTAATATTCCAAGTCTTCCGAGGCAAAACGATTGATTTGTGAGAAGAATAGATGCGATCGCCGTCTCCGTCTGCCGTAAAGCTCTGCAGTTTGTGTGCAAATTCAAAAAATGCCTTCAGAAGAAGCCTTACGTCAGCCTTGGTTGTGAAATGCTATTGGCTCTTGTATGTCTCGTGACCGATTGCATCATGCTACGGGACGGGAGTATGTTTTTGAATGAGATTTGAGCACGTTAACGGAGCGGGATCATTTTCAGCGATTAAAACCTTATGTTTTACAGTCTTCCTCGCATAAAGACATCGTATGGCTTCAGAGTTGGAATGCAACATGACTTGTTTGTAATGTTTTTATACTGCTTGTTTATGGTCAGTTTTTGCAACAAATATCTGTGACTGCACTTATATTTGCCTGTTATGTGTTTTCTATTGTTGAGAAGTGGGTAGGTTTAGGGTAGGGGTGGGGTTAGGTGCTCCAATGAAAGTATAAATGTATATAAAATTATTTCTATTTTTTTTTTTACAAATGCATGCAAACCATTAAATTAAGACAAACAGCTGAAAACAACGGAGGACCCTCCATGTCGAAAAATTACGCTAAAGGGGTCTTATTAAAAGATGTTTTATTTCAGTTAGTTTTTCAATAACTGTTGTTAGTTTTGTTTCATTTTAGTTTTTCATAAATATTTTTTTGATCATTCGTTTTTGTCTTAGTTTTCCTTTACGAAAATAACCTTGTTCCCTAGTGCCCTCATTTTAATACAAGTGAGAACATGCACAGTAAGTGTTAGGTGCTTGGACATTACTAATTCACTAGCAGCGCATAAAGGCTTATCAAAATGTTCACACTGTGATAATTTCAAGATAAAATGTGAAAAGTCATCTTTCCCCTGACCACTCTATTTCTGCGGTTATTGTGGTGCCGCATGAGCTAGGGTCCTGGGGATCTGATGTTAAGCTTGAGGATTTGGAAAGTGAGCCGACAGATTTTTCCCCCTTCTCTTTCACTTTCTCTGGATCACCTACAGTGACCGGATTCTCTGGTGAAATTTGCATGTAATGAGCTAAATCGTTAATCAGAGTTTCTTGTTGGTTAAAGGTAGTTACTAGAATGTTAATAGTGCATTAGTCATTTGTTCCTGTGTAGTTATTCATTGACGATGGAACAGTATTCTAAAGTGTTACCAATTCTAGTGTATTGCTCTGTTTCCCATGTTCATTAAAACATCTTGTCAACTTTCTACATCATGCGCTTTATTGGAATTGCTATTCACAAATGTTACAGAAGTCCAAACCTCAAAAAGGAAAAGAAAAACAAGAATGAGGAAAGACTGCAAGATCATCTCCATCAATGTGGCCCCACGACCTTGCCCGGGACTACGAGGGGGAATCATTTTTGTTTTTCACAGTGGCCATTGTTTGGAGGACTACGTAGAGGAGTTCATGAACATCTGCCACCAAGCAACTTGTGACGATCTTATCATCATGGAAGGTTTTTGGTGTGGGCTGGATGAGGATCTTCATTTCCTTATGCCCAGAGTGAATCCATGCTGCAGTCTGACACAGTACATCAACTTCACTCTCTGGGTGAACGGATCCACATTTGAAGTAGGAGATGTGAAAGAGGAGATAAGTGTGACCTTCCAGCTCCACTGTACATCCATTGCCACGTTGCTCATTCCAGAGCCTAGCCAGAAACCATCTAACTGCACGGACTATCAGCCGGAGCCCACCGCAGACAGAGCATCTGAATCTGCCGCAATGAGAGAACCTAAATCTGAGAAGAGAACAGAACCAGCCATCAACCCTGATGTCAAGCCCACGTCTCAGTGGACCACGTTGAGTAGAGTTAGTCTTTCTTGGTGAATGAATGAATGATGCATTTATATAGCGCTTTTATTGTGTATTGCCATACACCCAAAGTGCTTTACAATCATGTGGGGGGTCTCTCCTCAACCACCACCAGTGTGCAGCATCCACTTGGATGATGCGACGGCAGCCACAGGACAACGGCGCCAGTGCGCTCACCACACACCAGCTACAGGTGGAGAGGAGAGAGAGTCATACAGCCAATCGAGTGGATGGGGATTATTAGAAGGCCATGATTGACAAGGGCCAGTGGAGGGAAATTGGCCAGGACATGATGGAATATATTTCAGTAAGTGTGTTCCCCAGTGCCCTCATTTTAATACAAGTGAGAACATGCACAGTAAGTGTCAGGTGCTTGGACTTTACTAATTCACAAGCAGCGCTTAAAGACTTATCAAAATGTTCACACTGTGATAATTTCAAGATAAAAGTGCTTCAGTTGAAACATTCTTTTCATGAAAAGGAGAAAAATCGTCTTTACCTTAACCACTCTATTTCTGCGGTTGTTGTGGTGCCACATGAGCTAGGGTCCTGGGGATCCGATGTTAAGCGCAAGGATATGGAAAGTGAGCCTACAGATTTTCCCCCCTTCTCTTTCACTTTCTCTGAATCACCTGCAGTGACCGGATTCTCTGGTGGAATTTGCATGTAATGAGCTGTGCTCAAACCCAGAAGCTTGTGAAACTGCTGTTTCTAACTCTAACTGTGCATTCACACCGCAGGCGACGAGAGCGTCAAAGTGGCCGGAAGTCATTCATTTTCAATGAGAGCCGGCGGCGAGTTCCGGCGAGAGCGGCGCGGCGCGTTTTGAACGATGAGAGTGTCGAGGAGAGTTGAAATCAGGTCAACTTTATGGTAATGAGCTATGACGCGGTTCGGCGGCGACCAATCGGAATGTAGAAGTCCTCCGCTTGAGAGGATTCCAGAGAACGCAGTCCTATAAACTTTGGTTCCGACCACATTAGTTCCCAAGCAAAGTGGAGGAAAGGTTAATTATATAACTATTTATAGGGGACATTTTCCCGCTAGAACGGTTATTATTTCAGCGGGAATGCAATTCATTTGCTCAAAACAACACCGATTTGACCAATTTCATTAAGGCTACGCTTCAATCTGGACAGTTTGTAATGTAGGCTGCACACAAATTAGTGTTAATTAAAGACCAAGGCTAGTAAATGTCTCCTATAATGTTGAAATTAGACTAGCACTTAACCATGAACATAAATCCACACCACACAAATGGCTTTTAATTGGTTTATTTCGTTAGCAAACATGTAACTACAATAAAGTTCTTTCCATCGATCAATTTCTCACTTTCACATTTAAAATATTTCATGAGGTTAACTGTGCACAAGATCAGCAAGCTTGTTTGCTTTGCGGCCCCTTTAAATACAAGACAAGCATACGATCTACATCAGAGTGGCCGAGTGGCCACAAATCTTTCTACAGCGTTGCTGGCAGGGCGGTCAGGGCGAATTTTGACGCTCTCGCCGCCTGCGGTGTGAACGCACAGTTAGGAGTTTGGTGGCAGTCAGACAGCTATCCTCTCTGGCTTTCAAAGCTTTTAGGTGTGGTTTAACGTACCAAGGATAAGTAAAAGAAGCTAAATTACACTTCTTGGCTTGCTGTAGTGTGCATTCGCCTTGCAGGCCGGTTTAACGTTTTCCAGGATCTTCTTCAGGATATTTTGAGATCCTGGAAACAACTCTTTTCAGCACATATTACTAATCCAGCTGCCTCTGACTTTACCACGGTTTCCAGTTTGGTGGAGCAAGGGTATCCTGAAATGGCCCTTGTGGTATATCTTTCACTGTCTTTCATTCCTGTAGGTCTGCTAAACCGACCGTCTGCTAGCCGCCTCACGTCACAGAAGTCAGTTAATTCTCAGCACATAGAGACTCCTTCACCTAGATATCACACTATAGAGATTGTGTCTGTTCCCCGAACTAGAAAATACAGAAAACGTCAAAAACTATTTATGAGTAACCATTTAATTGATGTTCAACAAATAAAAAATGTTTACAATACACAGAAACAATTGATAAAACTTGGTTTACTGAATATCAGGTCCCTTTCTACAAAAGCACTTTTTGTAAATGATTTGATTAATGATCATAACCTAGATTTGCTCTGTTTGACAGAAACATGGCTAAAACCAGATGAATACATTATTTTAAATGAGTCCACCTCCCAAGATTACTGTTACAAAAATGAGCCGCGTCCAAAAGGCAAAGGGGGAGGTGTTGCTACAATTTATAACAATATTCTCAGTATTTCTCAGAAGACAGGCTTTAAGTATAACTCCTTTGAAGTAATGGTGCTTCATATAAAATTATCTAGAGAAAAAAGTATTAATGATAAATCCCCCGTAACGTTTGTACTGGCTACTGTATACAGGCCACCAGGGCACCATACAGACTTTATTAAAGAATTTGCTGATTTTCTATCAGAGTTAGTGCTGGCTGCAGATAGAGTCCTAATTGTGGGTGATTTTAATATCCATGTTGATAATGAAAAAGATGCATTAGGATCAGCATTCATAGACATTCTGAACTCTATTGGGGTTAGACAACACGTTTCAGGACCTACTCATAGTCGAAATCATACTCTAGATTTAATACTGTCACATGGAATTGATGTTAATGGTATTGAAATTCTGCAGCAAAGCGATGATATATCAGATCATTATCTAGTCTTGTGTAAACTCCATATAGTTAAAGCTGTAAATTCAACTCCTTCTTATAAATATGGTAGAACCATCACTTCTACCACAAAAGACTGCTTTGTAAGTAATCTTCCTGATTTATCTCAATTCCTCAGCATATCCAACAGCTCAGAACAACTTGATGATGTAACAGAAACTATGAACTCTCTCTTTTCTAGCACTTTAGATACAATTGCTCCTTTATGCTTAAGGAAGATTAAGGAAAAGAGTCCAACTCCGTGGTATAATGAGCACACTCGCACTCTAAAGAGAGCAGCCCGGAAAATGGAGCGCAGCTGGAGGAAAACAAAACTAGAGGTATTTCGTTTAGCCTGGCGGGAAAGTACCCTATCCTACAGAAAAGCTTTAAAAACTGCTAGATCTGATTACTTTTCGTCTCTTTTAGAACAAAACAAACATAACCCCAGGTATTTATTCAATACAGTGGCAAAATTAACAAAAAATAAAGCATCAACAGGTGTTGACATTTCCCAACAGCACAGCAGTAATGATTTTATGAACTACTTTACTTCCAAGATTGATACTATTAGAGATCAAATTGTAACCATGCAGCCGTCAGCTATATCATCACATCAAATAGTGTACTATAGATCCCCTGAGGAACAATTCCACTCATTCTCTACTATAGGAGAGGAAGAATTGTATAAACTTGTTAATTCATCTAAACCAACAACATGTATGTTAGACCCTATTCCATCTAAACTACTAAAAGAGGTGCTTCCAGAAGTCATAGATCCTCTTTTGGCTATTATTAATTCGTCATTGTCATTAGGATATGTCCCCAAAAAGTTTAAATTGGCTGTTATTAAGCCTCTCATTAAAAAACCACAACTTGACCCCAAAGATCTAGTTAATTACAGACCGATCTCGAATCTCCCTTTTCTGTCAAAGATATTAGAAAAGGTTGTATCCTCACAATTATATTCCTTCTTAGAGAAAAATGATATCTGTGAGGATTTCCAGTCAGGATTTAGACCGTATCATAGTACTGAGACTGCTCTCATTAGAGTTACAAATGACCTGCTCTTATCATCTGATCGTGGTTGTATCTCTCTATTAGTTCTACTGGATCTTAGCGCTGCGTTCGACACTATCGATCACAACATTCTTTTGAATAGACTAGAAAACTTTGTTGGCATTAGTGGAAGTGCATTAGCATGGTTCAAATCGTACTTATCTGACCGCCATCAATTCGTAGCAGTGAATGAAGAGGTATCATATCGATCACAAGTGCAGCATGGAGTTCCTCAAGGCTCAGTACTAGGACCGTTACTTTTCACGCTTTATATGTTACCCTTGGGAAATATCATTAGGAAACACGGGGTTAGTTTCACTGTTATGCTGATGATACTCAGCTCTATATTTCTTCACGGCCTGGTGAAACACACCAAATTGAGAAACTTATGGAATGCATAGTCGATATAAAAAACTGGATGACGAGTAATTTCTTACTGCTAAATTCTGAAAAAACAGAGGTGTTACTTATCGGACCTAAAACCCCCACAAGTAATAACCTAGGACACTGTCTAACACTTGATGGCTTCTCTGTAAATTCTTCGTCATCAGTCAGGAACCTAGGTGTGCTATTTAATAGTAATCTCTCCTTTGACAGCCACGTTTCTAGCATTTGTAGAACTGCATTTTTTCATCTTAAAAATATATCTAAACTGAGACCTATGCTCTCAATGTCTAATGCAGAAATATTAATTCATGCGTTTATGACCTCAAGGTTAGATTATTGTAATGCTTTATTGGGTGGTTGTTCTGCGCGCTTAATAAACAAATTACAGATGGTTCAAAATGCAGCAGCTAGAGTTCTTACTAGAACCAGGAAGTATGAGCACATTAGCCCGGTTCTGTCAACACTGCACTGGCTCCCTACTAAACATCGTATAGATTTTAAAATCTTGTTAATTACTTATAAAGCCCTGAATGGTTTAGCTCCTCAGTACTTGAGCGAGCTCTTATCGCATTATAGTCCTTCACGTCCGCTGCGTTCTCAAAACTCTGGCCATTTGATAATACCTAGAATATCAAAATCAACTGCGGGCGGCAGATCTTTTTCCTATTTAGCGCCCAAACTCTGGAACAATCTACCAAACACTGTTCGGGAGGCAGACACACTCTGTCAGTTTAAATCTAGATTAAAGACCCATCTCTTTAACCTGGCGTACACATAACACACTAATACACTTCTATTATTCAAATCCGTTAAAGGATTGTTAGGCTGCATTAATTAGATCAACCGGAACCGGGAACACTTCCCATAACACATGATGTACTTGTTACATCGTAAAAAGATTGACATCTACGCTAATATTAGTCTGTTTCTTTCTTATTCCGAGGTCACTGCAGTCACCAGATCAGATGGTGGATCAGCACCTAGAGACGACCTCTACTAAAGCCCTGAACGTCAGCGGAGACCAGGACACCTAGATGAGCCCCAGAGACAGACCCCCAGTGAGGACCCCGTCACCTAGAGAGCCATCAGGAAAAGACCTCGGGAACCTGTTGAGCCATCCAATCTGACTTTGCAGCAGTTGGAATTGAACTGCTGTGTCGTCTGGCCAGAGGAGAAATGGCCCCCCGACTGAGCCTGGTTTCTCCCAAGGTTTTTTTCTCCGTTCTGTCACCAATGGAGTTTTGGTTCCTTGCCGCTGTCGCCTCTGGCTTGCTTAGTTGGGGACACTTCATTTCCAGCAATATCGTCGACTTGATTGAACAGAATTTTTTTTTTTAAATGAACTTAGCTGGACGATGCCATCACTGAATTCAACAATGAAATGCCTTTAACTGAAAATTGAGTGTTTAATCTTGTCATTTTACATTATTGACACTATTTTCCCATTTTGATATTGTGCAGTTGCTTTGTCACAATTTGTATTGTTAAAAGCGCTATATAAATAAAGGTGACTTGACTTGACTTGACTTCACACACTTTTGGGTCTCATGGTAGTGCTTTCATTGTTGGCACTGTAGCGAATTTGCTTACGCCAACCTAGGGAGGTGAAATTGTGTAGTGATGGGTACTCACGTCACCAATGACGTTATGATTTTTGGATCATGTGTTACTTAAGGTGTGGTTATGAGTACATCACATAAGAAAGATTGGTGGGATCTTGTAGAATCTCTTTCTGTATCATCAACACAAGAAAGACACAAGTATAATAAAATAGATTTTATTAACAAAAGATAGACAAGCGTAATCAACAACTACTAAATGAATACCAAAAAATGAAATAGTAATAAAGTGCATAAGATGCATAAAATGCAAGTGTTGGGTGTTGCTTTGTCAGGTTGCTACCCCAAAAAGAGCAAACTCTCCATTACGCTGTGCTTTGTCTGCAGACAAATGCGCCAAATAAAAACATAATCCTCCAATGCGATCTGGGACATCATTAAAATAAGTCATCCTCTTTTTCCTGATGCTGGAGTCCTTCTGAAGTCTGTACAGAGACACAAAAGAGCTGTTTAAACCGGACGTGTCAAAGTAAATGTTCTGTCACTCTTCCATTTGTCCTGTTAGCAACTGAATTAACAACCAATGTATCTACAACCAAGTTTGCCAAATAATAGAGATGCCATAGCAATTAGGGATGAGATGCAGAATATCACAATGTTCAGATTTTGGCAACAAATGTCATTGTCAATTGTCCCTGTCCTGATAAAAGATGATTATACCACAACAATAAAATCAAATTCCCTAACGAAATGATCACTGCTGGTACACACATTATGATTCTGTAGCATATCGACATTAAAAAAAACAAAACATGGGAGGACACTGGTAGAGGACACAATTAATTTTTTTAAGTTATTTCCCAAAATATCACAGGTACACAAACCATGGGTGAGATTACTGCTCCAATTAAACTGCCTGTATTTCTTAGCTGTCTACACAACAGCTGTCATGGCCTATAAACAGAAGGTAACCAGAATATGTAAAGCTATTCAAAGCTATTGAAAGCAGCTTAGATGTCATGCCAAAACAAGTGATATAGGTCTATATGATGATTTATTAATGTGAAGGATAGATCAATAATAGTGAGGTTGAGCTTGAACAGAGACTGCATTGTACTAACAGTTCCATTACCAGTGGATGGCCAGACTGTATTTCTGTTGCTATTAGAAACCATTGAAATGAATGGATTTGAGCAAATGAGGATTCTGTTTAGAGGAACAGCAGATAACTCTCTCAATGTATTGTGACTGCTTTGATGACACGTAGTGATCTGGAGAAAAAGGTATTGCTTGCATTTTTTTGTATGTGTACAAACATAAGATGTAGGTAATGTGAAATGTGTCTTGAAAGTGATGAAAATTAAATATGTATCATGCAAAGTTTTTTTTTTCCTGGTAAGTGTTCAGCACCTCTGTAAGATGAACACGTTTATTATGAGACTTATTATGAGAAACATGTTAGCATGGATTTTAGAGCTGCACTCTGACAACCACTAATTTACATAATTTACATTCAACAGGAAAAATAAAAATACAGAAATGCTAAGAGCTACTAAAAGCATCTTGAGTTTAAAGTACACATTTCCCCTAAAACAAAACTAAAAAAGGTCAGCAAGTTTTTTTTTTCAGAATTTACAAATTATTATTTTTGTAAGCAAAACAAATCTGATTGTACATGTTTGAAGAAGGCATTAAATACATTAGCAAGTAGTAGCACATTACTTAAAACATCCTTCCTGCTTTTAAAATCCTAGAAGAGAGGAGATGAAAGTCTTTTACAGTCCATTCCACACAAAGAAAAAATAATTAGAAGTTGAAAGCACCATTGCTCATTCAGTATAATCACATGTTTTGTACAATGAAAAGTTATTGTTCCTAGGAGGATGTTTTTCATAAAATACAATCTCAACTTGGGGCATATGGACTATCCAACACTCATTAAGACCACTAGTGATGTTTAAAATCAATTTTCTTCTCCATGACCCTGCGAACACTGTCTGGTAATTAAATATCACCAAATCTATCAAATATTGACATACTTCAAAGTTTCCCTTTGAATCTCAGACTTCTTTCTATTCAGCTAATACTGCTTGGCAATATACATGTGTCATCAGAGGTTGATGTCGCAAATTAATTAAGATGAGTGATGAAGCAAAAAGTGTCAGGAGAATAATAAGACACGGACCAGAATACCAAAAAGACAAAATAAACCTATAGACAAATGCATGTTGATCAGACATATTGACCTCCTGAGACCCAGGAAAAAGTTTTAGGAAAGTTTTAGACAAATGTTTTTTTTTCATGTCATTACATTGTTTGGAGCATAAAAAAAAAAAAAAAAAAAAGATATTTCATTCATAAGTTATGCTATGTCCTCAGTAGAGGACATCGGAACTTTTTATTTTATTTTTATTTTTATAAAGACATGAAAGAACATGCATAGGCAAAAACAACTGCTTTTAAAAATCACCAATACATTTTTAGTTTTCTGGATTTTTTATTTTTTTACCAAACTTTGTATAAAGATGATTCTCAACTATGTTATAACGGAAGTTTTTGATATACCATTTTTCTTTCTGCAAAATGTGTGTAAAATGGCCATAAATGGGTTTTCTCATTATTTACAATTATCTAAACTAAATCTAATTTGCATATTAATGTGTTTTTGGGGCAACATGTCATGAAAAAAGAAGTGTAATAATGGGAGTAATAATTGACAAGATTTTCAAAATAATATATGATATTTCATAGAATATTGAAATATAATTTATTTCCCTATTCATTTGTTGTGTCTCCCAAAATGCGTAATAAACATGCTTTTAGTCCCTGTGTCCTCATATGAGGACATATATGAAATCAACGCCCTGTTTCGTAACAGAAAGCCAGATTTTTATTTGAAACCCCATAACATTTTCCTGAGATGTTGGTTTATGACACAGTTTAAAAATTAGACAGATTTTAATGATAATTACAAAATAATCATATTTCCATAAGAGTGTCACTAAATTAATATCAGACATTTTTGAAGACCAAGGAGAGGGAGTAGTCATGGTGAAACATCCAAACATTTAGTATCTCTGAAAAGGCCTGAATGTGCTCTGTACAGGACACCCAGAATGTGGGTGTGTATAGTCTAAGAGAAATTCACTAAAATATAATATCCTCACATCAGGATGCACCTGTATACAGTTAATCTTTATTAATATTATTGCAGAATGTGCAACAATGAGCAAGTTCAGGAATGTACTCCAAAGTGACGTCACTTTGAATAGGACCTGCCCGTGTCTGGTAACAATTTCTGCTTTATTAGCTTAACTCTTCCCTTGAGTGAGCTGTACAAGTCCACCATGTTTATTTCCTTGCTAGACCATTTAAAATCAGCATTAAAGTAAGAAATTAATTCTTATAAAGCTACTAAATTACTCAGTCAAGAGCAGTGAGTGATTTTCTGTTTGTTTTGTAGTTTGATTCAAATTAACAGCTGGCACCTGCATCAGCAGCACCACACGCATACATCGCATACTCTCATGAACGTGCACCAAAGACTGAAATGGAAGAGTAGAAATTGTTGAATAAAGTCATTATTTTTGTTTTCTTTGCGCACACAAAAAGCATTCTCATAGCTTCATAAAATTAAGGTTGAACCACTGATGTCACATGGACTTTTAACAATGTAAATCAACAAAAAAATCTGGTACTGTAATGTGGAAAAATGACAATGCATACAGTATATAAATGGAATAACTGAATAATTGAAAAATATGGCCTGTACTGTAGTACATATTTTTAAATATTTTTTTTTTGCAGAAGGGTTAGTTTGTATGAATTGCTCTTGTGTGAATATTGTGTGAATTCTTTGCATCTGAATTATTTTCCCAAAAATTGAAATTGAAAAGTAAAAAAAAAACTTGAAAAACTTAAACCAAAATTGAAAAAGCTGTATGTTTTGACAGATGTGCACCCTTTAATGAATGACTGAAGTAGCCATAAAGTAAGCTTCTTACATTTCTTTGTGTTTTTGTCAGAAATGAGAATTTTGAGCAAGGTCTGGAATATGTGTATAATAATACCATGAAAGACTTCAGCACTATGAAATGAATAAATCAGGCAAATAACTGTTACTGTTTATTGTTTCACTGTTATTTTTGGCTGAGCACCCACTTTGAGAAATCTGCTAGTGATGTGCATGTCTTTGTTTTGTGTTTATCATCTTCATTATTATTTTTAGGAGAATAGACAAATCTATCATATACATTATCTTATACCACAGAGCTGTTGAATGTTTGATTCTGATTTATTTACAAACATTCTAAGGCATGAAATTATAAAAAAAATAATGTACACCTGAGGTGTATTACCATGCATTACCACCTCGGGTGTGCATAATTTTTTTCAATAATTAAACAGCCCCTCATCAGTTATTACTTACATAAACTTCTTAGCGCAATACAGTTCATGAAAATTTTAGAGCAACAATGCTGAATTTATATTCCTTTGTCTGTATTTATTTGTTTGTGTGCAACAGCCTATTTATCATCTCAGAGTTTTGAATATTGAAGTGTTCCTGAAAGCTCGTGATTGGCAGCAAAATAAGTAAAGTACAAATAACATTACCTCAAAAATATACTGCAAGTAAAGAAAGAAAGAAAGAAAGAAAAAAAGAAAGGTTAAAGGGGTGATTGACTGTTTTTTTTCTAGGCTTGGTTGTGTTTATGGGGTGCAGACTAACATGTTAATGCTACGTTTTTAAAAAAGACGCATTATTTTTCACATAATTTACCTTTATTCCACACCGCTCTGTCCCTACTCTGATAAATGCGCTGATCATTTCCTGCTTTTATGAAGCCCCTCCCTCAGAAATAAGCGATGGGCTCAGATTGGTTAGCTGGTCCAGTGCGTTTTGATTGGCTAAACTGCCTCTAGTGTGTGTCTAAACGTCCCGCCCCTCACCTCAGTGGCATGTGCTCCAGTTGTATTGAAAACAATGGCGTCGTCTATATTGCTTATCAATTTGAGCCCGATTGAGACGCAGAGGATATTAGTGAAGAGGATCGAGCAGAACCTGTGCAAGCACGGCTCTTAATGGTAGGCCTAAGTTTTTTGTTTGTTGTTGTTTCATACTTTTAGAAACGCTGTTATTTGTAAATGCTACTATGTTAGCTTTTAATATATGGTTTTATTCTGATTATACAGTACGGCAACCGCACACGTGTCCATGTATAACGCTTCTCATAGCTATGTGAAAATAAGTGTATTCACTGAGCTGATGATCTGAATGAGAGAGAGAGAGAGAGAGAGAGAGAGATGCAGAGCAGGGATACGCGAGGAACATTATTAAGAACCGCTGCTTTAGAACATTGATTTTGAAACGTGAACATTAGAATCGTTAGAAGACAGAATCGCCATTCATATATGAATAGATATTTATGTGCATCCCTAGTTTTTTAATTTCTTCCTCTTCTCTAAAGCAGCGCAGCATGGCCTTGTCCCCTTTGCTGCATGTTCCCGGGTGCAGGGTTTATCTGGGTTCGTTACGTCACAAACCTGGAAAGTAACTCGTTGTAGTCCCTACGAGCTGTTTTTGTAGGCATTAAACTGCCATAATTTTAAAAGACGATATCTCTGTTTGCATTGAACCTTCAGCTTCGTAACTTTTCAGATATTGTTTATGGTCAAACAGCAACATTACACACTAACTTTAAAAAAAAGTGAAATCGCAATCAACCACCTCTTTAAAAAAAAAGTTGCAGAAAGGTTCTGTATATTAATATTAGTTTGTAAAATGACATTAGTTATCATGAACTAACAATGAACTTTTTTTTTTTTACAACATTTAATAATCTTGGTTAATGTTAATGTATAAATATTTTCTTGTTAGTTTATTGTATATTAGTTAATATTGCATTAATGTATACGTATAACAGAAGGCTAACAATTTTCTTTTTGTTGCACTTTATTTTAGTCTATCCATTTATGTGTACTTACCTAGGAAAGTACTGTGTAACTTATGGTAACTACGTGGGTTAAGGTCAGGTTTGGGGTAGTTTCTGGGTTAGTACCTAGTACTTTGTGGAACAGGACTGTGAAATAAAGTGCTACGAAAAAAAAAAAAAAAAAAAAAAAAACTAACAAAAAAATTGATTTTACAACATGAATGTAATGATTTATATATTGTAATTACATTCATTTTAGAGGGAATGAATTTCGGTGTGTTATTCTATTATTCTGTGCTACTAAGAGAACATTGCTTTAGGGTCTGAATTTTAAATGTAATTAAAAACAATATTTTTTTATGCCAACACTCATGTCTTGGGGTTAAAACGTTTATTTTGATAGATATAAGTCATACAAATCTATAACATTTGCTATGTTAAATTATTCTTTGTGAAAACATTTTGATTTGTAAGAAATGTCTGAATATCCCTTTTAAAGCCACACTATATAAGTAATGTGGTTGTCAACAAAATATATAAATCATTTTGCACCAATAAACAGAATACACCAGAGAAAGAGAGATAATTCCAAAACCCCTATTATTAAAATGTACATAGTGATAAATAAATAAATAAATAAATAAATAGCAACACAAATTGCCAAACAACTGTCACGCTATGGTGGAATGAGGAGCGCACGGAGGAGATGAATTCAAACAGTATTTAATATAATCCACATGAGGATAAATCCACAAAGGCAGACAGGAGACACACGTAGCACATCACATTCAGCAAAATTAGCAACATTAATAACGGAGGAGGGACAACTGAACAGGCTAGAACTAAAGTAGGGGTGCTAATGAGGGACAGACAGGTGAGGAGGATCAACTAATGAGGACACAGGTGAACTGACTAACATAATCAAACACGAGGAAAAACTGGGTCACACAGAGCACATGGGGAATGAAAACAACAAAACGTCCATGGGTGTGACAATTCGCCCCCCTCCCAGAAGGTGCGACCTCGTGCCACCAGAACAATGAAGGGAGGGATGGAGGGGGACTTAGGAGGAGGACACAAGGAGTGGAGAAGGGATGGTGACAGGGGGATGGCAAAGGGCTAGCAGGAAGGCAGGCAGACAATACAGGAGGAGGTTCGGGTGGAGGACTGACCAAGGTGGAGCCGTAGGGACGAGGGAGCCCAGCGGAGCTGGTGGACTGAAGGGCCACGGGGAGAGGAGGGAGCTAGGAGCCATGGTGGAGCCGCTCGACGGGCCGAGGCGGAGTCCAGGACTCAGAGGCTGGAGGCGGAGACAAGGGATCCTCCAGCCATAACGCCGATGGAGACTGGCAGACCTGCGGTGATCCCACCGCACAGATGAGAGCTGAGGGGCTGCCAGGAGACAGCGGTGGTGATGATGAGGACTGGTACAGAGGTGGTGGGAGAGGGAGGCTGGCCGGGAATTCAGGATGATCAGGGGGCTTATGAACAGTGTGTGCTGCCCACACACACCACAAGGCCACTCCCAGCACCGGGAGCAGCAACGATAGGGGAACAGCCTCCATGGTCATTTCAGGACAGGCAGACAGTTCAGGGCAGGCAGAGAGTTCAGACGAAGGCGGGAGAAGAGGGGGTATGTCTGCATATATATCCCAGTAATAGTCCACTGAGCTCGGCTCACCCTCAGCCATGGTGCAGTGGGTGGAGCTTCCCTCCGCACTCTCGCTGTCCATAGCGCTCTCCCCCATGGCGAGCACTGTAGCCGGCTCTCGCACCTGGTCTGACATCAGGGTTCTGGCTCCGGGGCGATCCTCAGCTCTGTCGCTCCATTAGGCGATGGCTTGTCGGTCACGACGAGTTCTGGCTCTCCATCAGTGGTGGGCTCAGGCTCTTGCTCTGCGTAGTGGGGTGATAGTGGGCTGGGCTCTGGGTCCAGAGTGGGGCTGGTGTCATCGTCCGCGATGTCCATGGTGAGTTGTGATTTGCAGGACACCAGCACCCACTCAATGAATGATCCTCAGACAACTGCTCTCTTGTGGCTGCGTTAAATCCAGCATTGTAGAATGAGCAGAGGCAGTTGTCCGGGTAGTGTGTGAGGCTGGCGAGGAACACAAAGTCTCTAGTGTGGTCCTCGAGAGAGCGATCCGCCTGCTCCAGCAGAAAGACTTTCAAAACAAAAACAAACATGAGGTTGAAGGGCGCCACTTACTACTTTTTTGTTGGTCCGGTATTCTGTCACGCTACGGTGGAATGAGGAGCGCATGAAGAAGGAGATGAATTCAAACTGTATTTAATATAATCCACACGAGGGTAAATCCACAAAGGCATACAGGAGACACACGTAGCACATCACATTCAGCAACATTAATACCGTACGAGAGACAACTGAACAGGCTAGAACTCAAGTAGGGGGTGCTAATGAGGGACAGACAGGTGAGGAGGATCAACTAATGAGGACACAGGTGAACTGACTAACATAATCAAACACGAGGAAAAACTGGGTCACACAGAGCACATGGGGAATGAAAACACAACAAAATGTCCATGGGTGTGACAACAACATCCAAAATAAAATAAAAAAATCATCCTAACAAAAATTAAAAATACAAATCATCTTTAACAATTTCACCAAGGATCCCACTTAAATACCAAGTTGCCTCAAAAGATAAAAGATCATACAGTAATATAGGGTACAACGGGGCTAAAGGCACCCCGGGGTAAAAAGCTCCTTTGATATTATTTTCATCTAAACCACTAGAGGGCACAAAAAACGTGACGTAGCACTTTCCAAAACATTTGCTTTTCAAGATGCATGTGTAAGTTTGTCTGATCCTTGACGCGATCGCACGCAGCAGCGCAAAGTAAGGGATTTGCTTACTTGATCTAATATTTTGTGTTTTTTTTTAAATGCTGTAGATTTAAGTAGCAAATTAGAATTGCTAAAATTAATGCATACATTTTGAGACAAAGATCTTCTTAAAAATTTTCAGTTTTGTTTAGGATAATTAAAGCAACAGTTTTTAAATAACGAAAGAATATGTAAAAGTATGGTATTTGGGGTAAAAAGCGCCCCTGCTGTTGGGGCTAAAAGGCACAGTAACTAACATGATAATTAATAGATGGCTAAGTTTTCCATTTGTTGACATGACATGGTTAGATTCAGATGGTAAATATCATATATTATGCTGGGTGTTAAATAAAAAAAAACATTATTTTAGCTGAAGTATTTGTATCAGTACTGTGTGCCTTTTACCCCGTGTGTGGGGTAAAAGGCCCCCCTTGCCACCTCATACATTTATAAGATTTTTAAACAAAATAAACAACTTGAATTATTTATTTTCACACAAAATCTGTTGCTCCTTTAATGTTCAATACAAACTTATATATTTTTTCTGCAATTATACATTTTAGGCGGAGTGAATAGCACATTTTTTCTTAAGGTGTGCCTTCAGCCCCGTTGTACCCTATATGGTACAATATTGATAATATATCAAGAAAAAAAAAACCTTGCTTTTATTAATTTTACAAAAGCAGTTGCAAACATTTTGCTCTCTTTTTTGTGCTATAAATCACCATGTTTGCTTGACCTAACAAGAAATTCATCAATTGAGACTTATGACAACACTTTTTTTCACATATTTAAAATCATATAAACACACAAAGGAAGATATATATATATATATTAAATAAAATTTTTAACCTTTCACAATACGTAAATGCATGAAAGAGAGTCTTTTCTTTAAACAAATTGCGATTAAAGACTGGATAATCACATAGTTGCAACCCAGGCTCATTGGAGATACGTGTCTCTACATACATTTCTGCAACACCGTAATTATGTACCTTGCAGCACGTTTCGCGGCAGTTTCAAAGTGAAATGTCCAGAGAGTGGCGCTAAAACACACGTTTAATACGTGACCGTGACACGTTTTTATTATGTTGGTACAGGCACGTATTGCAGTGTTTTCATTATGCTGCTTGAGGTACGTTTTGCGGCCATTCATAATTCAAATATCTGGTGAGTGTCGCTAAAGATTAAGCTCTATGAAGTTGGAAGTATCCCCTACACCAAACCCAAACCTAAACCTACCCGAAAGTGTTAACAAATGCAAAAGTAATATAAAAACGTATTCGCTGATGCAGCCATGCTATTTTAACTTCCTTATGCAGATTTGAGCTGTTTTGTTGAACTGTAGTTTCACGGGATTCGTACCGGAGCTTTTCTTCACCTAAGTGCAACGCTGTATCGCGTGAGCTACCGAGTAAACTTACGGAGTTAGTAAACTCATACATATGAAGCTGTATATCATATAATATGTGACGACAACGTTCAAACGTATCAGTTTTCAAATCGTGCAAGATGCTAAAATTGTTTTGAAGTCATAACATACCATTCTGCAAGTAACTGTGATAAAATAATCAAAACTGTTCCTGTAATTCACACTTTGTGTGAAAAGGAATAAAAGTTGTCAGAGTTTTACTGCCTCTAGTGTTCATTTCAACTGGAAACTGCAGTGAATCGTACATATAGGTATGTTTTTTTCAGTTTTGCAGAAATGTATGTAGAGGCACGTATTTCTAATGAGCCTAGGTTGTTTTAATCTATGATGGTCCAACCAGAGTAAGGCTTTGTCCAATCCTAAACCTTCAATACTTGCAAAGAGAAACCTTCAAGAACCAAGTCCCCCTTCATCTTTTGACAAATACAAAACATTTTTCGTTACCCAGTGTAGTCAGGTCCGGGGGGGGGGGGGGGGGGGTGGTTGGGGGGGAATCTATTAAAATTGACAGAATTTTCAGAGAGACAAAGAGAGATTTTTTTTTTTTTTTTCTATTTCAGAATTTTTCTTAGATTGAGCTGGCCTGTACTCTCCAGATATAGAACTGGCATAATGACACAGCCTGAAATAGTAAAACACACTGCTACAAGGAGTAAAATACAGTACTGTACTTCATAAGTTAAGTAATAAGTGTGTCCAAGTGAAAAGATAATTGATGGTGGCATGTAAACAATGAACGTCATGATAAAACTGTTGATGATGGTACACAGGGCTCTCTTCTTCTGAGGATGTACATTACTTCTTCCTCAGAGCTCGAAAAACTGAAACATCACAAAAACCAATGACAGGCAAGAAAATAAACAGAGGTGTAGCCCCTAAAATAGTGAAATAGATGCAAGGATTTGATGCTGCAAATGATCCAAAAATGATTATAAACAACCAGACAATTACAGAGATTACTTTCCTAATCATGACACTTCTCTTATTGCTCATGTAGATGATGGGATGAACCACAGCAAAATAATATTCTCCACAGACACAAGCCATGAAGAGAGGTCTGCCAGATACAGTCAGAGAGTACATGAACTTACAAAGCCATTCAAATTCGATGTTGTGCCAAACCATGTAATTAAAGACACTGAATGGGAGGACGCTTAGGTAAGCAAGATCAATGAAGGTCAGATTAAACACAAAGAAGTCATTAGAGAAGTTGTCAATATCTTTGAGAAAGTTCCCAAAGTACCTTGACAATGGCTGGGAAACCCAAGAGTAAGCAAACAAAAGAGAAACCCGACCAGAACAGAGAGGCTGTAGAATGTTTAGTGCAAAAATATTCCATGGTGACGTTTAAAAAGTCTGATGAATTCTGAGTGGATGATAATGTCTTCGTCAGCATTTTTAACATGAATTCCCTGAGCTTAATGGAGAAGAAAACACCCCAGTGTGACTTAATGTGTTATAGTAAATATATAATAATGATTAATATATGTTCAGTAAATTTTAAAACTGCATTGCATTGACATTTAATCTACAACAGTTTTAATTAGCATTCAAGACTGAAGGACACTAAATGGACTTAATTGAAGTTGGACTAATTCCAGTGCCATCATTGTTCAGCAGTTTATATTTAAGGAAATTAAAATTTTTGTCTTACCTCAATAAAGTCCGTATTAACTTGACCATGAAAAGCAACAAGCTTTAGTTGTGAGGGAATAATAGGTGTAACAGGTACGTAAATTAATGAGTCAAATACTTCCTAAAGTTTTGAATGTGAAGTTGCTTAATCATTACAAACCTGTCAACACCTTTAGTACAGCATTAAACTTTTCACTGTATACAGATAGGCTATTACTACTGAAATACAATTAATCTTTTTGGGAAGTGTTAAAAATTAAGGGTAATAATTTTTTAAAACAATTTAAAATAATTGTATTATTATTATGCATGGGTGGCTGTAATGAAGCAGGACAAAAAAAAAAAAAAAATCCATTGCATTGGCAAAGGAAAAGTCACAATAGTCCCTTAATAAAATCCAAGAAATCACGCAGCAGACTCACCAGGAAATAACCTAATACCACTTCACATTAACACAAATGAGACCGGAACACAGAACTGAGGGACCTAAAGGCTTAAATAAACTGGGAATGTAATCAACAGAACAGGGAGCAGGTATGCAATAAATTAACTCAAGAGTACTCAAGGAATCAAACAAGAAGACACAGGTCCCTGGGAAAATAGGCAAACAGGAACAGAACATAGTGATGCCAGTCCTGTGTCGTGTGTTTCCTGCCCTCTTGTGTCCATATTTGGTTAGTTTCCTGTCCTTGTTAAGTGTGATTATTAGTTAATTCTGTTCCAGCTGTGTGTTTGTAATTATCCTGTGTATTTAGTTCCTGCCTGTTTAGTTCCTTGTCGTCTGGTCTACTCATTACTCCCCGGTGTTCCTGTGCATCTGACTTGCCCTGCGCTGCCCTGCCCTGCCCTGCCCTGCCCTGCCTTGCCCTTATTAAAGACTGTAAATTTGAGTTTATCCACGTCTGCGTGTTCCTCGTTTCTCCCTGCATCGTGACGAGTGAAAACAAAAATAAAAAAAGAACATAACCCTGACAAAAGTCTACCCAGAAAAAAACACTTTATGATTGTGCAATTTGTCCACTTTTTGGTTGCAAAACAGCTTAATACTGTGAGGGATTTGTGCACCAATAAATAAGTTTATTGCGAGGGTTTATTTTTGGTAAATGTAGGTCACAAAGTCTCACATACACATGTTGATATAATTATAATGTTGTGCATTGTAAAAAGAAAATTGCACAAAAAATGTACCTTAATGATTTGAAAATATTAAATAACAGCATTTTCAACCCAATGCAGGACTCCATGACTAGATAAAACACAGAAGATCAGATACAGAATAGAAAAAAAGCTCTCATTTTGTGATCATACATTTCATCATCCCCACTTCATATTTTCTACCATTTTATGAATGTTGAATTGGCCTATACTGTGCAAATATAGAACTGGCATAATGACACAACCAGAAACTGTGAAACACACACCAATAAAGTTTAAAATACATTAGTACAATTCAAAATTCAGTTGTGTATTGTACCCCAATGTAAAGATAACTGATGGTGGCAGGTAAACAGTAAAAGTCATTACAAAACTGTGAATGATTGTGTGCAATGCTCTCTTCTTCTGTGGGTGTACATAACTTTTCCCTGAAGGATAATTTTTTATTAAAGCTTGAAACACTGAGACATCACAAAAGTCAATGACAGGCATGGAAATAAACAGAGGTATAGATGCAAAAGTGGTTGAAAAGATCTAGGCATATGAAGCTGCAAGTGATCCAAAGCAAACTATAAACACCCATACTATCACAAAAATGACCCTCCTAATCATGGCACTTTTTTTGCTGGTCATGTAGATGATGGGATGAACCACGGCAAAATAATAATCTCCACAGACAAAAGCCACGAAGAGAGGTCTGCAAGATATGGTTAGTGAATACATGAAATTAAAAAACCATTCAAATTCGATGTTGTGCCAAACCATGTAATTAGGGAATGTGAATGGGAGAACAGTTAGGAAAGCAATATCAATGATGGTTAGACTAAACACAAAGAAATCATTAGTTTTGTCGATGTCTTTGACAAAGTTCCTGTAGTACAACAATACATGCTGGGAAACAAATTACAGAAAAACCAGTCCAAAGCAATGGTCCTAATGTCTCATTGATGCACATCATAAAATAATTTGGGTTTCCAGTGCCATTAGAGAAATCTTAAGAATTCTGAAGTGAGGATAATGTCTCTGTCAGCATTCTAACGATTTGGGTTTCCTAAGATGAAAAAAGAAGACGATATCACACTGAGACTTAATGTTAATATATATAATCTAGATTCTAGATTCTAGTTCTTAGTATATATTTGCAGATTGCAAACTCCTGAATGTGCTGAACTGCAATAAATATATCTCTCTCTATATATATATAATTCAGAATTCTGGTATAATTCAGAATTCATTGTTTCATCAATGATGGCAGGCTGTCCTGGCCAAGATGCAGCAAAACAGGCCCAAGCCATGATACTACTACCACCATGTTTCACAGATGGGATAAGATTCTTAAGCTGGAATGCAGTGTGTTCTTTTCTCCAAATATAATAGCTTCTCATTTAAACCAATAAGTTCTATTTTGCATCCATTGTATCCATCCATTAAACCTTTCTCCAATAGTCCTCTGGCTTGTCCACATGATCTTTAGCAAGCAATTTTCTTTTTGGCGAACAGTGGCTTTCTTCCTGCAACTCTGCCATGCACACCATGGTTGCTCCGTGTTCTCCTGATGGTGGGCTCATGAACATTAACATTAGCCAATGTGAGAAAGGCCTTTAGTTGCTTAGAAGTTACCCTGGGAACTTTTGCAACCTCGCAGACTATTACACGTTCTGCTTTGGAGTGATCTTTATTGGTCGACCCCTTCTCGGGAAGGTAACAGTGGTCTTGAATTTTCTCCATTTGTACACAATCTGTCTGACTGTGGATTTGTGGAGTCCAAACTCTTTAGAGATGGTTTTGTAACCTTTTCTAGCCTGATGAGCAACATCAATTCTTTTTCCGAGGTCCTTAGTAATCTCCTTTGTTCGTGACATGATTCACTTCCACAAACATGATCAGACTTTGATAGATCCCTGTTCTTTGAATAAAACAGTTTATGTAATGACATTTGATAGTCATAGCACTGTCTGAAAACACCTCTCCACAGATGGACTCTAATTTCACCTTTAAATTAACTGCTAATCCAAGAGATTCACATACTTTTGCCACTCACAGATATGCAATATTGGATCATTTTCCTGAATAAATAAATGACAAATAAATTTTTTTTTGTCTCATTTGTTTGATTGGGTTCCCTTTCAGTCGGTCAACTCCGAGTCACGTCGGATGACCGACGAAATTGGGATCTCGCCAGAGAGACCTATCCACTTCGAGTGTAACTAAACGAGCCAATGGACATTGGCATGCGATCATTGCATCCAGCTGCCGCTGATCACAGCGTGAGTATAAGAGGCAGCAGGTGCACCGCATTAATTCATGCTTTCGCTTCGGAGCCGAGCGGTAGTGGTTGAAGCTACTGCTCTCCCCTTCCACAGAGAGTGTTCGGCGAACGAGTGCGGGCGTTACGGCACAGTAGCGGTGGTCACGTCGTGCGGGAGATCATCTTCCTGCTGACAGTCACACCAGGAGTGTGCGGTGGCCAGCTCCCCTGCGTGCTTCAGCACTAAAAGAGCATTTCTCTGAAAGAGCAATTTCTCTAAAAGAGTTTCACGGGTGATCGCGTCTTTTTAAAGATGTCTTATCACCCGTGCGTTTCTGGGTGTGGTCGTTTCCTGGCGCTCAGGACGGTCATGATCGCTGCCTCACGTGTCAGCGCATTCAGCACGCTGAGGAAGCTTTTGTGGATGGTTAATGTTCTTCTTCTTCAAAAAAAAGAAAGGGGGACATGACCATCTCGGAGTTGCGTATAGACTCCGCTGTGTCAAACATGGCGGAGTCCCTCTGCCTCTGCCGCGATTCAGCGTTCGTCCTGGCACCCGGGACAGTGCTGCATCCGGGGGAGTCAGAAGTGATTGAGGGTCACGGTGAGGGCTTCCCAAGAGGAGTTCCTCACCTCTCAAGCGCTCCGCAGCCGGTGGGGTTGCCGTTGGAGCGGGCTGGGACCTCTGCAGAACGGGGTACACCGCCCGTTTCCTTCGGTGCTTCCCCTGACGACCAGATGTCGATCGCTGCATCGGAGGGCGAGCTCTCTCTCTCCGGGGATGTCGACCTGGCTGCGTTGCCCCCTTCGGGTGTGGTAGCGTTGTCCGAGCCAGACCCAGAGATGACGGCTATGCTTTCCCGGGCCGCCGAGAATGTCGGGCTCGTGTGAAAAAAAAAAAAAAAGTCCACCGCGTCCCGATCCTTTGAGGCTGGACGAGTGGTTTCTCGGTGGGGGTCGTGCTGGTTCTCAGTGCCCCCCTCTGGTGCCATTCTTCCCGGAAGTGCATGAGGAGCTCACAAGATCGTGGAAGGCACCTTTCACTGCCCGAAACAAATCTTGTAGCTCCTCCCCCCTCACCACCCTCGACGGTGGAGCCGCTTTGGGGTACGCGGGCATCCCCTTGGTGGAGCGGTCTGTGGCCATGCAACTGTGTCCAACAGCCGCTACCACCCTGCGGGGTGACCCGTGTCTCCCCTCACGGGCCTGTCAGGTCTAACTGGCAGTGCTTATAGAGCATGTGGGGAGGCGGCTTCTGCCCTTCACGCCATGGCGTTACTGCAGGTCCACCAGGCCAAAGCCCTGAGAGACCTGCACGAGGGTGGTCACGACCTGGCGGTTCTACATGAGCTGCGTGCTGAGACGGACCTCGCGCTTCGAGCGACGAAGGTGACCGCACAGTCTCTGGGTCGTGCGATGTCCACGCTAGTGGTCCAGGAGCGCCATCTCTGGCTGTGTCTCGCTGATATTAATAGAGCAGGAGAAGGTACAGTTCCTGAATGCTCCCGTGTCACAGACCGGCCTCTTCGGCGACGCTGTCAAGAGCTTGCCCAGCAGTTCTCGGCAGCACAGAAGCAGACTGAGGCGTTCAAACACATCATGCGCCGGAGGAAACCTGCTGCTTCCACCCCGGCTGCAGCCCCTCAGCTTGCTCGTCGCCGTGGGCGCCCCCTGCGGCCGCCTTCGCTCCCACGCTGCCGCAGCAGCCTTTCACCAGGCAGCGTCGTGGAGCCGGTTGCAGGCAGGACGCCAAGCCCGTCCAGGCCCCCGCCAAACCTGGCGGCAAGCGCAAGTGCAAGAGGCCCTGAGACGGGCGACCCAGAGAGGGAGGAGACTGCTCATTGGGAGATGGTGACTGCACCTCACCCTCCCCCGGAGGAGGGCCGGGTGGAGTATCTTGTTTTTGTTCCGCCGTTGGCCCGGAAGCCAGCGGTACCCAAAACTTCACCTAAGAGTGGTTTCCTCGGTCTCTGGGTCCTGAGAGGGGGGAAGTTGCGAGCTGTGCATCACGGGATCGCTTCCCTCCTCCTCTCTCGCCAGGCAGCAGGTGGTTGCCCAAGAGCACCCCTCCTGCCCATTCGTGGAACCAGGTAAGGGCGGTAGCACTCCAGTCCCCGCTTCAAGTCGTCACACGTCAGGCTGTCACAAGCCTCAAGCCGGGTTCCTGTGTTTCCTTCCACACGAGGAGGAATCAGGTGAGTGTTACACTACACACCCAGACCCCGCCCCTGCCGTCACAGGCCAGGCCATCACAGGCCGGGCCGGGTCGCTGTGTTCCACCACGCTGCCCCACCGCGGGTACGTCTGTGGCCCGTTGGTTCCGCTGGCACGGAGTCTCGGAGCCTGGTTAGCGCTCCCCGGTCCGTCTCGGTGGCTCCTGCGGACCATCAGACTCGGCTACGCGATTCAGTTCGCCCGGCGTCCCTCCAAGTTCAGGGGTGTCCACTTCACTTCAGTGAAAGCTGTTGATGCCCCTGTCCTGTGTGCGGAAATTGCAGTCCTGCTAGCGAAGGATGCGATAGAACCGGCCCCTCCAGCCGATATGAGGTTGGGGTTTTACAGCCCCTACTTCATTGTGCCCAAGAAAAGCGGTGGGTTACGACCGATCTTGGATCTGCGAGTTTTGAACCGTGCACTTCACAAGCTGCCGTTCAAGATGATGACGCGGAAACGCATTTTCGGGTGCGTCCGTCCCCTAGATTGGTTTGCAGCGATCGACCTGAAGGACGTGTGCTTTCATGACTCAATCCTACCGCGACACAGGGCATTCCTGCAATTCGCGTTCGAGGGTCGTGCATGTCAGTACAAGATCCTGCCTTTCGGCACCTCAGCCAGTTGGGTTTTCAGGTCAACTGGGGAAAGAGCAAACTCGTGCCAATGCAGAGGATCTCTTTTCTCGGCATGGAGTTGGATTCGGTCAACCAGACAGCACGCCTCACCCAGTACGTGCTCAGTCGGTGCTGAACTGCCTCAAGACTTTATCAGGCAGGAAGGCGGTCCCACTGAAACTCTCTCAGAGGCTCCTGGGGCATATGGCTGCAGCTGCGGAGAAGTTCCGCCCGGTCTGCTCCATATGAGACCGCTTCAGCAATGGCTCCATGGCCGAGTCCCGAGGTGGGCGTGGAAACGCGGTACTCACCGGGTTCAGATTACACCGGCCTGCCGCAAGACCTTCAGCCCGTGGACAGATCCTTTGTTCCTTCGGGCAGGAGTGCCCCTGGAACAAGTCTCCAGGCATGCTGTGGTATTCACGGATGCCTCGGCCACCGGTCGGGGAGCCACGTAAAACGGCCACGCAGTGTCAGGGGTATGGACGGGTCCCCAACTGCGTTGGCATATCAATTGCCTCGAGTTGCTGGCAGTACGCCTTGCCTTGAGCCGCCTCAGAGGGCGCCTTCGGGGCAAGGACGTTCTGGACAACACGGCGACCGTTGCGTATATCAACCGGCAAGGCGGTTTACGCTCCCGTCGCATGTCGCAACTCGCCCGCCACCTCCTCCTCTGGAGTCAGAAGCATCTGAGGTCCCTTCGTGCCATCCACATCCCAGGAGTGTTCAACCAGGTGGCTGACGAGCTGTCTCGAGTGGCACTTCCTGGGGAGTGGAGACTCCATCCCCAGGCGGTCCAGCTGATTGGAGTTGGTTTGGAGCTGCTCAGGTAGACCTGTTTGCATCTCCAGAAACCACCCACGGCCAGTGGTTCTACTCCCTAACCGAGGCAACGCTCGGCACAGATGCACTGGCACACAGCTGGCCCCGGGGCCTGCGCAAGTATGCGTTCCCCCCAGTGAGCCTACTAGCACAGACACTGTGCAAGATCAGGGAGGACGAGGAGCAGGTCTTGTTAGTGGCTCCATATTGGCCCAGCAGGACTTGGTTCCCAGAACTCATGCTCCTCGCGACAGCCCCTCCCTGGCCGATTCCTCTGAGGAAGGATCTGCTTTCTCAGAGACGGGGCACCCTCCGGCACCCGCGTCCAGACTTGTGGAAACTCCATGTGTGGTACCTGGACGGGACGCGGAGGTTCTAGGTGACCTGCCCCAGGAGGTAGCTCTCACTATTGCTTCAGCACGAGCACCGTCCACAAGACGGGCCTATGCGCTGAAGTGGAACCTGTTCGTCGAATGGTGTTCCTCTCACCGTGAGGACCCCCGGAGATGTTCGATCAGAGCCGTGCTGTCCTTCCTGTAGCAAGGGTTGGAGCGTAGGCTGTCCCCCTCCACCCTTAAAATTTACGTTGCTGCTATTTCAGCCCACCACGACCCCGTAGAGGGGAGATCGGTGGGGAAACACGATCTGATCGTCAGGTTTCTAGGGGGGCTAGGAGGTTAAATCCTCCTAGGCCTCCCTCCTTACCCTCTTGGGATTTGGCATTGGTGCTAAGAGCCCTACAAATTGCCCCCTTTGAGCCTTTGCAGTCAGTCGAGTTGAAGTTTCTCTCTATGAAAATCCTACTCCTGACTGCGTTGGCCTCGATCAAGAGGGTGGGGGACCTGCAGGCATTTTCGGTCGACGAATCGTGCCTTGAGTTTGGGCCGGCTGACTCCAGTGCAACACTGAGACCCCGGCCTGGCTATGTGCCCAAGGTTCCTACCACTCCCTTCAGGGACCAGGTGGTGAACCTGCAAGCGCTGCCCCTGGAGGAGGCAGACCCTAGTTTCGCTCTGTCCTGTACGTGCATTGCGACAGTACGTGGATAGAACTCAGAGCTTCAGGACCTCAGAACAGCTCTTTGTTTGTTACGGAGGGCAGCAGAAGGGGAATGCTGTCTCCAAGCAGAGGATGGCCCACTGGATAGTGGACGCCATCACCTTGGCTTATGAAGCACAAGGTGTGCCTTGCCCGCTCAGGCTGCGTGCTCACTCCACTAGGGGTGTCGCATCGTCCTGGGCGCTGGCTCGTGGTGCCTCGCTAGCAGACATCTGTAGAGCTGTGGGTTGGGCGACTCCCAACACGTTCGCTAGGTTTTATAGCCTACGTGTCGAACCAGTTTCCTCCTGTGTTCTCACCTCAAACGGGTAGTGGCACTGAGATGCCCGGCTCAGAGTCGGCTTGCGGCGTCCTTACGCCTAATTCTCCAGAGAGTTCCTTAACCAGGTAAACCCTGTCGAGTCCTCCAGCACTCCGGCGTCCAGATGTGGCGGAGCGTCCGGCGCCAGGCCTTTTCAGCCAATGAATTCTTGAAATCTGGTGTGAGGCTAGTGCCCATATGAAAGACCCTGCTGGGATCCCATATGTGTATTCCACGGTATGCTTATTAGAGCCGTGTTTTCCCTGGCAGACCACATTCTGCCATCTCTAATGATGCAGCCTAAGCCATCTCCGAGACTTCCATGTGCATAGGGCCCTACGGGGTTACTTCACATGTGTAATGTCACTTAACCCCCTCTGGGAGGAGGTGACTCCGCAGTGTGCCTCTTCCAAGCGGAAGGGCACGCTTCCCAGTGTTATCCAAGTCCTACTGTTTGGGTTGCTCAAGGAACAACAGTAGTTGACCTTCTCTGTGTAGAGCCCGGTCCTATCGTCTGCCTTATAGGAAGGATCAGGAGGCCTACACAGGGCACTGGAAGGGGCAGCTCCTGTGGCGCTTTGGTAGGGATCCCAATTTCGTCGGTCATCCGACGTGACTCGGAGTGACCGACTGAAAGGGAACGTCTCGGTTACGTATGTAACCCTCGTTCCCTGAAGGAGGGAACGGAGACGCCACGTCCCGTCGCCACAGTCGCTGTACCACCGCTGAGCTGCCGGGTCACCGGCTCGGCTCCTCAGCGAAAGCATGAATTAATGCGGTGCACCTGCTGCCTCTTATACTCACGCTGTGATCAGCGGCAGCTGGATGCAATGATCGCATGCCAATGTCCATTGGCTCGTTTAGTTACACTCGAAGTGGATAGGTCTCTCTGGCGAGATCCCAATTTCGTCGGTCATCCGACGTGACGTCTCCGTTCCCTCCTTCAGGGAACAAGGGTTACATACGTAACCGAGACGTTCCCTTTGTCTACTTTCAGGACTTGTGCGAATATCTGATTATGTTTTAGGTCACATAAAATATAGAAAATTGTAAAGGGTTCACAAACTTTCAAGCAGCACTGTATATATACAGAGTGAGTGACTGAACACAGGTGCTGTACACACCTGTGAGAGTCAAGGTTTTTTAATATTTACACCATTTAAACAGCAATGGCACACACTAATCAACACATGAGCACATTCTACAAGGTATCAAGTTTACACTAGGCATCTCTCTTTCTCTCTCTCTCTCTCTACATAATTTACTCCAGTGCAACTCCTCAACCCCAAATTGGGGCAACCGAAAATACATGACACAATTTAACAAAACATACTAACATAAAAGATAGCTGACCTCGAGATTATAATTCTGTCAAAAATAAGCAGAATGTCCAGGCTACTCTTTTTCAATGAAAGTAGTCCATACTATTCCTAATCCATTACTACAATCCAACTATACTGCTTAGTGTGACAATTTTTTTTTTTTTTGTGAAAGCAAATCAGCATATTAGAATGATTTCTGAAGGATCATGTAACACTGAAGACTGGAGTAATGATGCTGAAAATTCAGCTTTGATCACAGAAATAAATTACATTTTAAAATATATTCAAATAGAAAGCAGTTATTTTAAATAGTAAAAATATTTCACAATATTACTGCTTTAGCTGTATTTTGGATCAAATAAATGCAGGCTTGGTGAGCAGAAGAGAATTCTTTAAAAAACATTCAAAATCTTACCGTTCAAAAACTTTTGACTGGTAGTGTAGATATGTATCATTGCATCTAGTTGTTTTAGATAAGAATAAAACGTCAGGTCCGACAATATCATGTCTTTTCGAATTTAAATCTAGAGTTATTCGCATTGGCCCATGAAACCTCTATGAACACACTTGACTTGACTTGGCCAAAAAAATCGCAGGGGACGAATTTACGTTTTATTAAAAAGTGTGTGTGTATTATACTCGTGGCGCGCGCACACATTAGGATAGGTTAGAAGCCTGCCTTCGTTGCGAGTCCCTATCAAGCACTTTACCGATTCAACTTCTCTCCTCTCCTCCTCCTGCCTGGCTCTTTGGCCCGCATCACTCACAAGCAAGCTTGTTCTTGATAAAAAGCCGACGAGGAATGGGGGGAAGTGGTGGCCTAATGGTTAGAGAGTTGGACTTGTAATCCAAAGGTTGTGGGTTCGAATCTCAGGTCCGTCAGGGATTGTTGGTGGGGGAGTGAATAACCAGCGCTCTCTCCTCCTTCAATACCACGACTGAGGTGTCCTTGAGCAAGGCACCGAACCCCCAACTGCTCCCCAGGCGCTGTAACATGGCTGCCCACTGCTCCGGGTGTGTGTTCACTTAGGATGGGTTAAATGCAGAGAATACATTTCACTGCTGGTTAAATACTCTCTATATAATCGTGTATGTGACAAATAAAAAAATTATATTCTATTAAAGGAAGAAGTTGGGGTGAAGCGATCTTTGTAAAGTCGGAGCAAAATACTTCATCGCTCCGTCTATAGCACATTGTGATTGGGTGGTTTATCCTGTCAATACAGGAGACAAACCAATGGGCCACTGGCTGCTCGCTGTCCCTGCGTGATGGTCCTTGGCAAAAAAAAAATATATATATATATATTCTGTCGGCCCACCGGGAAAATGGAAAATGCCCGGTATGCCCGATTACCAATCCAGCCCTGGTGGGGACCTAAATTGAGGACCCCATGAGTACAAAAGCTTATAAATCATACAGAATGAGTTTTTTGAGAAAGTAAAAATGCAGAAAGTTTCCTGTAAGGGGTAGGTTTAGGTGTAGGGTTGGTGTAAGGCGATAGAAAATACGGGTTTTACAGTATAAAAACCATTACGCCTATGGAGAGTCCCTACAAGGATAGCTGACCAGACTGTGTGTGTGTGTGTGTGTGTGTGTGTGTGTGTGTGTATACTCTAAATATAATATGAGGATAATGATTTATGATAAATTAACAAATTACACACAATTTATTTACATGAATAAAGGTCACAAATTCACCAAAAGCGCATTCACCATTTTGATTTTCAGTATTTATATGGTTGTAAAATATACAAGTAAGATATTATCATTTTTATTGTACATGATGCATACATATAAGCAAGTGTTTCTAGGCTATATAGATTCAAATAATATGCATAGTAACCCCCAAAAGACCATTTGTATGTGAAATATTTTCACACAATTTCAGTAATGGCTAAGTAAAACCATAAAGAGAGACTAGGCAAAGTCAATTTCCATTCCATTTTCATCTCCCCATTTTAATTTTTTCTATAATGTTTTGTATTCTGAGCTGACCTATACTGTCCAGATATAGAACTGGCATAATGACACCTCCTGAAACAGTGGAACTTATTGCAATGAAGATTAAAACACAGTAGTACACATCAAAACTCAGTGGTAAATTGTGTCCAAGTGAAAAGATAAGTGCTGGTGGGAGGTAAGCCATAAAAGTCAAGACAAAACTGTTAATGATGGTACGCAGGGCTCTCTTCTTTTGGGGATGTATATTACTTTTCCCTGAAGGATCAGTTTTTTTCAAAGCTCGTAAAACTGAGATGTCACAAAAACCAATCACAGGCAGGGAAATGAACAGAGGTATAGATGTAAAACTGGTTGTAAAAACCCAAGGATATATAACTATAAGACATCCAAAACAAACGATAAACAACCAGATTGTCACAGCAGTTACCTTCCTGATAATGGCAGTTTTCCTGTTGGTCATGTAGATGATGGGATGAACCACAGCAAAATAATAATCTCCACAGACACAAGCCATGAAGAGAGGTCTACCACATATGGTTAGGGAATATGTGAAATTATTAAACCTTTCAAATTCAGTGTTGTGCAAAAGCATGTAGTTATAGACACCGAAAGGCAAAACGGTTAGGAAAACAAGATCAATGATGGTCAGATTAAACACAAAGAAGTCATTAGTAGAGATGTTTTGTCGATGTCTTTGACAAAGTTCCCAAAGTACAGTGACACTGGCAGGGAGACCCAGAAGAAAACAAAATGCACAGAGACCTGACCAGAACAAAGGAACTGCAGGCTGATCAGTGCAAAGTGTAAAATAGTTCCTGGTTTCATTTGAGAAATATAAAGCACTCTGATGTAAAGATAACAACTCTATAGACATTTTTTAAGATTGGAATGGTCCGATCTGTATGAAGAAAGAAAACATCCCATGAAACTTGTTATATAAACAGTAAAAATGTATTACATTAAATATATTTTAATTATCAATATAAGATTCTGCTCAGGCACTACAAAGACAATTAATATACAATACATTTATTTATGTTTTTTTGTTTGTTTGTTTTTGTCCTACCTCAGTGATGTCTTTCTAATAACTAAGAGGAAAGAGAGGCAGTGAGTGGGAATTAGTCTCAGTTATGAATGAAATCAGAGAGATCTTACATGTGCACATACAGCAATGGCTCATGTTGCTTGACTGTGACGTTTTGAATATGGTATGATATTACACCACCACAAAAAACAAACACCGAAGTCATACTCCATTTCACTAAACCAAAAATGCACAGCACTAGAGGGGGGAGGTTTTAACACATCCATGCTATCTAATAACAGTTGACAATGGCTGTATTTTCAGTCCATGTTTTTTTAATTATTTTTACTTTGTTGGTCAAGAAAGTAATCTTGATTTAGTGGTGCTTGATGTCATGATATCATAGAATATGTCAATGGTTAGTGGGTAAGCAATATAGTTGTGCTCATAAGTTTACCCCCCCCCCCCCCTTACAGAATCTACAAGTGGCCTGCTGGTACCGCTACATCATAATCCGGCCCTGATTGCATTAAAGGTTGCAGCACTGAACAGTCATGTCTACTGAACACATCAATCATCTCCTTATTGCGACACGATTTCTGTCATCACGAATACTTTAATCACAACTGACATAGTGAAAACACAATGTACGCAATGATTATGAAATCAAATAACTGATAGACTCACACTGATCTTCAATAAAGACTTTTGATATACAATGATGGTGCACTCATATCACTAAAGTTATGAATGGGAGAAAGTGCAATTTCGCAATAGGCTGGAATAGTCCCGCCTTCTAAATTAAAGAGCCAGTTGCTATCACATCACAGTCTATCACATCACATGCTATCACAGTCATCACATCACTGCTTCTGCCATTAGAAGCTCCAGATGCTATAGAAACATGCTGCGTCCCAATTTGCCTACTTATACTATGTCCTTAAAGTATGTATGTACTTTTAAGTGTGTTACAGAAGAGTAGGCAAGCTTTGGGACATAGGCTACTATTGCGTCATACAATTGACCTATCGGTAAGCCACTCCCCTCAAACGCAGACTAGCCAGTGGCAGTCGAGTATCAGTTGCACGGGGAGCGGAACTCGGACATCTTTAGGTTTCAGCGCCATAGAGAAACATTGGAAGATCCGAAGAGCGCATCAGTTTTATGGAGTTTATGCTTCAAAAATGGAAAAACGATGTGCCTGGGGTACTTGTAACACTGATTCCAGGTATCCTGAGAGGACAGGCAATATAATTTACTTTATTAAATGTCCTGAATCCAAACAAAACAGAGCAAAATGTCCCTAAGTATTCAACCCCAATACAAATGAAGACAAAAACGTTCATTTTCTGGTTGTCATACACTCATTAAGTTACAATTTGCATCTGCTCAAGCAGAGCGTTAATGTTATCTTGGGCTTTAGCAAGGTATCTCTGGCTAAAACTAGCTAACGTTAAAGTTAGTGAGTCCATGCTAATGTACAAACCTAAATAGCGGACTGTTCTCGCGTCTTGTACAGTGTAGGTCAAAAACACATAAACTAAGGTCTACATTTCAGTGCCTCTCCCTATTAAACTGGTTAAATGTACATTAATTTAATCGTACCCTGCAATACATGAACAGTGTTGATCCTGCATGTTGTCATCCGCGATCGTGATGACCGACTGTAATATGAGACTTCTCATGAGGTGCTTTTTGTCAACAGTCCATAAGATGTGAAATAAAGTGCACGCATCCGTAATAAAACGTCCCTCACATGGCTTCGGGGGGTGAATAAAGGCCTCCTGTAGCGAATCCATGTGTTTTTGTAAGATACATATCCATATTTCAAATGTAATAAACACCTTTTTCTCACTTCCGCTGACTGTCGTACGTGGAAGCCGTTCAAGGAGATGACGTAGGACATATGCGTCGTGCGCACGCCTCTGAGATATGCAGGAGCAAAGGAAACAAAGTTTTCTTACTTTAGCAAAGGAAAACCAGTCTCCTCTTGGCTTATATCGAAATCCTCAACATTTTTCTTTACAAATTCTCATTTTGTGCTTCTAATTTGTGACCAGTGTTTTGTTTTGTTCTCTCTCCGCGTTCATCACTAATCACGCTACGCCGACATCCTACATCATCTGCCTGGACGGCTTCCGCATACGACAGTCAGCAGAAGCGAGAAAAAAGTGTTGAGGCAGGTGCTCTATTATAAGATAGGAATAAGATATACGTAGGTGGTAGGGGTGGCACGGTACATGTATTCGTATCGAACCGTCACGGTACAGGCATCTCGGTTCGGTGCATGATGCCTTACGACGAATACAGGCAATTCACCCCCAATCCAGAGGGGGGCGCCGCAGCAATGCAACGCTGTTTGATAACCGCCAGCAGAAGAACGGTGACACAGAGGCGGGCGCGCTGATGTTTGGCTCACTGTATTTTATTTTGATAAAGTACCAACTGGCTGTCAATTTAGCAATGCTGGAACTGATGTGTGTGTGCGTGTGCGAGTGCGTGCGCGTGCGCGCCTGTGTGTGTGTGACGCGATCACTTCAACTGTTTCCTTATACCAGCAGAATCAACTTTAAACACTTATTGTCTTATTAATAATCACTGTATAAAGGTCTGCTTTTATTTGTGAAAACAAAACGGATTTTATACATATAACATGTAATAATATGTATTTTCACATCTAGATGGATTTTTTTTATTTGCACTACTGTCTGTTCAAAATAAATGAAAAGAAAGCGAGCATAGTAGATTTCTTTTTTTTTTCATGTTGTACCGAAATCGTATCGAACCGTGACCCCCGAACCGAGGTACGTACCGAACCGTGACATCTGTGTACTGTGCCACCCCTAGTAGGTGGCAAATAGGTAAATACGTGTATATTTGCATTGTCCATTTGCTTGCGTGCATTGGAGTACAAACAGAAAAGATCTTGAGGAAGGTGCCACATGCTCTCAGTTACAGATTAAAAGAGAGGAATACACGGTCATGAGTGTAGAATTGCACTGTCTGTTTACTCACTAACATCAGCTGGAGTGTAAACAGTGAGAGATGTTGAGGCAGGTGAAAAGCATTTGGTTAATAGTGAATATTGACCTATTGTGCGTATCGTTGTGGTTCCAGCTGTTAGCAGGATATGATCGCTGCATTTGGGGTAAAAAAAAGACAGAATTATTTATTGCTCCAAGAAGGTTGCACTGTCTGTTCGTTCACACAGGCACAAACTGATTGACAGCTGCCTTTAGTGGAGCCTTTACCAATTACCTTTGTTCAAACCTTTGTTTGTTACCCAATTACCATTGTTCAAAGCATTTGGCACGGTCGTCTTTTCATTTGAAATTTGGCAGTCATTGTGCATTCGTGGATATGGAAAACGCAAATTGAAAATACAATTTGCAATTCCTTTTGAAAAAAATTCCTGAATAATCTTCCATACTGGAGGACCACTGCCCTACAAACTCAAAGGTTTAGCCCAAAAACACTAGAGCAAGCTATTCAAGGTCAGAGTTAAGGTCTCTGCACACTTAGTCCGAAATTTTCGCACGTTAAAAAATAAATACGACCTCATGTTGTGCCAATCACGTTTGCACACTGCCTCCGAAACTTTCGTCCGTCAAAAAAAAATGCGGATCAGGTTCGATTTTCTGTGTTTTTGCATCCGTTGCATGCATTTTGATAGGAAAGGATGGAGAATATGAAAAAACTGAAAAACACACGCGAACATTTCAGACTCAGTGTGCAATGGCCTTTAGAGTTTGATCAGAGTTTGAGCTGAACTCTTGGCAGTGGCTTTCCAGGTGCGGACTTGAGGAAACCTAATTTAGTACAACAGATGAAGGGTGACTCATTGTAATGTGTGGTGCTGGGTGTAATGCTTAGTTGAGTGGAGAGATAAAAACATAAGTTGAGTGGAGAAATTAAAACACAAAACACTGATTACAATATGTAAACTGTAGCAGGGCCGTAACCACCATAGTTATAATTATATTATAATTACAAATGGCCACTTGTCCTGGCAAATATTTGATATTTGACAAGATTTAAAATGTACATTTTTAGGCTGGTTTGCTTCAGCACTCTGACAGTGCTCATCAATGTCAAAACGACTGCGATGGCCAGTCAAATCAAAGAAGACGGGCTTTACTGTTCACAGAAATTCCGGCATGTTGCCTCAGTTTTCAAACTGTTTGCAAAAAAATAAAAAAATAGTTTTGTCTTTTGAATTGAAAACATAGGCTGTCATTTATGTGATTCATGTAATTCATAATTAAATTTGATGAGACAAAAATCATTTTTGTGTTTTGCGTGTTTAAATAACAATAAATGAAATACAAATTACTTTTTGCATTGGTTACCCAACACTTCTTGCAGCTTTATGCACATCAGCATTTAACGTAGTACCTGAAAATCCTAAAGTTTCGAGTATGCAGGTGTCACTGAAGTCTTTGTATAAATAAAATTCCGTTATATAAACATGGTTAAACCAACACAATAAAACTAAACATTTCAATCATTGGCCTTGAGAGTTTGTCACCCCAAAGTCAGAGAACAAGAGACTGATTATGCTCCACTGATTAATTAATGATTTCAATTAATGTAATACTCTAACATTTACAGACTCACTAGATCACAAATTATTTTTGATGTTGACAAAACTAAAACGGTTGTTCTCAGCATGCTGCATATGGGACTTGGGGAAGTCGTGGCATAATGGTTAGAGAGTCGGACTTGTAATCCAAAGGTTGTGGGTTCGAATCTTAGGTCCGGCAGGGATTGTAGGCGGAGGGAGTGAATGTACAGCGCACTCTTCACCCTCAATACCTCGACTGAGGTGTCCTTGAGCAAGGCACCGAACCCCCAACTGCTCCCCGGGCACCGTAGTTTTTTTTTTTGGGAAGTCGTGGCCTAATGGTTAGAGAGTTAGACTCGTAATCCAAAGGTTGTGGGTTTGAATCTCGGGTCCGGCAGGGATTGTTGGTGGGGGAGTGAATAACCAGCGCTCTCTCCTCCTTCAATACCACGACTGAGGTGTCCTTGAGCAAGACACCGAACCCCCAACTGCTCCCCGGCGCTGTAACATGTCTGCCCACTGCTCCGGGTGTGTGTTCACTCAGGATGGGTTAAATGCAGAGAATACATTTCACTGCTGGTTATATACTCGCTATATAATTGTGTATGTGACAAATAATTCTATTTTTTTATTATAAATTTTTTTGGGAAGGGTTAACATTTTTAATTTAATATTATATTTGTGCTTTTGAGAAAGATGAGAAAAGGGAGACATGGTATTGTTTTATGTTCAGTTATGTTGGGATTCAGAACCATTTAAATAATTGTTATTACCCAGTAAAAACATAAGGTTCAATGAACACACATTAGTGTGCTGTGTTATAACACCATACAGTATGAGTAAAGTTGTGACAGAGTGTTTAAAAAAAATCAGCACGATTTGGCAGAAAATTAAACATTTTAAACCATTATTTTGGCCAAACAATGTGGTGATTGTCTCATAAATAAAACATGTTACAAGCTTCCCCGACATGACAAAACTGAGAACACAGTTGAACATTTTTGCTTAGACGACTAACACCTGAAATAACAAAAATAATCTGTCTTCATGTTTTACTGTCTCTTGCTTTATTTACTCTGATTCTAGGTGTCTTTCTTCTTGTTCATCATCTTTGTGGTATACACCATGCTCCCCTTCTCCATGAGAGATGCCATCATAGCCAGCGTGCTCACCGCATCCTCTCATACTGTTGTCCTCAGTGTCTGCCTCTCCTCTACAGTCGACCATGTGGAGCCCCTAGTATGGCAGGTCAGTGCTTAACCATCTGTCTTGCTATGTGCTTGCCAAGAGCTGTGAGCTTTACCCTGTGCGGCAACTGTTGAAGTTTGCCTTGTCTGTTGAGAAGGATCCTTGCCAATTGCTTGTGATTGTGCATGTGTCTATGAGTCAGGTTATGTATGATTATTAAGTCATAGATGATTTTTGTGATTTATAATTTGAATGCTCATTGACATATTGATATATTTGAAAAGTTTAGTATGTGTGTGTTGGTAATTGATATTCATGGATATTGATATTCAGGCAGTATCAGTCTTACTGAAGAGATTTAAATTTCAAAAAGATTTAATTCAATGAAAAATGCATTATTAAAATATTTTTGAGGAAAAGATGGTAAACATCCAGTCCCATACACAGGAAAAACAGAACTTTAACAGTAACAGTGACTTTCATTGTCAGAGATAACTCCGTGCCACATAAACATCACATAAACTCCGCTTCTCCTCTGCACATGCACCACCATGTCACTCAACATCCATATAGCGAACATTTAAATCACATTTAAATCAAAACTGAATTATAAAATGAGTCATAAAACAAATGACCCAAAATGAAATAAACAGAGAAAATAATTATATAAAAATAAATCTCACTTTTGGAACATAGTAAAAATTTCTGAAGACATCAAAAACAGGGAGTATCCTCAGAAAATGAGGATGTCTGTTCTCTGACTAAATATAATTGAACATTTTCGAATATATCTGTAAATATTAGAGACTGACCTTCCTTTGGTATAATGTTCATTATTTAGGCATTTTCAAATTCCATAAATCAAAGGCAAATTTGCCTGTATTCATTTTGTTTTAATCTCTCCTCATTTTTCTTGTTGTGAACCATGTTAGTCATACTGTCAGATTTCATTAGCAATCAGATTGCTTGTTTAGAAAATTCAGGAAGCTAACTTGCTCCCGTCTTAGTTCAACTGAATGCGTAAACAAGCAAATATGACCTTTCAGTAAAAGCCAATTTCTGTAAATGGCATACAGTAATAGCATGTATTTAAAATTCTGTGTAAAAGGTCAAACTTTATATGAACAGTAACCCTTAATATCATTATAAAAAGTCAATGAATGTTTGGTTTTCAGTGTCCATTTCTTATATTCAGTGCAAATGTTCCTTACTGCCTTAGATTACTCAAAAATAACCATATATGACTCTCTCACAATTGCCAAATGCTGTTTCTACTCCCTATTTCTCACACTGTCTCGATTTATTTCACTTCCTTTCATGCTATGCCTTTTGGTCCTGGGTAGAGAGAGTCTTGAAAGCTGTGTATCCTTTAACATCTGTAGTGCCTCAGGCACAGGACTGAGAGGCATTTTGGCAAACTGTAAAGCTCTTCCAGTCAGCATCTCAACCACTGCACCCAAAGCCATTTTTAGTAGAACTGCTAATTGCAAGAGCAAAGTGTCACTTATCTTACCTTATGCTGGATGTGTATGGGACAGCTCATAATATACTGATAACATGAAATAATATTTCCTTTCCCAGCTCTTAAACATATATATCAGGCACTACATATTTTGATTCAGTGAAGCACATGCTTTAGGATGAGCTTTTGGGGCATACAATAAGTTTGTCCTTTCAAAATTGATTTGATTGGGTCTCTTTCATAACTCATAAATAATGGCAGACTTCATTTTTGGGCTAACACATTTTCGTTTTAAGTTGCAGGTTTGACATTCACGCAGATGTAATAAAAATATCAATGATTATTTTTTTTTTTTAATGATTGTTGTCTAACATGCCATATTACTGGTGAAAGAGAGAAATTATCTCTAAAAGCGAGTCAAAACTGTGCTAGTTAACTAAACCACACAGCATGACCTGTTATTTGTGCAACTAGACATGTTATGCATGTATTAAACATATGATGATTTTGTGTGAAACAGAATACAATTCATTATTTTGTTTTTCTTATTGTTATGAGAATTATTATGAGAATAGAGAAGCTGCTATTATTCTGGGTAGATCCCTTTTTTCTTATGTATCTGACTGTTAAATGCAAGGTCAAAATTCACATAGCTAAAAGACTGCTAGACTAATGTTTTAATGCTGGGAACGTTTAATGCTGGGAGCTTTAAAAGGTCTGAATCAGATACAGACAGAATGCCTGAATAGCTGTTTTTGTGACCTCAACCTTTTTCAAATCTTTCTAAAACCTTTTTATTTTGTCGGATGCCTTCGGGTGCTAAATTTAAATTACAGTTTCGTCTGCTTTGTATTAGCTGTGATAGTGTTCTGCCTCAGTGATGCTCAGGGTGAGTTGATTGGATCTAATCTTGGTGTCACTGGCAAGTTAAATTTCATTATGGTTTAGTGTTTCCCTGTGGGGCACTCAGTAAATAACAATTCATGCACTTTAGTGTGTAATGATGATGGTAGAGCCACAGGTTCAACTGGGTGTTGAATGGGAGGACAGCAATATAATCCAAACGATGAATGGGTTGATGCAATTCTAACTGAATGGATACTATAGAATGCCCATTTCATTTAATTGCAAATAATCTGTTGACCCTCTCCATTTCTTTCTTCCTTTGGAGTTACACACAGAAATATAAACATTCTCAGATTTTTGAGCCAAGTGGATTTTAAATTAATTTGACATCTTTTATAATTTAGTTGAACAATAAATTGTAGGTAAAAAAATATATTATAACTCTTACAACAAACAACCGATATCTTCAGGTATATTGCTGTGCTATATCATTTGTATAATATAATTTTGTTAGGGGGAAAAAATCTTTCAGGCAAGGTCAACCCAGGCTCATTGGAATTACATGATGGCCTACATTTCTGCAAAACCTGAAATTGTACATTTCGCTGCACTTTTAGAATGACATGTCCATAAGAGCCAGATGCGAGTTTATTAAACAGTCTTATTAAAAAATTTGCCTGTGGATACAAAATGTGACCCATGCTGGCAAAATGAGTCGGAATGTGCACGGCCTAATTTTGAGCTACAAGCAAAAGAAGTGAAAAATGTCGAATTTGAGGTTTTCACAAAAATGAGTTAATTAAGCCCTTTTCTAGCAATCCCAATCCTCCAAATAGTAATTAATCATCTAAAATTATATTTATTTGTACTTTATATGAGAAGAGTACCTTTTTCTCTGCTCACTTCTGGGTGACTGATGCTGCTTCTCAGCGCAAGTTGTAGGTTTATTGTTGCAAAGCGCAGCATTCCAGCTTTGTGAATAATTATATCGAATTCTAGATGACATGGGTCCAAACCAGTCAAATATGATTTTCAAACCCATGCTGATTAAAACAAAACAATCGCGCTGACTGACATGTGCAAAGCGCATACATAAGATGCGCCTCTCCCAGAGCACGCGATCTCCCTATACATTATTGTGAAATAGCCTATGTCTTGGCAAGATTCACACAAACATTATCTGTTATGTCTTACATAAACGTTTAGTTAATGGTTGGGGAAAAATCTGATGTGTAACATTATATTAGATCCACGCATTACAGTAGGTCTTAATATAGATCTGTCTCAATGTTAATCATTAAAAGTAAAGGCAGAATCACTCGCTGCCCTTGATTAAAGCTGCAGTCCGTAAGTTTTGCTTCTTTGTTGCCATCTCTGTTTGAAAACCTGGAATTGCAGCTGCTTGTGGAGTTATTTTGCTTGCGGTGGTGTGCGGATGAATCTAATGTTATGAGGTGAATGTGTAGCTGTCAGTCACCACACCGGTGTGGATGTTTACTGTACTTCGCAATCACAGATTCTAGCCTATGTCTTGGAATATATGACCCAAATAAGAATTTTCACCGTATATTGCCATCTGAACAAGTAAGTAACAAGTCTGCCACATTTGTTCTGCCCAACTGAGGAAAAAAGCATTACCATAAATCTTGCTACCAATGCTAATTAAATCTAACGATCGGTTAGCTCATATCCCATCAAACCGTGCAAAGTATTATTATTGTTATATTTTATTCTCAAATTATTAATGTTAACAACATCAGCATTGCGTGACTATGAGTAGCCTATAGTGTGTATTATCGTGTAGATTTCAATTTCTGTACAGTCTAATATCTAATTGTCATGCTATTCAAATTTCATATTAAGAAATTATTTTAACCCAAAAAGCAAACTATGCTACCTTCGAACTGGTTTTCTTTAAATACAAATCTTGTGTAATCCCAGGCTATCTGTAATCAGAAGCACATTTAAAACTGGAATATAATTTCATTTCATTCACATGTTTCATAAACACATAATCCTTTCTGGATTCTTTTACAATCCACCATCAAAATGATACATTTAATTATTCTAGCTGCTGTGAGAAAAGGCTATAAACGATCCGCCACCTGCAGGATCCTCACATGCGATAGCCTAGTAGATGGGACAACTTCTTTATGTTTACAGACGTGACGTAATGATGCAGTGCTAGAATTTCCTGCGAAAACCTACTGTTACAGAATGGCCCGTATTCCACCATCACTCATCACCCTCACCTGCACCTGATTAATTATCATGTACACCTGCTCCTCATCATCACAGCTCATCACCCCTGCTCTACTTAAGCTCACTCCTCACTCCAGTCATCGTCTGATCTTGAAGTCACATTGCTGCCAACACATTGGATCTTAAAGATATGATACGGACCTTCACTCTACAAGCGGACTACTAGCTGAGTATACTTTCCTGCATTACTTACCTGATGATACTTACCCTCTGTCTTCCCTCTCACCACCAGTTACCTGTTCATCTGTGGACGCTTGAGACTCGCTGGCTCTCCAGGATTCCTATCTGCCACAAACCTGCCAAGAGACAGAGACAGTCAGAATCCCAGTGCACTATCTACCATACATCTAAGAAAGCAACTTACCTCACTCAAGGACTCTCACCATCGTTGTCTCACCCAATCCTTGTTAATAAACTCACTTATCTCAACACTCACCTTTGTGTCTGGCAGTTACGTAACAGAAGATCAGACCATAACAGAAGATCAGACCAAGACGAAGAAGTGATCGGACCACATCAAAATGGAGGCGGCAGCATTCATTTCGAGGGCTTATGGAATCCACGACCCGCTGGAATTCGTGAGGGAATTTGTGCCTTTCGCCCTCTCCAGCACACTAGAGGATCGAGCCCTCAAGCTCTTATTCCGGCTCGGGATCACATCCCATCATCCCTTTAAGCTCCCAGACACTTCCAGCCTCACATGGCAGGAGACTGTCTTCACGTGTCTGGAGAGTCTTAGATCCCGAGTCGGAGTACCGCCCGAAGCGACGATGGTGGATCCGCCGCCAGAAGCGACGATGATGGTTCCGCCGTCTACGGCGATGATACCGCCGCCCGCGATGAAGTTTTCGCTGGCCGCGGTGACGTATGGGCTACCGCCCGTGATAAAGCGGGAGATAATGGATGAGGCTATCCCTTCAGAATTCCTTGCTCCTGTCATCTCCCCAGAGGCTGTCCCTCACCAGTGCCCTCCAGTGGCGTCTCCACGCCAGTGCCCTCCAGTGGCGTCTCCACGCCAGTGCCCTCCAGTGGCGTCTCCACGCCAGTGCCCTCCAGTGCCTTCTCCACGCCAGAGCCCTCCAGTGGCTGCTCCACGCCAGAGCCCTCCAGTGGCTGCTCCACGCCAGAGCCCCCAGTGCTGCTCGCTCCACGCCAGTGATCTGCTCCTCCAGGCGCCCCCTAGGTCTGCGCACTGCCAGAGCGCCCCCTAGTGGCTGCTCCTCCAGAGCGCCCCCTAGTGTCTGCTCCTCCAGAGCGCCCCCTAGGGTCTGCGCCTCCAGAGCGCCCCCTAGGGTCTGCGCCTCCAGAGCGCCCCCTAGGGTCTGCGCCTCCAGAGCGCCCCCTAGGGTCTGCGCCTCCAGAGCGGCCCCTTGTGCCCGCGCCTCCAGAGCGCCTTCTAGTGCCCGCTCTTCCAGAGCTGCTTCAAGAGCCCGCTCCTCCAGAATGCCCACTAGAGGGGAGCTTCCCCATGAAAATTTTGGGGGGGGGCTATATATCCTCTGCCGGGGTGGCCGGGCCCAGAGCCAAGGCCACGGAGATCCATGACCCACCATGGCCGCACAGAGGAATTAGGCCATGGTCTCCCGAGCCTCCAGATCCGCCTTGGCCTCCCGAAACCCCGGATCCGCCTTGGCCTCCCAAAGCCCCGGATCCGCCTTGGCCTCCCGAAGCCCCGGATCCGCCTTGGCCTCCCGAAGCCCCGGATCCGCCTTGGCCTCCCGAAACCCCGGATCCGCCTTGGCCTCCCGAAGCCCCGGATCCGCCATGGCCTTCCGGATCCGCCATGGATGCCTTCCCGTTATCCATGTCTTCCTCCGACATCCACGGCGCCCACCCCCCCTCCCAGGTTTTGTTATTACGTCGCGGGACGCGCCGTCCGGGAGGGGGAGGTACTGTTACAGAATGGCCCGTATTCCACCATCACTCATCACCCTCACCTGCACCTGATTAATTATCATGTACACCTGCTCCTCATCATCACAGCTCATCACCCCTGCTCTACTTAAGCTCACTCCTCACTCCAGTCATCGTCTGATCTTGAAGTCACATTGCTGCCAACACATTGGATCTTAAAGATATGATACGGACCTTCACTCTACAAGCGGACTACTAGCTGAGTATACTTTCCTGCATTACTTACCTGATGATACTTACCCTCTGTCTTCCCTCTCACCACCAGTTACCTGTTCATCTGTGGACGCTTGAGACTCGCTGGCTCTCCAGGATTCCTATCTGCCACAAACCTGCCAAGAGACAGAGACAGTCAGAATCCCAGTGCACTATCTACCATACATCTAAGAAAGCAACTTACCTCACTCAAGGACTCTCACCATCGTTGTCTCACCCAATCCTTGTTAATAAACTCACTTATCTCAACACTCACCTTTGTGTCTGGCAGTTACGTAACACCTACCCGTACCACTCAAATTAGAAAACATTATTATAAGTTGTCTGCTGTGAATCGGGCTAAAGTAAGGCGATAGTTTTGAACACTGGCTGGTTATATACTTGCTCAAATATTGATTTTGGATCACCTTTAACCCAAAAAAGTTACGGACTGCAGCTTTAAACTACTGTTTATTTGCATCTGTTCTTTTTTTTAATAACAAATATAAAATCAAAATAGCTATATTGTGATTAATAATATAGTAGGCTAATCATTATTGAGAAAATAATTGGAGGAAAATATGCAATGTTGCTAGGTGATTTTGCTTTCTTGCTTTTTCTCAAAATCAACTCTGCTGACTCTATCAAACATTGCTGTTGCTCTGTCATTTTTTTTTCCGATTCCAACAACTCATATATCATTTTGAAGGTATTTTAATGTAGAATGAAAAAATAAAAATAGCTCATTTTGAAAATTTGCTTATTCCGACTTTTGCCAGCAGCACAGGTCACAAATGGATGCAAATGAATATTGTGTTGCTTGTAGCATGCTTCACAGCAGATTAAAATGTTGCACGAAATAGTGTGTTTAATTTAATCCAAAACAGTTTACATGTTATAACATTGTTTGCTTTATATTTCAGGGCATTCCAGAAATTAAATGTCTGTTGAGTGGCACTAAAATGTTAATGCTCTATCGCCTAATATTAACATACCACCTATACCCTACACTAAACCAACAGTGTTAACAAAAGCAAACTTGAAAGAAAAATGCATTTGCCAAGGCATCCGTACCATTTTAGCTTTCTTTTACAACTCTTTGAGCTCTTTTAACGTGACTCTTGTTTCATTGAACTTGTACTCCTGTGCAACACAATGCTGAACCAGGTGAGCTACCAAGCAAGCTTGCAACTTCGGAAAAGCTGTACATATTTAGTGGATTTGTAAATGTTAAAATGTGTTAGTTTACAAATCATGCACTGTGGTAGAAGTGTTTTAAGGTCATAACATGTGCAGTATTGTGCAAGGCACCTCACAAAAATAAGCATGTATTCATTAACAATCTGCCCTGTAATCATAATTTCAGGACTTCACCCTTACATATACAACCCGAATTCCGGAAATGTTGGGACGTTTTTTTAAATTTGAATAAAATGAAAACTAAAAGACTTTCAAATCACATGAGCCTATATTTTTTTCACAATATAACATAGATAACATAACAAATGTTTAAAGGGAGAAATTTTACACTTTCATCCACTAAATGAGCTCATTTAAAATTTGATGCCTGCTACAGGTCTCAAAAAAGTTAGCACGGGGGCAACAAAGAGCTGAAAAGCAAGATATTTTGAAAAGATTCAGCTGGGAGAACAACTAGCAACTAATTAAGTTAATTGACATCAGGTTGGTAACATAAAAGGGATGTCTTAGAGAGGCAGAGTCTCTCAGAAGTAAAGATGGGCAGAGGCTCTCCAATCTGTAAAAGAGTGCGTAAACAGATTGTGGAATACTTTAAAAACAACGTTCCTCAATGTCAAAATTGCAAAGGCTTTGCAAATCTCATCATCTACAGTGCATAACATTATCAAAAGTTTCAGAGAAACTGGAGAAATCTCTGTGCGTAAGGGACAAGGCCGAAGACCTTTGTTGGATGCCCATGGTCTTCGGGACCTCAGATGACACTGCATCGGCATGATTCTGTCATTGACACTACTAAATGGGCACAGGAATATTTCCAGAAACCACTGTCGGTAAGCACAATCCGTTGTGCCATCTGCAGATGCCAACTAAAGCTCTATCATGCAAAAAGGAAGCCATATGTGAACATGGTCCAGAAGTGCATAAGTGCATACAGTATAGGCAGCTTGCATGTTTTGGAAGGCACTATGAATGCTGAAAGGTATATAAAGATTTTAGAGCAACATATGCTAACCTCCAGACGACGTGTATTTCAGCAGGACAATGCAAAACCACATACTGCAGCTATTACAACAGCATGTTTTTTTAGTAGAAGAGTCCGGGTGCTGAATTGGCCTGGCTGCAGTCCAGATATTTCACCTATAGAGCATCATTAAACGAAAAATACGTCAAGGACGACCACAAACTTTTCAGCAGCTGGAAACCTACAGTATATCAGGCAAGAATGGGATCAAATTCCAACACCAAAATTCCAGAAACTCATAACCTCATGCTCAGACATCTTCAAACTGTTTTGAAAAGAAGAGGAGATGCTACACCATGGTAAACATGCCCCGTCCCAACTGTTTTGAGACCTGTAGCAGCAAATTTAGCTCTATATAGCCCGTGCAGTGCTCTACGGGCTATATAGAGTGCTCTACGGGCTATACGACTGGCAAACCTTACATGCCGCAAAAAGAGGAGCACGATGGCAGACATCAAATGAGGGACTCTCACTGCGTCCGAAGGGAGCTATGGCTCTGCTGCACTGGAAGGGAGAGTCCCTTTTTGCAGCTGAATACGAGGCGCGGTTTGATGCGTCGGATGGAGGGTTTACTGCGACCGAAGGGAGCCTGCGGCTCTGCTGCACCGGGAGGGAGAGCCCCATCCGCCGCCAAGTATGCAGCGTAACTCAAAACGACAGACGGAGGGCTCACACTGCGACCGAAGGGAGCCGTGGCCTCATTGTACCGGAAGGGAGAGCCCTGTCTGATGCTGAATAAGCAATGAGATTCGAAGCGACTGATGGAGGGACTCTCAATGTGTCCGAAGGGAGCTGCGGCTCTGCTGCACCGGAAGGGAGAGTCCCCCTTGCGGCTGAATACGAGGCATGGTTTGATGCCTCAGATGGAGGGCTCTCACTGAGACCGAAGGGGGCCTGCGGCTCTGCTGCACCGGGAGGGAGAGTCTCATCCGCCGCCGAGTTCGCAGCGTAACTCAAAACAACAGACGGAGTGTTGCACCAGAAGGGAGAGCCCTGTCCGATGCTGAATAAGCAATGAGATTCGAAAAGACAGCTGGAGGGCTTTCACTGCGACCAAAAAAGGGCTGTGGCTCACTCACTGTATTGGAATTATTATTTTTTTTTTTCAGCTGATCGGGGATAGATGGGCTTCCTTTATGTGGAGATGATGCTGTAGTTGCAGCCCGATGCAAAATGAGCGGCTGGAAAAATTTCTGCGGGTAAGCCTAATTGAGCGAGGATCAGTTTGAAGTGTTTTTGGAACCAAAAATGTGTAATGGGGTGATTAGAGTCGTCTACGAAAAGAGGGTCCAAAGGGGATTTAGATTGAGCGTTCCTGAGTTGGAAGTAAGAAAAAAAGAGCATGATATGGTTGAATTGGGGATGAGAGGTTAAAAATGTATATGTAGTGGCCTTTTCTTTCTTGGTCTGTCTACTTTGCTTAATGAAGTAAGCGATAGTTTCGCTATCAAGTATGGATAAATCAGAGATGGTCGAATGTAGTATCGGGTTGAATTTAGAGGTAATTGCCAGTTCTGCGCATTTTAAAAACCAAAGAAAGCCAATAAAAACATGGCGTCGAGGGTACAAGCGTTATGGATCTAATGGTACCCTGTGTGGAGACTTTGGATGTATTTTTTAAGGATGTCCAAGGTTATAGGTTGTCTGGAATCTGGGCTTGATCATTGAAAGCACTGAATTCCTTTAATTAAAAGAGAAGTTTGAGAATTATTTATTTCGGGGGAGGGGAAGCCGTAGATTAGTTTGTGAAAAAAATTTAACGCCACTCAAGTAACCTTTAATAGACCCAGCTTGGAGGTTCTTAGCGGAAATAAATGAAGTAATTGCGAGGAGAGAAAAATCTGGAAATTTAGGTTATAGGGGAGGTGAAATGCTTTGAAACATCTCTAAGCTGTTAGATATGAATGGATAGTTCTGGGTGAAACTGCTTGGAGGACAGAATTGAGTGACACTTCGAGGAGAGTTTTTAAGGGATGAGTTATGGGAATATGAGTTGCGAATAGTGAGGTACTGAGGTTGGCGATGGGTCCGCCTCCGGAGCCAGTGCTCTGAATTTCTGAAACATAAAACGAGAGAGAGAATCAGCAATTAGATTTTTGGATCCAGGAATGTGTTTAGCAGTTAAAATAAATTGATCACATGCTGAAATCCAGATTAGACGTCTTAGTAGTGGCATGAGAGCGAGGGAATGAGAACAGCCTTTATTTATGCAGTGAACAGTCGCTTCGTTTTCGCAGTAAACTAAGATTCTGCTTGACGTCCAGCTTTTTCCCCACAAAAAGGCAGCGACGACCAGAGGGTAGAGTTCGAACAGTGCTGAGGACTGGGAAGAGTCGAGCATCTGGGGGGGCCATGGAGACGCGAACAAATGCCCTTGGTAAATTTGAATTAAAGGGGTCATATGATGTGATTTCTTGTTTTCCTTTTCTTTAGTGTGTTATGTAGCTGTTTGTGCATGTATACGATCTGCAGAGTTACAAAGCTCAAAGTCTCCCATTAAAGGATTTCTTCAATCTAAAAGAGAAGGCTGATCCAGACCGGGCTAAAACGCTTCATTCAAACACACCCCCACATGTCTATGTCACGATGTGGAAATATTTGCGTAATGCCTCCCAAATGTGCACGCAAAGAAAGAAGGTGTAGTTTCTGTAACCACAGTAGTGTTGATGCAGCCATGTCAGGGAGATGCTGTGTGTTTCTATGCGAAAGCAAAAGCACTTTATTTGGCCTCCTGAAAGTAGATGCAATTAGGAATCATTGGTTAAAATTTGTTTACAACAGAACAGCACAACCCAAATGTTCGAATTTGTGCAACGCATTTTATGGACGACAGTTTTGTGAACCTAGGAGAGTACAAGGCTGGCTGTGCACAAGAGCTATTTCTAAAAAAAATAAAAAAAGGGTAAATTCCGACTTTGCTATGACAATCTGAATCAGCTACTGTAAGTATGTTTTGTTATTAGTTGAAGTATTTGCTATTGACTTTATTTATTTATTATTACAAATACATACGAGCATCATCACTGTGTCTGTCACGCGACTCTGTTCCCCTTTCGGGCTTGAACTGATGGTAAAATTAAGGACATTATTAACTGTCTTTATATTTGCTTTGAAAGCTGAAGCTTGCTATTATGGTAAGGGGTGTTACATTTCCGACACGCGCTTGTGGTGTTCGGCCAATCACAATGCACTGGGTCAGCTGGCCAATCAGAGCAGACTGCACTTGTCGGAAGGAGGGGCTTTGTAGAAAATGACGCGTTTGAGAGAGGTGAGGCATAGAGGAACTACAATAATGTACAGTATTTGAAAAATAATGTGTTTTTTGAACATTAAAGCATGTCAACATATTCTGTTACCCCCAAACACACTAAATAATGATCTTTAAAAAAAGCATCATATGACCCCTTTAAATGTTGTTTAGCCAAACAAGGATTAGATCAGGCAGTGACATGTAAAAACAACCGTCAGGCCATTGGCAACCTCTGTAGGCTTTTGATAAAATGCTAATGTACATAATATTGTTTATAATACATTATGTTAAGTGTTGTTCAACAAAACCATATGGTTACTTGCTTTGTATATAACCAATTATTATGGCCTCATTGCTATTATATATGTATTTTAGGTCATTTTAAAAGCTGTTGTTGATTAGGCCTATTTTTATTACCAAAAAAAAAAAAAAGAATTATAATTTATCTGATTAATCATCAGAATAATTGACTGATAACTCGGTTACCAAATTACTCGTTAGTGACGGCCCTAGATGAGAGATCTATGTCCACATCTGCCAGGATCTGTGCTCGGATTTTGTGAGGCACTGGGGGTGACTCCTGAGGCGACGGCATTTGGTGGAACGGGCCCATGATTTTGAATGAAGTAGAAAACTGTGAGGGAAAAGGAGCAGGGGCCGCAATTGTCAGCGGAGGCAGCCTCAGGCTTAAATCGGCCTCTGGGCTAGTGTCTGCTATGAGAGCTGGACTGAAAAGAAAAAGGGGTTAATAGTAGTGGTAGGAAAAGCCTGATATGTGTGGGCCTGAGTTGTAAGCGGAGGCAGCCTCACGCTTCCTTCAGCTGCTGTAGGCCACGGGAAGAGAGGGGTTTGTGACATCCTAAAGAGCCTGTGTAGCCTGCACAGCTAGTGGAGGCAGCCTCACGCTAGCGTCTGCTATGAGAGCTGGAGGCCACTGAAAAGGAAAAGGATTATAAGTAACAGGAGGAAAAGACTGAGATGTGAGGGCCTGTGTTGCAAGCGGAAGCAGCTTCACGATTGTTTCAGCTGCTGTAGCTATAGGCCACGGGAGTTTCTGACATTCGGAGGAAAATGCTGGAGAGCCTTGTAGCCTGCACAGCTAGCGGAGGCAGCCTCACGCTAGCGTGTGCTATGGAAGCTGGAGACCACTGAAAAGGAAGAGGGGTTAGAAGTAGCAGGAGGAAAGTCTGAGATGTGAGGGCCTGTGTTGCAAGTGGAGGCAGCCTCACGCTTGCTTCAGCTGCTTTAGCTTTAGGCCACAGGAAAGGAGAGTGGTTTGTGACATTCGGTGGGAAATGCTGAAATGCCTAAGTAGCCTGCAGTGTTGCTAACTCAGCAATTTTGTTGCTAGATTTAACAACTTCTCAGACTACCCTAGTAACTTGCTTTTTAAAGCACTAGCAACGAATTTAGCTGTTTAAGAAGTATTTGGAGACTTTTAGCAACTTTTAAAGAGTGATAAAATGATGAAAAGAAATGCTTTTCCTCTTAACCACACAAAAAGAAAGTATTGCAACAGCTAGCCAGCCAAGCAGCACATCAGCTGGTAGATACTTGGAGAGAGGTGCCTTGCAGTATGCACATCACATGCGAATTAGGTTGCTAGTTGCACTTGTTCAATAATAATAATAATTGTTTCTTTATGATACACCTTAGTTGTTAGTTTGTACCTATAATTGTTAATTATTTAGGTACACTGTTGAACTTATTTTCTCAAAAATCAATCTTTTTCATCTTATCTGTAATTTAAAATACAGGTAAAATGCTAGTGAAAATTAATACAGAAAATTTGAGTAATTTTATTGTGTATTCTACACAGTTTTGCATCATGGTTACAAAATTACATCAACATCCATTATGTCACCACGTCGTTTATCAACTTTTAGCAACAAACGACCTGCCTTTAGCGACTTTACCTAAAAATTAATTTGCAACACGGCCTGCGCCGCTAGCGGAGGCAGCCTCGTGCTAGCGTCTGCTACAAGAGCTGGAGAGCCGCGGTGAAAAGTTGAGCCGAAGCTGGAAGCGAGTGAAGCTTTGCCGCAGTGAGAACTGGGGCACGGCCCAGGCTTGTTTGAGGCCTGTCGCTGCGACCCAACGCTCAAGGATATTAGACATTTAGTCATTTAGCAGATGCTTTTATCCAAAGCGACTTACAAATGAGGACAATGGAAGCAATCAAAATCAACAAAAGAGCAATGATATGCAAGTGCTAGAACAAGTCTCAATTAGCCTAACACAGTACACGTAGCAAGGTTTTTTGAAGCATGTTCTGAAAGAAAGGGCCTGATCTTCTTGATGTTGAATAAAGCAAATCTGCAGGATTAGCAATATGGTCTGAGAAAGTCAGCTGATCATCAATCATAACTCCAAGGTTTCTGGCTGTTTTTGAAGGAGTTAAGGTTGATGTGCCTAACTGGATGGTGAAATTGTGATGAAACGATGGGTTTGATGGAACCACAAGCAGTTCTGTCTTGGCAAGGTTGAGTTGAAGGTGATGGTCTTTCACCCACCAAGAAATGTCTGTTAGACAAGCTGAGATGCGAGCAGCTATCGTCGGATCATCAGGATGGAATGAGAGGTAGAGTTGAGTGTCATCAGCATAGCAGTGATATGAAAAGCCATGTTTCTGAATGAAAGAACCCAGTGATGCCATGTAGCCAGAGAAGAGAAGTGGTCCAAGAACTGAACCCTGAGGCATCACAGTAGTTAGATGTTGCGAATTGGATACCTCCCCTCTCCAAGATACCTTGAAGGACCTATGACTCAAACCACTGGAGTGCGGTTCCTGAGATGCCCTGAGATGCCAATAGGGTTGACAGGAGGATCTGGTGGTTAACCATGTCAAAAGCAGTGGACAGATCCAGTAAGTATTGAAGATTTGGAATCCGCTCTTGCCAGTCTTAGGGCTCCAACAACTGAGAGCAAGGCAGTCTCGGTTGAATGTCCACTTCTGAAACCAGACTGTTTGCTGTCGAGGAGGTTGTTCTGTGTGAGAAAGGCAGAGACTTGGTTGAACACAGCTCGTTCAAGTGTTTTTGCAATGAAAGGAAGAAGGGAAACCGGTCTGTAGTTTTCTAAAAGAGATGGGTTGAGGGTGGGTTTCTTAAGTAGTGGGGTTATACGAGCCTGTCTAAATGCTGAGGGAAAAACACCAGTGTGATCTCCCATATGCTTTACCGATGCTAACGCCAATAGCAGAGCAGTTTTTAGCATCAGGGGACGAAGGTCAATGGACTGTAGCGGCTCAAAGGAAGGGCTCTTCAGAGCCCTCAACACAGTGGGCAGATCCCATGTAGGGGCGGTGATGGGGTGAGGCGGGTTGAGCCTCCTAGACCCCTTCAAAAACCAAACAACTAGGTTGTTCTTGCCCACCAATTGGCCAGCTATAGGAGCGTGAGAGGCTGCTATGGCTGCTACATATTCCTTGAGCGTGGATAGGGAACGGCCCTTATCCAGCAGCTCTTGCAGGAATGACAATATCAGAGATATGTTGCAGGAAATTGGGTCTGCGCCGCAGGCTGTACACCAGGCGGAGAAGACAGACCATTTAAGGGCATAGAGTTGTCTCGTAGACGGTGCCCTAGCCTGAGAGATTGTATTTAGCACGCTCTCGGGGAGGTCCGCAGGCTCCCATCGAGAGGCCAAAGGTGCAGAGCCCACAGCTCATGGGTGCCATATTGTTCTGTTCGCCTGAGAGAGGAGGGCCCGTCTCAGGGGGATGGGCCACGGGGCTGCAGAGAGCAGCCGAGGCAGCTCTGTGAACCAGTGTTGGTTCCTCCAGAGCGGGGCCACTAACAGAACCCTGTGCTTCTGTTCCCTGATTCGCCTGATTACCTGTGGGATCAGGACGATCGGGGGAAAAGAGTAAAGGAGGAGGTTGGGCCAGTCGTGGGCCAACGCATCCTTGTCCTTCGAAAAATAAGTTGGGCAATGAGAGTTGTCGCCTGAGGCAAAGAGTTCGATCTCTGCCCTGCCGAAGATCTCCCAGATTCTGTGAACCATTTGTGGGTGGAGCATCCACTCGTCCGAGGGGACATTGCTCCAAGATAGCATGTCTGCTCCCTGTTTCAACCTGCCAGCACATGCGTTGCTCTCAGTGAACGCAAGTTGAGCTGAGCCCATTCCAAGAGTCGCACTACCAGAATGAAGAGTCGCTTCGAGGAGAGACCACCCTGGCGATTTATATAGGACACCACCATCATACTGCCAGCATTTCCAGGCAGTATGATGAGGCCGACCCTCCTCTTTCGACCAGTGGCCAAAAGCCAGTTTGCCATCGCACAACCGGTGTTGGAAGCATCTGTCGAGACCATCTTCCTTCTGTAGACCATTCCCAAGGGCACGCCCCGTTCCAACCACTGAGGGTCTTTCCAAGGGGCCAGAGCTGCTACGCAGGCCTAGCCCACCTTGACACGAAGACGTCCGAGATGCCAGGCGTGGGGCAGAACACGTGGTTTCAGCCTGTACTGAAGGGGCCGCATGCAAAGCAGGCCCAACTGAAGTACCGGAGATGCAGAGGCCATGAGGCGCAGCATGAAGCCACGAGGCTCCAATTTTGATTTAAGCCGCGAGCTGCTAAATGGCCAGTGCGACTACCGCCCTCATTTGGGCTAAGTCGAGAACTTGGACATGTTGTCTTCCATGTCGTCGCACTCACTCCCACCAAACGAGACCAGATCGCTTGCAGCCGCAGAGGGATGCTGGTCCGGGTGAGCGAAGAGAACAGGAGAAACCTCTCTGTGAGGAGAGAGAGAGACACGCGGGGGCTCAGCTGGCGTGGGTTCACTTGTCCCAGAGCGCCAAATTCCTCTGCCCCACTGCTTTTTCCTCACAGGTTCCTGGGAGGAATGAAGCGGGAGGGCGCGAGGGGCAGAGTCGCTTTCTGAAAAGAAAGCTAACCGCGAGTGCAGAGAGGCGAGACTCATATCCTTGTGTGGCAAGAAGTGGTCAGGTAGGAGAAGTTACCAGTAACAACAAAAATCCTATAATCGACTACGCCACCTGGAATACACCAGGACAGAACAGCCCTATATAAGGGCACACAGGTTCATTGCCAAAGGCAGGGTGAGCATAAAAATAGACAATAAATATCAACAAGAATTACTTTATTCAAACACACAATTAATAAAAACACAGTCAGTCTATACAATGCGTCACACAAGGTCTCAAATCACAAACAATACCAGTAACATTCAAAATTAAATAAAAAGAAAACAAAATCAAGAGGTAAAGAGGGAGGTGGCCAACAGAGACCCTCAAATTTCTACTCCACACACAATACCCATAACACACTCACTCTTGTGAAAACCAAAGGAAAAAATTAAGCACAGCACTCCATGTGGACACACCAGTACAGGGTACCATGGCCAACCCCTCCCACTTTAAAGACCTATATCCACACAAAACAATACAAAAGACATTAATCTAGTCAATTCAATAACAATTTACACAAAGACACCAAAACACAAACAAACACAGCCACTGGCACCGAGAGGGGAAATAAAATGGCCAAGAGCCAGATTACAGAAACTTAGCCTCCCAGCTAACTCACGCGCAAACTAGCGCAATCCTGTGCCAGTGCTTCAAACACAAATAAAAACAAACAAAATAACAGAATGGACCCAGGTGAAATATGTTCCAGACAAAACTGTTGAAACGAACAAAGACAAAACAGAGCAGCAGTGCAGTCAGTCACTTGATGATAGTTAGACTTCAATTAAGATCATTGGAAACCCCTGGACATGCAATCAAACCATGGAAACAGTAAAATGCTGCAATACACCATCGAGTGTTTGTAATAACTTCCTTTTGCGATCACATGTGGAATTTGGTTGTTTACTGTTGTTAAAATATGCTTTTTATAGCCTTTTATATCGCTGCAAAAATGAGCATTTCAGATGCAAGTTACACATTCTTCTCAAGAAAATCACAAAGAAACCATTTCCTATCGTAATCGTGTGTTTATTATCTTCTATAATCTATAGTGGCTGTTGTCATGTTTATTTCTGCTGTGTTGTATGCTGTGGCTGAAACTCACGTTGTTTGTGATGTTACAACCGTCTCTCTGCTCTTAAGTTGCCAGGTATACATTCCAAGTATGATACATATTAGTAAAAGGATCTATTTTTATTTGTCTATATACACTTTGGGCGGCCGCGGTAGATTATAAAAGTAGCCCAAAAAACGCAACCCTCGGCTCTGTAATTTTTCCCGCGACTGCATTTTCAAAATAGCCCACAGGCAGCCACTTGAGCCACAGCCGCTACCCTGGCAACACTGTTCACTGTACCCTCATCACACACTGATAGATAACCTTCCGTGCTGCGATGACGGGAAGAAGTTGGGCTCAAACCTTATCAAACGATTAATTTGCGTTAAAAAAAATATTACCGCATTACATTTTTTTCATTAATCACATGAGTTAACGCGTTAACTTTGACACCCCTAATATATATATATATATATATATATATATATATATATATATATATCAAGAGAAAGTATATATATATATATATATACAGCGGGGAAAATAAGTATTTGACACATCAGCATTTTTATCAGTAAGGGGATTTCTAAGTGGGCTATTGACACAAAATTTCCACCAGATGTAGCCATCAAGCCAAATATTGAATTCATACAAAGAAATCAGAACATTTAAGTATACAAGTTGAGTCATAATAAATAAAGTAAAATGACGCAGGGAATAAGTATTGAACACATGAAGATAACAAGGTGCAAAATGGCATAGAAAGCAAGGAGATCACCTGAAATCTGTCAGTATTGAGAGAGAACCCCTGCCCCCTATCAGTACTAATTGATATCAGCTGCTTTAGTCCTAATTGATGGCCTATAAAGGCTTCTCATTACCTAGGAGGCACACAGGAAAGACTTCATGATGGGTAAAAGCAAAGAACTCTCTGTAGATCTTCGTAATCTTATCGTTGAAAAGCATTTTGATGGTAATGGTTATAGGCGCATTTCCAGAATGCTGAATGTTCCTGTGAGCACTGTGGGGGCCATTATCCGGAAATGGAAAGAGCATCAGTTCACCATAAACCGGCCACGATCAGGTGCTCCACGTAAGATCCCTGTCCGAGGAGTCCAAAGAATAATCAGGAGAGTTCTCCAAGAGCCAAGAACCACTCGGGCAGAACTTCAGGAAGACCTTGCATCAGCAGGTACTGTTGTTTCAAAGAAAACTATAAGCAATGCACTGAACCGCCATGGCATCCATGCACGCTCACCACGCAAGACTCCATTGCTGAACAAAAAGCATGTTGAGGCTCGGTTAAAGTTTGCGAAAGAGCATTTGGAGAAGCCTGTGGATTATTGGGAGACTATAGTATGGTCAGATGAAAGCAAAATTGAACTTTTTGGCAGTCATTCTACACACCATGTTTGGAGAAGAAATGGCACTGCCCACCACCCCAAGAACACCATACCAACAGTTAAGTTTGGGGGTGGAAGCATCATGGTTTGGGGCTGCTTTTCAGCAAGGGGTACTGGCAGACTTCATATTATTGAAGGCAGGATGAATGGAGAAATGTACCGGGACATTCTGGATAAAAATCTACTGCCATCTACCAGAAAGCTGAAAATGAAAAGAGGGTGGACATTTCAGCAAGACAATGATCCCATACACAAGGCCAAGGACACAATGAAGTGGTTTCAAAGAAAGAAAATCAAGCTGTTTGAATGGCCCAGTCAATCACCTGACCTAAATCCCATAGAAAATCTATGGAGAGAACTGAAGATCAAAGTTCATAAAAGAGGCCCAAGGAACCTTCAAGATTTAAAGACCATTTGTGTGGAAGAATGGGCCAGAATCACTCCTGAGCAATGCAGACGACTGGTCTCTCCATACAAGAGGCGTCTAGAAGCTGTAATCACCAACAAAGGCTTTTCTACAAAGTATTAAATAAAGTGTTCAATACTTATTCCCTGTGTCATTTTACTTTATTTATTATGACTCAACTTGTATACTTAAATGTTCTGATTTCTTTGTATGAATTCAATATTTGGCTTGATGGCTACATCTGGTGGAAATTTTGTGTCAATAGCCCACTTAGAAATCCCCTTACTGATAAAAATGCTGATGTGTCAAATACTTATTTTCCCCGCTGTATATATATATATATATATATATACATACAGTATATATATACATACACCTTATATATGTATACATACATATATATATATATATATATATATATATATATATATATACATACAACGTACATACATACATGCATACATACATATTTAGTATATATACACACACACAGTTGAAGTCAAAAGTTTACATACACCTTGCAGAATTTGCTAAATTTGTATTATTTTACCAAAATAAGAGGGATCATACAAAATGCATGTTATTGTTTATTTAGTACTGACCTGAATAAGATATTTCACATAAAATATGTTTACTTATAGTCCACAAGAGAAAAATTATATAAATATATAAAAATAACCCCATTCACAAGTTTACTTACACTTGATTATTAATACTGTGTTGTTACCTGAATGATCCACAGCTGTGTTTTTTTTTGTTTAGTGATAGTTGTCCATGAGTCCCTTGTTTGTCCTGAACAGTTACTTGTTATCTCTTGTGGAAGGAGAATGTTGATCTCTTCTGCCAACCACTGCTGAACAGACATATTTAACTATTGTTGTTAATTTTGTTCATTTACCTTAACGCCAATGGATTTTAAAAATGGTGCCTTTCAAACTGCAGTCCATAGTGGAAGCTATGCCTACTGACGACATATGCTCCCTTGTTTGAGACAAGCAAGTTTTTGGGGCTGGGTCGGAACCAGGTGCAGCAAAAGTGCAGCCCGGTTCCCAATAATGCTCTGGCCCTGGAAAAGCGATATCATTCATTCATTTACTATTCACTACTGTGTCACATATCACGTAGTTCAGGAAGAGGAAGTCAGTATACGGACACAGCTCTACACAATACTAGCACACCAGCTAGTACTATATCCTGACTGTCTCATTCCTTCTCACCTTTACACTCTACCTGGATATAAACATAAAATCATTACTACTTTAGGTAGAAGTCACTACATTATGCTAATGCAATGCTCACAAATACTAATTAGAATCTTGGCAACCAATTGCTGGTAATCGGTTTACATGGAAGCAGTTGACAGATGTTCACCACCCCACACAATAAGGATTAACCAAGTAAGAATGAACGTACTTTTTAATCTAGGATCTGGATTAATTGTTGTATATAATTATGCATTGCATTGTAAAAGTATGTCCTTATACCTGTAAATAGCTTCATACTGTATAAACAGTGAGTCCAGGAATGTGTACATGGGTAGTTGACGTATCAATGTGTCCTATGGTGTGACAAAAAAATTAAAAACAAAACAAAAAAACTCTAACATTGAAGATAAAACTCTCTCATGCTATTTGTAACTCTAAGAATGAAGATACATTTTTCTCATGTTATTTGTATGTTAAGTTTTTTTTCTACATTTTTGCTATGTCACACCATTGGACACAGTCCAATTTTTATTTGTCAACTACCCACATGCATCTGTCCATCCATCCAGCCATCCATCCTTCCTTCCATCCATATATCTATTTTAAGTACATTTGCTTCTCACACAGCCAAAACCAGCTGGAAAAGAAATGCATCCCCTTTCCGAGCCCAGTGGGTAATATGCAAATTAGTGTTGTTTTTGGCCTGTTTTAATTTTAGTTTTAGTCTAGTTTTGTGTGAAGCTGTCATTTTAGTTTTTATTAGTTTTAGTCACATTCATACTCTTTTTAGTCTAGTCAAGTTTCAGTCAACTAAAAGTCTCAGCATTTTAGTCTTATTTTAGTCAGAATTATCCATGACTATTTTCGTCTAGTTTTAGTCGACGAAAACTGATGACATTTTAGTCTAGTTTTAGTCGACGAAAACTGATGACATTTAGTCTAGATTTAGTCAATGAAAATTGTATTTTATTCTCTTTTTAATAATGCAATTCTATTTAACCCAGTCAATATAGTATAAGTACCTAGTATAGACGAAAGCAAAATTTCAAGCAAGGTTATCTTATTATATTATTGTTACCTTATAGACTCAAGAATGCATCCATTCCAGACACGGAAAACGCTCTGATTTGAATTTACAACATTTATTTTACCAACCAAACATGTTAGAAGTACACACACATACATTTAAATAAATAAAAACAATAAATAAAATAGCATCACATGACAATGCCAGAAAAAAAATTATACATTCAAGTTTAACAAAGAGAAACAAGGTGCTTGAATGCTCGAGCTACAATAACATACTAAAAAGTGCAAATAAAATGTGTGTGTCTGTTACTTGTATTGCTTGTAAACTGAAGTCAGATGAAGCCGGCCATCGCTCCCTTTCTCTGTGTCATACTTAACTTTGTTTGTTGTCGTCTTCTAAATAATGCCGCGAGTGGGGCTTGAGGAAGTGACATCGCCTGCGTCTGCGCAGAGTGTTGCCATGTCCTTGGCTTTCCCGTAGAATTGGGCTCACCAATAACGTGATATTTAGCCCCTGGAATGCAAACTTTACCAGGGAACCCCCCTCGAAATGCGATTGGGCTAGTTTTGGGATAGTTTTGAGTAGCAATTGGGCAGGTTTTGTTGCGAAAACCTGGCAACCCTGAGTCAGCCCCTAACGTGAGACACAGGAAACAGAAATACTGCAAAAAAATAATAATAACGTGACTAAACGAGACGAAATAACGTTATAACACTTCGTTTCATCTCGTTTTGGTCAACGAAAATGAAGAGACATTTTAGCATAGTTTTTATTTTGTAAACCACATTTAGTCTCGTTTTTATTCGTCAATGATATTGCATTATACATTTAATTATAAGGCGCGTTCGACTTTAAGCGGCGCTGCAAAGAATAGTCAGTGTACGACATCAAAGTACCGCGAGAGCCATTCGAAAGATAGGATCCGTCTGCTCTCTTTGCTCTCGTGGTACTGTGATGTCATACACTGACCATTCTGCGCAGCGCCGCTTAAGGTCGAACGCGCCTATAGTCATCGTCACATGACCAGCATTTATGTTGCGTCTCGTCTCGTTTTCGTCACATGATAAAGGTTCGTTGACGACAATATTTAGTCATAATTTTCATTGACGAAAGCAACACTAATGCAAATAACATGATTTAATGCTAATGTGCTCTTCAGAGTGACACACTCACGCTTGGGAAGTGTATACATACTCTGACCTCCTTGTAGAAGTCATTAAACTTTGCTTCTATGAAGTTCCACTTGTCCAGATTATTCAACACAGGAGATGAAGATAGGCCACAGAATGCTGCAGTCTGTGCTTCTCCAGATTACCAAACCAAAATCACAAATGAGATTCTGAAATGTTTCTCTTGAGATTAAAACGAGTCCAAATGCAGTGCCTGCTGTCTCGTTTTTTTTTTTTTTTTTCTTAATTAGAAATCAAAGATCTGAGAACTCAAACATCTCTAATCAGATTCTTCTATAGATTCCAAAAGAAAAGATTGTAAGACATTGTTCATTCATTTTGTATAAGGCAGGAAACTTTAGGAATTAACAGTGCCTGTTACATGTATGTGTTATGGGTCAGCTTAAGGAGCTACTCCTGATTTTAAGGGCAATCCCTATCTGTAACATCTTGCAAAACCATGTGAAGTGATTGACAATGAAATACATTGTGTTTATGTGCATCTAAAGCACATTCACATTTTACAACTTTTTAATATCATATAGGAGAACTACACTGAGCTTTGAAAGTGCAGCATCCAAGCAATTACATTTTCCTGTAGCCTACATTGTCTTTAATACAGGATAAAACAATAGCAACCATTTATGAATGTTTGCTTCTTTCATCTGGAGGCATGCAGAATGTCTGTGACCTTTTGAATTCTCTCTTCCATTCTGTAAATTTGTCGTCTTTCAGATTTTGACATTTCTTGAAATTGTGTCTGTGTAAACATCTGTGGAGAGGCAGCAAGCACAGGTGCTTAATGAACCTCAGGCAGAAATCCATGTGCTTTTCAGGATTAAGCACACTCCGTATGTGTGTGACTAGATTCCAAAAGTAAAGATTGTAAGCCACAGCTTTAGTGTGCTGTGAAAATTGAGGTATGACCTATGAGTTGTTCATTGATTTCTTTTAAAAGGTATTAGGAAAGCTTTAGAAAGCAACAGTCCTTTTACCTGCTTGTGTTAGGGGTCAGATTCAGGAGCTTTTCATGAATTTATTTGTGACCTAGAAAGGCATATCATCTTGCAAAACGAATACTTTTTCTGTTTGTGTACATCTAAAGCACTATTCACATACAGTATCATTTTACCACAATACTACTGTATATCATGCTGTGAGGTCTTCAAAATTCAATAGTCATGACCTTTAGTAGCAGCTGCTTCTAAATTAGTCTTTTTAATGAGTTTCAAAATCCACTCTAAGCATATTCCCACATGCTGGCTGGGATAATCTGATTATAGCATTTCACTAACAAACAGGTAAATGCATACTCTCTCTCTCTCTTGGATTATTACCACTGAGTAGGTCTCAGCAGTTACAATACATCAGTTTATTTTATTTTATTTTTTCTTTCTTTCTTTCTTTCTTTCTTTCTTTCTTTCTTTCTTTCTTTCTTTCTTTCTTTCTTTCTTTCTTTCTTTCTTTCTTATTATCTCAAAGGGGTCATATCTTAAGGAAATCAAAACTTGATGTACTGTGAAAGCATACTGTTAGGCTGATGATACATAGGGCAACTTTTTGAGCAATTTTGCCGGGAAACTTTTTTTGAGCAATGTTGCTTGGGCACTTTCCCATTGAGAATGGGTAACAAATTTCTATCTGGATATTTTCGATTGGTCGTGGGCCCTGTGTCTCGGTTGCCCGTTGACGGCAACATTGCCTGAAGTTGCCTGGCAACATTGCTCAAAAAGTTGTCCAGTGTATCATCAGCCTTACTGTAAGAAGAAAGATTACAGTCTTATGTTTAATAGGGTATATAACCAGCCACCAGTTCAATGCGTAAACACAGGTTTGCACAGAATAATCAGAAATTATTAATTTATTGGGGATTATTAATAAATTAACTTTTTATTTTGAGTTAAGAATGACATAAAGACATAGCCTACATTGTAAATTCATTGTTTCATTTATAAATTATTTACTGTTAAGTCAAAGATTTAATGACTCACATAATACAGACACTCATTTACAGTATCACCACCTATGGCATAAACCTACAGAAATACAGTCATAAAGTCAAATCTTTGTCAGCATGATCGGTCAGACTGTATTTTAAGGTCCAGTTCTTGCTATTAACAAATTTTTAACTATGATTTTTGCCTCAATAAACTACTAATTTTCTGCTTACTAATAGTCAGTAAGGTACTTGTTAAATTTAGGTATTGGGTAGGATTAGGGAGGTAGATTATGGTCATGCAAATAAATGTTTGTTTTTTTAAGAACTAAAAACAGCCAATATGTTATTAATAGGCATGCTAATAAGCAACGAGTTAAAAGTGAGAATTGGTCCTTATACTAAAGTGTTACTGCATAATCTCTTTTTAATCACATGCTGTCTGTTTTGCTTTCATTTTATAGACTTTTAGTTTGTATTTCCTTTGTTATCTGTTTTCCTTTGTTCCATTTTTCCCGCAAATCCTTTGTTGCTGTGGTTATTGATTCATTTCATGTAGTTTTATTTTTTAATGTGAAAATATACAATGACAACTTTGCCTGATTATGTTTAACAGATTAGATTTGCATATAATCTGTTATTAACCTAGTCTTGAACATGAAATTATGATTATTGTAAGGAAATGTACAGTTTTTGTTTGTTTGTTCCTTTGTTTTGTTTTGTTTTATTGCTTAGCAAAAGTGAATTTGTGATAACCAAAATATATATTTTTTTAAAAAGTATGATCATCCCAATGCGATGTTAAACCTTTATAAGAAGGTTTTAAGCATTAAAAGTTGTACTTGCAGTTTGCTGTGCAAAAAAATAGCTGCGTGTTTTGTTATCAGCTTTCAGTTTATCATCAAGTGGAATAATTGATTCATTACAAACACTCACTCTTTGTTTTAAAACGCAGTTGAACCTTTAAATTTTAATCCACATTGATATCTATTCATACAAATGGGTGAATTCTTAATCCATCAGTCAGAAAGCAGAAACTTTTCTGTATATAACCCCACTCATCTCAGAAGAATAAGAAGCTTTACCGCCTCGCGCAAAGCAATGGATCATGATCTATTCATAGACAGCTGATGAGTGTTGTACATCTATTACAAATTAATTATAACAGTGTTTGTTTACTATAGCTGACTGGCCTTCTTACATGCCTGCTGATAACATCTGGACATCAATATGTGACATAATTTATGATAAAATTCCTCAAAAATACTTTTTTACCATTTCTTACCATGGTTAGCCACTGTTGAAATTTTGAATAAAAGATCGGATAAATTGCCATATTTTGGTGTCTTTTATCAAATCTGAAAAGTAATTGTGTTTGTAGTCTAAAATACTAATGTTAAATATTTTTCCTCAAGTAGTCCTACAAAAGTCAGAGAAAAAAAAAGTTGAATTTGAATAATGGAAGTAAAAAAAAATCTGTTTTCATTAGTCTACTGTGTATGAAAACATAGGCTACTGTTGTGCTTTCTGTCATTGTGAATGACTCTTCACTTTCATTCCATCCATGTCTTTTGAAGTTTTCATGGTTCAAAGTGTGACAAGCCAAGATGAGTTTGAGACTCTTTCCACAGTGACCCAAATGAAATGGATGTCCAAGAGCAATTAAAAATTATCTCATGCAACCAAGCTTTTGATGCACTGTTCTCATCCGAATGTTGAATAGTATGTTGAATAGTGAGCTTTAAAAATATGGGGAACTGAAGGACTTAGCTGAAAGACAGGAATTAATCAGGGACATGGCTTTGTAACACTGGGCTGGTAATTGAACGAGGGGAATATGAAAGAGAAGTGAGAAAAAAGAGGTGTGAAAGCTAACATTAGGAATTGGGGACTTAAGTACTTCTGCTGCTAATACTGACTACAATAACCAAATTCTCTTCCCTGCTTGAACATTTGATTGGGTTTGCAGAGCTCTTGTCAAAAATCATTCTCCAAGAGCTTTTTGAGAATGAAATGGAAAACTGAAGTAGCTGCACTGTTGTATGATACGTGATCAAATAAGCTGGTGTCAATGAAATATTTTTTGGCTGCAAATTGATTCCTTGCACAATCCTGTTCCACTGTTCAAAAGGGCATGGTTATTGTGAAATACTGTAGAAATATATTGCTTTTAAGATTCAAAACGTTTTTTATTTTTTACATACAGTATATTTGTGTACAGTGAGGTCCAAAATTGTATCTGTATTGTGTTTTAATGATGTTTTTAAAATACATATTACATCATAAGCATAACAAATTCAGAAATAATAATTGATATTAATTTTAATTGGATTTAATGTAAACATGTCTATAGTGAAAACAAGGAAATCTGACTTTTCCTGTTAAGTAATTGCCCTTGGTAGATGTCAGAACTTTGCCACAAAAACAGTGCAGATTTGTAAATTCTTATGGTATTTTCCTATATATCATAGTCTTTATTGTTCACTTTTATTTGTTTTATTTCTCTAGATCCTGGCAAATATCATAATTTTCATATGTGGGAACCTGGCAGGAGCATACCATAAGCATCTGATGGAACTGGCACTAAAGCAGACATATCAAGACACCTGCAACTGTATAAAATCACCCATCAAACTGGAGTTTGAGAAGCGACAACAGGTTATATATCAGTCTTGCTCTACTATCTATCAGTTCTGAAGTCATGATCTTTCAGCTAGTCTGTGGCTGGAGTTGAAAAACCTGCCAAAACCGAGATATTCCATATTTCCTTTGGCAAAGCACTTAATGCTCAGGGTAACTTAACATTAGTGAATTCAGGAGTGAATTGGGTCTAGTCCTGGAATGCTGGAAAGCTTTTGTGGTGTGTGCCAGTTTGCTGAAAGAATGACAAAACTAGATTAGATTAGTGTAAAAAATAATAATTCCTCAACCTCCTAAAATGTATCAGACAAACTTCAAGTTTATTTAATCTACATGCATGTTTTTGCAAATGTCTTTAGGAATTTGAAAGTACAGTATATTTGATTGTACAGAAGCTTCTGGCTTCTATTGTGAAGTGAATCAGAAATGTTATGATATATTTTCCCTTTTTGACAGGTCATGTTAAGAAGTTTTGAAAGGTACATTTTGTCATGTCTGTGCCATAAGTGTAATACAATGTTATGTAGGCCACAAAAAATGTTCGGTTTCAGATAGAACTGCAGATGCTGACAGCAATTTGCAGTAACAAATCATTTATTTTCAATCACTGGTTTCTGTCATCACAACGCCCACTGGTGATGCAACAAACGTTGAACTTTATGCAACTATGCAGTGACTACCAATGGCAGGCCAGTGCATGAAAGGCGATTTGATTTCCAGAATGCTCAGCAAAATGCTCTGGGTAACACTTTATAATAACTGCACGCTATGCACCATTAGTTAAACATTAGTAAATAGTCAATTCATAATTTATAAAGCATTGTCCCTATATTAACCCTCTTGGGTCGACGCCCGCGGATACGCTTTTTTTGTGGCAGATTTTCCTGATAAGGCCGAAATGAGCTTGAATTACTCTGCCATTTTTGATCATACAGATAAGAGCAATACAGCATTCGAATCTGTAAGGGGTCTACTTTTATTTGTATACAATCATAATAACAACTAAACTTTGTGCTTTTGAAGAATAAAGAAAACAAACAGGGTGCGTTCTCAGTCTTCACTCTCTCCGCGAACTGCTTTTTGAAACACGTCACTAAAATGAACTGTAACTCAGCAAATACTTTACACAGAGACATGAGACATATATCTTTTGAAAGCTTGACATGTCTACTCTTAAACGAAGTAAGTCTTACCGAAAACAAATATTCTGTGATAAACAGAATAGACAGTAGTGAGCAGTTCATAAATACAGCTATAAATGCTTTGTTCTTGATTTATAAACACATATATTACGTGTTTAATAATTGTATTTTAATACTTTATTAATTATTAATTAATTATTAATGCTTTATTAACACATATTCTTACTGTTATTCATTATTAATTGAGGTGGTTATAAAACATTTAGTAGTTGTCAGTTAACTATTTATCAAATCAAATCAAATCAAATCTCTTTTATTGTCACATCATCACAGTAGAGCCCTGCGCAGGACTGTTTTCTTAAACCCGCACCCGCCCGCTCCCGCTGAATTTCTGACCAGGACCTCCCGCTCCCGCAACCTGCATGTTCCACTCCCGCCTGCGCCCGCAATGTCTGTGTCCACGCCCGCCTGCTCCCGTGGACTTTCTCTCAGAGCTTGTGAAAAATGTACACAAATACGAGCAGACTAAATATTCATTCAAGTTAACATCCAGAATAACAGGCTTTAATCATGATTGCGTTTAAATAAGATGAAGTAATGCTAAACCAAAGCACCACACGTGACAAAAACATTGGGCATTTTTTTAATTAATGTTATAAAACATTAACCGTTAAAACAAAGCTATAACTAGCGGCACCTCAGTTTTTAAATGTAGGCCTACTGCATGATACACATGCGCCAAACGATTAACTAAACAAACAGTTTTACTGTTAACAAACAGTTTAAGTAAGCTAAATAAGCCAAATCACAATATGAATAACTTTAACTTGTTAAATAAATAAACACATAGAACTTAGAAAATAGGTAGCCTATGTCGCCTCAGGGCAGAGGTGCCAGATTTATGTTCGTTGTAAACGAACACTTTTGCACATATATCGCAACTTAGTAAGTTTAACTCTTTCCCATTTTTTTTCAGTGACAATTGAGAATTGTTTCCAGATATCTGACTTGCCTTGCTTTTGTCAAGTAAACAGCTGCTTTAATTTTCTCCTCAACTTCATGCGTTGACTCCATTTCTATTACACGCCAAATCCCACCATTCCCCACGGGTCTCCCGCAAAATTTTCTGAATGCCCACTCCCGCCCGCAGCAAAGGTAAAACCGCCCGCTCCCGCGATATTTGCGTTGGGTCCCGATGGACCCGTGGGAACCCAAACCCAATGCAGCCCTCTACATCACAGCACATGTGCCTTGGTGAGTGAAATTCCTGAGAGCGTGCTCCAGACAGTGCAGAAACAATATACATATAGACAGTACCATTACATACTTACAGACTTATACAGATGACAATGCGCAATATACATATACTCAGTACACACAGTGTACTATTAGACATACTTAGTTATCAATACACATTATACACCGTATGTACACATTCTTCATTATGTACACATATATACACACAATAATATGCAAAGGTGCAGCAGATTATATATAAGCTGGATACGCAAATGTCATGGATGTGCATTGGATGGTATCCAGTGGTAGCAGATAGATTGTTGTATTTGTGCAGTGTGTACGTGTAGTCCAGTCTGAACTGTGTTGGAGTTAAAGTGCAGTGCGTGGCATATCGTAAAGTGGGAGTATGCTGTAGGGTGTATTAGTTCTGACTGTTCATTAGCCTGATAGCCTGAGGGAAAAAGCTATCCCTCAGTCGGCTAGTGCGGGATCGGAAGCTGCGGAGACGTCTTCCTGAGGGCAGCAGAGAGAACAGTCTGTGGGACGGGGGCCTGGATGGATCATTGATGATCCTCTGGGCTTTCCTTATACACCGCCTGGTGTAGATGTCCTGGAGGGAGGGAAGCTCACCTCCAACAGTGTGGCGGGCAGTTCGCACAACCCTTTGCAGAGCTTTGCGGTTGCCAGCGGTGCTGTTTCCAAACCAGGCGGTGATGCAGTCGGTCAGGATGCTCTCCACAGTGCGGGTGTAGAATGTTCTGAGGATGCTGGGGCTCATTCCAAACTTCCTCAGCCGTCTCAGGAAGAAGAGGCATTGATGTGTCTTCTTCAGCACTGCATCTGTGTGAGCAGACCATGTGAGATCCTCAGTGATGTGAACTCCGAGGAACTTAAAGCTGTTTACCCGCTCAACAGGTGTCTTGTCGATGGTGATGGGTGTGTGTTCTCTGCTCTGTCTCCTGAAATCCACCACCAGCTCCTTGGTCTTGTCGATGTTGAGTGAGAGGTGGTTCTCCTGACACCATTTAGTCAGGGTACTCACCTCTGCTCTGTAGGCCATCTCATCGTTGTCAGTGATCAGGCCTATCACCGTTGTGTCGTCAGCGAATTTGACGATGACGTTGACGCTCTTGACGCACAGATCATATGTTGTATTCATGCACAGACGCATTTCAGTACATTCACGTTGTTTCCACACACATTCAGGATAATGTTTTGATATGTCTTGTGTATGTTGCTGTGTTTAGTCAGTGTGCACAAATGTATCAGTTATATGAACTTCTAATATCATTTGGTTCTTTGGTGTCCTTTTGGAGTCTCCAAAGTGTCCTTTTTTTTAAAAAAAAAAAGATATCTAAATTTATCTTGAAATTAGCTTGCAGAAAATACAGTTTTGTGAGAATCACCCTTCAATCTTTTGGTTTACTTTGCTGGATATAGTAAATAATGACAAAATTAACATATTAAGCAAGATAAATGGTATATGCTTAATTTCATAAGTGCACGATTAATCACGATTAATCACACAAAAAGGGTGCCATTAATTGCGCTAAAAATATTTAATCTATTGACAGCCCTAATATATGTTCTGTATTACTCTGTTGTGTTTGTTTCCTTTTTCTATTTAGAAGATATTTACAAGGCATAAATGGTCCTCAATTTAGATGAGCTCACAAAAAAATAGTTAACTGACAACTATTACATTTTATAACAACCTGAATTTATCATTAATTACAGTAGGAATACGTGTTAATAAAGCATTTATTAACACACTATTACTATATGTCTATATAATATGTTTTAAATAGTTTAATAATCATGTACTTACACTTTCTAAATGATCTTATGAACCATGCCTAAATAACTTGTTTGTTAATAGTGTAATATTTAATTTAGAAATGGTGAATTGATAATTAATAAATTATGAAAATACAATTATTAAACACATTATATATATGCTCATAAATCAAGGACAAAGCATTTATAGCTGCATTTATAAACTGCTTACCACTGTCTATTAATGTGGGACAATCCTTTATAAATGATGAATTGACTATTTATTAATGTTTAACTAATGGTTCATAGCGAGCAGTTATTATAAAGTGTTACCTGCTCTGCTTCTTGTCAATTGTAATAGTTGCTCCTGGTTAGAACAAAAAACCTAGATTTACACAGATTCACACTGCTTTTATAAGTTGTTATTTTACCATGTCATGCCTATTAAGGACACAATGTTATTAAATTTGATTTGTTGCCTAGACTCTCAGCCATATTACTTTTCCATAAGTTTGACATAAAGTTATCAGTGGGTCCCTTTTGAGTTACTGTAAAACTTTACAGTCTCCTATTCTCGGCCCAATTGCTAATGAGTGGAAACCAGGACGCTTCTGTGATGCTGGTTCTCAGCTTCCAGTTTAGACAGGGCCACAAAGGCAGATGGTGTGACTGAAGCCCACTGCTGTCTCTGTGAAGTCTGAAGGCTGCTGCTGGCATATTGGCTGTCTTCCAACAGACTCTATGCTCTGCGAGAGGTCAAACATTGCCTCTCTGCTCTCCTCTGGATTAACCCCTGAAGAATATCCTCTCAGGCTACGGGTGATGAATTGTGCTTTCCACAGCACAGTGGTCTCATCTACCACTGCAATGTTGCACAGTTTTCTGCTGTTGTTGTTATTGTAATAGATACTACATTCATTGTATAGCACATTAATTAGTGGAAAAATGGATAATGATGCATTTGTCACAGTGTAAATTAATGTATATGGCTTTTATGTAGATGCTCAAGTTCATTATGGTTGATTCGGGGAAATGTACCAGACCTACTGGGCAATTAACCTTCTCTTGCATCAAGCTGTCATAAGATTTCATTTTGACCCTCCAGACCATCCCTGTTAGATCTAATTAAACTCATTCACACTTTATGCCTAGTGGGTAAATCTTATAAAACCTAAAATTGAATGCAGTAATCTTAGTTTTACCTTTTCACAAAAGTCCACCGTAACCAATTATATCAATCCCAGAAGAATATCACATTACAGAAGCCTTTGACTCATGAATTTTCACATCTCCTGTGAAAAATATGAGCTAAGGCATAATTTGCTTAAAGAGCTCCAGTAAGGAAAGGCTAATATAGCAGAACTAATGTGCAGCAGGAATTTTCTGTGATACTTAAATGCGGATTAACTACCTGCAGATTTAGTCTTGCTTCATATTAATTTTTAATGTGACGTTACAAAAGTTATAGAGTTTCCCATTTATTATACATATTGTTGTATTCACCAAACAAACATCCAAAATCCAAACAACCTGGTCTCACAGAATTCCGTGTAATGACCACGGAGCCTTAACTCCGAATCTGTGGTGGCATCACGGAATCGCTGAAAATTCCGTGATGGGCTCACAGAAGTGATACCAATGTAAGTCAGTGACAGGCATCAGCCGTGGTCCACGCACGGATCCACTGGTTAAACACCAGCGCTGCCTCAATTGACGTGTGTGGACTACGTAAAAAGAGTGACTCAAATGCAGTTATATTTGTATATAAATTTATACTTTCACTGGAGCACCTAACCCACCCCTACCCTAAACCTACCCACCTCTGCCCTAAACCTACCCACCTCTGAACAATATAAAACATGTAACAGGCAAAGATAAGTGCAGTCACAGGTATTTATTGCAAAAACTGACCATAAAAGAGCAGTATAAAAGCATTACAAACAATTTGTGTTGCATTCCAAGTCTTCTGAAGCCATACGATGTCTTTATGTGAAGAAGAGAGTAAAACACAAGGTTTAATCGCTGAAAATGGTCCCGCTCCGTTAACTCGCTCACATCTCATTCAAAAAGATACTCCTGACGCAATCGGTCAGGAGACATACAAGAGCCAATGGACTGTAACAACAGCATGACACAATCGATCACGAGACACGCAAGAGCCAATGGCATTTCACAACCAAAGCTGACGTAAGGCTTCTTCTGGCGGCATTTTTTTATTTTTCGCACAGAGACTGCAGCACATAGGAAGAGCTTTACGGCGGACGGAGACGGCGATCTCACAAATCAATCGTTTTGCCTCGGAAGACTTGGAACATTAATACTTTTTGAATAAATTATGACGGTAGTTGTGTCTGTCTGTTATATCTTCTGTTTTATTGACAAATGGTAGGTTTAGGGGCAGGGGTGGGTTACGTGCTCATAAATGTGTAATGTAATATAAATACAACTGTTGTGGCTGTTTACATTGAAAAATCACACCCCAACATATATGCAATAATGGCAATGTTGATACCCAATATATAATTTAATTATGACGATAAAATTCCCAGTATCGCGTTGGTGACAACCAGTGGATCCGTGCGTGGACCATGGCTGATGCCTGTCACTGACTTACATTGGTATCACTTCTGTGAGCCCATCACGGAATTTTCGGCGATTCCGTGATGCCACCACAGATTCGGAGTTAAGGGTCATTACACGGAATTCTGTGAGACCAGGCTGATCCAAAAGTCATAAAACCAATGAAAACTGTAACCTAAAAATCTTAATTTTAACTGGTTTTATTCAAATCCAAGAATACTATTTAGTATCCCTGAATCAAATTATAGCAATTATACCAACAAACCTCATTTGTATGGGTTAAATCAGCTAAAGAATTGCTCTTTAAGGTAACAATAGCAGGTTATCATGTTTTACAGTGTAGGTAGCTGACCCTACCTCATCATGACTGTCATGAAACCTAACAGTTTTAGTGGTCATAATAAAGTTACATACCCTTTAAAATAGCCTTCATATTAGGAACATGTCTGTATGGTGACTTTGAATGCTCTCCAGGTTTTGGAACAGAGCATGTAAATGATACAGTGGATGCGTTTCTTCACTTATTTCTTCTCACTTTCTTTGTTCAGAAGACTGTGTGTGCAGTTCTTTTAGGTAGCATAAGCTTTTATATCAGACTCAAATCTCTGCTGCACATATCAAAGAGACAAGCCAGACAAGTGTGTATGTGAGATATAATTATCTCATTCCCTGTTGTGGTGTGTTTTTGCTACAGGAACGTCTGTTGCTGTCTCTGCTTCCTGCTCACATTGCCCGTGTGATGAAAGATGAAATCATACAGAGACTACAGGGGCCAAAGTTTGGTCAGGTGGAAAACACCAACAACTTCCATAATTTATATGTACAACGTCACATCAATGTCAGGTGTGTAGATAATATAAATAGAAAATAAGAATTTCCACCACAGAGGTGGCAGGGGGAGATTGGGGCATTGGGGGGGGGGGGACTAATGCTATTTTGCTGTGCAGAGCAATGAGCAGATGAGTTGTATTCCTCCCATTTGGACTGTTTGTGACTACACAAATTTAATCGCCCAGCGTGTTTTTTTTTTTTTTTCAAATGGTGGACTACCAAGTCCATCAATTTCCAATGTCTCACAGTTTTTAGAGGACTTTCTTTTTTAACAATATTTTGGAGTGCCAAAATTCTTGCTTGTTGCTTAAGCTTTCATTCCCTGGGAAACAGCAGCATTAGCAGGAAATATTTTCTATGTCTGTAATGCACAGAAATGAAAAGGTCAGAGATTTAAAAGAATACAAAATAATTATGTCACATGAAGTGTCACACATTCAGACACGCAGAGATCTTGAGAAACACAATATTCTGAGGGTGCTTTTCTTGTGGTGGTTCATTCTGTTATGGTCTGAGGGGAACATTGCCATTAGCATTATTCTATTGTTCTGCTGCATGGGAAATACAATAAGTCCAAAGCAATTAAACAGCATCAGATGCATAAAAAAAGTTAATCTAAATAAATCTGTATGCCTTTTTCCAGTCCTGAGTCACCAATTCAAATTTATGTTCTCTTACAGTATTTTGTATGCTGACATTGTTGGATTTACCCGCTTGGCCAGCGATTGCTCACCTGGAGAGCTGGTCCATATGTTGAATGAGCTATTTGGCAAATTTGACCAGATTGCCAAGGTAAGCTGGATCTCCTAGTCAAGTCACTGACATGCACTTTATTGATATAAACCTTCTGGTTTGGAAAATATATTACTTTGTAAAACTCAAACCAAATGTTGCAGATAATTTCAAATTTTCTGGCTGTTGACATTCTTGATTGTTTTTGTGTGTTTCAGGAAAATGAATGTATGAGAATCAAAATTTTAGGGGACTGTTATTACTGTGTATCTGGCCTCCCAGAGTCCTTGCCAAATCATGCCAAAAATTGTGTGAAGATGGGTCTTGACATGTGCGAAGCTATTAAGTAAGTTCAGCCCACATGTCTGCTATCAGTGGTGTCTTTAATACTAATTTGTACTACTAACACTAAATACTACAATAAACAATTTTGGTACTTAAGGTCTACAATCTGGGTTCTGCAGCAAAATCAATTGAAAACCACCAGTCTAAACATCTGTCAAACTGTACATTTCCAAAGAGCTTGTATATCTGTTGTTTCTTTTAGATCTTAGCTGAAAGATTATTTGCCTTTTATTAGCTTGAAAACATCTGTTCTAGGTTCATAATTATTATATATTCTGCAGATCTCTTCATGCTTTGTCTCTAAAGAACAACACTGTGAACATCTGGCTTTATTGCACATTACCACAGGAGATTAGAACATATATGATTTAAATCATCATTCTGTTTCTATTTACATGTAACTTCAATTTGCATCAAATTAAAAGCATTTTATTATACAGTAAACAGACCAGGATTTAAGCAAACGGTGTGCTCTATTTCTATGATAGAATTTAGGCAGAGTCAGTCCAGCAGCAAAGCTTCTATTCCAGTCCTATAATCCGCGCAGAGGGCTGATTGGTCTCGGCCCAGTGCTGCTGTGAAGGACATGATACCTGGCCATCCCGATAATGAGTCGGAGGCCTCAGAGGTCAGACTGTGGAAAATGACTGGTGCTGAGTCTAGACGAGAGAGCTGTCTTTCTCTTATCTCTACCTATCCTGCAGAAACCTGGAAGAATGAAATCTCTCTATTAGTAGTTGCTGGTAAATTGTGGTGTTGGAAAATATGCTGTGAATTCCTGTTAAAGGATTGCAAGAAAACTTGTCGGAATCACAGTGTTGTAAATTAACATATTATCAACCAAAAAAAGTAAATTTTATGAATATTCTATGAAAATGCTATATTGTATGTTTTGAGTACTTATTCTAAGCCATAGTGTAGAAACCAAGTGCCAATAAATATTTTACAGATCAGCACCATTTTATAAAATGAATAATTCACACAAAAATGAAAATTGTAAATTTTTCAGTCTAATGTCTTTCCCTTTTATTTTCTTCTGTCGAAACCAAAAGAAGACTTTTTAAATAATGTTCTAACGGCTGAGAATTTTTTTTAATAAATTACAAAATCATATTGATCAGGGTCTGTTATCACTTGTGACTGATCACGAAACTGCAGGTTTGAATGTGCTAAAGAAATATTTAAGAGCTATGAGTTAATGTAAATTTTAGTCTGTCCCCACATGATGCAATTGTATGGCTTCAGAAGACATGTAATATAACATAAGAAACACAGGGCCTACTTTTGATGTCCTATGGTGCTTTTTTGGAACTTGAACTCCTAAGGGCCTGCTCAGATCGCTGTATGGAAAAGAGCAGCTAGGACATGCAGTTAAGCATCTTATTTTATGCTCTAAGGAAGAAAGAATGTCACAGGTTTGGAACAACAGTATGAGTAAATGATTAATTTTCAACAGGGTCATGCTCACCACTTTTGATGCATCTCTTGCAACTTGTGAATTGGAGTGACAGAAACAACATTCAAAAGGTCATGCCTTTTAAAAGGTCAAAGCCATGTCTCTTGTCTCAATGTGTTTCTAATCGTGTTATGGTATAAGGTTAAATCGATGCTCTGGTGTGTGATGGGGTGTTGTTGTTATTTTCTTCTTCCTGTTCTCTATAGGAAAGTGCGAGATGCCACAGGAGTGGACATTAACATGCGAGTTGGTGTTCACTCTGGAAACGTTCTCTGTGGTGTGATTGGCCTCCAGAAATGGCAATATGATGTCTGGTCACATGATGTGACTTTAGCCAATCACATGGAAGCAGGTGGTATACCCGGGTAAGCCATTGTGGGGTTTTTATTTTATTGTTTGTTTAATTTTTAATTAAAGCTATTCATAAATATAATGTGCATTTTCAGTTTGTAGAAGATGTGAAATTGTTGACAATCTGGTGAGAAAAATAATAGTAATTGCAAGTTCTTGATGAATAGACGAGTCCACATCACCTCAGTGACTCTTGAGCACTTGAATGGGGCATATAAGGTTGAAGATGGAGATGGCCAGGAGCGTGATCCTTATCTAAAAGAGCATGGAGTTGTAACCTACTATGTGATCAACCCAAAGGTATGAAGAACAAATGAACAGTCGCTTGTGTTTCCTTCAAGTCTAAAGCTTTCTTTCAAAACCTAGCTATTATTGCCAATGCTGCTGTCGTTACAAAATCTTGAGGCAATATGTATCATGTTGCTAAGCTATCCAAGGCACTTACTAAATGCAGCTGAGTAGGTTTAGTGAAGTTTGTCTAGACTGTGGTCTGTTTCTTTCAGGCAGATAGAAAAAGTCCTCAGCACCACTACAGACCCAGACACACCATGGATGGGGCTAAAATGAGAGCTTCAGTGAGGATGACCAGATACCTGGAGTCATGGGGTGCAGCCAAGCCTTTTGCCAACCTTCACCACAGAGACAGCATGTCCAATGAGAACGGAAAAATCAACACCGCTGTGAGCTTACCTATGAGACACTATGAATTCTACAATAGCAGTTCTCAACTGTCCTCTTTCTTTTTCTTCTTTTTTTTTTTTTTTTTTTTTTTTTTTAGGGCCTAGATTTTAGAGTGGAGATTTTAAAGTTAAACTGCTTAATGTGCAAAAGTAAAGAAAAAAAAAAACATTTTTTTTATATATATTAAAAATGACAAATTGACACTTTTTAAAATTCATAAATAGCAGCAGAAGTTTCATTCTTGGTAAACACTTGATAATTAATATATTGAAGTAAATCAGCTTTTGATGTTAAATAAAAATAAATAAATACAAATATTATTCTAACTATGCACAATTATATAGTTAGTTGTAATATTTGTTTTCATCCTATTTTCATCCTATTTACAGTTCAAGAACCACCAGTCCCATACGCAAATGTAATATATGTACATATATTACATTTCCATATTTGAACTAGATTGTCACATGACGTAAAAATATATATGAAACATATACAGTATTAGAAATTGGAATTTTATATATTACCACATATATCTAGATCATACAAATATGTGTTCATGTATGTGTAATACAATTTTGGACATATGTCATGCACTTGTAAAAGCTGTCAATACATGTTAATGTCATATAAATATATATATATATATATATATATATATATATAATATATATATATTTTTTTTTTTTTTTTTTTTTTTTACAAAAACAGCTTTTGTTCTTGTGGCTTTTATGTGTTTGAGATGTCAATGTTAATATCATATAAATAAATATAAATGTATTTTTATTTTTTTTACAAAAACATATAAAAACAGCTTTTGTTCTTGTGGCTTGTATTTGTTTGAGATGTCCCTACTGCTAAAATTACTCACCACCTACTCTTTTCTTATTAACAGGATGTCCCCATGGGCCAGTACCACTTTCAGAGGCGTTCAGAGAGGTGATTTAACTTCTGTATCTTTTTCCAACAGTAACATTTTTGAGCCTATACTAAAGGGCAGTTATGCTACAGTAGGTGCCATATTTAATCTGTTCTAAATCCTAATGATCCTAGTTTTGACCTTTTTGCAATAAACATAGTGTTTAAATACATACAGTACAATTAATATGTATAGAATTAATTGAAATGGTAAAGATATTTTATGTTCATGAATGCATGTCTAAGAGCCACCTAGACAGAGTCATTAATAAGTCGGTGTCCTCCTCAGAACAAAATCTCAGAAGAAGCGTTTTGAGGAGGAATTTAACGAGAGGATGATTCGAACTTTTGATGGCATCATTTCTCAAAAGTAGGTCATCTCATATCTCTGCTTTATTTTCCCATGGTGTTTAATGTTCCAGTTCTTTGTTGGTAGGTTTTATCTATACATGTCTTTTTATTTCCATAGACAATGGCTCAAATCGGAGGACATTCAGAGAATATCTTTGTTTTTCCACAATAAAACGTTGGAAAAAGAGGTAAGCACTGATACTTTGTAAACTTATGTTAATCTGAATTAGAGTCATCCATAGTTTTTTAATAATACATCACCATATCAATAATTGAAACATAAACCTGTTTGTCATCCACGATAAGACAGAATGAGACAAATCAGTCAACTAAATTAAAAAGTACCAAATTGTTAGATTCTGTATGAGAAAAAAAAGTGTGTCCTTTCTCTGCAGTATAGAGCAACAACCCTGCCGGCCTTCAAATATTACGTCACCTGTGCCTGCTTAATATTCTTCTGCATTTTCATTGTGCAGATCCTGGTTCTGCCAAAGTAAGTTTGTTCATATTCTGCACCTGTTTCACAATGCATGACAACACAGGAAATGTCATAGAAGGGTTTAAAGAATACAATCTGTATCCAAATGCATAGAAATATTTTGTTTAACATAGAATTCTTAATTTCTTCTGTTTTCTGTTACAAAGGGTCTTTATTTAAGTCTTCACTGTAGTGAACTGGCTTTAAGAAAAGAGCTAGAGCAGTGAAAAATCCCATTTCCACCATCAGGGCAATAATTAAGAATTTCCAATCAACAGAAAATGTTACGAAACTGCCTGGAAGAGGACGTGTGTCTATATCGTCCTAATGCACGGTGAGGAGGAGAGTTTGAGTGGCTAAAGACTCTCCAAGGATCACAGCTGTAGAATTGCAGAATATAGTTGAGTCTCGGGGTCAGAAAACATTAGAAAAAAATTGTCAAACAGTCCCTACATCACCACATGTTGTTTGGGAAGGTTTCAAGAAAAATTATCCTAGCTCATCCAAAAACAAAATCCAGCATATTCAGTTATCAGACATGACTGGATCTTCAAATGGGACTGGCTTCTATGATCAGATGAAACTTTTTAGCAGCAAACACTCAAGATGGGTTTGGTGCACACAGGGATAAAAAAGTACCCCATGTGTACAATGAAATATACTGCTGTATTTTTTATGTTGTGGGCCTATTTTTCTGCTGGAGGTCCTGAACATCTTGTTTAGACACATGGCATCATGGATTCTATTAAATACCAACATAAAAAATCAATAAGTGACTGACCCTGTTAGAAATCTTATAATGGGCCATGTTTGGATCTTCGAACCGTACAATAATCCAAACACAAACCTCAAAAACAACACAAAAATGGGTCACTGAGCACAAAACCAAGCTTCTGCTATGGCCATTCCAGTCCTCTGACCTGAACCCTGTAGAAAATGAGTGAGGTGAACTGAAGAGAAGAAGCACCAACATGGAGCTGTGAATCTGAAGGATCTGGAGAGATTCTGCATGAAGAAATGGTCTCTGATCTCTTATCAGGTGTTCTCCAAACTCTCCAGGCATTATAGGAGAAAACTCAGAGCTGTTACCCTGGGAAAAGGACGTTGCAATAATTGGGTGCCAATAATTGTGGCCAACATGAACTAGAGAAATTATTTCTTACACAATGAGTTTTCCCCGCATTTTCAATAGTTTTACTTCAATGATAGGTTGGAATTTTGTGAATTTTTGGAATGAAAGATAAAAAGGATAAACAATGCCGATTTATTTTCACAGCCGCCTTTGCTCATATTTATCAAGGGTGCCAATATTAGTGGAGGGCACTGTATATATATATATATATATATATATATATATATATATATATATATATATATATATATATATATATATATATATATTTTTTTTTTTTTTTTACAAAAACAGCTTTTGTTCTTGTGGCTTTTATGTGTTTGAGATGTCAATGTTAATATCATATAAATAAATATAAATGTATTTTATTATTTTTTACAAAAACATATAAAAACATCTTTTGTTCTTGTGGCTTGTATTTGTTTGAGATGTCCCTACTGCTAAAATTACTCACCACCTACTCTTTTCTTATTAACAGGATGTCCCCATGGGCCAGTACCACTTTCAGAGGCGTTCAGAGAGGTGATTTAACTTCTGTATCTTTTTCCAACAGTAACATTTTTGAGCCTATACTAAAGGGCAGTTATGCTACAGTAGGTGCCATATTTAATCTGTTCTAAATCCTAGTGATCATAGTTTTGACCTTTTTACAATAAACATAGTGTTTAAATACATACAGTACAATTAATATGTATAGAATCAATTGAAATGGTAAAGATATTTTATGTTTATGAATGCATGTCTAAGAGCCACCTAGACAGAGTCATTAATAAGTCAGTGTCCTCCTCAGAACAAAATCTCAGAAGAAGCGTTTTGAGGAGGAATTTAACGAGAGGATGATTCGAACTTTTGATGGCATCATTTCTCAAAAGTAGGTCATCTCATATCTCTGCTTTATTTTCCCATGGTGTTTAATGTTCCAGTTCTTTGTTGGTAGGTTTTATCTATACATGTATTTTTATTTCCATAGACAATGGCTCAAATCGGAGGACATTCAGAGAATATCTTTGTTTTTCCACAATAAAACGTTGGAAAAAGAGGTAAGCACTGATACTTTGTAAACTTATGTTAATCTGAATTAGAGTCATCCATAGTTTTTTAATAATACATCACCATATCAATAATTGAAACATAAACCTGTTTGTCATCCACGATAAGACAGAATGAGACAAATCAGTCAACTAAATTAAAAAGTACCAAATTGTTAGATTCTGTATGAGAAAAGTGTGTCCTTTCTCTGCAGTATAGAGCAACAACCCTGCCGGCCTTCAAATATTACGTCACCTGTGCCTGCTTAATATTCTTCTGCATTTTCATTGTGCAGATCCTGGTTCTGCCAAAGTAAGTTTGTTCATATTCTGAACCTGTTTCACAATGCATGACAACACAGGAAATGTCATAGAAGGGTTTAAAGAATACAATATGTATCCAAATGCATAGAAATATTTTGTTTAACATAGAATACTAAATTTCTTCTGTTTTCTGTTACAAAGGGTCTTTATTTAAGTCTTCACTGTAGTGAACTGGAGCTGTCAGGATGAATTTGTTAAATTAAAGTTGGAGATGCCAGGATGAATTTGTGAGCGAGAACACCTGTTCTCACTTTCTTCCGTTTGTGATTTTAGACTCCATGTGCTTTCTGTCTATTTCAGAACCGCAATATTGGGAATATCATTTGGAGTGTCTTTCTTAATTCTGTCTGTGATTCTGCTCATTTGCTTCATTGGGCATTTCTTGGTAAGTACCAATGGAATCTAGTGATTGTTTGAAAAATAATTTTAACACTGTTTTAGCAAAACCCAATCGTTCATTTAACACAGTGTACATTACATTATAGTGCTGTTTGTTCTTTTTGGGAGAAAAAAAATATAATATGTGCACCTCCAGAAATTTTAAGCAGGTGCTCAATCAAATGAAGCACTTAACTATAAGTAAACAAGAATCAGCACACTGCACCTGCTGTTCCCAAAGATCAATTTATTAAAATACACACAGCGTTTTCACCCTAAGGTCTTCGTCAGGCAAACTTGTTTACTTTAGATAACTAGATTCTTGTTTACTTACAGTGAAATCTTTTTGGAAGAAACACATACGTCTGCTATTGTTTGGGGCATTTGGTACACTTGTGGAAAAGAAGTACACTTCAGTATACTTTTAAAAATAATACTTATTATAATAAAAAATAAAGTGCAAGCTGAATGTAATGGTTTTGAACAATTAATTGCATGTTGTTTACAATTAAATGAAACTGTATTATAGTTAAATGTTGTATTAAATGCAATTAGTTGAACTTAAGAGAGCTTTCTGACCCATCTTTGTGTAATTTCATAATGACTTCTGCTGTCTTATGTCATTTACACTTGTATGTCATGTATTTAAATATGTTTGTAATCGAAAATTTGTAAAGATAAAGTTGCAATTTAGTAAATCTACCATATAATAACATTAAATGTAATAAAAAAATGGGGTAAGAGGTAAAATTGTAATCAAGTACTTCACATGTGCTTTAGTCTGTTAGTCAAAATAAGTGTATTTCTTTAAAGCATGACAAAATATTATTTAAACAATGATTTAAAATGTACTTTAAAGTAAACTTTTAATTTGTCATTATTACAAAGTGACATACTAATGTGTGTCAAGAAACAGTATATTTAAAAAATATATATACTTTTAAGATTTAAGTACACAGTGTCAGTGACCTAGAGAGGACATATTTGGTTCACTTAATTGTGTCATGGACACGACATTGTAACTAGAAGGAACATGATACTATGTCATAGCCACAAGATATTAATTTGTGGGAGTGTGATAGATTCATTCCTCAACAAAACTGCTACGTTTATAATTTTACTTACTAATATAGCCTAATATTTAAGACCAAAATAAAAAAAAAATATTAAAAAAATTAGCAAATTGTTACTTTACTTTAAAACTTTAAGTAACCTAATAATGCCGAACATCAATTAGATACAGAGAAATATGAAATGAAGGTGACATAACAATTAATATAATAATAATAATAATAATGGATTTAGAAAGTAGGGTGAGATGGTTGAAAATTTTGTCTTGTAGGCCTATATTATGTACATATTATTTTGGCATTTATTGGCAATAAACTTCATTTGAATCCTGTCTATATATTGATCTCGTGGCCACTAGTTAATGTATGTATGTCATGGCCTCGACATGCTATGACGTTCCAACAATATAATATCTTGTAGCCACAGCATATTTTCATGACAAATAAACCCACAGTTTAATATGTCATGGCCATGAAAAAAACAAGTGAACCAAACATGTAGATTCAGCACAAACACACGTCTTTTTCACAAAGGGAAGCGCAGTGGTTCTCAACTGGTTTAGCCCCTATTTCACTTTGGACATATACGTAAACTGTGTTTAATGGAGTTTTTAATTATATTTTCTTTTGCCTTAAATAAATTTGTTTGGACTTTAGCGAAGAAGAAAAGATATGGGAAGCATTTTCTCCTCCCTTTTAAAACTTGATAAATACATTTATTTTATGATCCTGACTTCTCATGATTGTATGGTTAATTAATTTAACACAGTATCCAAGAAAACAAATCGCCCCGTTTCTCAGTCACAACCCAAATACAAATACACAAATAGGTGTCACTGGTAAATTCCTCATCTGTTGGTAGTGCAAGGACTAAATGAAAGAATCTAGACACAATATATTATGCTTTATATATTTCACATAATCACTGACAATCTTCCATTAAAATCGAATTGATCTTTGTTCTCACAGTATAAAGAAGTTTGAAACAGATGGTAACAGAGTTTAGAGTTTAATGTTGTACAGGTTGGTGCTGACGTCAATTTCATTGTGTAAATTTTGGAAGGTCTTATGCTTGCTCAATACTGTGATAGTTATTCTGACTCAGCGCTTAGGTAGCTTTTTTATTATTTCCCGAAAAAGCATCAACCGCAGTAAGATTTCCCAAATGTACAAGAAAAGAAATCTGGTGTGTGAAATGAAGTGAATCATGTATTTATTCCCAAGGCATATCACAATAATACAATTCATCCAACCAACCAACCACATTATTAAGTATTGCACTAATGTGTGTGCATGTGTGTGTATACTGTATCTATCTATCTATCTATCTATCTATCTATCTATCTATCTATCTATCATATATATATATATATATATATATATATATATATATATATATATACATACAGTATATGTTCCATTGTGTATTTAAATGATTTTATAATGACAAATGATACTGAAGACAAATTAGTTCAGAGACATTCTTTCTGATCATCTTTTTTAATTTTATGAATTAAAGATTTTACTGATATTATATGCATTTTTATGTATGTATGAATGTATGTATTTATTTATTTTTTATTCGTGTTGACCAACAATAGCATTGCGATAAGACAGCCTCCGCATCTTGGCTCTGGATCCTTAGATCCTCGGGAATCATCGCCAACAAGCCCTGGCCACGCATCACCCTCACCATGGCAACCACAGCCCTCATTCTGATCATGGCTGTCTTCAATATGGTATGTCAACCACAATGATCCAGAAAATTACATATGAATACTTTTGTGCTTATGGTCTTACAAATAAGACACTGAGATGCTCCCTAATTGGATCGCACACATTACATTAGGGGCCTTGACCGCAGTAGTCTGACATGCGTTATTGCAGAGTTTCTTGGCAGAGATTTGTGACCATCTGTGCCCTGGCTGCAGAGGGCTGTTTGGCCTCCAGATTTGGCCATTCCACTTGCAGCATATGTCACTGTTTGCAAACAAATATGAAACAAATTTGTCGATTTCAATCTTGTATTGTACATGTTTATATCATTTAAAGAACAAAACATGTCGCTGTGATTTAACTTACTTGCTGTTACTGTTGCAGTGCGATAACTATCGATAGCGCTTTCTGTATTTTTTATTGTGCATGTCTTCAAAAAGAAAAAAATCATTACATTTTAATTATCTCTTGCAGTTCTTTGTAGAAGACAACCTAACATCCACAGATACTGTTTATAATGCATCAAATGAGACTCTTCTTCAGCCTGATGGACATCCCATATCTTACCTGGACAACAACACATTCTACCTTCCTGTGAGTTAACTGTAGTGCTGTTTGTCCTTTTTGCCATTTTTAACAAAATCAAAAAGTTCTTCTGATGGACCTTCAGACTGTAAATCTGAAGAGTAAATGTGGAAACTGTCTAGCATGTGTCCTTTCTTGGACTTTTGACCAGCATTATATGTAACGTGAAATAACATTCATTATAAACTAGGCAAAAACAGAAACGTCCTCTCACTTTCAACTGCTTTTATTTCTAATTTCTCGAGGTGTAAATTATGTAAATTCTAATTTTTACACAATTATATTCAAAATACATTATCCTGAAAATGGGACGTTTCTTTTTCTGCTGAAATTATAATAGCTGGTAATTAACAACAAGGCATTCATTTGTGATTTTGTGCAATGAGGTAGTTCACATTTTAATGTTACAAAATCCTGTTTCCAACATGTGGAATTACTGTTAACAAATGAGTTTCAGCCAAAGAGGTTTCTTGAGCATATACTCAATGCATTATACAGTATAGCATCAATGTACCAATAGCTACTCTTCTAACTCATGGAAAACTATTCAGTGTGAAGGTCAGTTTGCACATCTGATTTCTTTTTGAACATGGATGATGCTATTGGATTATGATTTCATGACTAATGCAGCTTAACCCAGTTTTTCAAACAGGGATTTAATTACATAATTACACAATGCTGAAATATTTCTAATATACAAAAACATCTTGCTTTTTCTACTTTAATTTTGTTTCATACACTTTGGAAAGATGTTTTTACTGGTTGTACTGTACATACAGGAGTCAAAAGGCAGTTCAGCCTGAAGAACAGTCCTTAAACACATGAATTCAAAGCATCACATAGTGTTTACTGTTTAACAAGTTGCATTGCTTTTTAGTCGATAGAGAATAGCTGACTGATTTTGTTTTTGATCCATGTCTTATCACCATTGATTCAAATATAGTTTGTTTAGTAAGAACATAAGTGTTTTTTTTACAGTCTCAACACAATATTTATGAATTCTGTTTTTTCTGCCGTTAGTATTTTATCTACAGTTGCATTCTTGGCCTGATTTCCTGTTCAGTGTTTCTGAGGATCAACTATGAGCTGAAGATGCTCATCATGCTAACAGCCGTGGTGCTCTACAGCATCATCATACTTCAAACACACGCATCCCTGCTGGACGAGTACAGTAAATTCCTCTACAAAACAGAGATCCTGGATAGGTGAGAGCGTGTTATATACACTATATGGTAAATATAGTACCAATACACTAATATGTGGTTGGGCATTGACATTAATAGAAAGTCAGTCCAGTTCTTTTACTTCTAAATATAACAACTTACATTCCTCTGGGAAGGCAACTGGAACATGACTGCGTAAATTTTCAGACAAAATTATTTTGCAGTCAGCATTTAAATGCTCAGTGGGTTTCAGGTCTATGCTTTTATACTTAAAAAAAAATGTTTTAAGTTAGTCATTTCCACACCAGACTTGGTAAACCATTTCTTTAGGATCTCACTTTGTGCACACGGGTCACGCTGGAACAGAAAACAACTCTCCACAAACTGTTGCTGCAATGTGCCAAGCACACAATTATCCAGATGTCATTGTATATTGTAGCATTATGATTTGTTTTCACTGGAATTAAGGGCCCTATTAAGCAGAAGGGAGTGTCCACATACTTTTTGCTAAGTATTGTAGTATGTATGTTCTCTATGTATGTCTTTTATATTTATAATGTTAAATGTTTATTTGTTTAGTATATTATACTTATGGTGTACAGAAGCTAGTCAAGTCTGCTCTGATATGGTAATCATAGGTATCCATGTGTATACATTAAACCATCAGATTCATAAATGATGACAGGATTTTTGTGTCAAGCAATTCATGCAATAATCCAAAAACTGCTATATTTGGCTCATTTATTACCAAAACTAGCACAACAAAAGAAAATTTGGATTTGCTTCATGCTCAACAGTTTCCTGATGATTACAGATTTTGTTCTAGAAATCAGAGCTGGATGTTGAAAATAAATCACTGAACCAGCAAAGACACTTCCTGCTAATAGACAGCTGGGGTGGACATGGTCTGCTAGCCATCCTGGGCTACAGATGACATGATTTGTTACAAAAAAAAACAGTGATGCTGACAAGTCTTATATCTCTCTCTCTCGGTCTCTCATCAAAACAAGGCCAGGAGTTCTGAAAGACTTGAAAACTATGGGCTCTGTATCTCTCTTTATATTCTTCGTCACTCTGCTTGTTCTAGCTAGACAGGTGAGTGTTCTTTTTTTAAAGCTGAGTTACATTTGCTCATTTATAGATTAAAACAGTTGATGGTTATCATTATGTTATTTGCATATTGTATGTGTGCATGTTCACAGAAGGAAGAAATGCTACTGCTGCCGTGAAAGCAGAAAGGACTACTGTAATAAAACAGTTAAAGATTACATTTTACAAAGAAGCTTTATCAATTAATTGGAAATATAAAAGCTTTTCATTTTATTTGAAATGAAAATATATTTGTATAATTTTAAATTGAAATATACATACATACATATATATATATATATATATATATATATATATATATATATATATATATATATATATATATATATATATATATTAAGAAAATTAATTCTTCTATTTAGCAATGACATTAAATTGTTAAAAAGTGACAATAAAGACACTTATACAGTTACAAATGATTATTATTTTATCAAACTAATGCGGCTTTGAAAAAAAAAATACTCAGATCCAAAACTTTGAAGTGAAACTGCAAAAAAGCATCATTGTGTATTTGTACTTTGTACGTATATATGTTGTGTGATGAAAATAGGACTTTCTTTTATCATATGGATTTGCTCTGTCGTGTTTGTAACTGAAATAGCGATGTGACCTCCAGTCTCTTTACCTCTGTGTCCTCTTGTAACAGAATGAATATTACTGTAGGTTGGATTTCCTGTGGAAGAACAAGTTCAAGAAAGAATGTGAGGAGATAGAAACCATGGAGAACCTTAATCGTGTTCTGTTGGAAAATGTTCTGCCAGCCCATGTAGCAGAGCACTTTCTGGCCAGGAACTGGAAGAACGAGGTAAGAATGAAGATGGAAAGAACAACTAAAGATCTAGCCTGTACTGTAATTTATATACTGTTTGTATTAGGAGGGATGCATCCCAAATTCACATGGTGAAAACAGAATGAGCTTCCCTACTTCAAAGCTACCACAATACTGTGTTATATATTCAGAAAAAAAGAGACTCTTGTTCTACAAAATTGTAATATGTCTTAATATGTCTCAACAATACTGGCTTACTTCATACCTAAAAATATATACTTAACTAGCACAGACAAACATTTTATCTTTGAAGGATGAGATTAAAATTAGATTAAAAGCACATCTAACAATAACTTGAATTTAGATGCTTGGAAGTGCTTGACAACTGACAGTTGTTTTCTTCTGTTTGAATCATAGCTTTGAAGAAAACCCTTTTGAGATTATAACTTTTAATAATGCTGTCTGTTTGAAAGTCAGTTCTTGGATATTTCTGGCTGAGCTGCCTTTTCCTCTGTGAATGACAGGATCTGTATCACCAATCATATGACCTGGTGTGTGTGATGTTTGCTTCTATCCCGGACTTCAAAGAGTTCTACACAGAATCAGATGTAAACAAGGAGGGTCTTGAGTGCCTCAGACTACTCAACGAAATCATTGCAGACTTTGATGAGGTAACGTATTGCTTCTTCAGGTACTTTTAGAAAAAAAACGTTGTTTCCTTTTTTACTCTTTAAATTGTATCCCATTGAAGTGTACTTTCAACTTACTGTAGTGTGCAAATTCTGCTTGCTTGCTATGGAATTGCATTTGCCCATGAAATTCATATTATTATGTCAAAAAGAAATGTTATTACCATGATGCAGTCATTTTTTACAAAGCAGCTTTGATGGTTTGTTTGATGTTAACTCTGCTATGGTTATGTTGTCTTTCATGTGTAGTTGCTCTCTAAGCCAAAGTTTAGTGGAGTGGAGAAGATAAAGACCATTGGAAGCACATATATGGCAGCCACTGGACTTAATGCCACACCAGGACCAGAATATACACAGGTATCAGGAATGTATGCAAGCAGTCATCTGTGAAATTATGCAAATCGTTCATGGGATTCAGATGCAGTTTTCATCCTGAATATTTATTTATTTCATTAATTGAATACATTTCTTTCAATTCTTGTAACATTTTGGTGGTCCAACTCCAAATATTTTTTTGTGTTTTTAGGAGCATGACAGGCAGTACATGCACATTGGTACCATGGTGGAGTTTGCCTTTGCACTGGTGGGGAAGCTTGATGTCATCAATAAACATTCCTTCAATGATTTCAAACTCAGAGTGGGTGAGTAAAAATTCAAACGATTATATATATAGCCGCAAGCGAAGATTATCATGGTCCAAGCATAAACAGCTCATGTAGACGATACGGTGATGCAGTGTATCACTTTATTTTAAGGTGTCTTTGTTACACGTTACATGCACTTACTATTATAATAATTAATTATGCATAATTACATTCAAGTAACCCTAAACCAAAGCCTAATCCTAACCATATAGTAAGTACATGTAGTTAATTGATATTACTCAGTACTTAAATGTATAATTACACTTTAACAAGGACACCTTAAAATAAAGTGGAACCAAAAGTGTATTTTTCTAAGTGTCTTTAAGAGGCTCTTTATGGAAGTAATATACCATGCATTATAGTACAAGAGTCAAATAATCCTGTATCTTATTCCAAATGAATGACAATACATTTAAACAAATATTTTCTGTATCATTAAGATATATACAAATAAATGTTATTTACTGCCATCTGATTACATGTATGTGTGTATAATATATATATACACGCACGCACGCACGCACGCACGCACGCACACACACACACACACACACACACACACACACACACAATATATATATATATGTATGTGTGTATATACAAACAGCATGAATGAAATTTGGTATATTACAATAATCTGTATGTCATAATCTGCAGGTATTAATCATGGACCTGTGATAGCTGGGGTGATTGGAGCTCAGAAGCCCCAGTATGACATCTGGGGCAACACAGTGAATGTAGCAAGCAGAATGGACAGCACAGGAGTGCTGGGAAAAATACAGGTAAGAAGGTTTATAATAAGAGTTTTATTATTATTATTACTATTATCTGTAAAGAACCATTGTTTGCTTCTTTATTGGTTTTTAATCTTTTTAATTGCCTCAAATCCTTTTATAGATGTTTGATTACAGTTAAAGTTACACTGTGTGTAAAGCCAGTGGGATTCTAGTTAGGAGAATGCTCATGCTTTGAACAATGTGCAGTGCGGTGACTCATTAACCCATTTAATTCCTTTGTGTGCCTGTGTGTTTGCAGGTTACAGAAGAGACGAGTCGTATCTTGCAGACATTAGGCTATATGTGCACATGCAGAGGAATTATAAATGTGAAAGGGAAAGGAGAGCTCAAAACATACTTCGCCCACACTGAGATGAGCCGGTCTTTATCCCAGGGGAATGTAATGCCATGAAGCATAGCAACAAACATGCAATGAACTGCAGACATCCACAAACGGGAATAAAAGAGACATTTGTAAATAATTGCGCCTAGTCTTTAGATGCACGAAGTATTGGATGTATTGAAAGTGATACCATTTCTACTGTATCTCATAGGCAGGGTTTGTGCACAGGGTACTACTGTAAGTATGGTAGCAATTATTTTGTATGAAAATCAAATATAACAAAAAGTGTTTTGATGTTTTAATGCCATTGTTTTTCTTTTTCTTTTTTAAAAACTTCATTAAACTTTATATGTACTTGTCTTTCTGAGGGCATCTTTATTTTTAAGACATTAAGGCCTGGTTTCACAGACAGGGCTTAGACTAAGCCAGGATTAGGCCATAGATCAATTAAGACATTTAAGTAATTTTTATAAAAGTGCCTTAGAAAAAACATTACTGGTGTCCATCTTGAGACAAAACAAAGGCACTGATATATTTTAAGATCAGTCAATGCAAGTTGCTTTCAGTTGAAACAGCTCAGACTTACATTTTAGTCTGGGACTAGGTTTAAGCCTTGTCTGTGAAACCGGGGGTAAGAGTTTTTGATACGCTGTAGTTACAAATTACAGGAATAAGCTAGTACTTAAATGTTTCTGTGTCGTGTCACTAACATGCTGTGCATGATGTGTCACATATTTACACCAGATGTAGCTTTGGACAGTAGGGACATATCCCTATGAGAGTTGTGAATGCAATATAGTACTCTATGTTTGTATGTCTGTTTCATGTTTTAATTCATAATGAAAATACTTTTTTCCCTTTACATATTTCATGAATATAAGGTGTACTGTCAAGTTGTTCTTTGCAACCTCTGTGCACCTTCTTTGAGCACTGGACCACTGTCATCAAGTGCATATTGCATATTTTCTCTGTTTCATTATTGTCCCAAGTGGACAAATAATGGGCTAAAACAGCAGTAAAAAAAAAAGTAGTTTTTCTGAACTTTATATTTATGCCTTAATGTATTAATTGTTCAGTTGTAGTTCACCAAATGAAAGGGGACTTAACTCTGTAAAGTCTGACATATGATTTTTTATTTATTTTTCGGCATTTTTGCCTTCATAGGACAGTATATACTAACAGGAAACGAGGTGTGAGAGAGAGGGGGGACAGGATTGGGAAAGGTCCGCGAGCCGGGATTCGAACTCGGGTCACCCAAAGCGCAACAGCGCTATATGTCGGCGCACTGCCCATGAGCCTATCAGCACAGACTACATATGAATTATTATTATTAATAATAATAATAATCCTTTAGAGAAAACCTTAGTTATATGATCAAATCTCTGTATTTTTTTTTTTTTTAGGGCAAAACATATAACACAATGTAATACAATGATGATTGAGAGATGCACAAATAAATGTTCCTCAAAAGCCTGATGTATCATATTTGATACACTTTAACTATTTTTATTTGAAAAAAAATGTACAGATATTCAATTAATCTAAGTTGATTCAGTGCAGTGTGTGTTCATCTTGAAATATTACTAAAATTATATTATTATATTTTATTATTTTTACATTTACTTTTTATAAAAATTACAGCAATAGGTTTCACAAAAAGATGTGTACCACAACCAAAAGGGGGATGTTTTTAGAATTATACTAAAAGGTATTTTACTTTAAAAATGTAGGCTTTACAGAGTTAGGGTGGCTGTGTGTCTCTAACTTCTAAACTGTGCACAGTTACTTTTTTCAGTTTAGAAGTTAGTCACACAACATTTATTCATGTTCCATTATGAGCACCAACTGAAACCCATGACAACACAGAACATGCAAACTCAACACAGACAGCCCTCATTGGCTCAGTGCTGGCCTGAGTCACAAGATGTTGACAAGATCATTTAATGAAATCAAATTTCAATAAGAAATGACAAAATTTAAATGATATAATGAGAGATATACAATGACATTTATTTTAAGAAAACAAATTGTAATCTGTCTTTATAAATATTCAAATTATAAAAAACAAAAACAAACAAAACCTTACATTTCTCTATTGGGCCTGTACCGTGAAGATATAATTTGAACTAATCATCTGAGCACAGTGATATCTCTGATGGAGTAACACTTTAAAAATGTAGTATTGATTTGTGTTTAACTTTTAATGGTATTTTTGTACTTAGCATTTATCTGCTGCTGTGTCTTGGTGTTAGTGTGACATCTATAATAATTCAATGAAGCTTTAATGGCAACGTGCAGTCAATCCATTGACCAAAAACCGGAATTTGTTTCTCTTTGTGGTACAGTCCTGAGTTCTCAAACTTGCTCAATGTTTTCTTTTCAGTGCTAGGATGATATTTGTCAAAAATAATTCTCATGTCCGTGTCTGTTTGGGTCAGATGGAAATTAACTGAATCTGAAAATCATATTCTGAATTTAATTTTAAATGTTAGACTGCATCTCAGAATAAATGGTCTCTAATGAGCTGCTAAAAATGGGCTAAGGTGAATCTCTTCCACAGGTCAGACAGATAAACCTTGACTTTACACCTGAGAGTGTTTACTGTAGGACAGTACGCTTCAGCTGGGCTGTTAATCAGCAGGCTTACATTTGGCCTTTAATCCACAGGTTCATGCATTTAAAGACGAGACCCAGCAGATGGTCTTGAGAGGCACTCAGAAAAACATATGACAATAAACGACGACAATATTTATGATGGATTTACATGTTTAGATGTCAAGGCTCTTGCTGTGGTTCGAAGGATCCTATGTATGGTGCTACAGACAGCATGTTTATTTATTCAAGTGTTCAGGGTAAACATCAGTTAAAATACAGTAAAAGATCAGAAAGCCAAGGCAATTTCTACATTTGTACACAATCATTTTAAAAGACGATTATTTGACATCACACAGGAGGGCCACTCCTCTCAGGATCCAGTATTCTGGAGGGTGACTGGTTCTCAGGTCAACAGCTGCAATGTAGTTCAGGTCTGTTCGAACAGGCTTTTTATATATTGGACATGAGTACAAGCGAGGATCTTTGACACCTTAGGAAAGATACAGTTATATAGCAATTAGGTTTTGCATGCTTTTACTAAAAAGACTTATTAACTGAAAAGTTAAGAAAAAAAAAAGTATAAAAGGCAAAATTCTTACTTGCAAATGTTAATCCATTGCATAGTTTAAATGAGTCCAAATCACATTAATTTAGGCTAAAATAACAATTCAACCCCCCCGGAAATTAACATACAGTGCCCTCCACAAATATTGGCACACTTGGTAGCCATGAAAAAAAAAAAAAAAAAATGTTTTTTAGCTTTTAATGTTATATTTAATAAAATATAGCATTTTATTATAGTTAACTTTTCACAACTATTGGCAACCCTCCAGTTAATACTCCCTTTGCCAACACTGAGAAGTTAAACTAAAAGTGAAACTACCATGCAATTTATTTAAAGTGCATTCTTATATGGTCTTAAACCTGTTTTGTTTACTTTGTCTAAAAGCAAATGACACTCACTGGGCTGCAGAAATTATTTTAGTGCATAACAGAAAATATTTATTCATGTTTTACATAATTTACCTGGAGTTAAGAATCAGTCTTGGGTATTTATAAGATGACATCTCACACTGTGCATTCCTAAACTCTGATTTAAACTTATTTGCATATTGCAAAATAAATAAAATATACTCTGTATGGCATATGGATATCCTCCTTTTAATTCATGTGTTTTAGCCGCATCAACTGCTGATTACTATCAGGTGCATAAAATCAAGCATTCAGTCACACAATAGCTGAATTTGTAATAACATTCCAAGCGTACACTACTATTGATAGCGGCTGGTTAGGTGTTAGTCTGTACTTGCCATAATATTGATTTTCTGACCTTAGTATCCAAGATCATTATTCAACCAACTACTGTTAATTAAAGATTAATCAGTGTGACAGTCTTTGAACTATAAGCCTGGGTCCACAAAAGGTGCCACAGAACATGCTTTTTTTTTCTTTTAGTATTAATCTCTTCTTTGTCATGTATTTCTGCTGGAACATCATTACAACAACATCTTTTAAATACATTTATTTATGTTCCTTTATTTAAAATGTTTTCATTGCCAAATCTTTGCTGTTCCTGCCTGTGAAGCACATTATTTCCTTGCACTTTTAAAACAAAGTGTAATCAGCAAAAAAAAACAAAACATATATCTTACCATTGTTCTCTGCGTACATCCTGACCACAGGCATCATCTCGAACAATACTTTGGGTTTTGAATCAATGAGCTTGCAGTTCCTGCGGTCCCAGCCGGACCCTTCCAGGTAGAGGCCATAAACATACACCCCCTCTGCAGGAGGCTGCGTGACGTCATCCTTCATCCATTTTGTAACTTCATTACACAGAACCATGCGGTCCAACGCCCACCCCTTGTTAGCACGAGTGATCTCCTGTCAAGTTAAATTATTAACATGTAGTGCTTGTAATTTATTATAAAATCACTCAAAATAACTGAAAAATCCATCTACAGAAATATAACATACTGTAGTATAATAGATATTTAAACCTGGATGAAATGAATAGTAAAATATATAAGTAATTCGATATATTTCACACAAAACTTCTCGTTGTTTTAATGCTCAAACCAAATTAAATTTGCCGCCTTGCCCCTCAATTAAAGCTATAAACCGATCCATGTTGAAAAAAAACAAGCATTTTTAGCTGTGAATGATATGAAGCATCTGGGTTCTTTCCCTAAGTTTATTCTCAAAGCTGCAGGTGTTGGCACAGAAACACAGCTGAGAACAGAAAACAGGACGGGTGCCCAATTTTAATTAAAAGAATCCTGTTTCGTGCAAGCTGTTTACCCCCAAGGCATTAGCTAGAACGTGTCCCACTGAGCAGATCCCTCACAGCCCAAAAGACCTCTAAACTCACTATTACTGATTCCTTTAGGGATATCATGCATATAGAGACTAATCTGCCACTCAAAAAAAAGTATGTTTAGGAAAGATTTATCCCAGATGTTTGCCATAACATATCATATTTGGTGTAAAACGTCAAAAAAAAAAACAGGATGCATCAATATTCATTTTAACCCTGGAAAGCCTGACATATGAAATAACAGTTTTTATTCAGAGGCTCAAATTGAGCATAAATACGCACCAAATTTGGTGCAGCTGCTGTATTTTATATAACCAGAAAGTAAGACAAAATTCTAATAACTTGTAAATCAATATTTTTATAACAGTATAAACAGACTACTTTCATTAAATGCATATTAAAATCAGCTGTCACTCTATACCTCCAAATAACATGCCTTAAGATGACATTTGAATGCTGAGTTTTATGACCAAAGCTCTGTAGTTTTTATTGTGGGGGCAAAACATATAATGCAATGCAACGCAATGTTGAGAGAATGATTGAGAGACAAATAAATCATCCACAAAAGCTTGATGTTATCATACAGCATTTGATATTTACATTTTAACATGATTTAAAAAAATAAATAACTGGATATTCAAGTAAACCTAAGCTGCTTCAGACAAGTGTTTATCTTGAAATTCAGAAATGTAAAAGCTATTCTTACAGTTACTTTATAAAAGTCATAAAATATTTCACAGCAAAAACACAAGTGTCCCATTATGTAATGGTTATAGAATTATTCTAAAATGTATTTTACGTGAAATAAAAAGTATAAACTATCAATCGGAGGGCTTAAGGCATGATCATGACAATAATTTAGAGGCCTTAGAAATTAGTGTATCAAATACAATGCAGCAAGCTTTACAGGGTTAAAAACTACCTCACAAAGGACAAAATTAAAATAGCTTTTGTGGTAAGGGAAACATATCTGATCAGCTCAAGACATCAGGAGGGGAACAAGTACAAGTGTAAGTTTAGCAGAAGTGTTTGTGTGATAGTTATCCACCTGTCTCATAGCTGTCAGGAACCCCTGTGGGTTGAAGAAGCCTGTCATCCAAAAGCAGTTGGGTCGTCCCTCAAAAATCCAAGAGTGGAACTGCCGGTTCCGCTCCAGCAACTCTGTGAACCAAAACCCCAACGTGGTGGAAGCCCAGGAGGCCTACACACACACACACACACACACACACACACACACACACACACACACACACACACACACACACACACACACACACACACACCGCAAACCCTCTTCTGGCATCAAAAAACTACTGTCAGGACTTACTAAAGACACGAGTGATTAGTGAAAATTACTTCATTGCATATGCATTTGTAAGAGGTTTCCCTTTCAGGCACAAAATTCATGGGAGAAGAGTATTTAAATTAACCATGTAAGGTGATTTACTTTGTGGTAGTCAGTTTACTAGTATTTTCAGCATTATTTAATGCCACAAAGAAGCATGTCTTAACCAATTTTGCACCTGTGCTATTAGCAGATTTCCCGCACCTGATTATCTTTGGCCCCATGCTAATTTGTGTTGCTCTTGGTAGATTGTAATTGTCATTATGGAAATGAGCTGGCACGTCTGTGTTCTTTAATTTGCACATTGCCAGCAGATCCCCCGCAGAACTTTCTACTCCCATCGACATTTTTATGGGATTGCGGTCTCATGATAATTTGCCTACATTTAGTAAAGCTAGCCCTTAAAGATGCTGTATGTAGGATTTTGACTCTACTAAAGCATAAAAATACCATAATATGCTTGCAGACATTTAGGAAACATGTTAAGTTAACATACTTGTTTATCTGAAAAACAATGCTACAGTCAGTTATTCTCCTTTGAAAATGTGCGGTCCGGCCCGGAATGTCTGTGTTTGTTATGGTTTGTGAAACCCGCCCACTGCCAGTTTACCCAATTGTATTTCGGCACCCCGGGTTGCCAGTTGGCGGAAAACACAGCGTATTGCATTTCATTCATCGTCATGTGTGCTCGTTCCTGTTGGTGTCGTTAATCTGGCATCCTGCGCGTGCGTCAAGTCTGAGGAGGAGGGGCTGGTGAAAAAAACCGTCTCCAATATTTTGAATTTGGACTGCAATACCTAGTTCAACCGCTGGGTGTCAATCCTACATACAGCACCTTTAAACTCTAGCGGGTTCATTTTCCTATTTTTAAAATATCATATTTTTAAAAATCATATAATAAATAAATATACAGGTGCATCTCAATAAATTAGAATGTCATGAGAAAGTTAATTTTTTCTTGTAAGTTATTTCAAAAAGTGAAACTTTCATATATTTTAGATTAATTGCATGTAAAGTAAAACATTTCAAAAGTTTTTTTGTTTTAATTTTGATGATTAGAGCTTACAGCTCATGAAAGTCAAAAATCAGTATCTCAAAATATTAGAATATTTACATTTGAGTTTCAATTAATGACCATCCCTACAGTTTAAATTCTGGGTATCTCTTGTTCTTTGAAACCACAATAATAGAGAAGACTGCTGACTTGGCAATGATCCAGAAGACGAACATTGACGCCCTCCACAAAGAGGGTAAGTCACAGAGGGTCATTACTGTATCAAAGCATATTAAATGCAAAGTTGACTGGAAGGAAGAATTTGGGTAGGAAAAGGTGCACAAGCAACAGGGATGACCGCAAGATTGAGAATACAGTCAAGCAAAGCTGATTCAAACACTTGGGAGAGCTTCACAAGGAGTGAACTGAAGCTGGAGTCAGTCCATCAAGAGTCACCACGCTCAGGCGTCTTCAGGAAAAGGGCTACCAAGCCACTTCTGAACCAGAGACAACGTCAGAAGCATCTTACCTGGGCTGTGGAGTAAAAGAACTGGACTGTTGCTCAGTGGTCCAAAGTCCTCTTTTCAGATGAAAGTAAATTTTGCATTTCATTTGGAAATCAAGGTCCCAGAGTCTGGAGGAAGAGTGGAGAGGCACAGAATCCATGTTGCTTGAAGTGCAGTGTGAAGTTTCCACAGTCAGTGATGATTTGGGCTGCCAAGTCATCTGCTGGTGTTGGTCCACTGTGTTTTCTGAAGTCCACAGTCAACGCAGCCATCTACCAGGAAATTTTAGAGCACTTCATGCTTCCTTCTGCTGACAAGCTTTATGGAGATGCTGATTTCATTTTCCAGCAGGACTTGGCACCTGCCCACACTGCCAAAGGTACCAAAAGCTGGTTCAATGACCATGGTGTTACTGTGCTTGATTGGCCAGCAAACTCGCCTGACCCGAACCCCATAGAGAATCTATTGGGTATTGTCAAGAGGAAGATGAGAGACACTGAAGGCCACTGTTAAAGAAACCTGGGCTTCCATACCACCTCAGCAGTGCCACAAACTGATCACCTCCATGCCACGCCGAATTGAGGCAGTAGTTAAAGCAAAAGGAGCCCCTACCAAGTATTGAGTACATATACAGTAAATGAACATACTTTCCAGAAGGCCAACAATTCACTAAAATTTTTTTTTTTATTGGTCTTATGAAGTATTCTAATTTGTTGAGATAGTTGAATAGTGGTTTTTGTTAAATGTGAGCCTAAATCATCACAGTTAAAAGAACCAAAGACATAAACTACTTCAGTCTGTTTGCATTTAATTTATTTAATATTTAATAATATATTTAATTTATTTAATACATTTATTTATTAAATTTGAGTTGAATTACTGAAATAAATGAACTTTTCCACGACATTCTAATTTATTGAGATGCCCCTGTATATATATATATATATATATATATATATATATATATATATATATATATATATATATAAATAATGTTAACGATTACAAAGGGGTTTAATCTGAATTTTTTTCACACATCCCCATACTGATTTAATTGATTTATTTCCCAAAATTGCATTGACTGCTCTAAAATATGAGACACCAATATTTCAGGAGTTTGGGACACAGAATAGGACACATGCTTATTCGATAACTGTTTTATTTCCTATTTGGATTTATATATATGCTTTATATTTGTAAGATTAACTGTTAGATGCCATTTTTCCTGTCATAACTATATAAATATTTGATTTCAAAAACAGTATCATAGCCACTAAACTATTTCTTGTTATCATTTTAAATCTGTATTTAACCTCAGAATCATCTCAAAGTAAGAAGAGGTGCTGGTGTCTGTGCTTTAAATTAAATTATTATAATCTTAATTCAAGTGATGAAGGATTTAGAAAGTCTGACAGTAATCAGAGTTGAGTACTACTGTAAGGTTAAACCTGCCTGCTTTAAATGTTTCAAGATGATTAACAGTTGAAAACATTTGTAATAAATTTAGAAAAGTGATCAAAAGGTAATAAAATTAAATCAGTTGCATTACTTTAATAAAGTAATTGAAATAGTTACACTACTTATTACATTTTAAATAGGGTAATTTGTAATCTGTAACCTATTAAATTTCCAAAGTAACCTTCCCAACACTGTGTGTATGTATATATATATACACAGTGTTGGGAAGGTTACTTTGGAGATATATATATACAGTATATACACACACAGTGTTGGGAAGGTTACTTTGGAGATATATATATACAGTATATACACACACAGTGTTGGGAAGGTTACTTTGGAAATATATACATGTATATATATATATATATATATATATATATATATATATACACAGTGTTGGGAAGGTTACTTTGGAGATATATATATACAGTATATATACATACAGTGTTGGGAAGGTTACTTTGGAAAATATATATATATATATATATATATATATTGTTTCCCAGGTTCGCATGATCACAGTATCACAGAACGGGCTCCTCCATGGTGAATAAATTGTCATCCTAATACATGAGTTTTATAACTGAGATGTCATGCAAATATATTTTTACAGACGTCCCCATCAGAAACAATTATTATCCAAATAGGGCCAAAGAGGCCAAGGATACCTGTTGGATAGGCCTACACTATGTGAAAGTACAAAACAGCCTAATAAGGCAAATACTGTATGCATAAACAAATGCAACAGACACTTAAAATTCACACGTCAACACACGTGCACATGCAGGGTAAGTTAGAGCCTGATTGTTATTCAGAAGGCAGTATTTTCAATTAGCTTATGATTAGCTCAGCTTGGAGTAGCATATGAAAAGCAGAGTTAAATGAAGCTGTTGTGCTGCTTGGCTGTAGTTCATGTGAGGAGTTATATAAACCTGTTTGCTAAGCTTGAGCCCGGAACCTCAGGGTTTGATAAACAGATATAATTTATAAACAAATATAAATGGCTCCAAAATGTTAGTTCAAAGCTAAATTGTCCAACCGGTATATATGCACACATGACAGTACATGAAATAACATAATATGCCAATTTAAAAATTAAAAATGTGTATTATTATGGGCAAGTCATTATATTGAACTTTCTCACATTTTATGGGCCTTATGAAATCCATTTTATTTTTTCAAAATTCTGTTTTCGGTCCCACTTTATATTAAGTGGCCTTAACTACTACTACTATGTACTTACATCATAAAATAAGTACAATGTACTTATTGTGGTCATATTGTATTGCAAAACACTTTTGCTGCTATTGAAGTGGGATATGGGTAAGGTTAGGGACAGGTTTGGTGGTATGGGTAGGTTTAAGGGTGGGTTAAGGTGAAAGGGATGGGTCAACAGTGTAATTATAAATATAATTACAGAAATTAATTACAGATGTAACTACATGAAGGTAGTTTTTAGAATATAAGTACAATGTAAAAGCATGTATGTACACAAAAAGTGCACTGTACCAAATTATTAATTTAAATGTAAGTACATAGTAGTTAAAGCCATTTAATATAAAGTGGGACCCTGTTTTCTTTTTCTTTTTTCTTTTTTAAATGCTTTAATTACAATTTAATAATGAAAACAGATGTATAATCAACTGACTTTTTATAAAACTTGTTTATAAAACAATGTAATTTGTAACTTTAATGTGCAGGCAGTAACAAGTGAAGCATTCATGTTTTGGTGTGTACATTATATGTCCTACACATTTCACACATCTCAAAGGCAGGCAACGACCTCTAACCTTTTTCCAGCGTGCAGGTATTCGGGCATCGTACATGCAGTCCAGCGCGTCTCGCAGGTTCTCACTCATAATGATGGTTCCATCAATGGCCAGCTTCAGGTCACTCAGCGTGTTCCTGACCAGAACAATCACTCTCTGCATGCGATCAATCTCCTGCCGCAGGAAAATGTTCATGGGCTGAAGGGAACCCATGCTCATCAATCTCTCTCTGACCTGGATAAATGATGCAATTTGAATGAATAACGAAGTATGTTGTTTTGTAAAAGTGCTCAGCCCTAAGAACATTTGCTAAGACTGTATTGCATTGCATAGCATTGTTTAAGCTATATGCATTATTTTAGCATCTGGTTCAGTGAAGCTATTTTTTATTATTAATCTGCTGGTGGAGACAATAACAAATATTAGTTCTGATGCAATTTGCATGGGCGCAGTTCACCAGTTTGTGTCCTAGCTCTTTGAGGATGCAGCAGAATACTAAAATCTGGCATACTTTATTATTATTAGTATTATCCTTTATTATTCACCACCATGATCTAGCTCCTGAATAAGCTCTTTTAAATATCAGAAGTGCTTGTTTATACAGTAGGACTATGTCTGAAGTTGTAAAATTCATCTCAATAGAAAATGTACACAAACACTTCAGAATTCAGTTGACTGTCAGGTCACTGCAGAGAACATACTGTTTTATTTACATGTAGCAACTCTTTTTAATAATATAGTTACAACATTTTTAGAAAGCAGGGCATGGTGATTTTTTCCATAACTGAGTTTTAAATATTTTAGGAACGCTCATGATTGAGACAAATCTGCTTCTCGCCGTTGTGAGAGATAATGAAAGCAAAAAGCCCCTGTGCACCCTATGGCACATTTTTTCCTGCTGCCTTGTTAATTTGCAGATAATCAGAGGGGAGTAGCAGCCAATTACTGCCTATATGTTTCATAAGCACCTGCAGTTTGGTGTGAGAACATTTGTGAGCCTTAAAAAAAGAAAATGCATTAGTGCAGGCAGTCTGTGACCTCAGCACTATCCGTCAGCCCTGAGAATGTCCCCTTAGGACTCGAGCTCCAGACAGCAAAGGCCATTTGCTCCCAATGGGCTCTGAGCTCTCCATCAACCATACAAAATTTTGCTGCATCATTGTTGCCCAGTCTGAAGCTTTACCTCTGATGGTACAAAATCTGGAGGCAGTTTCTCCAGCATGTCATCTGCTAGCCGACCCACAATCGCCTCCCTGGTCTCTCCGCCTCCGCTGGAGCTGTCCTTTGGTTGGATGCTAAGGATAGTGTCTAGTACGTCCTTGGCGAGTTTGCTTTGGTAGGTGATGTCTGCATTTGGGTGGAGGCCGAAAACCTCAGGGGTGTCATATGTGGGGAGACCCTGCAGGAGAGAAAAAAAAACAGATCATCTATCTATCTATCTATCTATCTATCTATCTATCTATCTATCTATCTATCTATCTATCTATCTATCTATCTATCTATCTATCTATTAAGAAGGCTCCAAAAACATAAAAAATACATTAATCCCTCTAATCTCCTATTCAATCCACTGCAGCAACTTCCCGCATTCATACATCTTTTGTCATTAATCTGCAAACCCTTCACACATTTTGAATGAGAATTCTTTAATAGTACCAATAAAGCAAATGTGCTGAATACACAACAACCAGGATATGAATTTATCATTAGTAAATCCAATTTATTTCAATCACATACATTAACTAACTGCATCTTTCTTGTTCCACAGCTAGCCATATTTAAACAATGTTCATATTTTTAAATAATATAAAATAGATGCAAATAATTAATAAACTATGCTTGCATGATTAATTTTTTGGGTGCATAAAGGTCTATAATTGGATTCTAAATTTAAATATTCTAATAATAAAGTTGTAAACTGTCTTGGAATCAATTTCCATATGATATCGACAACCATTATAAGAGTTTACTCTCATTAGCTATGAAAGCTAAAGCATCTTGCATGATTTTGATGTGGATGTATGTTTTCCCACATCTCTCTTCCTTTTTGAAGAGCAATCCTGATTGAAGTTGTTTATCATTTGATTAATTCATGCATTCAGCGTTGTGTACCAGCTATACAAGTCATCTCGCATTATACATTCATTCATCATAATTTCCATTCAACACAAAGCTTCCAGTAGACAACATGTGCTTAGAGAGATGCACAGCTGAATAAAAGCTAGAGTAACATGCCCCCCCCCCCATTTTTATTTTTTAAGCTAAATATCTTGCATGTTTCTCAAGGAGCTTTTGTATGTGGTTTCGTTGCCTAATGGTGATAACAGCACTGTGTGTTACACATTGAACAATGCTGTGGTGTGTATGCTGTGACTGCACAGACTGGCTCCTGGAACTGTGTTTGTCATTGAGTCTAAGAGAATCATCCTGCTGTGAGTTGGGGCTAAAAACATCCATCACAATCAGCTCAGACAGAATAAAGATCAGCCGTACTCTGCCGGCAGCTGTGCTATTTCTCTCATGAGGACACCACTGCTTTACATGACTCACTGCTTTTAATGCACAACTGGAATAAGGCCAGTGGGCTAACTGGGCTGAGGCTGTGGTTATGTTCCTCTTGGCACCTGAATAACTATTATATTTAATATTTAATATATATATAAATCCATTGCTTATGAATCAGCTTTATTCACACATATACAAACATACTGATTACATTACTGTTGACAAAAGATGGGCCTTTTTTATACTGGAAGTATAAAGACATATTTTTGTCAGACTTCTCTTTTGGTCTTCACTTTCTGTTTGCATATACAAACTGTGCCAGATGCGACTTGGGTCATGAATATGAATTACTTTATGTTTGCCCTTTATGTTTGCCCCAACTCATTTTCTAAAAGAGGGCTGTTGGTAGACCTGTACAGTGGTATTACCATTTACTGTCTGCTCTTGTTAAGCCCATTGCGAACATGATTGTCAGAGACTTCTGAGTGAGAGAAAAAAAAGAAGAATTTGCACTAAAGTTTAAACAAACACTTGATTTAGATTTAGATGTAGATGAAGACACTTAGATTTACAGTTTATGATTGCAAATGTAAATACAATACAGCTTACAGTATACACTTCTATGGCAAGGTACTTTGCATTATGCAAAGCGGGTGCCTAATTTAGAGGATGTACAGGGAATTTGTTTCTATTTGGAGTAGTTTAAAATATTGGTACTCAGTATTGGCTGATTTTATTGCAAATGTTTACTGGTGCCAATCTGTTGTGAATCCGACTAGCCAACAGCCCACAGTGTTGTAATACAGCACCACTGTCTATCTGCCAACACACTAGTCTCAGTCTCAGACGTTGGCTAAACGTCTGATGCATAAGGCACACTTATCTGGAAACACTTCAGGAGTGTCGACGTCATCATCGGGTATGTGTGTCGCGTTCTTTAACGTTCCGCCTGGAAACAGAGAGGCTGTGACGCCAAACCCGCTCACGAAAGAAGAAAGCCGTCGTGTTTACAAATGTGACGACGAGCGCTTATCAGGATCAACTAAATGCTGGATTTTCAAAAGTATGTGAAATATTTAAAGTTTGCGGCATAGAATCTTTAAAATAAGTCTGAGAGTTTCACACACTGGTCTGTTATTGTGGTGACATTTCCACGTACCGAAACATGACGCTGAACGAAACAAACTGTGATTGGTTGTTTGACATGTTGGTCAAACGGCCTCATGGGCGGGCCTTGGCCAATAAATGCTGCCATCTATTCCAGACATTCAGCCATCAGTCTGAAGGTCTGGCTACGCGAGACTACCAACACACTGTCTCACCTCAATCTCTCACCTCTATCTAGTGACAAATCCTGTATAACAAATAGTACTGACTCCAAAGGGACAAAATGATCAGTTTCATTGGAACCTTGTATCTCACCTGCACATATTGGAGGTACTGGTCCACGCTATTGCATCTGGGAATACTGTAGCCTTTGTAGAAGTTGAAATCAGGGCTGAACATGTTCTCATTGAACCACACCTTTGCAAAGGTGTTCAAGAGTCGCTTGTCATAGTCATCAGTCACCCTACCACCATACTGGATCTCTCCGATCATATATCGTACAGTGTTCCAGGACACACCCTGTAAAAATACTTATTCAAATTAAAATGCCAGGTGCTAAGTCTGTTTGGAAACTTTTTGCATAGACCCCTGACAAAGTTGACAGATTAAATCATATACATTTGTTTCATACAATTTATGTAAAAGGATTTTCCCACATAGGTGGAAAAAGCAGATATGTTCATGTCATACTTCAATACTAAAGCAGATGAAGGACATTTGACTAGAATCCACATAATTCATAATGAACTCCATGTTTTTTGAGTTTGTGTGACAAGATTAAAGGTGTATAATTATAGAAATTATCTTTAAATCTCAGCACAGATCAAGCCAAACATTGTGGAATGTATTAATGATATATTTGGTTGATTTTATTTTTATTTCATAATTGTGATGCCAGTAACACTGCTGCTCCATAATGCAACTCTCACCTTCTTGATGTCCATATCATCCAGGTGATTCTGGACAAACTGTATTGTTGCATTGAAGTCTGCCTGGTTGAACTCATATGGAATGTTCCAACCTAAAGGTCCATATTTTCGCCTCTCTTGGACAGTGGAATGGAGGAATGCCACACCGTACAACATGGGCCTCCACTGGACCATGTTACTCACATCCAGAAGATCCTGACTGATACCTGGAAGATATTTAGTCAATGGGACAGTCACAAGCCTACCAGTTTTCATCCAAAATATCTTAAATTGTGTTCCGAAGACGAACTAAGCTTTTACGGGTTCGGAATGACATGGGGGTAAGTGATTAATGACAAAATTATAATTTTGGGGTGGAGTATCCCTTTAACTTGATCTTTGAATAATGAGGCTCTTCTACAAATAATCATTCAGCCCAGATTTCTATAGCTCCATTGATGTTTCTAATCCATCAATAGCCTCAAGTGATGGTTGAATCTTTCATCTCAAACAGGCAGAGTAAAAAAAAAGCTTCTAAAATAGCCTGAGCTTGACATAGAGTCATGGAAAACTGACAGCTGAAGAAAGACTAAATATCCAGAGATGCCAGGCTCACCTCCATAAGTCCTCTTAAGTCCAGCTTTCAGTCCCTGAGGAGGCTCGTTGGTAAATTTGATTGACATCTGCAGGAGAGTGATAGGAAAGTGTCTGTGGACCTCAGTGGTCATCCACAGTCTGAAGGTGTCATGAACGCTGTCCGTCTCTGTGATTGTATCCATGAGTTCATCCATAAAATGCAGACCCAAATGACAGTTTTGAAGTAAAGCCCAGCCTCCCTAATAGAAAAAATAATAATAATAAATAAATAATAAAAAGGGGAATCAGCTTAGGAATGGTTTATTGTTGTTTCTGAATATATTAAGCTGGCACAGGAGCAAGTTTTAACATCAAAAATGGTTGAGTATGTACATACATTAGCCATGGAGTGCTGTAGAAGTTTGCGTGCATGAACTTCCTGCCCTTGTCCCATTGAGACGTAACGAGTTTCAATTCTCTGTCGTTTACCCAGGGCTATGATTGAGTCTGTTGGGTCTGAACCCATGGACAGGAAGCAGAAGAGAGGAGTGCGAGGGTCCGACTCCTCCCAGGTCTTCTCCAGGTCCAGAATCACTCCCTCAGCGTATCTCTCCCCCATTGAGTGCATGATGTACTTCCGTGCCTTTCAATTACACAATAAAAAAACAAGTAATTAGCCTGATGCAATTGAAAGTCATCACATTTATTTATGTGTGCTTTATATAATACAGATTTGTTCAAAGCAGTTTTACAGAAATAAACAGAAAAACTGTGTTGCAAAACTCAACTGTTACAAAGTACCTTCAATTTTAGCTGTAAAGCAGATCTACATAATATTACTCAGCTTAATTTAGTGCAATGCTGATTCAGTTAGTTCAATAACAGAGTCAATATTACGAAGTTTATTAATTATGAACAAATTCAATTCAGCTATTAAGCAGCTCTACAGAAGACAATAGTACCATTACTCAGTTCAGTTTAGAGTTGATTCAATTCAGTTCAATGGCAGAGTTGATCTTACAAAATTCATCAATTACAAATTAGTTTCATCTAAAAAGAGGCTCTAAGGAAAACAATAGTGATATTTATGCAGCTAAATTTAGTTAAAATTTGATTCGGCTCAGTTCAGTAGCAGTGCTATTGTTGCAGAGTTCATCAATTGTGAAACTAGTTCAAAGGCAGCTCTACTGAAGACAATATTATCCAAATCAATTCAGTTAAAGTTTTGCTGTCATCCGATAGTGCAGTCACATCAATAGTGATAATTGTCTTTTAAGCCCTAAATGAGCTGAAACTCCATTAGGTGATAGCAGAGGTGAAAAAGGAAAAACCACCATTAACTGTCATAAAAAAATATCATCACACTGACTTCATTATGATTACATTCATACCTGAGCAATGGTTCGATCTGGACACCAGGATCGAATAAGAAGCAGTCGTCTGAAACAGTCCAAAGCCTGGTCATATGAATTTGGGATTGGTTCTTCTTCTGGTGCTTCTCGATCAAACCAGCTCTTCCACTGTTTCTCATGATGTGCAATCTGTTAATGCACATGCACACATGTACACAAAAGTAAATGATTCTGATACTTATTTGGACAGCTGACATTAAATTGTTTTGAGAAGTTGTCATGTTCTGTGGGGTGCTATTCACCTCTAAAACCTAATAAATCACAATTTAAACAGCATTTTTGTTTATTTGATAGATTTACACTTTTATATGTTTTTTATTATAAAAGAGTAAAAAAAATATGACCTCATATTATTTACTGAACCATAAAGGGATAGTTGAACCAAAAATGCCAATTATGCTATCTTTGACATCTGCATGACTTTATTCTGCAGATATTTTGAAGATGTTGGAAACCACTCAGTTTTGGTTACCATTGACTTCCGCTGTTTGGACAAAAAACACTTATTTCATATGAGTCATTTCTCAAAATATATTATTTTATGGCCTATAGAATTGTCTGGAACAACATGAGGGTGACTAAATGATGACATAATTTTATAATGTATTTTTTATATTTAAGTAAACTGTTTATTTGATATTTATTTATACTTTAATATATTATATAGCATCAAGAACGAAATGGTTTGGACTTTTAACAGTTCAATAAACTATACATAAATAAAAAATATTCTGAATGTTTTGTCTAATCAAAACTCATTCAGAATGTTTTGTCTAATCAAAACTCATTCAAAGGCAAAGACTGAACATAATGAGACTTGGATAGCATGGATTTCTGGTATGTCATGACATATATTGTATAATGCAGTCTTGTGTGTGGATTAACAGTTTTCCTGTAGTTGCAGTGCTCCAGAAATGGTTAATTAAACAAAAGGCTTTTAATCTGATTTTTTTTCAGCCATAAGTAATTGATTTAGAGTTTGCCAAAGTGAGCTCATTTCACACTGCATTGAGCATGAAGTTCCCCTGGGCAGTCATGGCCTGCCAATCAGCCATCAGTGTGAGTGGCTTTGAATGTATTTGTGCCTCTCTGTGTGTGTGTGTGTGTGTGTGTGTGTGTGTGTAGACAAGATGAATCAAATATTGACATGTTTACTGCAAAGCGGGAGCAGTGAGATAGATTTAATGAGGAAAGGGAGCTCAAAGCGACAGATACTCTGTGTGTGTGTGTGTGTGTGTGTGTGTGTATGTGTGTGTGTGTCTTCCATGCGTTGATGTGTCTGATCCTTTAAGAAACCTTGTATGTATAAGTGTGACCACACACCTGATCTAGAATGTCAGAGAACTGCCACAGCTTGCTCAGCTCCACCAGGTTAAGCCATGTTATGTCCAGGATCCACTTTGCAGCTTTGGGTGGACAGGCCTTCAGGTCCAGCGAAGCACCTCCTAGGCAACATCAAGAAAACAGATCACATGCAGTGCTTCCTGCCTTGTTCTTATTATGATGTTTTATTTATTTATTTGTTTGTTTGTTTATTGAAGCTATTATTGCATGTTGTTGACTATGTTCAGAATGGAATACCAGCTGACTTAATATACTATATTATTATTTTTTAAAGTATTACATGAAACTGTAAGGTTGTATAGATTAATATGAACTAACAATAAACAATGCTTATTAAGCCATTATTATTTATTAAAGTTATAATCTTATTAGCTCCATTTGTAAGAATTAACAACTTAGAAATTCAGCAAGGAAATGAAATTCCTATCAAATAATATTCTAACAATAATTATAATTTGATTCACAGGTTACTGAATGTATTTTTTTTTTACCTGTTTGAATTTAAATGAGTTAGAGTTTGGGGTATCAGATAAATTTGAAAAAAAAAATGAAAAAAAAAATTACAGATGTTAAATCAAAAAGTGTTATAACCATTACCAGTCTCCTATACTGATGTCTGTGGAATTTATACTGCTGTATTAACATCTTGTCTGTTGTTGTTTGTTGTTATACTCGTCATTTATTGAGTTTTGGGTTTATTCTTGCCTTATTTTGAGTATAGTTAACTGAAATATTGACTTCATCCTATTTATGAATTAATAAAATACCTTTTTTCTTACAATCATCTTGCCTAAACAAAGAAGTTATTATCTATTCTTGGAACACTAAATTGCAATGGTACATTCATAGGAACCTCTTATTGCAAATACAATATCTCACTATGACCGCCATCAATTCGTAGCAGTGAATGAAGAGGTATCATATCGATCACAAGTGCAGTATGGAGTTCCTCAAGGCTCAGTGCTAGGGCCGTTACTTTTCACGCTTTATATTTTACCCTTGGGAAATATCATTAGGAAACACGGGGTTAGCTTTCACTGTTATGCTGATGATACTCAGCTCTATATTTCTTCTATATTTCTCTAAATTGAGAAACTTATGGTAATGCATAGTCGATATAAAAAACTGGATGACGAGTAATTTCTTACTGCTAAATTCTGAAAAAACAGAGGTGTTAATTATCGGACCTAAAACCCCCACAAGTAATAACCTAGAACACTGTCTAACACTTGATGGCTGCTCTGTAAATTCTTCGTCATCAGTCAGGAACCTAGGTGTGCTATTTAATAGTAATCTCTCCTTTGACAGCCACGTTTCTAGCATTTGTAAAACTGCATTTTTTCATCTTAAAAATATATCTAAACTGAGACCTATGCTCTCAATGTCAAATGCAGAAATATTAATTAATGCGTTTATGACCTCAAGGTTAGATTATTGTATTGCTTTATTGGGTGGTTGTTCTGCATGCTTAATAAACAAATTACAGATGGTTCAAAATGCAGCAGCTAGAGTTCTTACTAGAACCAGGAAGTATGAGCACATTAGCCCGGTTCTGTCAACACTGCACTGGCTCCCTACTAAACATCGTATAGATTTTAACAATCTTGTTAATTACTTATAAATCCCAGAATGGTTTAGCTCCTCAGTACTTGAGCGAGCTCTTATCGCATTATAGTCCTTCACGTCCGCTGCGTTCTCAAAACTCTGGCCATTTAATAATACCTAGAATATCAAAATCAACTGCGGGCGGCAGATCTTTTTCCTATTTAGCGCCCAAATTCTGGAACAATCTACCAAACACTGTTCGGGAGGCAGACACACTCTGTCAGTTTAAATCTAGATTAAAGACCCATCTCTTTAACCTGGCTTACACCTAACACACTAATACACTTCTATTATTCAAATCCGTTAAAGGATTGTTAGGCTGAATTAATTAGATCAACCGGAACCGGGAACACTTCCCATAACACATGATGTACTTGTTACATCGTAAAAAGATTGACATCTACGCTAATATTAGTCTTTTTTTTCTTATTCTGAGGTCACTGCAGTCACCAGATCAGATGGTGGATCAGCACCTAGAGACGACCTCTACAGCCCTGAACGTCAGCGGAGACCAGGACACCTAGATGAGCCCCAGAGACAGACCCCCCAGTGAGGACCCCGTCACCTAGACAGCCATCAGGAAAAGACCTCGGGAACCAGTTGAGCCCTCCAATCTGACTTTGCAGCAGTTGGAATTGAACTGCTGTGTCGTCTGGCCAGAGGAGAAATGGACCCCCGACTGAGCCTGGTTTCTCCCAAGGTTTTTTTTCTCCGTTCTGTCACCAATGGAGTTTTGGTTCTTGCCGCTGTCGCCTCTGGCTTGCTTAGTTGGGGACACTACATTTCCAGCAATATCGTCGACTTGATTGAACAGAAACTTTTTGAACTGAACTGAGCTGGACGATGCCATCACTGAATTCAATAATGAAATGCCTTTAACTGAAAATTGACAAAATTTACATTATTGACACTATTTTCCCATTTTGATATTGTGCAGTTGCTTTGTCACAATTTGTATTGATAAAAGCGCTATATAAATAAAGGTGACTTGACTTGACTTGACTATGATCTCAAGAAAAGCTCACGTCTTATTGAATGAGAATGAGACTAACTACAGAGTCACAGTTCGATTGCTTCAGTCTGTTGTGCTGCTGTGCGGTTTGTGATTGTAGCTCTGCTTTTTTATTGAATCTTTACCTTACTTTCACTCTGTTGTTTAAAGTGATAATATATAACTTAATTCCCACCATATTTCTGGTATTATCTATCAAACTAATTTGATCGCTCGCTTTAAAAACCGCGAGTGTAGTGCGTCAGCTTGTCACTCGCGGTTCCATTCGCGTTGCTACTCGCGCCTATTATTGTTTTCTTTTTTCTCGCTCCGTTTTCATTTCTCTCTCGCTCCGTTTTTCACGAGTTCATCAAACAACAGTGGTAAGTGGTAGGTGGTAAGTGGTAAGTTAAATTGGTATCATTCATCAATCACGGTGAGTAATGGCTTCTTCTCCTGCTATTGTTATTTGCACAGTCTGCCACATGTATAGTTTATCTCTCTCTGTCGGCGATGAGGGATTCACATGTGATAAATGCAGGGAAATAGTTAGGCTGACAGAGAAGGTTTTAGAACTAGAGACACGCATCCAAACTTTAGTTGAGGACAGTAAGAATGTGAGGGCTGTAGATACTGCTTTGGATGTGACTAGCTCAGGGATTCCTGTACATTGTTCGGTTCCGGCATTAGCGCCTGTGCAGCAGGGCAACTGGGTGACTGTGAGGCAGCATAGTCGCGGGTCAAAACACCGCTCTTCCGTTCCGATCAGAACATCAAACAGGTTCTCCCCACTCAGTGACGCACCCACTGAGAAACCTGGTGAAAGTGCTCTAGTTATTGGCGATTCTATTGTACGGAACGTGAAAATAGAGACACCAGCCACCATAGTCCATTGTTTACCGGGAGCCAGAGCGCCTGACATCTTGGCAAATTTAAAAGTGCTGGCTAATGCTAAACGTAAATTCAGTAAGATTGTTATCCACGCCGGCGCTAATGATGTTCGACTTCGCCAGTCGGAGATCACTAAAAATAATGTTAAAGAGGTGTGTGAACTTGCAAGTACGATGTCAGACACTGTAATATGCTCTGGCCCCCTCCCTGCTTACCGGGGTGATGAGATTCATAGTAGACTGTCATCATTAAATGGCTGGATGTCTAAGTGGTGCCCGCAAAACAACATAGGTTTTATAGACAATTGGACGAGTTTTTGGGGCAGACCTGACCTGTTGAAAAGAGATGGTGTTCATCCCTCCTGGGGTGGTGCCGCTATTCTCTCTAGAAATTTGGCACATAGTCTTAGAGTTCATACTTGACTAACTGGAGCCCAGGTCAGGAAGCAGACAGACTGGCTAAACCGACCGTCTGCTAGCCGCCTCACGTCACAGAAGTCAGTTAATTCTCAGCACATAGAGACTCCTTCACCTAGATATCACACTATAGAGATTGTGTCTGTTCCCCGAACTAGAAAATACAGAAAACGTCAAAAACTATTTATGAGTAACCATTTAATTGATGTTCAACAAATAAAAAATGTTTACAATACACAGAAACAATTGATAAAACTTGGTTTACTGAATATCAGGTCCCTTTCTACAAAGGCACTTTTTGTAAATGATTTGATTAATGATCATAACCTAGATTTGCTCTGTTTGACAGAAACATGGCTAAAACCAGATGAATACATTATTTTAAATGAGTCCACCCCCCAAGATTACTGTTACAAAAATGAGCCGCGTCCAAAAGGCAAAGGGGGAGGTGTTGCTACAATTTATAACAATATTCTCAGTATTTCTCAGAAGACAGGCTTTAAGTATAACTCCTTTAAGTATAACTCCTTTGAAGTAATGGTGCTTCATATAAAATTATCTAGAGAAAAAAGTATTAATGATAAATCCCCCGTAACATTTGTACTGGCTACTGTATACAGGCCACCAGGGCACCATACAGACTTTATTAAAGAATTTGCTGATTTTCTATCAGAGTTAGTGCTGGCTGCAGATAGAGTCCTAATTGTGGGTGATTTTAATATCCATGTTGATAATGAAAAAGATGCATTAGGATCAGCATTCATAGACATTCTGAACTCTATTGGGGTTAGACAACACGTTTCAGGACCTACTCATAGTCGAAATCATACTCTAGATTTAATACTGTCACATGGAATTGATGTTAATGGTATTGAAATTCTGCAGCAAAGCGATGATATATCAGATCATTATCTAGTCTTGTGTAAACTCCATATAGTTAAAGCTGTAAATTCAACTCCTTCTTATAAATATGGTAGAACCATCACTTCTACCACAAAAGACTGCTTTGTAAGTAATCTTCCTGATTTATCTCAATTCCTCAGCATATCCAACAGCTCAGAACAACTTGATGATGTAACAGAAACTATGAACTCTCTCTTTTCTAGCACTTTAGATACAATTGCTCCTTTACGCTTAAGGAAGATTAAGGAAAAGAGTCCAACTCCGTGGTATAATGAGCACACTCGCACTCTAAAGAGAGCAGCCCGGAAAATGGAGCGCAGCTGGAGGAAAACAAAACTAGAGGTATTTCGTTTAGCCTGGCGGGAAAGTACCCTATCCTACAGAAAAGCTTTAAAAACTGCTAGATCTGATTACTTTTCGTCTCTTTTAGAACAAAACAAACATAACCCCAGGTATTTATTCAATACAGTGGCAAAATTAACAAAAAATAAAGCATCAACAGGTGTTGACATTTCCCAACAGCACAGCAGTAATGATTTTATGAACTACTTTACTTCCAAGATTGATACTATTAGAGATCAAATTGTAACCATGCAGCCGTCAGCTATATCATCACATCAAATAGTGTACTATAGATCCCCTGAGGAACAATTCCACTCATTCTCTACTATAGGAGAGGAAGAATTGTATAAACTTGTTAATTCATCTAAACCAACAACATGTATGTTAGACCCTATTCCATCTAAACTACTAAAAGAGGTGCTTCCAGAAGTCATAGATCCTCTTTTGGCTATTATTAATTCGTCATTGTCATTAGGATATGTCCCCAAAAAGTTTAAATTGGCTGTTATTAAGCCTCTCATTAAAAAACCACAACTTGACCCCAAAGATCTAGTTAATTGCAGACCGATCTCGAATCTCCCTTTTCTGTCAAAGATATTAGAAAAGGTTGTATCCTCACAATTATATTCCTTCTTAGAGAAAAATGATATCTGTGAGGATTTCCAGTCAGGATTTAGACCGTATCATAGTACTGAGACTGCTCTCATTAGAGTTACAAATGACCTGCTCTTATCATCTGATCGTGGTTGTATCTCTCTATTAGTTCTACTGGATCTTAGCGCTGCGTTCGACACTATCGATCACAACATTCTTTTGAATAGACTAGAAAACTTTGTTGGCATTAGTGGAAGTGCATTAGCATGGTTCAAATCGTACTTATCTGACCGCCATCAATTCATAGCAGTGAATGAAGAGGTATCATATCGATCACAAGTGCAGTATGGAGTTCCTCAAGGCTCAGTACTAGGACCGTTACTTTTCACGCTTTACATGTTACCCTTGGGAAATATCATTAGGAAACACGGGGTTAGCTTTCACTGTTATGCTGATGACACTCAGCTCTATATTTCTTCACGGCCTGGTGAAACACACCAAATTGAGAAACTTATGGAATGCATAGTCGATATAAAAAACTGGATGACGAGTAATTTCTTACTGCTAAATTCTGAAAAAACAGAGGTGTTACTTATCGGACCTAAAACCCCCACAAGTAATAACCTAGGACACTGTCTAACACTTGATGGCTTCTCTGTAAATTCTTCGTCATCAGTCAGGAACCTAGGTGTGCTATTTAATAGTAATCTCTCCTTTGACAGCCACGTTTCTAGCATTTGTAGAACTGCATTTTTTCATCTTAAAAATATATCTAAACTGAGACCTATGCTCTCAATGTCAAATGCAGAAATATTAATTCATGCGTTTATGACCTCAAGGTTAGATTATTGTAATGCTTTATTGGGTGGTTGTTCTGCGCGCTTAATAAACAAATTACAGATGGTTCAAAATGCAGCAGCTAGAGTTCTTACTAGAACCAGGAAGTATGAGCACATTAGCCCGGTTCTGTCAACACTGCACTGGCTCCCTACTAAACATCGTATAGATTTTAAAATCTTGTTAATTACTTATAAAGCCCTGAATGGTTTAGCTCCTCAGTACTTGAGCGAGCTCTTATCGCATTATAGTCCTTCACGTCCGCTGCGTTCTCAAAACTCTGGCCATTTGATAATACCTAGAATATCAAAATCAACTGCGGGCGGCAGATCTTTTTCCTATTTAGCGCCCAAACTCTGGAACAATCTACCAAACACTGTTCGGGAGGCAGACACACTCTGTCAGTTTAAATCTAGATTAAAGACCCATCTCTTTAACCTGGCGTACACATAACACACTAATACACTTCTATTATTCAAATCCGTTAAAGGATTGTTAGGCTGCATTAATTAGATCAACCGGAACCGGGAACACTTCCCATAACACATGATGTACTTGTTACATCGTAAAAAGATTGACATCTACGCTAATATTAGTCTGTTTCTTTCTTATTCCGAGGTCACTGCAGTCACCAGATCAGATGGTGGATCAGCACCTGGAGACGACCTCTACTACAGCCCTGAACGTCAGCGGAGACCAGGACACCTAGATGAGCCCCAGAGACAGACCCCCAGTGAGGACCCCGTCACCTAGAGAGCCATCAGGAAAAGACCTCGGGAACCTGTTGAGCCTCCAATCTGACTTTGCAGCAGTTGGAATTGAACTGCTGTGTCGTCTGGCCAGAGGAGAAATGGCCCCCCGACTGAGCCTGGTTTCTCCCAAGGTTTTTTTCTCCGTTCTGTCACCAATGGAGTTTTGGTTCCTTGCCGCTGTCGCCTCTGGCTTGCTTAGTTGGGGACACTTCATTTCCAGCAATATCGTCGACTTGATTGAACAGAATTTTTTTTTGAACTGAACTTAGCTGGACGATGCCATCACTGAATTCAACAATGAAATGCCTTTAACTGAAAATTGAGTGTTTAATCTTGTCATTTTACATTATTGACACTATTTTCCCATTTTGATATTGTGCAGTTGCTTTGTCACAATTTGTATTGTTAAAAGCGCTATATAAATAAAGGTGACTTGACTTGACTTGACTTGACAGTGCAGCAAAGATGGGGAAAGTGGCTCTCACAAGAGTGCATTTAAGAGCAGAATGGTATTAACTGGCTTGACATGCACTGCTAGCACAGGGAATCAAATCGACCTTCTAGGTAATGGGACACTTCTCTGACCACAAGGCTACCTGATCTCTCAGTGATTAAATTTCGGATCTGATGCTTTTACGAAGCAAAACCACATGAACCACCATGATAATCACATAGTAGTTCATCAATCTGCAGACTCGCCAAGGACTCCTTCTGAACAACATGTACAGATCACAAATTGCAAAGAGCCATTAAATATGATTTTGGAAAGCATGTTACCCAGACAAAAAGGTATTCACAAAAGCTTCTAATGGCAAATCCACAGTCTGCTCTATCCTTATTCTCGTTATTGTGCTTTTGGTTTGAAATCTCAATGTACCAAAGACCATGCTTTTTAATACATCATTCAGAAATTACAGTCTTTTGTTACTGTCTGTGTGTATGAATTTGTTCTTGATTCTGGGCCCAATACAATTTAAGCTATATCGGCAGCATCTGTGGCATGCTATTGATTACCACAGAATTACTTCTATAGTCATTCCACAGCAAAAGCAGTTTGTTAAAGAATTTATATAGACATATTTTGTACAAAAATGTGCTATGTGGTCAAGTTTTTATTTTAAGTCTAAATAGTCCTGGAGTGATGGAAATACGATATTAAGAGAATTAATTTCTGGTCTATGCAAACACTGCAGACAGGCATGTCTATATCCATGTATACTGTATTATTCTTTCATGTATCACGTGAATGTTGCTATATTTGACAGGTTTATTTGGTCACAACAGGAGCTAAAATTGTATATTTCATAGTATGTGATTCTCACTCCAGTCTCATATTAATGTGTAATGTCTTGTGGCTATACTTTTGAAACATATCACATATTGTAGTGAACACACTGGTCTATAACAGATCAGTGATTAAACCAAGAACATTCTTTCCAAAGATGTGGCTACATTTATGTCTCAATTCATGGAAGTATGCACCACACAATGTACTGCATCAGCCTTGTAAATCATAATATGTACTGGCAGTCAACCTCATAGAGTGACACAGGGCACCTCTGTGCTTCATCCATAGCACACTAATAGCTCTAGATGTGTCCCTGCTTCTCAGCTCTGCCTGAACCTGCTGCTCCAACAGACTGCCTTAACACCTCTCTCTGTACCCCATTAATAATGGGTTTATATATCCATTAATATAAACTGTGTCTGAATTTATGTATTTGAGATATACTGTAAAATTCAGCAGCAAGTCACATAGACTTGTACATAACTGTTGTCCAAGAATATTGGTAGACCGATTACTCTCTAACTGAAGATCCTAGAAAACAAAGAAACTGAAGGAGAAAGATTTTGACCAAGCCAGAAAAACAGAGAAAAAAAAAGAGTGAGAGAGACTCGTGGGAGCCGGGAAGCTTTCTGACCTTTAATGAGGGTCAGAAACTCCTCGTGTTTGACCCTGTTGCTCTGCATGTCGATCTTGAGAGTGAGCAGCAGGGTGAACAGGAATTTGTGTTCTTCATACAAACCCCGAGCTGCGTACTTGTGCACCTCGAAGGTCATGTACTCGATGATGTTGGCGATCCGCTTGCTTGTAATTGGACTCTTTGAGGACCTACTCCCCAAGAGAAAGACACAAGGTTACAAAGGATGTACTGATAATGAACTCATATAGAAGCTTACTCACAGCACTTTCACATCTCACATGAACAGTATGACCAACAGGCACTATGTTATGACATCAGTATCATGTGAATGTACATTTTATTATCGCCAAGCCAACATTCATGGTGGGGCACAATATGGGCCTGAGGTATAGGCCTCAAATGGGTTTGTTCACCATGTTGTCCTTATTTTAATTGGTCCCAGTCTGAATTAGCCCATATATCTCATACAGAATCTGACTGGGACTAGTTCAGAGTAAAAAAAAACCCATCTGGGGCCCATCCCTCAAGTCTACATTTCACACCATGAAATGATAACTGGGTGATAAAGACAAGAAAGCAGTTTAGTCTCATGCCATTTTGAGAAACTAATTTAAATGGGGTATGAAATGACAAATGAGTTTTACTTGGCCAAGGAAAAGTCGAACAAGCCCAGGAACTGGCGCAGAGAGGTCTGATACATCACGTTCACCATGCTCATCTCCGTGATCAGAAAGTACAAAATGCTTCCTCTTGTGGCAACTACACACAGAAAAGAAGGTGTCAACAAAGGCCCTGTTTACATCTGGTATTAACATCCATCTGAGATACAACTAGACATGGCCCCTTTGTCAGTGAACCTCGAAAGAGTCTTATTTTGTGACTTATTGCATCTGGGTCTGACTGCATGATTAAAATCTCAAAATTCTCAAGCAATTTTGAGTTTCTTCAGAGATTTCTTATTGCTCAGCACTCTGAAATACTTGATTCTGATTGGTCATTCATGCTAGGCCTGTGTCATGAGGTACTACGTGGAAGTGCTGCTATAAAAATCCAAACTTTCATGACAATGTTGCTAAAAAATGACTGAGATGAGCAAGGAAAATGCCAATTTTAGACAGAGTGCATGCAAGCCCCTCGTTTGCTATTCAAATCGATGAATCAACCAACATTTTGGTTGTGATGACAGATGAGTGTTTCCATTGCCTGGATTGCTATTTCACACAGAATAGCCTTGATTGGAAAAATTGCGCAGGCTTTTAAACAGATGGTGTGGTCTCAATGACTGTTAAGCATGATGGGGTTGGTAGGAAAAGTTTGTAAAAGCATCTGAGGTGGAATTGTTCCATTGTTTTTACACAGCTTTCAACAAATACAATGTCAGTGATAGACATTACAGACAAAACTATTAACCTTGGGAAGAACCTTGGGATTTTTAGATTAGTTTGGTTTCAGTCTTGTGTGACCAATTAAAATCAGACAATTGTAAAGTGGCTGTCACTATGAAAAGTTTTAAGTTGTCTTTTCAAATTTGCCAGCAGGTGCACACATATCTGAAGGATAAATTTCACTGATTCTGGATACCATAATATCAGACTGACAGTCTCAAGTGTGACATTTAATCTTTAATAAAAGTTTCTGTTTACCACATAGTCTGCTTTAATGATTAAAAATGTTTGTGCAATCATTCAATTAATTAGGATATAATAAGCAAGTGGATTTAAATTAAGCCTAGACAGTACAGTAAATTTTACTTCTTTAATTGTTGTTCGCAAAAAATGGGGGGATGTAAAGAATTTCAGTCAGCAGCAATGGTTGATTAAAAGATCAGTAGGCATTTGTTTGCTTATTGTCAGGAGCATTTTGGTACATTATTTCTCACCACTTCTGAAGTGGTTTGCCAATCCGATTGTACACTTGATTGGATCATCTGAGATGTATATTAATTAATAACACATGTCAACTGGATCAAAGGTTTCTAATTACATTAAGTTTTATAGCTTGTGGTTATTCTGATAATTGTCACATTGTAAGACTAACAAACTAGAGAGGACGCAACTGCTCCATGTATCACTAAAGGAAAAATGCTCCATGCTCCATGTATCACTAAAAAAATCCTAAAAGGAAAGACAAGCTCTAAGCCCCCACCGGGTCTATATTCCTCACGGGCCGCATTGATCTGGATCTCAGTCTCAGCAGCGATCTGGAGTTTCTGTGTGACCTCCTCTGCAGTGCGTTTCGTGTTTCCTAGCACTATGATGAGGCTCTCGTCATCCACCAGGGAGCCCTGCGTGCTAGTCAGCCTAAAAAGTAAATTATCCTCCAGTTCTTTCATTTTACGTTTATTGGCAGTCACATCCTCCAGCAGGTCAGTCCGCTCCTTCTCCAGTTCCTGACAAATCCAGAAACATCACACAGTCATTTCTCACCACACAAACATCTTTATAATTTGACTATTAATTAGCATATACATTTTTGTGATTAACGATTTAATTGCCTGTTTTGTTTATGTCACTTGCGGTGTAAGCATAATACACAAACACATTAAAAAAAGCATTTAATCCTGCTGCACAGGGACAGATATTAACATGTCTAAAATGTTATTTTGGGGCTATACAGCTTGATCTACTTTTCATTCATTCTGATATTTTTGGAGCCCAACCCAAAAATCACATTGAAGTAGTATAATGTAATATCAATTATGGTTATCTTTATTCTAAAATATTAAAATCTGATTATGCAGTAGTAATACATTTCAATTCTACATTATTCTTTTCTGCATATTTTAAGGTGGCCTGATTATTGAGGCTTCATTTATAAATCAGTGTGTATTTTTTTGTTTCATGATGATAAAACCTTCACATGATTAAGATGTATTATCTTTTTTTTCGGACAGCACAAATTTATTAACACTTTAAATTCATTATTTGTCATAGAATGTTTTAAACCTTTTGTTTAAAACAATATTTTATAATAATTTATGTGAAATGACTTTGAACCTTCAGGGCTTTACAAAAGGTCAAACATATATTGAAAAAAATTGAATTTCAATAGAACCCAGCAACATATAAAAGTATGTCAACAGCCATTTCCTGTTTCTACTCTATTCACACACACACACACACACACACACACACACACACACACAACATGTTGGTTTTTGTGGTTTATGGGGACTCTCCATAGGCGTAATGGTTTTTATACTGAACAAACTGTATGTGCTATTGCCCTACACCAACCCTACACCTAAACTTAGCCCTCACAGGAGACTGTGTCCATTTTTAGATTTTCAAAAAAACACCATTTAGTATGTTTTTTAAGCCTTTTGAATTACGGGGACATAGGCAGTGTCCTCATAAAACACCTTCAAATTGTAATACCTCTGTCATACCCATGTCATTATACAAATTTGTGTCCTCATAAACCACATAAACCCGCACACACACACACACACACACACACACACACACACACACACACACACACACACAAACATCCTCTGTAAAAGGTACTTGAGTGGAAATGTTCTCTGGTAAATACACAGTAAATGACAAGCCAATGACTTACATATTTTAATGCAGTTTAGTAAGCCTTTGACATAAAAGCGTTGAGATAACAGACCAGTGTCAAGGGGCTGAGCCACGAGACCTGAGTTAAATACCTAATTTTCCATCTTCCGAATAGTAGTGTGCAGTCAATTTTGCTCGGTTAGCTTTCACAATCCTAGCATTACCAGTCAAACGCTTTTTTTTTTGCTTGCTGTCTATTTGTATCTTTTCAGTTCCCCATCAGGCAGAGATGACTAACTAGCCTCAGTAGAGGCCATGAAGCTATTATAATTCAGATCGGTGCTGGGCGGCATGTGGATCTGTACTCTTATTAGGCTGAGTGTAAAGAGGTGACGTGGGTTTCAGGCCCTTATTCCTGATTGACAAATCAATGTCCGGCAGTGAATATGTTCTGAATGCCACTTTAATTTTCTCTACCTGGGAATCTGCAGGCACTATCAAAGCCCATCTGACTGTGCTAGGCTGAAATGAGCTGAGATGACAGCGATTCTCCATAACAATGTGCAGTACCGCAAGATACCTGTAGCTTTGATTTAGTTCCTTCTTAAGCTTGACATAGCTGTGGGCTCCAATTTGAGGTGCCACGCACATACTGTATATTCTATGTCAATTGTCAAGCACCATAAAACGTACAACACTAGCAATATTTTTGATGATGAGATTTCTTTTGAATTATGTTTATCTTTCTTTTCATTTTAAGAATAAACTTAATGAATAAAAAACAAACAATTCTATGTCAAATTTATTTGTGTAGTGCTTTTCACAATACACTTTGTTTCAAAGCAGCTTTACAGTATATCATATTTTTTATTATATCAGCAACACATTACAATAAGGTCTAACATTAGTCAATGCATTAGTTAACATGACCTAACTATGAGCAATATGTTCTGAATTAAGATTAATAATAATAGATTATAACCTAACCCTAATGCTTTTTTTTTTGGCAGATTAGAGCTGAGCAATACATACATACTTTTTTTGTGACAATCTACCAGTACATATTGTATATATCATCCTAAGCAAGTATACTGTATGAATAACATAGCCAAGATTTGCTATAGTATATATTGCTTTACTTGGGTATAATGTATGAATGCAAGTAAAATAAGAGGTACTATATCCAGTATTACATCCAGTAATATATGCAGTTATTGATATATCAATGGGCAATAACACAGTATACATTTGATGATACATTTGTTGATTTGTTGATATAACAATCAAACAGTTGAGATTTGCTTTATAGTATGTATCGAGTACTGTGTGACTCTAGGTATAGTTGGATATACTTGTAGTAGTACTAAATTTTCTAAAAATAAATGCATTGTTCTTGAATCAATATTTTACAGGGAATAATTTTTAGCAGTGCTAAGGATGAAACAACAGAGATTTGTTAGATAAAACCCTTGAGTCTCTATGACTATGTTGAATGTTAGTAGTCTTTCAGTGTACAAATATTTGAAATTCACGCTCTTTGTCCAGTGACCCTAAAAATGACCGAAGCACTCTCTCTCTGGCTTGCTGTGCCATAGAAACATGTCTTTGAGATTTTCTCTTTTTTCTCATGTAGGACCATAGGGACCTTCATGAGGAACACCAGGGTATAAGTGAAAAAAGCATATCTTTGAATGCACTGCCAAAATGGTTAAATAGCCTTTTCTAAAGCATGGCTTTACACAATTTCACATTGCATATCAAGCATTATCTAAAATTACAATACAATTAACCTAAGTGACTTACAAATGTGAAAAAGAAAAAAAGAAAGATTTCAGCAGTAGACTGAATGATGCTCAAGCGGTGAGTGGTAATCTACTTTGGCTAGTAGTGGCCACTTACCTGCCTTTCAGCAAGTACTAATGGTCGAATGTTACATCACCTAATTGCTATTCATAAGTCAAGCTATAAAAGTTTAAAATAGACCCCCAACACACATTTCAGATCATTATTATGCCCAGGGCCGTTTTTAGCCATTTTGACGCCCTAGGCGAAATCCCTATTAGCCCTATTATATATAATTATATATATATAATTTATTTTTCAGACATCAGTTTCTTGTCACATTCAAATTGGTTGTCATAGTAACGACACTAATTTGTGGAAATTCTGCGCATTGTGAGTTCCATAAATCTGAACGCATTAGGCTTATTTGTAAAATGACTGTTAAGATAAAACATTTTGCACAGTTTATTATCTGTGATACCATTATAGCCACTGGATGAAGCAAAATAAAAACTCTACGATAGTGTCTTCATGACTTTCAATAAAACGAAAAAAATCTTCGGCAGTCAGAAGAGAGAACGATGTCAAATGTACCATCCCTCCCATAGACGCTGCATTAGAAACACCCTCGCATTAGCGTAAACTATTATTTTGTAATTTGATGCAAAGGTAATATAATACAAAGAATAGTGTTATAAATGTACATACATTTAAAACAAATACAAATATGAAAAACTTTTGAGGATTTACGATGCTGATGACCGTTAAACGTGTCATCACAGTCTTGTGAAAAGGGTCCATGGCTACTTTTTGACTTCATCTGTTTGTTTGTTTTTGTTCAATTGTTTTGTTGTTGTTGTGTCAGTTATTGAATTATTATTTCAGTCAAACCTATAAAACCCTTTGTTACCCCAAACTACATAGGCCTATAAAAGCCTGATCAGTGACATAAAAGTAATCAGAATGCAGCTACTTGTTCTTTTATTACTCATTATTAATGTGTGAACTTTCCCTTTAAATAACATGACGCTCTACCCTCTATATGTATGACGCTGCTCCCTTTAAGCGCTATTGAAAGCACATTTTTATTTATTTTTTTGGATGCGAATTAATTGATTCAGCACTTCGACACTTCCGTCAGGATGCGTTATATTTGACAAAGCGGTTTAATAAAGTAACTTGTATTGATCTTGTGAATTAGCGAATTTTACTACACCAATATTATTTAATTGGCTGTAAGTTTTATATGGGAATATTACACGACACACTGAACCTTTAACAATGCATTGGCGCAAAAACACACACCTTTTAGACCAGTTTCACATGAAACATGATTTCTCGACTGCCACAAATACTGCCTAAACAAAATACTGATTTTGTGCACTTTTTATGTACCAATTTAAAAAAAACTTGCATGGCAAAAAAAGCCTTACCTTGCCAATACACTGACAGAACCCATTGATCTAATGGCATTGTTGAGCGCTCCAAATCCAAATGCAAACTTTGCATGCAACAATCAGAGGCAGCAATTGACAGCGCTCTGATCCAATGGCATACAGGCATCGTCAGAATGACAGTACTCTTGCCCAATGATGTTGGGGGATCCAGTGGGGGCGGCAATCATATTTCAGGGTGTCCGTGTCACTCTTGATCACAACCCTGTTAAAATGTAGTGGCAGTACTTGCGCTCATTGGCGCCCCCTCCAGCTGGTGGCGCTCTAGGCGACCGCCTAGCTTGCCTATGCCTAGAAACGGTACTGATTACGCCCATTTTCAAAGGGCCCATACCTGTTTCTCAGTGAGAATAACTCTTCCCAGTAGCTGATCTTCCAGGCCCCTCATAGTAACGGTGAAGTCGATAATGGATGTCCGTGCGCTGATCTCAGGAGTGTATGCTGGGTTGGGCAGCTTGGTGGTCACATAGAGACGGAAACCCTTCATTACATCCACTTCTTTATCACCTACTTTCACCTGATGACAAGAATGAGTCAGAGATTTAAAACTCCGGATGAAGAGCTGCTCTGGCATCAACGTGGAAAAATAAAGTATTTGAAGAGTAAAGACACACTAGAGGAAGACTAGATTTCACACTAGAGTTCCATATCTCAAGATGCGTCTTAAGAGAGCCTTAGAGAGAAGTTACTAAATAGAGCTGTGATAATGACCTTCCTAACATAAAAGGTGTTGGTGAAGTTGTTTAAAATTATATGCCAATTATCTCAACAGGGAGTAACTCATTTTATTTCTGTGCCAATTAGCAGAAATAGAATGCACAGGGCTGTGATTTGATTATTATGCAGTGGTTTGACAATGATAAAACAACGTCAATGTCTCCCATTCAGACTCTGCTATATAAAACGTGTGATCAGGTGTTCGCACCTTTGTATTAATAGAGCTGACTAGTTAAACCTGTCAGAGTTTTTCCGCTCCTTGCTATTTCCACTTCTTTTTTGAACGTGTGAAGCAGCTGCTGTGTGTGATGGTGAAACAGCGTCACATTTTTAGAGCGACTGGAAATTTGATAATGAGATCAAGGAAAGATACCTAAAAGATCATGACTGTCACTCACAATCGTGTCCTGCACTAGCAGTAAACAGCTTGAGCAGCTGCTGTCATCGACCAGAAAATGGAACAGCACAGAGGATCTGTATATTTTATGTCCTTTTTCAGGATCTTAATTCTAAGCTTATGTAAAGCAACTGCTTTTTCAGAGTACTTGCTATGTCCTAGTTCTCTATGATTTTGTACATTATTTCCAAGAAAGCATAATGACGGAGATGATGTTGAATACAATCACAACTCATCTGCTCTATAATTTAACTTCAAAAGTAATGAGAAGAAGGAGCAGACACTCTGTACAAATGCATAGTATTTTCTAATACTAGCAATCTTGTTCATTTTCTAGCATACATTTAATGAAAGAGAAGGAACCTTTTTTTTTCTTTTTCAAAATGACTGGAATTGTTGAGGACAATGATGTTTTCTTTAATGATACTGTCCCTATTTTCTCCCAACTATATTGTTGATTTATATATGATCAATTTTGATGACAAAATACAGAAAAAACACCTGAATATAATCATTATGCTTTTGGCATTTTTCACAAATAAGGTGTGAAATAAAAAATGTAAACTCTAGTGTCAGTGAAAAGAGGTGCATAACCTTCTGAAATTGTTGATTGCGATCCTCAAAATATTATAAAAGTAATTAAATCTATAACAGTGATTACAATATTATGATAAATATTACAAAAGCAATTAGAAAGTCATACATTTCTTTTTAAATGTATTTTATACCAAATTTGTGACATGCTAAAATACAATTTAAAACTCTGATTTGTTTAATTTTATTCAATTAACACCATAATTAATTAAACAAAATGTATCTATTAAATAAAAACCCTTGGAAGCACATTTAGCAAGCTAGTTTGGAGCCAAATATTGCTAGTTTTCATGCCATGTTAATTTAATCTCACATACCTCATAGTTCTCCCTGAAATATATGGAATTGGTGCATTTAATGTTTACAGTAACACTTTTTTTTTGGACCAATTCTCACTATTAACTAGTTGCTGCCAGGGATTTCTCCTGACAGTCTTGTCTGTCCTGTCCCTGTTCAGTGTTTCTGTTTTTGTGTTGTGTTTGATCACATGGCTTTGTCTTTAGGTGTGTTCGACTTGAAGCAGCGCTGCGCAGAATGATCAGTGTATGACATCACAGTACCACGAGAGCGATAACAGAGCATATGAATCCTTATGCTTTCGAATAGCTCTCGGGGTACTTTGATGTCATACACTGATCATTCTGCGCAGCGCTGCTTCAAGTCGAACACACCTATTGTTTTTGTTTGTCATGTGCTCCTCTCCTTCTGCCACCTTGTTACCCGTTACCACGCCCCCTTGTTTAGGCCTCGTTTGTCTGAGAGTTGTCACCTGTTCCTCACGTTCTCCCCTTGTTTTGTCGTAACTGAGTCCTCGTTTGTCTGAGTGTTGTCACCTGTTCCTCATGTCTCTGTTCCCTTTATATTGTGCTCCCTTTCCCTCTTGTGTTGCCAGTTCATCTGACTATCAATCCAGATAGCGTCTGTGGTTTTCCCAGTTCATATTCTGTAGAGTCTAGTGTCCTTTAGTTGCTTGTAGTCCTACCTATTTATCCTACTCTCGTTGTGTCTTGTCTTGCAGATGCCCTTGTCTGGTTTTTATTCTGTCCTGTCTTGTAGGCTGAGCTTCCCTGGGCATTCTCTGCTCCTGCCAAGCAGCAAGACATGTGCAGTGCCTGAGAGGCCTCGAGTGTTTAAGCTTGAGCTCTGTATTCTGGTCAGGCCATCGCTGTTCTCCACTAGTCTCGCTCTGCACTGCCTTCACTGCTCTCTGGCCTACTCTCATCCTGGGTTGGACTCGACGGCCATTCTCTCAGCCTGCCTGTCTTCTAGTCACATTGTTATCACCTATTTTTTGGACTGTTAAGAATTTTTTTTTTTGTCACATACACGATTATATAGAGAGTATATAACCAGCAGTGAAATGTATTCTCTGCATTTAATCCATCCTAAGTAAACACACACCTGGTGCAGTGGGCAGCCATGTTACGGCGCCCGGGGAGCAGTTGGGGGTTCGGTGCTTTGCTCAAGGACACCTCAGTCGTGGTATTGAAGGAGGAGAGAGCGCTGGTTATTCACTCCCCCACCAACAATCCCTGCTGGACCTGAGATTTGAACCCACAATCTTTGGATTACGAGTCCAACTCTCTAACCATTAGTGTTCACTCCCCTCCACACCTCCTCTTGTCCTGTCAGCTGTTTTGTTAATAAACCTGTGATAAGCAATTCTGCATTTGAGTCCTCTTTCATAGAAGCCCTGACATTCGCTTATTAGCATGCATATCACTAGCATATTGGCTGTGTATTAGTACTTACAAAGCATATATTAATGCCTTATTTTGTATGACCACAGTTTAGATCCCTTAATCCCACCCCATATCTAAATTTACAACTACCTTACTAACTGTTAATAAACAGCAAATTAGGAGTTTATTGAGGCAAAATTCGTAGTTAATAGTTAGTTAATAACTGGTCCTTAAACTAAAGTGTGACCATGCTTACAAAAAATGTAAATATATACATATATTGGACAGCAAAGTGGACTATAATCATAGATGGCACCTTTTTAATTTACTAAAATTATGTCAGACCTTTTTGCTTAAAAAAATAAAAAATGACAGAGCATTTGAAGTTCTTTTCGCTGTTATCATTAAAAATCCAACCTCGACCCCAGGAGGTTAAGCCCTTCTAAAAATACCTTATATGTGAACCCAGTCTTGATGAAGTTCTTCTCCAGGACATTGTCCAGGGCAGGATCCAGTTCTTCCCCAACATCTTCAATGAGTAAGGGACGCCCAAGAGACAAACTGTCCTCTAGATGGTTTCTGAAGTATTTGTGATTCAGTGAGGTGATCTGTGAAAACAGGAAGACCGCATTACTGACCCAGCTCAAGTTCTGCTACTGTGGGAAGCTATTACCTGAGGTGGAGGTGATTTGTTATGAGGTCATACCTCTGAAAGGGTGTCTGACCTCTTAAAAAGAAACCATGCATCAGTGCAAGCTGTGCAAATTCAATTATATTTGAACATGAATCGCAAGAATATAGATGTTGAACTTTTAAATATGCAGAGGCCTGTTGCATAAAATTATTGTACCTTTACATATAATAGCAACATTAAAATGTATTTTAAAAACAGTGTAGTTTTTTAGTCATTTCAGTAACAAGCTGCATTTTCAATTGACAATATAGCATGATAAAGTGGATCTTATGCAGCATTTTTAAGGCAATATACAAAAACAACATGATATTACGATTTTACAAAAAATATATCACTGTGTTTTTAATGCACTTACTGTATATAAATTATAGTGTTTTCATGATTTATTGGAGGGTTACTGTAACATGGTTTTAGATTGTAGTTTTTTTCAGACGGGTATAGCTTAGCTGTAGTTACAGGCTACGTACAATAATGAGTATCTTTACATTTAACATGGAATCTTTAACACTGCAATATGTACACTTCAAATTATGTATTGAACCACATTGTGCAAATCATATTCCTATTAAGTGGTCACCTGAAGCTCATTCTTGGACTCTTTGTTCTTGATCCAGATCTTTCCCTGGGTCTGGGGGTCAATCAACAGGGGAAACCTGGCAGCCTTTGTAACAATAATCCCATTCTGGATGGACAGGTCATCATTGGGAAGCCCCTGTAGGTTCCATTCACTTACTGTGGGAGCGTCAATTAACATTTCAGTGAGATTCAGATTGGTCCTAAAAGGAATCCGACGGGACTTCATTTCTCTCTGCCAATCAGTGAGAAGGAGGTTGCGAAACTCTTGATTAAAAGGTCCAGAGTAGGACAGGAAGGCTGTAGCCAGCAGCACGTCACCTTAACATGGGAAATGTAACATTAGATTAAGACTGGTTAGGGTTAGGGTTAGGGTTAGTTAGGGTTAGGTTTCATCCAAAATAGGATGAAACTCTATGTCACTGCTATATCGTTTTATATGGTGCTATATGGTTTTAGCACATTGTTGCTAGGGTGATCTAGGTAGTTGCTAGAGTGTTGTATGGTAGTTGATTACTGATAAAAAAAAAATAGCTACGTCGAAAGATTTGAGGTATCATTAATTTCTGTACCACAGATGGTGCAGGATGAGGGCATGCTCTATGGAGTTCTGGGTGGTTCCTACAACAGTGCTGGTTCCTAGATATGGCCCAGGTTGGGATCTTTTTTGCCTGTTTTATCATCTACTAGGTGGAAATTGTACTGTATGTTTAATCACTTCTATGATTTAATCACTAATTCCTACGATTTGACATCACTTTTCATAGTACAAAAGGTAGAGGCCACGTTATACAAAGCTACAGTAATAGTGATGCTTGCCTGCTTATAATACAAACACTGCTAATAAGCACTCCTGATATAATATCTTTGCTTTGCAGTTTATATTAAAATAATGATATATATGCAATTTCATTATCAACATGTCTGTAAAATTTCATTTTTGGTGAAAAGGCATATCAAGGATTGATTTCTTACAAAAAAAAGTCAACCAAATTGTGTTAATGCAAAAACTCTAAAAGAGGAAATATTGCCTGAAGGTTTTATGTAAACACATACCAACTAGTCGTTTGGTCTGAGCAGCAAACTCTTTGCTAAGTTGTGTCCAACGCTCCTTCTCTCCTGCCAGCCCACTGATCAGACTAGATGCGGTTTGCATCTTGTGTCGACACCTTTCTGCATCCTCCAGTAAAGTCTGAGGAAAAAGAGGTAAGGAAAAAAAAGATGAATTCTGTCACTGTGCAGCTGTGCTTGTTTACATTTATTGACTGAGAGTGTCAGTTTATTTCAGTGTCATTTAATGTGATCTAACAAAATTCACATTGCCTTATTTAATAGACAGGTGTGGTTTCTCAGGACACCCGTTTCAGTGATATCTGTCAGGAAGTATGGAGATTTTATGAAAGAAAAAAAAAATACTATACCTTTCTTCATTTTAATTCCCAGTGCAACTATGCCCACTTCTTTCAATGTGTGGAAACAGGTAAATTAGAAAAACTACAAAAAGGTCAATTCATATTTTAATTCGATCATTGGTAAAGGCGACATCTGTTCTCTTAGGAAAGTATGATTAGGCCTGACGTAAATCAACACCAAAGGATCAGTCAGTCAATTGTGTTAATCACACAATTATCAATGAGCAAGGCTCATTATACATTGTGAATGGGAACATTGATGTTTGCTTCAAACCATTTATAAGATTTGTATTAATTTGTTAGAGGCACACAGAGTACAAGCCTGAATGATTCATCTGCAAGATGGTTTTAGGTTTGTTTACAAAATTGCTCATTACATTCAATTTTATGCAAAAATGCAAATTAGTGATTGGGTATTTACTTCAGGCACTAAATGGCAGATGATTCACCTTTTTGTTTTTTACAGAATAATTAGAAAAGTGGAAAATCTGGATTCATTTTCTTTGGGCTATAGCTGGAATTTAAGGCAAATTAGATAAATAACAAACATTTTGTCAGTGATTTCTCTGGTTTAATTTAGGGCTACTAATCAAACCCAATTAAAACCCTTATTTTTTAGATCATTTGTGTCATGACACAGATTTTACCCTAAGCTTGGGGTGTCCAATCCTGCTGCTGGAGAGTAAATGTTCTGCAGAGTTTAGTGCCAACCTTCCCCAAAACACCTGCCTGGAAGTTTCTAGTAATTCTGAAGACCTTGAGAAGATGGTTCAGGTGCGTTTATTTAGGGGCCAAACTCTGCAGGACAGTGATCCTTCAGAAGCTGGATTGAACACCCCTGTTGTAATCTATCTAAGTCAAGTCAAGTCAAGTCACCTTTATTTATTTAGCGCTTTTAACAATACAGATTGTGTCAAAGCACTTAACAGTATCAAGTTGGAGGATAGAGTGTCAGTAATGTATAATAATAAGATTAAACACTCAATTTTCAGTTAAGGGCATTTCATTATTGAATTCGGAGATGTCATTGTCTAGCTAAGTTTAGTTTAAATAGTATCTGTGAAATCAAATTTACGATAATCGCTAGAAATTAAGTGAAATTAGAAATCTAACACAGTTGTTTACCTGTTTTTCCATCATGGCCTTCTCATACTCAGCTTGAACTACATCCAGCTCTGCTTGCTTAGCATCTAGTTCTGCCTGGGCTTTCTGGAGGTCCACATTAGCTATGGCCAGCCTGTTCTCCTGCACTGCCAGATTAGCCTGAGGATGATGAAGAAAGACAGTGTTGAAGAAAGCCTAACTGTTGTGCAGCAAAAGAAAAAAAAAAAGGGTGTGATCAACTTCATTTGCATTACTTCATTATAAATATGCAGTTCTAAATCAAATTGTGATTTTTTTTTCTGCCAAAAATTGCAATTTATAATACAATTAACTGTTTTTGTTTCTCTTTTTGTTTAGTCTTTTTGAAGAGCTCCAGGTCTGCTTGACTGCAGGGCTGCACAATTTATTCCAATAATCATAATGCCATAATTATATTATTTTGTCATATAGGTTTTCACTCACATTTGGTGGTTGGTGAGTGTAAATTTTTGGACCCAGTATACAACTATTCATGAGCTATTTACTGCAAGTTACATGCAATGGTCCACATACATAAATAAATAATCAAAATCACAGATGCACACAGTGATTGTGATTGCAATATGCAGCCCTGACTGTGTCAGGGTTCTGTTGTGTCATCTGTTCTTGCCTCTTGTGTCCATATTTGGTTTGTTTCCGGTCCTCGTTAAGTGTCATTATGAGTTAATCCTTGTCCAGCCGTGTTTGTCTAATTATCTATGATTACCCTGTGTATATTAGTCCTGTCTTTTGAGTTTGATTTCATCTGGTCTGCTCGTTACTTCCCGGTGTTTCCTGTCTGCCTTGTCCTGCCCTGTCTTGCCTTGTCTGGATTAAAGACTATTATTTGAGTTTATGTCCTCGTCTGCGTGTCCTTGTTCCTCTCTCGTGTGTTCACCGTGACAGACTGACACTGGGTGGTTTTTTTTTACAGTTCACATTGTAGAGCCTCAAGATGTTAACTTTCACATTGACATTACAATCTGTTTATGAATTAAAATTGCATGTTTGATTTTATTGATATTATTTTTATTATTATTATTTTAATAATAAATATAAATTTATTGTATAAATATAAATATGCATCCAGAAAATAAATGTATAAAGTATGCATCACGAAAATAATAATAATAATAATACATTTCTATACATTATGATCACAGAATTAGGGATCTTGTGTATTTGTGCAGCTGTACATCTGTAAAGTTGCCAATGATAAACTGCCCTTGAACATCTCAAAAAACATTTACAATTTTAAAGGCCCCATGAAATGTTTGATATTTTTAAACAGCCATCATTTCTTACTTGCTATAACTAGTCCAAAGAAGGTAAATATTTCAGGGGCAGTGATAGACAGACTTGTAAATTTAGAGCTCCTTAATACAAGAGGCATAAAAGTCTGTTTTCCCAAGGAAAAAAAATAAGCTATTTTTACATGCATGTATCTGCTAAAGTTAACTTGTCAACTTGTACTAGTAGTATACTATTGAAGCTAACAAATATGAACTAAAAACAACTACAATTGGGATTTCTTGTGGAAGTTGTATTTGAAAAGCATGCATCCGAGGCATCAGGCAACTGTTTAAAAGTAAACTAATACATCAAAACCTGCTAAAATAATCATGCCCAAAGGTAAAGAATAATCAAATATTAATAGCAATTCATAGACTAATAGATTTGACAGTTTAACAGTTTTTGACAGTTTAAATTACAGCTTGTTAGTAAAGAAATGCGGTAACACTTTACAATAAGGTGTCATTTGTTAACATTAGTTAATGTATTAACTAACATGAAAAAACAATGAACAATGCATTTATTACACTATTTATTAATATTTGTTAATGTTAGTTAATGAAAATACAGTTGTTCATTGTTTATTCATGTTAGTTCACAGTGCATTAACTAATGTTAAGAAACACAACTTGTGATTAATAATGCATTAGTAAATGCTAAAATTAACATTAACTAAGATTAATAAATGTTGTAGAAGTATTGTTCATTCTTAGTTCATGTTTACTAATCTTTTTAACTAATGTTAACTAATGAACCTTATTGTAAAGTGTTATTTTAAATCATAACACTTGTTGATGTTAAATCATTTGATCTGACCTTCAAAGGAAGAACTTCTTTATTGATAGAGAAGAAGGCAGCCATTGCTTTGGTCCAGGAGCAAAGCCCTGCAACGTTGCCGCACACCCTCTTGGCTGTTTCTATGTTATAGTCTGCCATGTCAAAGTATGGAGAGAGGAGTTCCACCACCTCCTCGTTGATGGTGTCTTTGGGGAATTGCTGGAGGACAAAACAAAAGATGGAGTAAAACAATATTGGTGTACAGTATATGGAACATATTTTAAACTATGCTCTTGAAAATGGCAATATGGTAACACTTTATTTTAGGGTCTCTTAACTAGTTGCTTATTAGCATGCATATTACTAGAATATTAGCCATTTATTAGTACTAATTAAGCAGATATTAATGCCTTATTCTACATGACCTCATTCTTCATCCATAATTATACCCAATACCTAAACTTAACAACTACCTTACTAACTATTAATAAGCAGCAAATTATGGATTATTTAGGGAAAAGTCGTAGTTAATAGTGAATAAATGTTCCCTATTCTAAAATGTCACCGGCAATATGATTTTATATATGTAACTCAGCCTTCTGTAAAGTCTGTAAACAGACAGTTTTTGAAATATGTTCTACAAAATATATTGCTATAATTTATGTGTAAGATGCTGTATTGATTAGCTGTCAGAGCTGAACTTGTTTGTGCCAATATTTTAACTGAGTTTTGTCCAAGGGCTTTTCTGTCCACTAAAAACCTAATTATTTTTACACCATCTGTTGGCTTTGGAAATTAAGTGCAATGCCAAAAATCAATAAGGATCTACCTATCTATCATCATCATCATCCATCTATCATCCATCCATCCATCCATCCATCCATCCATCCATCCATCCATCCATCCATCCATCCAGTTAATAGGCATAAGGAAAAAAAAAATCCTGTTTTTAATAATGCAATACTGGTATCAATATTGGTACTACTGCTGCTAATACAGCTAAAATAACTCCTAGTGGTTACAACTATATTTTAATTGCCCACCACTAATTAATAAATAATACACACCTATGCATATCAAGTAGTAAACAAAACACTATTGATTTGATTAATCCTGACCACTAAAATACATGATTACTGTTTCAACAACACAGGTGTCACAGTGTTTTTTTTTTTTTGTTTTTTTTAATGGGCTGACACTGAAGAAAAAAGCTGTAAATACTATATTTTAGACTGCACAGCAAATCACTATTACTTTTTTACATGTTAAGAGGACATTAAATATAATTCAGAACAGAGAAAAGGCCCTGTTTAATTGTGTGGGTGACAGAGAATTTGTTATTTATAAAGTTAGTTATGAAATCTAAAATTTTGGGTAAGAAATCTTTACTATATACGACAAGGGAAAAATGCAAAGAATGGTCTAGTTATCTGATATTAAGGCTTGTACCTGTAGACTGCCCAGGAAGTTGCCAGCAGTCATGAGTTTGAGTGACTCTTGCCAGGAGGGCATGGTGCAGTTTTTCTCAGGATCAAATTTCACTGTGTTCACTCTCCTCTGGAAGAGCAATAACACACAGTCCATAATACGCATGATGAGGTGGGGCGGTCTGCCCAGTGTTCGCACCGTGGCAATATCTGATGGCTTTATGGTCTGTTTACAGATAGATAGGGAGATAAATACAGAAAGAAACAGAGTGGGAGTGAATTAGATCTTGTTAACATTCTGACATACCAACAAGTTACTCTGTGAATAACTTATTCATCCGAGTGGCAGCTGTTATGGCTCATGGTTGACAAAGTTTAGCATACATACTGTAAGCTTAATGAGTAATACATGATGGATTTATCTTAACTCATCTGAATAAAGTAGAAAGATTTATAAACCTGGGAACCAGTGGAAAGGAGTGGGATAGTGCAGCAAGGTGTTCGAGGGTATGCTATGATGTTAATAGCTGAGGATGGGGTATTTATGGTAATATAGAGGGTAAAGGAGAGTGTGAGTGGGAGTAGATAAAAGGGACGTGGTAAATAGAGGTGTGATAAAACACTGAAAAGGAGAAATAAGAATGGGAAAACAGAGATGACAGATGTGAAAAGACAGAAGCAAAAGGCATAGAGGAGGAACACCAGAAAGTTATCTCAAGTGTCACGAAAACACTAAAACACATGTGTTTTATACACATTTTAACAGATGCATGTGTTCCACTTTATGGAAAACATTGATGACATGCCTTATGTTTAATATTAAGGGGTAAGTGGTTAATATTGCACGGTTACATCTGATAATGGACAAAATGACATGATGGCTTATTAATGATGAAAGATGAAAATGCAGAATGAACAGAATGCTAGACAATGCTATTATTGTCCCTGCTTCAAGTGCTAATCTATTTTATCTCATTTTAACATATACCACAGTTCAAATACATGTATGTTAATATCATTATTAATATTTTTGTGGAAACTGTGATACATTTTTTCAGGATTATTTGATGAATAGAACGTTCAAAGGAACAGTGTTTATTTGAAGTAAAATATCTTTTGTATCATTTTTATTATTTTTTAACATTCTTTATTGTCACTCTTGATTGAATTTAATGCATACTTTAATGCATGAACTCTCTAAAATTTTATGCATCCATGATTAATAGAAGTATTAATTTCTTTCATTAAAAAATGGGTAGTAGGTTTTGAAGGGTAGTGTAAATGTAAATACTATTACAATATATGCTATATGTCCCAAACAACCTTGGTTTTTGGTGAAAATATTTATTACTCATATTCATTCATCTCTATAGTGTGTTGTTGGTCTGGAAGTAAGTGAAGCACTGCGCTTCACAGAAGACCTCTCCTGAGCTTTTCACTTACATTTTTTGAGCCTTTTTCAAAACTTAGGTGTGAATGGCTGGTGCCAAAATGTGTGTGTGTTATGTGTGTGTGTGTGTGTGTGTGTGTGAGGGGGGGGGGGTTATGACCCTTAATGCCCTGATATACTTCAAGTGAAATCAAAGAACATACTGGCAAACCTTTCAGAAAATGTGCCCCAGCTGGTAAATGGCTTCAAAATACCATTGTTCCATGGCTAGTATATAGGTGTGCTCTGTGGCTCTGTCTTTGACATGGAAATCTACTCCAGTTTGTTCATGTTTAATACTTTATAACTATATATTATATAAAGAGCTACATAAATAAATGTGACTTCACTTGACAGGAGTGGAGTGTCGAATCACAGAGCTTGTAATCAATAATCAGTTGCTTTCTTAACTGCTGTTTTCTCACTTATGTCATTTTTTGATGTGTTTATTTTGTTATTGAGATGAAAATGTGAAGCATATATTTACATATTCATCTAAACACTGTTCACTAATAGTAAACTGATGAAGAGGTATTTCTAACTTATTTTCACCCCTAAACGAAGAATGGAAAATAACTTTGCTGTGAGCATATCAGTGCTTCAAGGGGCTTTTGTTCATTTTGTGTTTAGATCAGAATGTAAATATGTTTCTTCTACTGTAAAGCAGCTCTCCAGTGTGTTCAAGTTCTCATCTCTGACCTCAATGGATTGAATAGAAGAAATTAACCAGAGAAGATTTCCAGATCCTCTTCAGATTTCCTCTTCTTTTCTGTCACTCCCTCTAGCACATTAGTTTGGAAGTAATTGTGTGGTGTCAGCACATTCCTTTCTAGAACTGAGATAAGAAAGTGAGCCGACATTTTCTTGTCTAGCTACTGGCCCCAGTCTAAGGACTGGAGGTGGCGACTGAGAGAGTGGGTTGCAAATAGCATCCTACTACCTCTATGCTATGTTGCCCTTATTGACTGATGGTTGCTCATACTTAAGGGACCTACTTATACAAGCAGCACACTCCCTTGGTGGGTCGGCGGTAAAAGTCTTTCACTTCCCTGTGTTAAGGCGATGCTCGGGAAAAACAGTGGACAGAGAAGAAAGCGGCTTTGATCGCCTTTAGCATCCCACATTCTCTGTTGCCCCCTCCAGTTTCTTTAGCTCGGAGGTGATTGTGTAGATAAGGTACATCGGCACTCTTTCCTAGTGGACCATGAGGAAAGGTGGATTGTAGAGCGTGAGATGGATGCAGTGCTGCACTCGGTTGGGTTGCTTTTAAAGAGCATCACAAAAAAAAAGAAGAAGAAAAAAAGCCAAAGCCTGGGACAGCTAAAGCAGCCTGCAATAGACTTCTCTCTTCCAGATTTGAAGTTGCTGGTGGATGCAGCTGAAGCTGTGGCCTCCTTAGTTAGGTCTGCTTCTAGGGGCTCTAGCAGGGATTCCTCCTTGGAAGATTACCTACAGATTTGTACCTACAGTCTTAGGACCAGTCTGGGTACAGGAACACCCCTACTACTGTCACGTCTCGTGCGGGGAGGAACGAGGAGACGTGGAATATTCGAAATAATCTTTAATAAAGTCCATAAACAGGGTAAATCCAATACTGGGAATAACAGGAAACAGACGAACTGAACAAGTTTACCCGACAAACATAAACTGAACAGACAGGGCTTTTAAAGACAGGATAATTGGGGAAGACGAGGAGACACACCTGGAATCAAATTAACAATCAAACTGGGGAGAGACTGGGTCACAGGGAACACATGGGGAGCAAAAACACAACAAAACAGTCCAGGATCCTGACATATCGCCCCCCTCCCGGAAGGTGCGTCCTCGCACCGTTGAAACATCCAAAGGGGAGGGGCGGGTGGGAACTTGGGAGGCGGCTCAGGAGGAGGACGGACATCTGGGAGGGGGCCGGCAGACAAAGACCAAGTAGGCGACGAAGGAGGGAGGAGCCAGGGAGGAGACAGGAGGGATCCGGAGCAGGAGGAGCAGAGCATGACCCAGGCCACAGCCATGATGGTGGCCCACGGTGGAGCCAACGGAGGAAGGAGCCATGGTGGAGGGATTTGTCGCCGACTCCAGGGGGCCGACCAACGGCGGCGGAGCAGGTGGAGGAGGAGCCCGAGGCGGAGACGGAGAGCCAACGAGCCAGGGGGATGCCGAGGGTCCGGGGGCCAGGGTGGAGCCGAGGGCTCTGGCGACCGAGGCGAAGGCGGAGCTCCGGAGATCCACGGCGAAGCCGGAGCGACTGAGGACCCAGGTGGAGCTGAAGGGAGGAAGGAGCCCAACGGAGCCGGTGGGACGGAACGATGAGGCGCAGCCAGAGGAGAGGAGTCCTGAGGTGATGGCGGGTCGACGCTCGACCAAGGCAGAGCCGGAGGGATGGTGGATCGATGGGTGATGGTGGAGGCGAGGGAGCTAGGAGCCGAGGTGGAGCCACTGGGTCTACGGGCCGAGGCGGAGTCCGGGCCTCGGAGGCTGGAGGCGGAGGTGAGGGATACTCCAGCCCCAGCGACGCTGGAGGATGGCAGACCCACCGGGCTCGCTACGTACAGATGGGGGACTGAGGGTGAGGGGGGGGGGCTGCCAGACGACAGCGGTGGAGGAGGCAGGAGCGGGAGGGAGGGCGGTCATTTCCGAGGAGCGGGCACTGGAGGGCATTTTTCGAGGAGCGGGCACTGGAGGGCACTTTCGAGGAGCAGGCACTGGAGGGCAATTTCGAGGAGCGGGCACTGGAGAATCTGAAGCCCCCTCAGGGCTGGACGGGACCAGCGGGGACGACGGAGAGAGGAGAGGGGGCATTTCGTACTCCAGCTCAGTCTCCCAGTCAAACAAATCCCCCTCCATGTCCAGCAGTCCCAGATGTAGAATCAGCTCACCCTCAGCCACGGTGCAGGGGGCGGAGCACCACTCCGCGCTCACACCGTCCACGGCTGGCTCCCTCGTGGTGGGCATTGTCGCCGGCTCTCGCACCTGATCTGACGTGTTGGGCTCAACTTCCGGGGCGATCATCCGCTCAGTCGCTTGGCTAGGTGCTGAAATATTCTTAATCGATTCAGAATCGTTGAAGACATGATCGCGATGCATCGGATAATGGATTTTTTTCTCCCACCCCTAGTATGTAATACTGTAAACTATGCTGTATTCAACCAAATAAATTCAATTTGTCTTATATTTTGAGTGTTCTTGCTTAATAATAAATGTTTATCTTTTAATTTTTCTGTTGCCTGTAGTCATTCTGTGTGTGATTTTTAATTTCCAGCCCATTTTAGGCCAGCAACATAATAATTTTTAACAATAGTTGACTTAAATAAAGCAACGCAGCATGTTGGGTAAAAACATTTAAAATAACCCAGCATGTGTTTTGTCCAATATTTACCCAGCGCTGGGTTGCCAAATAACCCAAGTTGGGTTGTTTTTAACCCAGCATTTTTTAGAGTGTAGGTAAGTATTAAGGAGCACTGAACTGCAGCATTTATTCAGTATAGAATAGTGGGTATAAATGTTCCTGTAATGTCAACACCATGACAAATTGTTGGGTTCTCTCCAAAGGGAACATCTCAGGGTGATGTATATAACCCGGTTTCCTGACAAGGGAACAAGATGCTGCACTGCATTGCAACACTTCAGGCATGCTTGCACATCCTCCTTTAGGTAATTCAAAGCCGATTACGTTTTATGTGGATGCCCTTTTATAGTATGCTGGTGCACCCAGTTATAAGACTGCGATAGCCAATCTGGATTTGCATGTATCCACATGTGCTTCAGACACCAGTTGCACTAAAGGTTTTCCCACAGTGTCAACACCATGATGCAGCATCTTATTTCTTTCTCATGGAATACATAACCGTGATACAAACTTTGTCTTGGCCTGATTTTATTTGAAATTACATCACACAAGTTCTTCGATTTCACTGAGTATACTTAGGGCTTTAAAAGCTTTGGGAAACTCACTGAAAACAACGTAGGACAGCGTTTCTCATTTGTGGGTGTCTCAGTATATTATTCAAAATGTATAAAATATCTGGTTAGAATATTATACCAAACAAGTAAAGTATATTTTAACATATTACATTTATAAGCTACTGTATAAGCAAGAGTAATGAGCTAAAAGTATGTAGCTAAATTGTAGATCTGCGTCATCATGAGCAGACATTAAAATGTGCACAGAAAAATGAAAACAGAAAAAAAGAAAGGGTCCCAGGAATGATGGGATGCATTATGGGCAGATTCATGGGAGGGACACAGTGGGCAGGTGGTGGAGGGAAGAGGTGGGGTATGTGTTTGTGTGGTTATGTGATTGAGTGGGTGTGTGGTTGGTTAGAGGTGGCTGCTGTCAGACCCCTGCTCGCTACGAGACCCCCTACAGCAACCCTGCCATCACACGGTCTATTTTTACAGCCTCACAGGCAGCATGTAATTACATGGAAGCTGCAGGCACCATAATGCCCCACGAACATCACACTCCTCTCCTTCTCTCCTCTCTAATACTGCCATGTAATCGCTCCATATTGTTCCTGACCTGCAGTGCTGCCTCAGCCTCTTCCAGAGCAGGCCTTGCTGCCTCTAACTTCTCTTTAGCGATGGCCTTGTCAGCAGAGATGCTGTCCACTATGGCCTGTGCTTTATCTTTGACCTTCTGAACTTCGACTTTGACCTTTTCAGCAGCCTGAGCCTTCACAGTCACCTCCTTCAACACCTGAAACAAAAATGAGAAAAAACATGAAAACACTAATATCAATGTTGTAATACCTGCAGCATTTCATGCTATAATTCTGAGTCTGGGGCTATTAATTTGTCATCCTAATGCTTAAGAGAACAGTATTGATCTTTAGTTAGCCTGTGACTGGGAGGCAGTTCTTTCATCGAAAGTATACTTTCAAGCTTTATGCAGCATGATGAATTTCATTTAGAACAGAATAGAATGTAGTAGAATGCAACATTCCATACAAACAGCATAATGAAGCGAAGTCATGATGAAATAGAAAACAGAAATAGCAACAGATATTTTCTTCTGTATTGTTATGTACATCAGAGTGTAACAAACTACCGGAAAAGAGAAAACTGTACAGTTGGGACTTGGTTCTATGTATTTCGAGCTGTGTGTACAACACTCAAAAGTAGAGGTAGATGAATGCAAGCCTGCAGAGCCATGGTTTAAGCGGACTAATTGATTGGACAAAGTCCTGCATACATCACTGTTTTCAATGGAAGGTCTAGTTATGACATTTTTATTAAACTTTACAAAAACATAACATTTAAAAAAAAAACAAAGCCTATGCACTGATGAGTTGTTGACAATAAGATCTATAACATGCATTTAGAAAACAGTGATTATTTTTTCTTGCTGACTATAGAGATAGCACATGCACATTAATTACAACAGCATTAATCAATGCAATCAGTTCATCTCAAAATACATATATATCCCCATCCACATATAAAGAATTCACTGTGAATAATCATTAACAAATTGCACAGCCCCTTGGACCCATATTGAATATTGCTTGTAGTGTTGGCAACTGCGCATTTCTAGTTTAGTCCTCTCCTGGGGACACCTGAATCTTCTACCAGGAGATAGTAACTGGAAATCACTATGGAGAACTATCTTCTGAGCTTGTCTAATGAAAGACTACTAGTATATTAGCTGGAGAGAAGGGCAGCAATCAACACAGATCTTCTTTAATAGATCATCAATGGCAGTTTTTGCAAGGTGAGATATCTGTGATTGTATCAGTTCTGACAAGCTACTGCAATAATCTGTGACGCAGATCTGATTAGTTTCTAGAAGACTGCCAGAAACACTTAAAAACCTAGGGCCATTGATTGTTAAAAGATAAAAATAAAATCAAAGTGTGTCAACATCTTGTGCTATGACAGCCATGTTTTTAAACAGTATTTCAAATTAAAAAGAGTTCAACTTCAACATGCTTGGAAACCCCCTGTTTTGGCGAAGCCTGTTGCCTTCAGATTCAGCAGCTGGGTTGACTGCTGAGAATGTTTAATGAATTAATCTAAATGAATGCATCAAATTAACAGAAACTATAGAGGCCTTGAAAAGGGGGGGAAAATTTGAACTAACAAACAAACTGATTTACTGTCAAAATAAAATGAGATCTTACTTTTACCAGCAATACATTTAATTTGTGATCAGATTTCCAAAAGCTATGGCCACAACCCACTGGGCATCCAGTGTCAGGTGTTTAGCCATGTGTTTAACTGTCAGTTGTTGTCTATTCACACTGTCTTATTAGTTTATTATCATCCTTACCTGATCCTCACCTGTTACCACTCTTCATCATCCCTCTTTCAGATTTATATATTTTTAATTTTATAAGTCTTTAACCATGGTGGTTTACCTTCAGTTTCAGTTTAGTTTAGTTTTTCCCTTTTTTATTTTATTCATGTACTTTTTTTCTCTCCAGTTTCCCCAGCTTCCTGGCTGCCGTTCCCCCCACTGTCATCTCCCTCTCTCCTTCTCCCTGTCTCACCTGCCACCATTGCCAGCTGCTCCTCTGCCTCATCAAACGTCATCCCTATCCTCCTGTGCAGACTGCTCTCCCTTTAATGGCTGTCTGGACTTGATCCTGTCTAGCCCTTGTTTCTCCATGTCAAATAAATATTATTTTACCCTGCAACTTGAATCCTCCTCTCTCTGGAACCCTGGAACAGTAGGAACACCTACAAACAACCAACAGTACAGCGACCTGGCATGTGAAAATTGCTGTCAATATGAACAGTTTAAAAAGTCTGTGGAAAAAAAAAACATCTAGTGCAAAGATGGGCAATTTTAGACCTGTTCTGCAGAGTTTAATTTCCATCCCTTATCAAACACACCTGCTTGTAATCTTTAAGCAATCCTAAAGACTTTGGTTGGATTTTTCAAGTGTGTTTGATTAGGGATGGAGCTAAAGTCTGATGGACAGTAGTCCTCCAGGAGCGGAGTTTTACATCCCTGATCTAGTTTAACCAGAAGAAAAGGCAATGCACTTGTGCGCTGTCAATCTGAACAAGCTGACCTGCACAATATGCCAAAAATAACTACAGGCCTGTAGTCTGTTATTTCTTTTAAGGACAAATAGCCTTTCCCTCATTTTGTCCCCAGGACACAAACATGTTGATATTGGAGTAATAAGCCTTTGTACTCTTGTCCCTGTACAACAAACCTAGAACTTCAATATTGCCTGGAAATTTCATTTTTGGGATGATGACTCAAGCACTCAGTCATGTACAGAATGAAGTGGACACACTCCTGAGGGGCCTTGGTTAAAATTGACCAGGACTTTGAGAAAGTATTTTTGACCGTTACCAGCCAACTATGGTTAGAAATAATAAGTAACATTTTGAAGTAATCCGACTGAATTGAAAGTTATATTGGGAGGTACACAATCATTAACACATTTACCATATCAGCCTTCTCATTGGCTATTTGAAGTTCTTTCTCCTTCACCTCCAGTTCTTTGCTGAGGGCAGCAACAGACTCAGAGGCCTCCTTGAGTTTCTGAAGGCCGGTGTTCATCCTAATGAAACAATACACTTAGAAATTAAATTATATGATACATGGTTCCAGACTCTATAATTCATTTTTACAGAAAGTCAGGGGGGAATCCACTAAGAATAAATTGCGCCTGATGATAGTGCTGTTTATTTGCATGGACTAAATGAATTATGCAAATTGGGTAACAATACAAATGCACTTACAAAGGTCCATGCACAGCACAATATCAGATATTGCAGTAGGTTGTGGAGGATGCAGAACATTGCTGCAATCTGGCGTACTTTGAGAGGATTTTACTGTATTACATCTCAGCATCCAATCTACCATCTCAATTCCTTGGTCAGTAATACTAAAGTAATAATACCAGGCAAATATAGTCTGGTTTGTGCATAAAGTGGAATCTGTAGATTAATTTACATAGAAAGGTGGCATGTTTGGGATAAAAGGATTGACAATGTCTTTATTCAAATATACAAAGCGCAGCACTATTTCAACATGAGGTTTAGCACCTGGTTATAATGTTTTTTTGCTGCATAAATGCAACGCACAAAAGTGGCATTAGTGAATTCACCCCTCAAAGTCAGGACATAAAACAATTTTTTTTATAGATGTTATAAAGACACTATATATATATATATATATATATATATATATATATATATATATATATATATATATATATATATGGGTAGCTGACGTATCAATGTGTCCTATGGTGTGACGGAAAAATGTAAAAAAAAAAAATTGAACATTGAAGATAAACCTCTCTCATGCTATTTGTAACTCTAAGAATGAAGATACATGTTATTTGTGTTGTTTGAGTTTTTTTTTTTTCTACATTTTTGCTATGTCACACCATAGGACACAGTCCAATTTTTATTTGTCAACTACCCACATATACAGTATATATATATATGTATATATATAATTGTATTTTTATTATTATTATTATTTTTAATTAATTTAAGCTCTTATATTTCTATTTCTGATTATACTGACCTGTCGGCGAGAGTCTGAACCTCTGAGTGCTTTTCTTTGTAGATGGCCTTGTAGTCATGGATGAAGGACAGGTAGGATTTTGGTGTGACATGTGTGGAACGTCGGTACCTCTGAAAATAATCTGCACATTTTTCTGCCACCCCATCCTGAAAAGAGCCCATGCACTGAACTACTTCCCCCTTGACCTCAGGAGTGCAGTCTATGTCATACATGGACAGGAAGTGCTCTGACACTGAGGAAAAACAAACAAACAACAATATTTTTATTATTTCTTTGCACAATATGCATATAAACTAGCAATAGCTACAATCACATTCATTTTGCTATGGCTGATTACTGTGATGCTCTTCTTGATTGTCTTTCAATGTTTCAATTATTGTTTCATTCTCAGCTACATTAACCCTCCAGTTCTAACAGAGCAGAATGCTCTCTTAAATGTGATTGATTTAAATTGTTTGTGGAACATTTTGTGTCGTCCCTAAATTACTTGTTTTCTCCATTGAATTGTACAGGCAACACACATTTACTCTGACAATAAATCATGGTGACTATTTTCAGAATAGACAATTAGCATGATAAGACCTTGGTTTGAGTGTTGATTTTTACAAGTAAATTTGGTCTGGGATTTGGGCGGTTTATACATTGTTTGTAGATGCTGGGGCTCTGGAATAATTTGTATTTTTTTTTTTTTTTTTTTTTTACAAGCAGCATACAAATCACAAAAATATAATTATTTTCTAGTAAATGCTTCACCAGTACTATTTTTTAAAGCTCCTAATGGTTTAAAAAAAACAGACCCCCCCCATTTTTTTCCCCTCTGCTGCAAGGGAGATCTAATATACAGTTCACTTGGAATTTACAGTTATAAATCTCTGGATGTCTCTAAGTACCCATGAAGCAAATGGAGTCAAATGGGGCCAACACTGTTTGAAACAACCGTATAATATTGCCACTATATCAAACCAATCTGCTCCATTCTAAATTTTGTTTGATCCAGCACACGTATTCAAGTAAATGCACTCTCTTAAAAAATGTGCTGCATCCCCTCTTAGACATGATATATTTTTAATATATTAGGGCATCAGAATCACTAGATTTCCGGGCTCCCCCTGGGTTATACTGATCCTTTATGGGTCTGATGTATCAAATTACTGACCTGCGATCAGAGCATCTTTGGGCCAATGGCTAAACCAGTCCATGGTGCACCCTGAAATGAGAGCAGGAAACTTCAAAGCTCGATTACGGAACCTCTCGCCGACTGGAGAGAAGCACAGAACCACGTGAAGGTTCTGCCTCACTCTGCTCATAAAATACTCATGTAGGTTTTCATTTGTTGGCAGTCGCCGTGGAAACTCTCGCTTCATGACTGGAATGAGGTCACTGATAATCTCGTCGATCTCATCTCGAGCAAACAGATTGGACACCTGTGGCAGAAAGAATATTTAACAGCTCATTAGATTAAACCTAGTTCTGGTTTCTCTGGGAATTTACGACAAATGTACAATCTAGACAAAATGACACACCTGTGGGGATAAAATAATTCCTTCAAGGTAGGGGAGAAGACATTTAAATGTTCTTCTCTGAATCAATTAAGGGATAGTTCACCCAAAAATACAAAGTCTGTTATCATTTATTCATACTCATGTCTTTCCCAACCTGTATAAGTTTCTGTCATGGACCAAAAAAGAAGACATTCTACAGACAGTGCTCTTTTACATACAATGAAAGTTGTATGTTGCATATTTTCTTGTTTGATGTCAACAAAAATAGCAACTGATTGTGATTCGCCATATCTGAATATGTGTAAAACTACATATATTCAAATAAACTAATGAGATTTAATTCAAAGTTGGTTTGTTTTTCACACATTTCTATCATATGGCATCAAGAGACTTAGAATACAGCTCATGAGTCGTATGATTTTATGCTACCTTGGTAGCCCCTGGTTACTGTATAGCAATGCTTGACAAAGAACAGTCTGAACAGTTTCTTCAAAACACCTCATTTTATGCTCCACAGAAGAAAGAATGTATTATGGATTTGGATGACATGAGGCTGAATAAAGGGTCTCAGATTTTTCATTATTTAGTGAATAATTACTTTGAGGTGATCATATTCCCTGGGAATTATTTATTGAAATGAACAAATCACCTTAAATAAATTCTCTCCAAGCCCTGTCAAGCATTTGGGGTACATTAGAGTTGGGATCTTTCAAGCGTTGATGTATTTACTTGAGTTTATCACACTTATACAAGTGTTTTATTTGTACTAGACCCCCTATTGTGACACAGTTTAGATATGAAGAGTTTATTTGCAAAAGCAGATAACTCAGTTTTTTGTAATTTTCAAAAATCATGTTTTTTATTGTTATCTGTCATGCCCTTGGACTGTTTTGTGTGTATTTTCCCTACCTATGTGCTCCGTGACCCAGTTTCTCCCTTGGTTAATTGATTCATTCCCTGCACCTGTGTTTCCCTGATTGCCCCATGTTTATAAAGCCTAGTCCATTCCATGTGTCTCTGTCAGGTTTACAAGTTATGTTCGTGTGTCATTCCTCGTCCCTGTTGTGGATTTACTCCTGTGTTTGTTCATTAAAAGTCTGTTTAATGCTTCTCTGCATCTCCTGCATACCTTCCGGCAGTGAATCGTGACATTATCATGTTTTTATTGTGTTTTATTGTGTTAGTTAGCTGTATATAATGGTGGGCAGAGCGAGTCTTCGTGAAACACTGAAGCAGTCGAAGCAAATGTGTCGAGGCTTTGAAACATTTCGACACCCGTCTCTATGGTGACACCTAGTGGTCATTTTCAAGTATTGCTCTGAAACAGCGTCGACAAAGAAACAGTTCAGCGAATTGACGAATTATAACGTATTTTGTGTTAATTGATCCACCAAGTTATTTGAGGGAAGGGTTAGTGTGTTCGACTGGAATGCTGTCTCCTTGGGTTTGAATCCTGGGTGAAGCAGTCATCTTCACAAAATTATAATAAACAATTAAAATGTGTTGAAACATCGGTCTGACATCTTGAACTCTTTGTGAATAAATAAGTGTTATTTTGGTAATGAAAAAATAGACAATAAAATACATCAAGCCACAATGTCATAATTTTTTTTTTTTTACATATAGGCTACAGATTTTTATTTTAAAAAATTAATTGTTCTGCTGTTGATGAACTTAGCCTACTTCTTTTTTTACATAGAATATCTCCAGCCTTTGAAAAAATCCTCTCACAAGGGACAATTATCTATCAATGTCTATAGCCTATATATCAATATCTTAATAATAACTTTTAATGTAGCCTAAATATAATTAACCAAATTACACTATAATCTTAATATTCACATAGATAATGCTGAAATCAAAACTACAAAAGAAATTATAACTGTTTTAAACACTTTTGACCTGATTCAGCATGTGCATGGACCCACACACAATCGTGGACACACTCTAGATTTACTCATCAGTAGAGGTCTAAACATTTCATCCATTGTTATTAAGGATGTAGCTCTGTCTGATCACTTCTGTATTTTCTTTGATATATTGATCTCTGTCACCACTGAATCTAGATCTGTCTCTGTCAGAAAGAGATGCATTAATGAGAACACTAGTGTGCTGTTTATGAAGGCAATATCTTTAACACCAAGCATTTCTGCAGACTCTGTTGATCTTCTCCTGGATTCATTTAACTCAAAAGTTAAGAATGTTATTGATGATATTGCACCGATAAAGGTCAGCAAGAAGAATGGCAGACAAAAATCACCATGGAGAAAATCAACAGCAGTTCAGAATATGAAAAGACAATGCAGAAAATCTGAGCGGATGTGGCGGAAGACGAAACTTGAATTACACTATAGCATCTATAAAGACAGCCTTCATGCTTTTTATTTAGAACTAGCCACAGATAGACAGACCTTCTTCTCAAACCTTCTAAACAGTAATTTAAACAACACTCGCACTCTTTTTGCTACTGTTGAGAGACTGACAAACCCCCCAAGTCAGATTCCCAGTGAAATGCTCTCTGACAGCAAATGCAATGAGTTTGCTTCCTTCTTTTCAGAGAAGATCAGTAATATCAGAAAGGAGATTGGCACATCTTCCTGTAATACAGAGGTCACACAGATTCGACAGCAATCTCAAAAAGAAGTGACTATGTCTGTTTTTAAAACAATTGATAGCAAAATTTTGGAAGAAATAGTACAGCATCTTAAATCGTCAACCTGCTATCTTGACACACTTCCCACATCTTTTTTCAAAAGTGTGCTTAACTGTTTAGAAGCAGATCTCTTAGAAGTGGTGAACACCTCACTTCTTTCTGGGACCTTTCCAAACTCCCTGAAAACTGCAGTTGTTAAGCCCCTTCTGAAAAAGCGCAATCTTGATAACACCATGTTGAGCAACTATAGACCAATATCAAATCTTCCTTTCATAGGTAAGATTATTGAAAAGGTAGTTTTTAATCAGCTGAACAACTACTTAAACTCAAATGGATACCTGGATAATTTTCAATCTGGTTTCCGCGTGCATCACAGCACAGAGACAGCACTCATTAAGATAATAAATGATATTCGCTTAAATTCTGATTCTGGCAAAATATCAGTGCTGGTACTACTAGATCTTAGTGCTGCATTTGACACTGTCGATCATAACATACTTCTAGAGAGACTGGAAAACTGGGTCGGGCTTTCTGGGATGGCACTCAAATGGTTCAGGTCATACTTAGAAGGGAGAGGTTATTATGTGAGTATAGGAGCGCATAAGTCTAAGTGGACGTCCATGACATGCGGAGTCCCACAAGGCTCAATTCTTGCACCACTCTTGTTTAGCCTGTATATGCTCCCACTAAGTCAGATAATGAGGAAGAACCAAATTGCCTATCACAGCTATGCTGATGATACCCAGATCTACCTAGCCTTATCTCCAAATGATTATAGCCCCATTGACTCCCTCTGCCAATGCATTGATGAAATTAACAGTTGGATGTGCCAAAACTTTCTTCAGTTAAACAAGGAAACAACTAAAAATCAAGTCAGAAATCTTGGGGTGATTCTGGAGACAGACCTTAGTTTTAGTAGTCATGTCAAAGCAGTAACTAAATCAGCATACTATCATCTCAAAAACATTGCAAGAATTAGATGTTTTGTTTCCAGTCAAGACTTGGAGAAACTTGTTCATGCCTTTATCACCAGCAGGGTGGATTATTGTAATGGTCTCCTCACCGGCCTTCCAAAGAAGACCATTAGACAGCTGCAGCTCATCCAGAACGCTGCTGCCAGGATTTTGACTAGAACCAGAAAATCTGAGCATATCACACCAGTCCTCAGGTCCTTACACTGGCTTCCGGTTACATTTAGGATTGATTTTAAAGTATTTTTACTCGTTTATAAGTCACTCAATGGCCTAGGACCTAAATACATTGCAGATATGCTCACTGAATATAAACCTAACAGACCACTCGGATCATTAGGATCGAGTCAGTTAGAAATACCAAGGGTTCACACAAAACAAGGGGAGTCCGCTTTTAGCTATTATGCTGCCCGCAGCTGGAACCAGCTTCCAGAAGAGATCAGATGTGCTAAAACATTAGCCACATTTAAATCCAGTCTCAAAACTCATCTATTTAGCTGTGCATTTGTTGAATGAGCACTGTGCTACGTCCGAACTGACTGCATTGTATTTTATGTATAATCCTTTTCTATTTAACTGTTTTAAATTTCATTTTAAATCAATTTCTATATCATTTTAAAATTCCTTGTTTTATTATTTTTAATTCCTTGTTTTTATTGCTGTGAATGATTATTTCACTTTTTTTATGTAAAGCACTTTGAATTACCACTGTGTATGAAATGTGCTATATAAATAAACTTGCCTTGCCTTGCCTTGCCTATACATATCACTATATCGCAAAATCTCTCTCCTCTTACAAAAACCCACGAAGTGAAGATGCGTTAACTCCACTTTTATACTTTGTGGGAGTTAGGTTGAGACAGATGTGCAATTGTGTGATTTGTTTCCGACCCTGTCAATCAAAAGCAGAATCGGCAGGTATGCCACGTCTCGAAACACTTGTGACACGCCCCGATGCTTCGAATTGCCTTAGTCACGTGACATGGATGTTTCGAATCACGCTTCGGAGCAATGTTTCGAAACATCTGCGCTTCGGGATCTCGACACCGTGTCGAAACTTCAGTTTCGCGTCTGCCATCCCTAGCTGTATATTTTATTAGTTATTTTTTAACCTAATCAAAATAACCCAACTGCAGTTTTATTGAGATTAATTGGAATGTACAATGAAAAAACATGATTTTTGAGAATTGTTAAAACTCACAAAATTAACTCTTCATATCATGGCAAAATGCAAGCCTGTATAGACCTTTTGTGTCAGAGAAACAAATGCACTACCATCTTTGGAATTTAGTCTTTGTTTTTTCAGTAGCTCTATAGCATCCCTGTTGAAGAGTAATAAACTGGTGAAGTGGATTTAGTTAATAAAAGTTACTGTGCATTGTTCGAAGCGAATGTCATAAATGTCAGTAGACAGTGAAGATTTTAAAATTAGTGATTCATTCATAGATTCGTAAAAACATACCTTAATGCTGTGGAAATACAAACAGAAGACAAGGAGCGCAGCACTGAAAAGGGGGGGGGGGAGCTACATAAGGTCTATAACTAAGCATACAGTATGGTTAAAAAAATCTATAACCAATATAGATAAAGTACTTCTATATTGTGTTTTGCTCTTTAAAAATAATATTATTAGCAGGAAAAAGTTGGATGTGATTTAGTGTGCTCCTTTTATTTACAGCAGCACCCAAGCTGGCATGGAACTGAATGATTTGAGTATGTTCCAAGGAGTATTTTGTGGTCATCAATGGAAGTTTTTTTGACATGTTAACATAGCCAGTGTCACAAATTTGCTCATTTGATTAGAGACCTAGAAATAGTGTAATATCTTATTTATTTTTTTCAGTTTAGACCATACTGTTTCTTAGTTCTAAATATTCATAAACACTAAAACAGTTTATTTCCAGGTTTTGAATTACATTTTGAATCCCAGATTGTAAATGTTGTCTGATACTGCTGGGCCTCACTGACAATGCTATTATACTAGACTATGCTACAACAGTCTGTCAGTAGACAAAAAAGCTCTCAGAAGGACTACAAATGGATTAGTGCACGACTGGAACAAGGCAATATATTTCACTTAAAGTTGGCATGAAACGGAAGGTGTGACTGTCTTTTCTTCTCTACTGTGATATATATCCAAGTGAAACGACATCTAAAATGAGAGGGCAGGACTTGATTTCATCCTTCGGGAATTGATTGGATCGTTGGAAGTTGGGGCGTTACTAACAAAATGGAGGCAGATCTGAAATGCCAGTTTGCAGATAGTGGTGGGGGATTTCTCTGCACTGGATTCACCGCGACACCCAAGCATGAATAAATGAGTTATTTATTAGGGATGACGACCACGATCAACGGCACAAAACATGTCTAAACAGCGCGCCCGCGAGAGAGAGAGAGAGAGAGAGAGATTGCCTGAATGACTGAGCGCGTCCTCCATCAGGTTAAGTCATATTCATGAAACAAATTAGTTTGCGATGTCCTAAGAGTAATGTTGTCTATTATCCTAATAACTTTTCAGTGTTTAAGGGTAACGTACTCCCTTATGACTGGTGTCAGTGCTATAAAGTGAAGCTTCAGCTTTTCCCTGTTTTTATACAATCTATGGCTTTTCCCCTGTCATTTATCCCAGCGTTTACCCCTTACGTCACTAGCTCCGCCTTTGTGCCATCACTCGTGACCGGAAGAGTAGAGGAGTCGTTTTGAGGGGGAGGGGAGGTTAACATTTTTGATTAAAGATTATGAGGGCACATGAATTTTAAAAAAATAATGAAGTGCATGGATAAATTATTTATAATAAACACTACAGTATTCCATGAAAAAGTAAGAATATTCAATTTTGATTTCATGCCGACTTTAAGTTTGGCTACACCGGCCTCTCTCAGTCTCACAGAAATACCAGCCCGATCTCACAGGCAATTCGTACATATTTTACGAGGTGGCTAATTCGTACTAATTCGTACGACCTCACTCGTACAAATTCATACGATTTTTGCTAAATCGTATGTATTTTACGAGTTGCCAATTCGTATAAATTTGTACGAATGACCTACACCTAACCCCGCCCCTAAACCTACCCGTCACTGGGGTTTAGACAAATCGTACAAAATCGTACGAGTGAGGTCGTACGAATTCAATACGAATTAGCCACCTCGTAAAATATGTACGAATTGCCGTGAGATTGCGTTGGAAATACAGCAAATTACCATGAGATAAAAATCTTGGACTCTGTCTCGTCATGTCCTCTAAAGACTCATCTTGCTGTTCTGCTCTCTTTTCACAATCTTGGATAATAACTTGCACTAAACTCCATTTGTTATTGCCTCTGTCTTCCACATCGACACACCAGTCTCACCTCATCAGTTTCTCAACTAAACCCTGAGAGCCTCAGTATAACTGAGAGCGTGTGCGTTTCATTAACATTCTTGAGCAGGGCCGTCTCTCCCCAGGTCCTCGAGTGCTCTTCTCCTGTGCAGTTAATTCTCTTTATGTACTTAACAGCATGATTAATGAAATAACAACCTTCACCAAACCCGGTTGACCAAAAACCTTTCTAAGACTTTATGACAGCTTAAAAAACCCCAAGAGGTGCACCCTGCAGTTTAAATGATAGCCAATTATTCTCAAACCCCTTTATTTATTCAGGGATGGTGAGAAAGACACATTGTAACATAGTGTTAATTAAACACATTTAGTCATTTGTAAAGCTTTTTATTTTTCCTGGTACTTATTCTCTGACTGTCTTCCCTGTGGCTACCTACTCTCTCTCTTCCTCTTTCTTGTAGGCCCACATGGAATCTTTTCACACAGATCTCTGCAGATTGTTCTGCTGATTTCCACAGAATTTGTCTTTCATAACATATACCCTTTGAGTTTTTGCTATTTTTGTTTTGTATTATGCAAATTTGATAGTTTTTTTCCCTACCATAATAACAATACAATAATAATGTTAATCACATCTTAACCATGTTTTAATCCATTTCACACTCATTCCACATATATACCCCCAAAATAAGCACGAACAACACCCTCTCATGGAAACCCGTTATTATTCACACAAGTTGGCAAAATTGTAGCATTTAGCAGGACATCTACCACACAAAAATGTATGACTTTTATAGTTTTTTCACCTATTAAAATTATGGTTTTCATTTTAAAGGAAAATCACTAAAAGAGCTAATTGTAACTTCTAATTGTAATTGTAACTTTCTAATTGAATAAAACCTTTTTTGTGTGTGTGCTGACAAAAAAAGACACAATGACCAAATTAGTTATTTCTATTTTCAAATTCTCCATTAAAAGACCTTAAAGATTATGTATAATTTGTTGGAATTTAACGAAAAATGATTGAGCTACATCCGTTTGAAGTCGATAGAGTCAGCAAACTCAATTTTGAGAAAAATCGAGTTAAATTAAAATAAAAAAAAAAAAAAAATGAGTTAAATAATAATTACTATATTAAAGGTCCCATATTGTACATCTTTCTGGAGGTTTATTTTAGGTTTTGATGTCCTTAAGAATATATATTTGCGGTATAAGTACCAAAAACCATCTCAATATATTTTTGTAAAAACAGGTCGATTTATCCTGTCTAATTAATATTCATGAGCCTCTCTTCTGACTGGCCTGTTGTTTTCTGAGTGACACACGGCTAGGTCAACCACAGGTAACTAGGGTCATGTAGGGCCGATGTCACAATTACGTCACAGCGCTAAGCTGGAAGAAAAACAAAGGGAGAACTGCCCATTTAAACCAGCGCAGATTCGGCTACATAAGGAGCTCATATCATCTTGTTGTGATGTTGGGTGCCAGAATCGATGTAATACAGCCTCAAATTAGAAATTTGATTGCATACCTGCTGCCAGACAAAAAAACCGCGACAGCTGTGGTTAAACGAGATAAAACGAGTGGACTGGATAGAAACGATCGTCAAAAATGCTTGTGTTTGCAGCGCACACTTCTTATCAGAAAAGGTTCAATAAAGTATTGTCTTTTGTTGTTATGGGTGTGTTTGAAGATTCCTTGCATCTCACGACTGTCGTGTATGAAATAATGTCTGTGTGCATGTGTGTAAAACAACAAACTGACGATTTATATATAATAATTTGTAATTGTATATACAGTACATTGTTGTGATTAATTGTGGCTGGAATAATAATGTAGCTGTAAAAATAGGTGCCTGCTGAAAGCGAAATGTATTTACATCTCCATCATGACTAGATAGACACGGTGAGTTTGTCTTTACTATACATGTTAGATGTGATCCACCTCATAGTAACAATCCTGTCAGATCGTCCATCCTTTGAGTGAGTGTAACGTTACAAGGACGGCCGATCTGGTTTCGTCTGTTAAAGTCAACCTTTTTGACATGTTTCCGTGTTGTTGCTCAGCAATGGCATGGACGCAATGTTGTCTGTGGGTTTGGCAAAAGGACGGTGAGCGGTGCTCGGGATGGTGACTGAAGGCAGTGACTGAGTAGTTCGGACGTCACATTTTTACGGAAGTCACAAGGATTCGTGAAAAAACACAGCAACTTTATGCAGGCTGTGTGCATTTTACTGTGGATTGACTGTTTTGAAACTTATATGGTAGTTACATAGCCCCTAGACCTCAGTTATCATGAAAAAAAGCCAGGAAATTTCAGATTTGACAATATGGGAACTTTAATTATCACAATATAGCAATTTTTATTTTATCTTTGTTATTATAAATTAGAACAGATGCAAAAAAAAAAAAAAAACAGTAGAATAAATATAAGAAAAGCAAATACTGCATTACCGTTTTCATTTTTTATCTAAACCAAATAATTCAAGACAAATAATCAAATGTAAAAATCTATTTAGTGTGTTCATTACAAATAAATTTTAGATGTTTAATTACTATTCGGAGCATTGTGATTGCTAGATGAGGGCTTAATTAACTTATTTTTGTGAAAACCTCAAATTCGGCTAAAATCGTATTTTTTTATTTTTTATTTTTTTTTTGCATGTAGCTCATAATTAGCCCGTGCGCATTCCGACTCATTTTGCCAGCACGGGTCACAAATGATTGTTTTGATTAAAATAATAATAATAAAAAAAAAAAAACTTGATCCAGTTAGTAAATTTAGGGAATTGCAGAATATGGCCCCTGTCCCAATCCACTTAACATTTACATTTATGCATTTAGCAGACGACTTACTGGCTATACATTTTTTTTTTATCAGTATGTGCGTTCCCTGGGAATTGAACCCACAACTTTTTGCACTGCTAACGCAATGCTCTACCACTGAGTCCACAGGAACAATCAATCAATCAATTATTATTATTGTTATTATTATTATTATCGTAACACTTTAGTATAAGGACCAATTCTCATTATTAATTAGCTGCTTATTAGCATGTCTATTATTAACATATTGGTCTGTTTAGTAGTACTTCTAAAGCACATATTCTACATGACCAAATTCTACATCCCTAATCATACCCAATACCTAAACTTAACAACTATCTTATTAACTATTAATAAGCAGCAAATTGAGTTTATTGAGGCAAAAGTCATAGTTAATGCTTTGTTAATGGTGAGAATCGGACCTTAAAATAAAGTATGACCATTATTATTATTATTAATAAGAAATTATTTTATCTTAAGATTAAGCTTAGTCAGGACAAGAGCCACAATGATATTATATATCTTGGAATATTTTACTCTGTCTCTTTCAATAAATGTAATTCTAAATAAACAGTTTGTCTATCCAACTTATCCCTCTTTCCACCTTCAGCTGTGCAGAAGTGCAGTGTTCTCCCCTGAGGTGCGGTCATGTTAATGCAAAACCTCCTCAATGCTGCTCTGTTAGTTTCAGTGTGATGGATGAAATCCACAACAAGTGAGTGCAGCCAATGCTCTCTGGCAGGTGTCACATTCCAGGATGCAGAGCTGCCATTTTTTTCCCTCTTTGACAAACCCATCTGTCTCTCTAATATGAAGCAATGCATCTCGTGCCTCGCAGATCCCATTTATTTGTGTGTCATTACCACACAGAATGAGCTCTGTAATTTGTCAGTGGGCAGGGTGACACACTCCCTTTGTTTATTTTCATTATGGCGCCTCAGGAAATCCGACTTATTTGTAGTGAAATAAAGGTTGAGTTATTAGGGGGACATACGTTGTAACCTTGGGAACACATGCAGCTTGGCTATTTTAGCGTGTGTTCTAAAAACATCATGAAACGGCTCAGAATGGATGCTGTGAGGCTTGTGGGGAAGGGTGCTTCTATAAGCATGATGTCAGAATGGTTGTCTGACCTCTCCTGATGAAAGGACGTTGTTCATGTACTCCAGGAAGGATTCATCCTTGATCTCGTTGTCAGTGAAAATAAAGCTGATGCCTTTGCCCTGCTGTCCGGCAGTCCTGTACAATCCCTTCAGGTCCTCCATCAGGTTGAGGGTGTTGTAGGAACTAAAAACAAAGCATGCAAAACAGCAGTCTTTATTCCTCTGGCAGGGTTTCCCAAACTGGGGTTTATAAATAGCTATTAATTCATTCATTTTTAAAAAAAGAATTAAACAAATTTAAAAGAAAAACTAAATAAAACGTTTACTAAAAATATATTTTATTTGTTTACATGTCATGTGACCAATAAACAAACATAAATAAAAAAATCAAATAATCATGAACATGCAAATGTGTTGTTACATTTTTAAAATATTAACTTAAAATCACAGTGTGTATACAAGTAAATATGACAAACACTTATTCAGTATGTGTAGTTTATTTTATATTAATTTATCTTATTAAATGTATGTTTTTATTTTGTTGTATGAATTGAAACTTTTAAGAACTCAAAATAAATAAAAATCATAATCATTTATCCTTTAACATTGCTATGAAACCTAGCTCATGCTCAATTTTAGATTCAATTGCACACTTTTTGACCTACTCCCTGGCCTATAGCTGTGTTCCTTTTTCTGAACATATGAAACCAATCGAAATTCTGTATTTTATGCATTAATACAATTATTACCACAATTACTACATTCATGTTCTCAATTTACTGTCAAACTGTTAAACAAAGTTGATCTGTAAGCTAAAAATGTATTTAATTATCATGCCGTAGATGCAGCATGAATTTAAATGTATTATAAATGTATAGAAAACAGCAGTCTGAGAATCACTAGTGTCTTCTCTGTAAGGATGACCCCAGAAACTTGGAGGGAAAAACAAACGACAAGTGGCTTAAAAGCAGCATTAAAAAAATGCTGTCGAAGCCCTTAATAATGTCCTTTTAATTCCTGCAAGGTTTTTTTTTTTTTTTTAGCAAGTGTTTTGTGTATAGCGAGAAAGTGAACAAAACTGACATGTTGCCTTTTTACAACACTGTACTAAACAAAGATGGTATTGGGTGTAAAAAGACTGCCTGGATGCAGAAAATTGTGAGCAGCTTGTGTTTTGAAGGCAACAATGTGAAATCCATCTGTTTTCTCTGAGGACTCACATCCAGTCTGAGATCAACACCAGATTCATTCATATCATTTTCAAATATAAGTGGCAATGAAAAACACTCTCCAAATATGAGTCAAACTGCCAAAGGCTTGCTACTATCATTACAAACGCAAACGAAGAAAAGTGCTGTGGAATTACAGGTGGCCACAGGCTACAATATTCCATTCCACAATCAGAAAATGAGTCAGAAATAAGCCAATATAAATAAAGAATCACTTGACAGATGGCTCCCTGTTTTTTTCTACAGACTTTAATGATTAGTGGATTTTCCACTTTCAATTTTACCACTGAATTATCAATTGAATTTGAAGACGGGTCTGAATTGAAAATGTCCAGTCTCGTTGTCTGAATCAGACTGCACAGTTGATTGGATATATGTTCTTTCCTCTTAATAGTCTGCAACAGCAGAGCTGAATTGGAAAGTGAAGGCCAGGACACTCTTATACACAGATACCATCTACTGGAGCACAACTAAACTGCATTACACCAGAAAAACAGCTTTTTTATATTTCGTTAGAAAAATCAACGATAGGGGGAATGGTCAAAAAATGTTGCAAACTGGATTCAAACTAGTGTCAATCACATGAATGCTGTGCCATGATTCAGAGCAACAGTAAAAAAAAAAAGAGAAAGAAAACAATGACATAAATTAAATCCATGGATACGGTTTGTTCAATCAGTAGTATTGGTATTATTTTAATAAGCTACTATATTTGTTTTTGTTTTCATAATTATTGGCTTTTGGTAAAAGGGAAAAAAAGGAATACAAAAACACTGCTTTAACAGTGACACATGTTTATTACTGTGCTATAACTATGTTATAAACTAAGTTATTACCGTGTAATAAAAAGAGTTGCATTATAAAGCTTGTCTAGACATGTGATGATGTAGATCTACTACTCAAACAACAGGAGACAGATGAAATTTCCTCTGTCTTCCTGGAGGAGAAAAGTGAATTTGAATAAAGAGGCTATAAATGATTGAGTATGTGAAGGTGACTCGCCGAGTGAGTGTAATCTGGAAAGTCTTGTAGCCAGCGATGAAAGATGCTAGTCTTGTCAGACTCTGTTTTCCAGAACCCCCTACACCGACCAGTAGGGCATTTCCCCGAGGGGTTCTGATGATCCGAGAAATCTGGGGAAAGAGTGTGCAAGAGAGAAAAGTGGGAGAGACAGATGCCACCTCATTACCATGCAAAACGTTTATACACACACTTTACATAAAGAAACTCAGAGCACTTATTTGTACTCTTCTCTAAAGTAGGACATGTGTGGGTCCTGTAATCAGCATGAAAGGTAAATTGGAATCATCTAAATTTCTTGTGAACATTACATTTATTTTTCTCTTTCATGCTAGAAGGATGCTAATATGTTATAGCAAGGTTATTCTTTTCAGTAGACAGATGAATTATTGAAATCTTTTTTCCCCCTTGAAAACATGATAACAAGTGCAGAATTATCAAACTGACCAGCGTTCGGCCCTGATGATAACATGCTGTCAATACAGAGATACAAGAAACATCAGTATTGTATAAAATACTCAATGTACCTTAACCAGATGAATCATGGCATCCCTGAAGAAGACCATATCCATGCCTGCTCCTCTGATGCTCTCGTTATAGTGACACAAAAACATGTTCAGCCTTTCCATTAGACTATCAAAGGATTTGATGGGCTCATATACTTTTGGCATGTCGAAATCAGTTTCCTCTGGCTCTTCACCTGTATATAACACAATATGTCAGTCCTAGATATTTAATTTCAATTCAGAAGAGAAGCTGCCAATCAACTCTCGACTGCATACTTTATGAAAGCAGTGTTAAGAAATGCTTTTCTTGTATAAAATGAAAATCAAATTAATATAAATAATATTTAGGTGTGTCCTTATTTGGTATGTTCAAAGTACTTTTAAGGCAATTCAGATGGTGACCATCTTGGTTACACCCAAAAGCAGTTATTTTTACTGATGTCAGCATATAAAAAAAGAAAAATGCTACTGAACAAATTTATTACACTAAACATTAGCAGAATTTAACATAACTGGCTCATTTGACACACACAGATACAGTATATATATATTAGTGCTGTCAAATGATTAATCGCAATTAATCGTATCCAAAACATAGTGTTCCTGTGGCTCAGTGGTAGAGCATTGCGTTAGCAGCGCAAAAGGTTGTGGGTTCGATTCCCAGGGAACACGCATAGTGATAAAACATGTATTGTGATTAATCGCAATTAATCGTTTGACAGCACTAATATATATATGTCATTTTTTTGTATTTGTATTTGTTTCTGATCATTACCCGTGGCCTCAGGTGCATCTCTGAGAAAGTCCACAAAGTAGGAATCCACCCCAAGATCCACCACCATTCGTTCTTCTTCTCCAAGCTCTTCTTCCACTAGCTTGGCCAGCGTGTAGTCAAACCAGACCACATCCTCTGGGGCAGTAAACCGGTCGGCAATCACGCGTTTGCATTCATGCTTCCACAGCCGCAGTAATACCTGGACCAATATATTATATAAAAAAATTCTGTTTAACCAATGTATGTAGGGTTTCATTGTAAGAGTACTGGAACCAAAAATTCTTGACATTTGTTTACATTAACATTTTATTCCATTAACAGTTAATCTGAACATATGTGTTGTTAGTAACTGTATTCATACTAAAAATATAAGAGTTATAAGAGTGAAAAAACTGAATGTGGTAATACTAAAAGTATAATCATTAATGAAATTAAGGAATCTGTTAAGGATTCAGAATTGTTAAGAGGAATCACAATCAAAAACCATGCAAGGATGGATGGATGGCAATTAAAGTAATTTAATTCTTTAGAATTTCCATTGCTAGATGTGTGTCAAATTGCTTAATATGGTGTACTAACTGTAATTATGTCATTTCATTCAGATTGTTCACTGAGTGTCTGAATAAGAGCAGAAATACAGTTCCACTCACATCTGACGAGCTGATGACCTCTGCAGTCACGCTGAGCAATCCCTGCCAGATGCGGGAGAGGTCACGCAGGTTAAAAATGTAGTGGAAGTTGGCAGGAGTGGGAAGCATTTTAACCTTTGTCAATTGCCATAGTCGTCGGGTCAGTGAAACAAGCCTGACCACTGTGCTGCGTACTTCTTCTGAAAATCCCCGATGGGAACAGTAATGACCAGAGCCTATCACGCCTGGAGCAGAAAAAGATACATACGGCATGTGAAAGTGAATGAGAAAGAATTGCATTTACCAGACAGGAAATTCACAAAAGTGAAGGAAAGAATGAGCAAATGTGGCCTTTATGAATGACAGAATACTGAGCTGAATAAGAATGACAATAATTTACACAAATGACAATATTACACACATATCGAGATTGCAGGCTAACATGCAGGCTGCATGTGAGCATGAAATATAATTTCAAAAATGGTCAATATAAAGATGCAGACCTTCAGGCAGAGAGAGAACCACTAACAGCAACCCATAGTCAGAATCAATATGCAATTACAAAATCAGTTTTGCTTAAGCAAAGCTGTTGACAACCTTGACCGAATTAAATTAGATGTGATAAATAATATTTCTCTGAGCCAAGCCAAGAAGCATGTTCCACATACTTCTTTTGTTTTTCTGCCTTTTATAACATATTAAAATGCATGTCTAAATAGATCATTTAATGGATTCTTTTAAAATATATCTATATCACCTGCCATCATACCATCTGTGAAAATTCACCAAACAATGGTAAAATTGTGAAATTTTAAAACATACTTTATGCATGTCCTATAGCTCTATAGTTAAAGAACTGCAAAGATTAGAAGGAAACGATGACACAACCACAAAGAGCAAAATACTGCCATATTTAGAATAACATTTCAAATTGGACTGAATTTTGCAGTGTGCTTAATATTGATGCATAAAGACTGTCTGTGATTGCATGTTATTGCTACAATTTTGACAGCAAGGGGTGAAACAATTGTGCCTGAAATTTACCTTCAGATCTTTAGCTTTTTTTTAAAAAAACTATTATCCTAAAGGAATGGATTTTTTACTGTTTTGCAAATGGCATTCAATGATACTAACCAAATATCTTGTCTATGGAGGCATTGGAAGGAAGAGTACAGTTGAAAATAGAAAACTGTCTCTTCAGTCTCTGGGGGATGTCATTTCGTCCCCCTCCAGGGTGGATCATAGCCGCCAAGAATTGGATATCCACAATGTTGGTGAACTCTCCTGGTTTCTCCAGGTTAAAGAAGCCATTTTGCTCCATCAGCTGCCGAACTATCTCATTGGTGACCTGTGAAGAAAGTAAATGGATTCTATGAATATGTTTCTTTGTTCAAACTTAGCAAACAGAGTCCACATTGAGAGAGTAGATGTTTTAGCAAGGAATTATGCAAATCAAGCATTTTTATTTATAATCACAATTTATTATATCATAATTTGATAAATGACTGCAGACATGTCTAAGAGAATATGTACACAACTGTCTCCTTTAAACAAAATAATGTCTACAACCTGCTTTGCAAGGGGGAAATACGTATATAAATTATACATAATTTGTACAGGGCAAATACTGCTGAATTTTGGGAATAATAAACAATTCCAATAGAAATGATGATATTTGCACTGAATTTTTACACATTACTTCATTTTAATACTGTATGCCTGTAATAGAGATAGAGCATTGGGGGGACATATTTATTTTGGTGGTTAGTGAATATGGATGCAGGTGTTCATCGTGAAACTGATAATGAATGAATGAATAATGAGGCATTTATATAGTGCTTTGTGTATTTCCGTACATTCACCTGTGCTTAAATGAAACTTTACCACATAAAAAAGTACAAACATACAAATAGTGGTTGTTACATCCTGCAGTTAAAAGCAACTATTTAGGCAGCTTTATCGTATGCAATTTCTTACCTGGTCACCCCACTCATTGATCACAGGCATATTGATGTCGTCAATAAAGATGGACATTTTCTTCCCTGCCGGAGGGCCGTAAGTGGTTCCCATTCGTTTATCTACATAACTCTCCACAGAACGCTAAAAAGTCCCAGACACCAAAACAATCATATACATGAAGATTACTCACAAACACATTCAACAGCTGCTCATAAATTAGGAAGCACAGATGAGATTTGTGTCACATGATCCTTCAGTAATAGTTATAATATACTGTAAACAGTGATGACCTGCAACTGTTATTTCTTGTAGCTATTTCTACCCGATTTAACCCATACAATTTAGTAAAAACCAGTTAACTTAGACCATTTTATGTTAACATTTAGTTTTTGTTTTTTGTCAGTGTATGCTAAATTGGTGCTCAAGTAACTTAGAGTTGAAAATGATTGTATTATAATACATTTTTGTGGAAACTGTTATGTTTTTTCAGGATTTTTTGATCATTGAATGTTCAAAAGCATTTATGTTAGTCTTTACTGTCACTTTTGATCAATTTAATGCATCCTTGCTGAATAAAAGTATTAATTTCCAACATTTTTAATTTATACAATATATTCATAAATTATATGAACTAAATATTTTTCTACCAAAACATTGTAAAATGTAGTGCAGGGACTCTTTTAATTGTTTTTAAAATGATAATGTATTGGATTTCAGTTGAAGTTTAGGCAGTTTAGGCGTTTTTATGCTTTGTGTACAAATAAAAAACAGTGACATGCTACATTGTTATTTATGTATTAAAAAAGGCATATTCCTAAAAAAGCTACACTACTGTAAAAAGAATTGAGCTACTTTCTTGGTACTAAAATGTAGTTACTACCATCACTACTTTTAGTTAGTTAGTCCCCAACAGTGATAATGTATTAAATTTATATTGCATTACAACACTGTGCAAGCATATGCAGACTTCATAGAAAGTGTTACCTGAATACCTGCTGATAAAAGACAAAGACAGCAAAATACTGAACATGTTTTGGGGGAAAACATTGTCTTTATGTACCTGAAACATAAGAGGTGTGGTGGCAGAAGAGAAGTTGAGACTCTTGGCAGTGTGGGACTCTGGGTCATATTTAGACAAGTAGCCTTTGATGATGACGGTTTTGGCAGTGCCCTGCTCTCCTATCAAAAGCACAGCCTGAAACACATGAAGAAAACATGAGTAGACTCCAGAGAGGGTGACCATCTGTCCTTGTGTACAGCTAATCATAGTGCTGGCAGCACAGGAAAAGTCTTGATGACAAACAAAGTAGCTGTCCATTCAAACAAGCCTCACTCAGAGGAATCAATAGTGCAGTGCTACAGGGTCTCAATGTTGAGAACCTACACTTTATAATGCTTTTATAAGATCCAGAGGCTTTTATAATATGATCTACAATTGCAGTCCAATTCTCAAAAACACAGATAACCCTAGTCCACCAAAATGATGCTTGTTCATATGTCAGAGCTGGTGCTAACGGGTGTTGGAAACTATGTATTCTAACAAACATAGCACATTGCAGTATTTTAATGCTAATTTTGAGAACATATTTAAATATCCTAAGTAATTGAATCAGCATCTTTATCATACTATATGCTCCCAATTGTACATACCGTAACGCATTGCTTGTCACCATTACTTGACAATATGAAATATGTAACAGGCAGATAAATGTGACATGCAAGACATTACAAAAAGCTTTATCAATATACACAAAATGATGAATGTGTCAGTGCTCTGACAGCAAAGGTTCACTTTGCATGAGTTTCAGAATGAAATTTAAAGTTCTTGCATCTCTCAAGTAAAAACTTGCTGTAACTCAAATTCGGCATGTTGCATCTCTCTCTCTCTCTCTCTACCTAGAGAGAGAGAGAGAGAGAGAGATACAATGTCAATTAGCATCACTGATGCAAATCTGTGTTGTAAATTGCTTGATGCACCCAATTTTGAATGTTAAACAAAAGCAATATTGAATGTAATAGCAGATAGGGACAATTATCCATGCATAATGAATACATTATGGACCTTTTCCTCAAATAGTTTTATCATTTATTCTGAAGACTTGGAATAAAATGCACAAAACAGTGGACGACGACAACGATCGGTTTATGGTGCGCAGCTGTCCCACAGCAAACAAAATATGCGATGATTAATTTATGACTAATACTTTATTCATACTTTAGAAAAATGATGTAATCCCTCAAAACAAGTTGCAGCAAGTTGTCATGTAATCTTGCAAAACGATGCAGTACAAGAAATCACATAGAACTTTAAATGGCTCTCACCTTGCCCTGCTTTGCAATGGTCTGGATGAGAAAGTCAGTGCGAACATTGTCTACATTAGGCACCAGTATGGATCCATACTCCGGTGTGGAGTCAGGTGGGTAAATATACTCTTCCACTCTGGTATTCCAGTGAACCCAGTGGCCTGCAAAAGAGACAATAGCTAAATTTCCATTGTCAGCACTCTGAATAGAGCATCATGCAAGCGCCTTCATTAAAATTCCAGAACGAAAAGCCAATGTGTTCTATAATTAAATAGGGTTATTAGCCCTGGTTCTGACTCACAAGCGGAGTTTTTGGCATGAAAATGCAAGGGCTGGGAAACTTTATCTTGTTTAGACATGAATGCTGCCAATTAGCGGTCTATTTGTATTGCAAAGAGTACAACATTTTGCTGGCAAAATTTCTAAATGACCTTGTGAACCAGAGACTTTTGGGTCTAAGCTATTTTGTTATATTCTTCAGCTGTGAAAACAACAAGTCAACCTGGAATGTGCTTATATTATGGCCCACCAAAACCACCCAATAAAGACAGAATAAATTTTAAACAAAACTGTATTGAGACTACAGACTTCAGATTCACTATTCTCCATAAGTCCAAATTTGTCTCTCTATACAAAAATGTCAGAGAAACTCTGCAGAAGTTTCTATATTAGTTAGTTAATGATTGGCCTAATTACCTTAGATAAATGGAAAAGCTATAGTCAACAGAACCATAATTGACAAAGATAAATGTATTGATTGATGGTTGCAAAAATAAAGCAAATGTAATATTGGGGAGAAGGAGGTGTGTAAGTGTATTAGATACCATCATTAGTGATGTAAAAGTCGAACATAGTGTCCTCGCTGTGGGGAGGGATGTTGGGAAGGTCCAGGCGAATGTTGTCATGGTGACGGAGCCATCTCTCTAATTTCATTCGATCATCCAGTTCCAATAGGGCTCCCACACTCCACATCAGAGCAAAGACATACAGACGCTCCATGTGCTCACGAGACAGCTCCCCTCCCTGCTCCTGATGGGTTACATCATCAAAGACATCATCAAAAGTCTGTCCACGGTGAATAAATGTATTCATTTATTTAAAAAAAAAACTTACTGACGCAAACTTTTGAACAGTAGTGTATGTTAATGTGACCTACACCATCACCAATAAAGCTTATTTTATACATAGCAGCTTAGCTAGCATGTGCAAACTACAATTATACATTTGACAAGGGTGTTGTAAGCTACTTTACATGCAAGAAGGCTAGCCAATCATAACAGATGTCATTTAATTATACTTATCACACCTGTAATAAATAAATAAAAGCCTGTTTATTTCTAAAGGTCAAAGAGAAGGTGCGTGTAACACTAAATTGTGATGTTTGAAGTTCTGACTAACATTGTAAGTAGATTTCACAAGGCAAACAAAAAAAAATAAGCAGAAGTGTAGACTAGACTATGTGCACTTTATGATAAATATCTTCTTTTATGTAAAATAAAGAAAGGACGCATCAATCAGCTTTCATAAGCAAATACAGTTCAGGCCATGCAGTTAGGCATAAATGTTTCTTTTGGACAGGCCGAAGTGTTAATATTCTTCAACATTCAATTCATAACAATATTTTGACTGTCTGTGTTACGGTTCTTGACAGAAATGTCACATAATCATTTGTAGGTTGCATTGTTGGGGCTCCATACATACACATTGTGCAAAAATAAATTACATCAAGCCCAAAATGTTTCTGAAGGTTACAGTTCCTTTTCTATAGAGCCAGTGGGTATAATGTATATTTAGCTCATGCATAATTGGGCTAGAATTCTCACAGAATGATAGTGTGGTGACAATAGGGCTGTATAATGTGTATCTCTAACTAAATGCTTTACGAATTACAGTGCAAGAGATAATGTGTGACATTTCCTGGGAACAATTCATAATCATATTCATGACTTTCAGATGAGGGAAAATATGCATGGGTCGAATATCAAACAGACATGTACTGATTAAAATTGGTCAGGAATTCATTATATTAATATTTTTAGACGGATTTATGCTTTTTCTGCATCATATAATAACAATAACAATAATAGGTTGACATATTTGATTTTCTTAAGCTGATCAAAAATCATTAAATATTTCAATTTGATGATGACCACTGTCAAGATAAGTTAAATCTCACTGCATGAAATATAGTGAAATGGTATTATTTTGCTGTTTTGTGGGAAACAAGGTTGCTAAGTGCTAGGAGTGTAAAGGGTTTGGGGTTATGAAAATATTTTAGGATATAGTGCCAAAAGGTCATAACTGCAGTCTGCTAGTTGGTGACCCCTGGTATATACTGTATGCAATAAACCACTGGACTACAGCTCTGTTCTTTAATGACAGAAGCTGAAGTTTAAAAAAAATATTTTTGATTGACAAGTTAGTAGGCAGTCTTTCATTGTTGCAAAATCTGGGTTAATGAGGACTACAGCTGTTGAATCACAACCTTGGGCTGAATGAGTCCTTGAAGCATGTTTATGCACTGCATGATGATGAAGGCCTCCAGCATGTCCATTTTATACTGCAAAGATTGGACGCTGAACCGATAGAGCTCAGGAAAAGAGGAGGAGAAGAGCTCCCTCAGGACCACCCCTTCCTGAGGGGAACGATTCTTCAGCCAGCCCTAAAAGCACACACACAAATGTAAAACCTGTTAGGAAGGACACACACAGAGTGGAAGATAGACATCCGCACACGGAAATTAATTGAAGTATCCTTTATAGCTCAAAAATAGTTTGTCCTTCTTCTCTGTCTTTTTCTGGCTCTCCCTCATTTACTTTTCATCCACTGAACAGTTGAACACTTTGAAGTCTGTTATAAAGACAGAGAGAAATGCCTTGGGGATTTTAGACTCCATTAATTCAGAGTGGAGTATAAGGAATAACTAGCAGAACCACTGGTTTCTACATTCAGGGTTCTGCAGATGCCTTTCTTCACTTCTGTGATGCAAATGTGGAGGGACATATTTGTATATTTTTGTCCCTCCACTGAAAGTCCATTTCCCCTAAAACTTTGATGCTTCAAAATACCTAGTGATCTAATCTAATCTAATCTAGTGATTTAATATGAATTCTGAAGAGGCATCATTGAATCATATGATGAAACCAATGACTGAAAGCTTTATGGGTTTGGATTGACATGAGGGTGAGTAAATGATGAGAGAATTTACATTTTTGGTTGAACTAACCATTTAGGTCAATTACAGAACAGAAAATAATAGTTCACCAATAAATTAAAATTCTGTCATCAGCTGCTGACCCTCATTTTGTTAGAAACCTGCATGATTCCATTTATTTATTTTTTTTATTTTTTTTTTAATTCAAGGAATATACTGTAATCTCTTTTGGTGTAGCTCTCAAGTCTCTTTCACCCTTAGGCTAATTTAAAGGGGTCATATGATGCAATTTCAAGTTTTCCTTTCTCTTTGGAGTGTTACAAGCTGTTTGTGCATAGACAAGATCCCTAAAGTTGCAAAGACTAAAGTTTCAAACCCAAAGAGATATTCTTTATAAATGTTAAGACTCTGCCACGCCCCCCTAAAATGGCTCATTCAAACACACCCCCACATGTCTACATCACGGTGTGGGAAGATTTGCAAAACACCGCCCAAACGTACACGCAATGAAAGAAGGCGTAACTTTTATTCTCGCTGTAGTATTGTTGTTGCAGCTGCCGCCATGTCGTGGAGACGCTGTGTGTTTCATTGTGAAAGCAAAAGTACTTTGTTTGGGCTTCCAAATGAGTACACAACTAGAAATCAGTGGTTAAGTTATATTTACAACACTGTTTCAGAACAGTACAGCGCAAATATTAGAGTGTGTGCAGCGCATTTTACGGAGGACTATTTCCTGATCCTGGGAGAAAGTAGCCTACAATGTGAACAGTATGCATGGCTGTGAACACTATAAAGTGGGGCAATTCCAACATCGCAAGGACAGTTTGGTGCTTCTGACTCACAGCCTGTAAGCACGTTTCGATATTTAAAGAATTTGCTACTGACTATTCAAACGCGAGGTTTGAGCAGTGTAGAGTAGTGCTTGTTTGCGTTTCTACGATCACAAATGCAGACATGGTGTTATGTTTATGCGGCGCGGCAGTAATTATGTCCTCACTGAATGCAACAAATGCCTCGTTTATAATGGGTTTTATTGTTTTAGTCTCGTCGAGCCGGGACCATAGACTGTAAAAAGGCTGGGACACGGCATCACAACATGGGAAGGGGCATAACATTTCCGTCACTCGCTTGAGGTATTCAGCCAATCACAAAGCACTGGATAGCTGGCCAATCAGAGCACACCTCGCTTCTCAGAACGATGAGCTTTGTAAAAATCGGCGCGTTATTGTACAGTATGTGGAAAATAATGTGTTTTTTGAACCTCAAACCGCGTAAACACATTGCATTACACCAAATACACAAAATAATGTTATTTTTAGCATCATCATATGACCCCTTTAAAACTGCACTTCAGAGTGTTCATCTGTAGGTCAATTTTGTAGCAGATTTTCAGTTAACCTAAATTTTGGTCTGTTCCTCGTACAAAGCTACACCTATATTATAATAATGGTTCAGAAGGCCATGGCACACTCATGAATACTGTTTAATGATAATTTTTCCTCTTCTTTTTCTTTCCCTTTTTAGAGCTATACATTCACTTAGACTTGAAAATATGCTAAATATCTCATTTTGTAAAGGGAAAAACTCAAACAATGGAGTAAATTAATTTTCAGTTCCACTTTATATTAGATGTCTTTAAACACTATGTACTTAATAATAAAATATTGAATTGGGTAACACTTTAATTTAGGGTCTCTTAACTAGTTGCTTATTAGCCTGCATATTACTAGAATATAAGCCATTTATTAGTAGTAATTAAGCACATATTAATGCCTTATACTACATGACCTTATTCTACATCCCCAATTCTACCAATACCTAAACTTAACAACTACCTACTAACTATTAATAAGCAGCAAATAACGAATTTAATGAGAGAAAAGCCATGGTAAATAGTGAATAAGTGTTCCCTATTCTAAAGTGTTACCTTGAATTGTTAGGTACAATGTATATATTGTGTTCATGTTAAATTGCAAAACACTTTTGCTGCTATTGAGGTAGGATATGGGTAAGGCTAGGGGCAGGTTTGGTATGGTTACCTTTATGGGATAGAGGTAAGGTCAACAACGTAATTATAGATGTAACTACAGAAATTAATTGCAAATGTAATTACAGGACAGTATTTTCAAATATAAGTACACTGTAAAACATGTACGTACACAATAAGTACATTATATCAAATTATGTATCATATGTAATATATTATATACTATATGTAATAATATACTATGATTCAGTACTTGTTCCTCATCACCCACCTCCAAAATAGGGCTCCAGTTAAGGACAGAAGAGCTCATAAACACCATCCCATTACGGGACACTGTGGCTGGGGAGGCGTTATCGATGTTGTGTGGCTCAAACACAATCTTGCAATTGGGGGCCATGGGAATGCGGTCACCATTGGCCAATGTCAGTGTGCGGTTATCATCCAGGACTGAGTTTAGGTTTTCAATCCATATAGCATCAACTGGCCCATCAAGAACAATCCATATGTGTTCCCCTATAAACAAAACATGAAGTACAAGTGAGAAATGTAACAGATACAGATACACAAAAGCATAATGCTGTGGCTTCCATCAATCATTATGGTCAATGATTGACATTTGACATCTAATGGCTGATTACTTTGCCCATTAGTGTCTAAAGGCCTTTTTGATGTCTGCACTTGTTCGTTGATTTGAAAACCCTAGTCGATAGGCTTCAGCATGTTTTTCCCATTCAAATGAATAATTCTCTTTCATGTGTTATAGATCTCACTGCCTTTTATGTAATGGGAGGGAATAGTACACTCTTGCCTGTTTGAGAGTTTTTTCAACCACTTTGGAAACCATATGCTTTCTTGCACAACTGACCAGACAAAAAAGCCCTGAGGGGCTCTGCTCACATATATTAAAACATTTACTCCCTTAAAAATAGCAGTATTTTTGTACATTTCAGACCAGACATGTCAAGTCTGCTTAATAGTTTTAATGTTAAGTGCTTTACACTTTGAAGTTACTTGTGATCAATAACCACACTGCACAGAAGGAGATATGGTCAAACTGAGATATAAAGATGTATTTGCAGACATACCAATGGGCTGTGCTGCCTTAAAAAAAAAAATATTTGGGAGAAATTCTTGATGTGAATAATCTCAGGAAATACAGTTTTCAGAGTTGAAAAAAGCTTCGTGCATATTCTATTCCCTTTTTTTTGGTGATCTACCTTTCTTTGCTCTGAGTGTTTTCCTCCAAAGAGTGGAAAAGATTCCATCAGTCCAGTCATTGGTTGCCACATCAAGTCGACCAAACATTTGAGGTGCAGTTATAGCTTTAGGGTTCATACGCATCTCTTTGTGAGGCTGGCCGCAATCTAGACATAATTTGTTACAATCAAAATCACAAATGAATTAGACATCAATAATGAAATAATAATGGTAATGGCCTGGTTTCTGTGCCTAATGTCTAATTCTCACCGGTCATGGCCTTCATTAGAGTATGAATGCAGGTTGTTTTTCCTGCTCCGCTGGGTCCTAGTGCCATCATCCCATGACGGACTCTTTGAGTCTCATATAGCTGAATGACCTTTAACCTCCATGGTGGGTGATTGATCAGACCAGCCTCAGTCACCTAGTAGAACAAAAACATAAAGACAAAATTTTGATTCCCACTTCATTCAAATTTTGGTGTAATTTTTAATTATCAACCTAATAACCTGTTTGTCTATGGCTGACTCCAAATCAGGGTATCCAGCTTTATCCAACTGAATTCCAGGGAAAAGATCCTCAATCAAACTCAGGAACAATGGCTCATCCTCATCAATCTTAAATGACAGAGACACATTTCATTGTTATGACAGATTATTTTAGAAAGGAATTCTGATACTGAACTGCAAATCGATATGAGAGAGAATCTATAATCGAAGATAATAATCGAAATGAAGAGTGACATGAGTCTGTTGACTGTTCGGTCCATTGGTTCCTCATATGTGAAAACTATGTATGTATGCTGGCACTCTTACCAGTTTGGAGAGGTTCATGTCTCGCAGAACTCTCATGACAATAGTGGACTCTGTGTCATTAGGATTGGCCCGTTTTGCTGCTCCAAGTGTGCGCAGGACAGACAGGATATTGCGGAGACCGAAGTCATAGTGGACCTAAGAGGAAAAAAAAAAAGAAACCCAAATCAAGCTCAGCAATAAATAAACAAACAAACAAATCAATCAATCTTAAAAAAAAAAACAAAAAAAAAAAAAACATTATAGTTCTCTGGTCTAAAATGACCAAAATTGACTAAAATGACCTAAAATTGCTGAAAATGTAAGTGAACAGATCTATTATTAACATGCCTACAACATATTCACAATGGCACTTTTTACTTTAGTAAACTTCACCTCTACCACAACCTTATTCAAAATGTCAATTAAGTTATGTATAATTATATATAAGTTTATTCAAGAATGAAGGCTGACACATTTAATCCACAGCATACACTTGGCATGATTTAGTTAAAGATTTGGAAGCAAGGAACAAATACCATGTTTATCCTCTGAGAACCTGGATACTGTCATTGTCTCAAGTTCCTGAGCAACAACAGTTTACTGTATTTTCTCTGTAATCTAGTTCACAATGAGTGGGGCAGAACTCAGTGAATATCTGATTATTAGTTATATAGTACATTGCTACTAATGATAGTCACCTGTTTAGAGAGCTGCTCCTCGCACAGTTTGTATAGAGTGAAGAATTTCCTGGCTAGTTCAATATTGTCAATAAAGCCACAGCTTGCCAGTTTCACTCTGATAATTATCTGTCTGTCAGGAACCATCATCGCCACTGAGCGGAAGTTAATTTTCAGATTCTCTGGAAGTTCCTGCCTCCCTGCATATCCAGGATTCTGTACGGAGGAAAAAAAACAAAAACCAATATATATATATGTGTGTATATATATATATATATATATATATATATATATATATATATATATATATATATAGTAACTGCATCTAAATGAGATATCTGTAAGTAACTGTTTCATGTGTTCTATATAATATGAAATAGAAAATAGGAGGAATTGCCCAAAAGTAAATAATGTTTCTCTGCATCTCATTGTACTGTTTTAGAAATTTTAAAATTGTGTTTATTTATTTATTTAATTTAAGATTGGCAATATGATAAAAACACCAATTAATAATGATGATGTGCAGTCAAATTTGTGTGTATTGTGTGTTTAAACTTACAGTGAAAAAATGTGCAAACCACTGCAATACTTTTTATGTATGCCATTTATTAGTTCCTGGTTCCTAGTGTTAAGGTAAATCTTTGTGAGATGTGTGATATTTTAAAGAAGACATAAAGACACCAGCCCACCATGGTGAGGAAGATGCCAAATTCTGGGTTCATCTCCACATTATCTCCATCTGTAAAGATGAAGTTCTTCCTCCGTTCTTTCTTGCAAGTGAGTACAATGGCGATTTGCTGAGCCGCTACAGAAAGCACTGGCAGGTCGATACGGTTAAACTCATCAAAACAACCCCAGGAGCCAGACTGAGCAAGACCTAGAGACACAAAAAAGAAAAGAAAAAAATCATCTTCAAGTGTGCAATAAGAACATGAACATCCTAATAAAATGACAAAAATCAAAGAAATAGGTTACTCATGTTTAATTTCACACACCATATCACCCGAATATTACTTGCGTATGGGTAATAAATTAGAGATGATTGATTACAAGTTACAACGAATGACAAGCTCACATATATTGTCATTCATGATTATATTACATGGATATTATTTTTGTTTTAACTTGGAAGAGTAAAGTTACATTCTTTTTTTATAATATGCATTGAGCACACATGTGGCACCTTTGAAAATTCTGCCCAAGCCTCTGAAGTCCATCTGATCGGAGCAGTTGAATACCACCACATATTTGCCCAGGCAGCGGCCCATGTCCTTAGTGGTTTCTGTCTTTCCTGTTCCTGCCGGCCCAGCTGGGGCTCCACCCATGCTCATTCCCAGAGCTTGAGCTAAAGTAATGTAGCATCTGGGAAATGTATTGAAAATGGTGCAGAGATTAATATATTTTAATCTTAATCAAATGTAACATTTGCACTGTAAAAAAAAAAAAAAAAAATTCTTAATCAGTATTTTCGTCTGTTGTCCAGTAAAAAAATAACAGAACAGTCATAACATCATGCATTTCTAATCAGGTGTACTTGATATTATTATTATTATTATTGTTGTTGTTGCTGCTGCTGTTATTATTATTACTATTGCTGGCATATCTGCGTTAATCATATTTACAACAAAATGTTACTATTTAATTTCACATATATTCTCTGGAGAAAAAAAACACATACAAATTGGCACAATTTAGATTTTTAGGGGCTTGAGGATGTTTAGATATTTTTATGAGAACACAAGGCAAAATACTACATGGAAAGCAATTAAAATGTGCTAAATTGAATAGGTATATTTTGCTTAAAAACCATTGGGTCTGTTTTTTTGTATTGTGATACCATTGCATGGCAGTTAAGGCCCAAATTCGCATTATTGTAATGTAAAAAATAATAATAATAATAATAATAATAATGTTGAGCCTTTAATTTATAAATATTTACATTTTCAAAACCATAGTATTACAACATGTGTTAAAGTAATGATAAACTACAGAAAATCACCATTGTGAATATTGTTTTCCTTATGAAAGGTATAATTTCTTATGCTCATCCTTTTATTGGGCTTTTGTATTTTGTTCTGGGCACAAGTGTATGATCTATAAGAAATCACGGTTACACTTTATTTTAAGGTGTCCTTGTTACAGTGTAATTATACATTTAAGTACTGAGTAAAATTAATTAACATGTACTTACTTTATGGTTAGGGTTAGGATTATGGTTTCGCTTTGGGTTACTTGCATGTAATTATGCACAATTTATTGTTATTATAATAGTAAGTACACATAATGTGTAACAAGGACATTGTAAAATAAACTGTTACCGAAATCACATCTGCCTTGTAATTATACATAAATGGCCCACAGTGGAAAAATAGAGGTAAACAAGCTTGTAATTGCCAGCAGCACCTGTCAGTGAGAGGAGTGATGACCAGCCTGTCGGTACAGCCTAGAAACTCATTCTGGTACACGAAACCCACATCAGTGATGTTGATCATCATCTTATCCGAGTCTTCATTAAAGTAAAAGCGACATTGCTTCAGCCATTCAAAGTCTGTGGGACTTTTAATGTGCAAACGACACTGCGTGACAAGAACAGACATTGCACTGAGATTAATTTTTGCTGGGTGGTTATCTTTTGGGTTTGCCTCAAAGACATGTCTACGAATGCTTAAAACTGCCTGAGCACTGTTTGGCACTCAGTCATGAGATATTAAGACATCCAACCTTGCCAGTTGACATATCCAAATTATGAGAAAGATTATTTAAATTAAAAACCTTAAGCAACAAATCATTTGGGTGCCTGTCATTAGCTAAACTGCCTTTGGCTGTTGTAAAGCTTTAAAAAAAATTGAGGTTTGTTTACCAATTAGGTTTTTCCTGAACAATCGTAGCATGTAGCATATAAACTGGATTAACAGAATATAGATTAAGGCACTCACCAAATCATCAAAGATGTCCCTCTGGTGTACATGAATGGTGATTAGTGTTTCATACTTTGTTCGTTCAACAGCTCCAAGGTCCTTTGTGGTCATGTCAATCAAATTGTTGAGGAGCTCAAGAAAAAAATGGTTGGTTTTAGCCATGATTTTACGGTCATATCTGGCATTGCTCAAAGCATCCTCAGAATCCTTCGTCCAGATCATCTGGATTCCCAGTAAACCAACCTAAACCACAGAAAGCAGAAATCCGATCAATATACTGTACCATGTTGCTTAATTTACAGTACAACGTGCTATCACTTTCTTGAATACCTGTGCAGGAAAAGAGTCCAAAAATTCGATCAACTCAAAGCCAGAGTCTTGAATGGCAAGTGCAGCCTGACGGATGACAAGGTGCAAAGACCTCTGGGATTCTTTCAGTAGCGCATTAAGCCAGACCTCCACATTGCCTTCTGCCATGACGGGCCTGTCCAGCTCAACTGTCTCACCTTCTCGTGATGATATCGCCAGAATCTTATCATACATCTTAAAAGCAATTTGTTGCGAAAAGTTGGTTTAATATCAAAAAGCAGATATTATACTGATAAAGCAAATATTTTATAAAATAATGATCCGAAAACATAACAATGACATGAAGCAACTGTTTCAGCATGTCTATATTATTGGAACATAAGGTCACCATATACTGTAGAAAATCATAGAGTTATATCTGCTTATTTAAAGTAGTGATCACCTTTTCATGGAAGCGGACACATTTGATGTTGTCAAAGATGTTGAGTAGGTGAGCCTGGATGGTGTGTGAGTCAGACGCTTGGCCCAAAATCTCCAGCAGGGCAGGATCTGACACAAAGAAGAAACGTGGAAAGAGCAACCGCTTCTTCTCCAGATACCTGTAAAGCAGAAAAATAAATTGCTTAAATCAGCTGCACTATGAAGAGCTCTACTCCACCTGAGAAAAAATGCAACTAAAAAATATGAGATTTCAAAAGGCACATACAAAGTTGTTTACCACAGATTTCATTTTCCCTCAACCTAGTTCCCAAGTCCCAGGTGCATCTTGCTATAGAAACTGCTGAATCCTGATATAAGGACTTGGCTGATAAACAGTTGTGTGACATACCCTGTGAGGGATTTTTGACACATCTCTAGCTGTTCCAGCAAGTGAGGCAGCAGCTGACCCATAGTCTCATCTCCAACACACGACTGGACTACATTAGGCATCTCATGAGCTCGAGTCATTATTTTCACCCAGGATTTATCGATGTTGGAGAATCGCTTTGCCTCCTAAAACAGAAATATTAATTTGACTTTGTTAATAAGATTTCACATTAAATATTTAAATTTTCAAAACTGCCAAAAAATATCTGTGGCATTTCACAAAACAAAACAAAAAACATAAAAGTTAAAAATGTCATTACTGTAATGCAAAAACAATATAATTATTTAAATCATAAAGTGCAGTTGTAAAACATTTTAAGTATGCAATTATAATAAGTTTGTTTTTCTATTTTGAGGAGAAACGTCATATTGTAAAATTCATCTAATAATCTCTTATAACATTTTTAAAAATGTATAACAAGGGAGTTTAAGACAACCTATTAAAAAAACATTTAAATATGCAGAAAACTGAACAATATTAATTTTCACATTGAGCTATGATGCTCATTTGGGATATGTGGATTTAAAATTAATCATCAGTCTTGGCCTAGTCTTGTTTCTTGCACTCTTTTCCCCATTGTTTCTTCACTTTCGATATAATGACTAAAAACTAGGTGTCAATGTTATTACTGATATTACCTTCGGCAGCTGTTTGGCTATGTCTCCACCAACAAAAACAGCCTCGAGGTAAATCCAGAGGTTCTGTACAGTCATCCAGTTCTCAATGATATCTGTTGTGTTGGAGAGGTTTTGAACCCACTTCTGGATCTGAGCTTTGAACGGTGTGTTGTATCTATAGAGTGACAAAAGGTCAGGGACATCAGAGGACATGCGAAATAACTGGTATTGATTCATTCCATTTGATAGGCCTATGCTTTATTAAGTGTACTGAACACAAGACATAAGTCACAACATGTACATTTAAATGCAATACCACAACATAGTCAATTTGCAAAATTCACGATGAATAATGTTACACTTTATTACAATAGTCCACTTTAGACATTCTATTAACTATAAGTAACTTTGCAACCACATGTCAACTAACTCTCATTAGAGAATTATTAGTATACTGTAGAGGTTATAGTTAGTGTTAGTAGAATAAGTTGACATGTACTTGCAAAGTTACTTACAGTCAGCAGAACATCTTTTAGGGGAGCATCAAAATAAAGTGTTAGTAGATATTACGCAGACAGTCTACACTAATACTCTAATGACTTGTAGTTGACATGTAGGTCAAAGTTACTTATAGTTAGTAGAAAATCTAAAGTGTACTATCAAAATAAAGTGCTACCTAACAGACTATTAAAAAACTGCTGTGGATATTTTCATAGCCATAAAATGTTACTAGAAATAAACAACTGCTGCATGGATAGTCAAATTTTCCAGAGAAATTAAATGTTGGTCTAACGGCTCACCTGTTGCTCATAAGAGAACCAAGCACCATCAGGCTATCCTCCATGTTAGTAATGATCTCCGATGTGCTGTCTCCTCTCAGAAGGAGCTCACCTCTGGTTTTAAAGTGAGCAAAAGTAAAGGTCTTGTTGTCCCATTCCGCAATTACTTGCTTGAGCTTCTGCTCGATGTCACGCTCCTTCACAGCACTAATACAGATGTCCTGCACCAATGGGTTGTTACAGTTATAACACAATTTTGTGAAATAAAGAGCTTTAAGGCCAAAACTATGATCGAATCTATCTACAGTATAAGTATCTATACAACTAAATTCTGACCTCAATTTCTTCTTTGTACTTTAGCAGTGGGGCTTCCATGATGTTGCGGAGCTTGAAGTTATCAGTTTCGACCTCAAATGTGTGACCTGTGACCTCAGTAATCCTCTTCCAGTGACGTGTCATCATGGCTTTGTTAGTCATTAGATCCAACAGGGGGCAGCACTCGCTAAAGTCGTCAATAGTTTTTTTGAGGTCCAGAAATGCCTGCCACTCTTTAAGGGCCCGTGGCAGCTTACGGCACCTGCAAAACAAAGCGAAACAAAAAAATGACCCCAGTAGGGTAATGCATATGCTGAATATTGCACTGGCTGTGAGGTTGAAAGTTCATTGTTGTACCTGCTTCATGTTTAAAGATAACTATTTTTAGATTTGTAAAATTTTGTCCATTATAATGTTGTGTGACTGCATATAAAGTAAATCTTGCTGACAGCAAATTACTTTGTTGTAAACCATAAAAATGTTTATTCCTATTGTATTGAACTCAAGCATACTTTAAATTGAATCAGACAGAAAACTCTTCATTCGTCCTATTATTCTGCAAAGATTATTGTGTTTCACTGGTACTTGCTCCAACACAGCTGACTTTAATTTCAGTCCTTGACAGGCATGGAGAATGATTCTATTCTCTGAGAAGCTTCTGCGATTACCATGAACAGAGCAGCACAATTGAAATCCCCTGGTGCTTTCATGCTTTTCAGTGTAACTTATTATATGACTGCCAGAAAGTGGATATTCAGAAATTTAGTTTGACTTCTGTAACCTTCTCACCTCGACTGAAACTCAAGTAGTTCATTGTTGATTCTGTCAATATTGATGTCGGCCCATGAAATGTCATAGTAGCCGTTGACAGTGTCGATGACACTGTTGTAAAGTCCATAGAGCTTTTGGAGAAGTGTCAACTGTTTCCTGATCTCAAGCAACTGAGGATGCTGGGTAACGGGTAGGCCAAAGAGGTCCTCCCCACCTGTGTATGTGATGTACTTGCGGAAAAGGTTGTCAAAGCGATTCTGTGGAGCACCAGACCATTTTAGTAAATAACTTCAAGCAATAAATCATTTATATGTACATCAACAAAACATATTACACAACATTTTGTAAAAAACAATCATGTTATGTTTATGTTTAAGGAAACAGGCATGGTAAATTACAGGATACTGCACCTGAAACATAATAAGCCTGTCACTGGCATCCTGGGGAGCCAATCCAACCACCATGGGACCATCCTGAGAATTTGTAGTGTGCAGAAGCAGAAAAACATATGCACATATTGTTAATTTATGATAAACAACCACTTTGTTTTCCCTGTGCAGTGGAAGCTTCAAAGAATCACTTTGATTTTTGTGTGGTTTGATTTCTGGCATTTTATGTTACAGAACACCCACAGGAATATAAATGCAGGAAAACAACTGTGTTTGGGCTTGTAAATGTAATTGCCTGAGGGAACATCTCAAAGTGAAAGAAGTGCATGGATAGAGTTTACCTGCCCCTCAGGACTCACCCTGTCATAGTTGTGGTAGAAGTGTTGGCAGTCCTCTACAAAGATCTCAACGTTTCTGATGAGTTCGCCCCTGAAGTTTGGTTGAAGGGACACCAGTTCATTCTGCACCTCTGTGCTACGGGAAAGCAGTTTCTCCCAGGTGTACCGAAGTGTGTCCACTTTGTCTGCTTCCTCTTTTGCAATCAACAATCCATATTTATGTAGCATGCTGTATGATTCCTGCAGGCCAAAATCAGGGAAAAAGACATTGAAATTATACCAGAGGACTATATAAGTTATATTCTGTCCCTATTTACTTTATCAATATATTCCAAGTCTTCTGTGCAAGTTGTATGGAATCCGTTTAAAATTATTTTTTATCCTAATAGGAGTTTGACAGGTGTCAGTTATAGCTGTGTTAATATTCTTCAAAATTTTTAAAATAAAATAAAGACCCCACATGCTTTATTTTTCTTTATATTTGTATGCACCTCAATTGGACCAACTTGAAAGTCTATGGAAATCTGGTCTTCTCTGATCTCTTTAAGCGTTGCCATGGCGATACGAATATCATCCAAGTCCTTAATCTGCCTGTTGAGTTTCTTGCTCGCCTCATCTATAAAACTGAAGATCTGTTCCATCTCCATGCGATACTTCCTGTTGCAGTGGTGACCAAAATCCACCATCCAACTCTTTGTCTCAGCAGTAAGAGCCAATTTCAGATCCGCTGTAGGTAAGTTCAGCAACACACAAAGAATAAAGAAGTCTTTAAGATAACAAAGATAATAATAATAATAATAATAATAATAATCAAATTAAATAACTCTTTCCTCCAGAAATCTGTCATAAGTACACTGCTACTTACTTATACAGTAATAAATAACTGAAATAATAAATAATTAATTAACCTAAATAACATTTATTTGAATAAATGTAATATGCATATATTCCAACCTAGAAACAAGAACAGCAATATTAAACATGTTCACACTATTGCTGCAATCATTATTTGTGCCATTTAAACAAACCTCTTATCTATAACCTCTCTTTCACTATTAGCTTTCTTAGTTTACTGATTCAGAGTCTGTCTACCTGTATATAATGCCAGAGCTCCTACTGAGATAAACTTAGGCTCTGTATTAATTTCTAGCTCCAGATCCCTGTAGTACAGAATCTGAGACTCAAATTCAGAAAGAAGAGGGTTCCCTTGGATGAATTTCTGGATGGTTTCCTCTCGATCTTTCTTCCAGATGTGGTGATAGAGGCTGAAGCGATCCAGAGCGTGTATTATTTCCTGTGTACAGTACATGAAAGTATCATACATTACATAAAATATCACAGTCACATTATAAACACAACCAAATAAAAAAAAAATATTCAGTTAAAGTTATACAGACTTGCTCCCATGGGACAATCATATTTCTGACTTGAATATCCAGATTCAAAATAAGTTAAACTCCCAAGTAATTAAAAAATAACAAACTGAAACAGACCTTCTTGGTGGAATTGATGGACGTACTAAGCACAGAGACCAGCTTGACAATCTCTTTGTTGTCTGAGATGCTTTTGTGATAGTTCTTAATTTGGACAGGAATGGCCTGGTTTGCAGATGCTGATATATCTGAGGTACTGCCTTCTAGAGGAACAAAACATTCAATTCAAAGATGAGAAATCAAAGTTAATAAACAAGAGCAGAGAGGAGCTGTGGGAGAAGGATTCAGTAATATTATCTTTTTGCCTCAAATCAGTTATATGAAGGACCCTTTATCTCTAATCTGTTTCAGAAGATGAAGGGTTTACAGGCAGAACTGCTTCATTACAGTAAGAAGAGATATGTCGTTGTGACACTGCTGTACTCTGTCAATTTTGTGTCAGTTTCCTTATTCTGAGAGCAAGCGTTAGAGAGAGAATAAATGATGTGGATAAGATTGTTACCGTGACACTAGGGACATGTCACCACTTCACAAAATCACATCCACTGTCTGCATTCATTATCTTTATTCCCCAGTTTTATTTATCAAATGATTGGAGATTAACTTATCCATCCAGAGCTTCAATTTTCAACCATTATAAAGAGAAATTTTAAAGTGACCAAAGACCTGTTAGTTCTTGATGTGCTCTGCTGAGCTGTGTAATTACAGAGGGTAAGTAAGAGTCGTACCGGCTAAGCTGCGATAGGTCGATTCACCATCTTCTGATTCACTCTCCTGGCTGTTCTGTTTCAGAGCAGCCATGCGTCGCTCACTCATTTTCCTCTGTGACAGCAAAAATACTCAAGTCTGACATTTTGCATACATTACAATCAAACAAGAACTACATAGATTTTGTCGGCCAATAGCAACTTTTGAGTTTATGTCAGTTCAAGAAAACAAAATAATTACAGAGTATGAGAATAAAATACTAGGTAAGGTACACTATAGGCTACTTAAACTCAGCATAAAATGGCATTTGAAACCCATTTTACTTATATAATGTGACATTTTGAAGCGAAGCAGGATTTTTCACAAAAAATTAATGGCAGGTGGGACTTTTTATCAAGAGGATTGGTTAAAAAATAAGAGGCCTTGGTGACTTCAGCTGAAAAGGTCAGCTTCAGTATACATTGTATAGTTTTTGTATATTCTGGAAAAAAATATTATTTATTCTCTTTCGACTATATTCTTTCATTTATTCTATTTTTAATGTTGTTTCATTCTCCTGAATGGCTATTTAGCCTAAGTGGCTATTTAGAGTATAAAGTGTTCAAACCAAGTATAGAGTAAATATGAACAAACAGCATCTTGTTTAAGTGTAAGCAGTGAAAGATTCTATCCACAAAACGTGTAAATAGAAGTAATATACTATTTGTACTAATGGTGTGCATAGTTAGTGAAAAATTGCCTTTGCCATCAAGGTTGGCCATTTGCACTCAGTGTAAATAGACACTGTCTGCTTTTAAATACGTAGTATATCTTAAAAGTTAATTGAGTCAGATGGTCTTAATGAATGAATACAAACCTTGGAAATTCTTTCCTTGCTCCACTGTCCAACTCCTTTACTGACGCTGACCACACAGTCCACAGCTCTGTTCAAGGCTTGCTGAACCTCTTCTAGCCCTGGAACCATGATGATGTTGGGGATGGCTAAACACACTCCCACCCTAAAGATTGGCTGCTGCCCACTTCCCTTCTGCCGACTTGAGGAGTCTGCTTCTGCTGAATGGGAAGTGAAATTTAAAGGGTTAGTTCACCCAAAAATTAAAATTCTGTCATTAATCACTCACCTTCATGTCGTTCCAAACCCGTACGCAACGCAACTGTAATGTTCCCAGTCTTAGAAACATAGCAAGGACATCGGTAAAACAGTCCATGTGACAGCAGTGGCTCAACTTCAGTTTTGCAAAATTACGAGAATACTTTTTGTGCGCAAAGAAAACAAAAATGACATAATTTATTCAACAATTCTTCTCCCCGAGTTACTGTCTTCTGTCATTTTGGAGAGTACCATGACGCATGTGCATGCTTTCACCAGAATGTAATCAGCATTGTTTACGTTCAGGAGAAACCGCGCGTGTGCTGAACGTAAACAACACTGATTACGTTGATTACGTTCTGGGGAAAGCGCTCACATGCTCCATGGTATTCTCCAAAAGAATTGTTGAATAAATTGTTATTTTTGTTTTCTTTGTTGAGCCACTGATGTCACATGGACTGTTTTACCGATGTCCTTGCTAAGTTTCTGGGACTGGGAACATTGCAGTTGTGTCTATGCAAGGTCAGAGAGCTCTCACATTTCATCAAAATTATCTTAATTTGTGTTCCGAAGATGAATGAAGGTCTTACGGGTTTGGAACAACATGAGGGTGAGTAATTAATGACAGAATTTTCATTTTGGAGTGAACTATCCCTTTAGTAACAATGAGTTATAGTTGTTGTAACTTCATTATATGAAGCTTCATGCTTGGAAATAAATATATAAAGGTGCGTTCACATTTACTGTTATTTGGCAAAATCAATTATTCTAATAAGAATCCACAAGATCAAGAATTTTGTGCGAGGGCAAAAAAGTTACCCCACTGTGATTTTTCACATTTTCAAATCAGTTGTGTGAATTTGTCATGCTAAACAACAGAAGGCTGCCTTGTTTGAAAGTAACTTCTGTGTGAGCAGTGCGCCTTTAATTGAAATAGTCAAAAGGCCTATTTGCACGCAAAATTCCACTGAAATTTTGCTAATGTGAACACAACATAAGAACAACTTTCTGACTTAATTAAATAAAAATATACCAAAAATAAATGTAATAAAGTATTATCAGTAAAACCACTGAAGGAAGTGACTTCACACAACCCAGGAAATGCATCAGTGATGTCGGATGGATGCGTTTGCGCAGAGTCTCCAGTGTGTTACGGGTGAGGCGCAGTAATGCATCCACGTTCAGATGGTTAAAATGAGACAGTAGCTCCTTTGCCTCCTCCTCCATCATCTTCATCAGATCCTTCTTCTTCTTCTTCTTTCTAATCATTGGAGAAGAGGGGCCGACACTAGGGGCCATTGTGCTACGTGACAAGAGACGGCCCTCAGATTTACATTCCTCCTCTCCTTTGGATAAATAAAACAGAAATGATCACAAAATATAATTTGAGAAGCTTCAATGAAATAATCAGGCCTAGTCCTGCACATGCTTTGGTTTTTCAGCATTTTCTGCATATTTGAACAGTTTTCAACAGTGATAGTAAGATTTCGAGATCCATCCTTTCACACTGAGGACCACTCAGGGAGTCATACAAAAAGATGCATTCACTGATGCTCAAGGATGATTAATTGTGATTTTTTTTTCTTTTCATTTAAATTTATGCATTTGGCAGATGCTTTCATCCAAAGCAAATTGCATTTCATTCATTCATTAAAAAAAAAGTTAATTTCTGGTGCCAACTGAATGGATGACGAACAGCAGTTCTTACCATCACTGTCCATCTGTTCCACTTTGCTATCTGTCCTGCTCTCATCCCGGTTTCTCTCTTCTTCCTCCTTCTGCTCAAATTCCAGTAACATATTAATCAGCTCATTGGCTGCCTCCTCCACCAATGAGCTTTTAGTATGCAGCATTTGGGCTCCTTTGTTGCAAAGCTCCTAAAATGGGAAATAAATTGAGTATGCATGATCAGACTGATTATTTCTTAATTCCGAAAACTTTACTGGTGTAGTTACAACAAGAAATTAGGTTTTTAAAAAGATGTAATAGCAAATGGCAGCAGTAACAAGACACCAAAAAAAATATTTTGGTACCATTGCTATACTAAAATGTAATGAAAAAAGTAAAAATGCCAGTCTTTGTACTTTATCTGAAGTTCTGACTCAATTCAGTTCCCAAACAGATCTCCCTAAAAATCTGGTGTGCATTCTGACCAAATAAAAAGCTCTACCGGCCTGACAACGGCCCTCATGAAACTAAAAGAAAACTGAAAGTGAATAAGAACAATGTTTGCTGTCACATTGAAATTGAGAGTCAAACTGACACCAGTTAAGTGAACTCGCATCTAATTCATATGAATTTGTAGAAATATATCATTCTTACATTTTCGTACAATCTGCTGATGCTCCACTGACCGTTTTAGGGGTAGACGTTTATGCTTCTTTATAAAACTCATATGTTTCCATACAAATCATACAAATTCATGGACAAAATCACCACCTCGTCAAATAGTTTTCTGATGAGATCGGGTTGTAAGAGCCCTACAATTTTACTGATCTGAATTAATATATTTTAGCAAGTGGAACTGTTTCTGCCTCAATATCCTTTGATAAATAACAGCATGTTGCTATGAATACAGAATATGAAATATTTTATGTATATGTATATGTGTACCTTGGTGGTCTGTACAAACTCCTCACAGGTGCATGGCTCATCTTCAGGCAACACACACAGTGTAGTCGTGCTCATTTCCTGGAGAACAGCATCAATTCTAAACTCCACCAGGTCATTCACTCTTTGCAGCAGAAGTTCAAGGTCCTCTGTGAACCAGGAGAAAGAACCCTTTCATTTCAAATATCTAATCATACAGGGAACATTTACAAATGTCTCATGTACACAACAAGGCTGTAAGTATGTGGGCAGCCCTTTGTCCACACTAATGCTTGTTTCTGAATGGCAGCAAATCCTAGCAGGCATATTCCCGCATAAAATGGAAAGCCTTCCAAGAAGAGAGGAAGCTGTTTTAATGACATTGTGAGGACCAGCTTCCAATAATTGGCAGTGGCCTAGACATTAAATGTTCGACAAGTATATAATTGGGTGTCCACATACTGAACTTGTGGCCATTTACTGTAGTGTGTGTTCCTAATGTGATCATGGAAATCAGCTGTAAAATGGAGTCTCTCACCAAGTGCAGTAGTGATTCGATTAAGGTATTTCTCTATGTTTAGAGAGGTCCAACTGAGGGAGGTCAGACCGGGCAGGATGGCCTCATCTACTTTAGTCACATGTGGCATGAGCAGTTGTTCAAAGGCTGGCTGGATCTTAGACCTCACCCTGGAGTTCTCTCTCACCATCAACTGAAGCAAGGAACAAACAATGCAACAGCACACAAGCAAAGGAAATGACCTTGTTAGTGAAGCTACACATCACAGTATGTACATTGACCTGATGGGATTACTTGAATGGTTTGAAAAAACTAAAATCATCATGAAAAATAAAATAACTATAACTGTAAATGACACAGAACATTAATATAAATATTATCATGTAAAGATTTAACTGAAACCAAAGAGAAAATCAAAATAAATAAATAATAATTCAAAATATTAATGAAAGGAAAATAAAATAACACTGGCACACTGTATGTGTGCTGATCAATGTTTATTTGTGAATAAAAGCCAAAATTAGTTGTAATATAAAGATTGTGTCTTTTCGGAATACTTGTATTAAACCACTTTATTCATATGAATTACTTTTATGATGTCTTTAACTTTTGAAGTCTGAAAATTTCAAAAGATGGACAAAAATTATGAGAAAATTAAAAATATCTTAATTTGTGTACTGAAAATGAACAAAAGTCTTACAGGTTTGGAAAATAAATTGGGGGTGAAATATCTATTTCAGTCATGAAACTCTACATGGCGCAGGCTTATAGGTTCTTAATGCAATCTGCAAACAATGACATCCTCTAGCATGGCACGAGTAGATTTGCCTGTGATGATTCTGCTGCCAGTGAGCTTGCTACTTAACTTTTAAATAGTTTGGTTCAGAAACCCTCCACCTCCCCAGCTCCACCCATATAGATCTGCCACAAATAAAAAAAAGGCTACAAGTAGATATACCTGAAGTTTATTGTAGTTCTTTTTTAAAACATCCTTTTTCTGCTGCAAGATGGCTGCAAAGGGTGGAATCTCCAGTCCCATTCCTAGAATGCAGTCTGTTTCTCGAATCTGCATCAGGATCTGGGGGTCAAAGTTCACGTACAGCTCCCCAGTTTCTGGACTCTTGACGAGCAAAGAGGCTTGCAGGCCCACTTTAACTGCTTCAACCTACAGACAAATAGATAAATACGATTGGTTGTTTTGTTAAAAGAAAGATAAAATTTCATTTAATTCATTTAATTATTGTATATTTGTAAAGATGACCAGAATTGCTTTCTATAAAAATCTATAAAAAAATAATTAAAAAATGTCCACAATCTAAAAAGAGAGGAAAGTAAATAAATTCAGTGTAAGAAAATGCATTATTTAAAACACATCATCACGTGAGAGTGGCACATGAGCAAAGAGCCAAACGCGTCTGAAGCAAGTAGTCAACAGTACTTTATTTTGACTCTACAAGACAACTGACCTGTGCCATCCAGCTCTGATGATAAAGCATCTCAAACTCCAGCAGCACCTTGGCCACCCGGTTGTAATTTCGAATGATGGGTTTGGCATCTTGGGTGCTGAGTAGCCCAGGCATCTGCTGGAAGAGATCCATGGGCTCCTGGATGCAGCTGTACAGCTGCCGAGCCCAGAGGATCTTCCCTGCGATCGGAGGGAGGTCTGGAGCAATGGGGGGGTCTGTCTTTTGCTTGGTGAAAATTCGAGAGATCATCTCAATGTCCCTTCCAAAGTTTTGCAGAATTTTCTGGTACTTCTCACTGATGCCCAAGTCTGGGATGCCAAGCCTGGTGATATGAAAACAGTTGTAATACAGATATGAATATGTTGTGCAAAATGTGGAAAATAAATAAATAAATAGATTTTAAAATTCAAACTAAATGTTGTACTTTTAAACATTCAAGGAAACAAATCAAATAAACCATAAAAATATATAATTTCTACAAAAATATTAAGCGGCACAACCATTTTCAACCATTATAATAATAAATGTTTCTTGAGCACCAAATCAACATATTAGAATCTGTGAAGGATCATGTGACCACGAACACTGGAGTAATGACTGTTGAAAATTCAGCTGTGCAATATCTGGAAAAAGTTACATTCTAAAATATATTAAATCTATTATTGAAAATTTCAATAAAGTTTCACAGTATTACTGCATTTTTGATCACATTAATGCAGCAACAAAAATATAATTCTTTGTAACACTTTAGATTAAGGAACACAAACACATCAACTTAGGGTTTTCCTTCAACAAACTCCTAATTTGCTGCTTATTGTTAGTAAGTAAAGCAGTTGTTGTAGTAGTTAAGTAGTTAAGTTTAGGTATTAATATGCAACAAACCCTAATTGGGTAGGGGTGAGGGATCTAGAATATGATCATGCAGAATAAGGCATTAATATGTGCTTTATAGGTACTAATAAACAGCCAATATATATTTTTTATTTTTTTAAAAAAGGTAACACTTTTGTATAGGGACCAATTCTTACTTTTAACTAGCTGCTTATTAGCATGCATATTACTAGTATAATGGCTGTTCATTAATACTTATAAAGCACATATTCTACATGATAATATTCTACATCCTTAATCCTACCCAATACCTAAACTTAACAACTACTTTACTGACTATTACTAAGTAGTAATTAGAAGTTTATTAAGGCAAAAGTCATAGTTAATAGTTAGTTAATAGTTAGAAATGACCCTTAAAAGACAGGGAGAAAAATATATTCTAAAATATATTCTAATATTACCTTTCAAATTTCTTGAGCACATATAAAGCCCGCTCAGTATTTTGAATTCTGTCAAAGGTGTTGTCCATGAAAGTTTTCAGTTGGTTCTAGAAAGAAATATTTAAAGTATAAGCAATTTTATAGCAATAAATAAACATAAAAAAAACTGAAAACATACTTACATGAAGTTCACTTGTTTGTTTACAAAATTCTTCATAGTCCTGATCAAAGTCTGTCCTTCTTTGGTCCATGAAACTGTACTGTTTTTTCTTCATGGTCAACACAATGGCCTGGATATACAGAGGACAATATAATCCTAATACGCACACATAAATCACATCAATATTTATTGCATGCCGAAATGTGCAATAGTTCACCTAAATAGTTTATTCAACCTCATGTTGTTCTGGATTGTTTGTTAATTTGCATATGGATCACAAAAAGAAATGTTTAAGAATGTTCACACTGCTTTTTCGATATAACAAATACAGTAACCAGTGGCTGCCAAGCTCCTGTATGGACAATAAAAAGTCCATAAAAGTAGTCCATACAGCTTGTGTGTTATAAGTCTTCTGAAGCCATGTGTTCCTAAAAAGTATTAAAGTATCACAGGCTTGGAATAACATGAGAGTAGGTAAATTATGATAGAATGTTCATTTTTGAGTGAGGGGTTTCTGCGATGCCTTTTGATAGAACAACCATGAACAGATCTTGTACCAAATGCATTCCCAGTTGGAAAGATAAATATTCAGTCTTTTGCTACACCAGCACTAAGCTATGTGTAGCAGAACACCTTAAATGCCCAGAGGAGCAGTTTGTTGTAAAATATTCATTGACTGTCAACTTTCACAAAGAACAGGAGTTAGTGATAGGTCTTTATCAGCTTTTGTTCAATTATTCAGTACTCCTGGAGCATGGGGTCCTCTGGGTCTGAACTTTGTTTCCATGGACACAAAAATGAGAGTGAATAAATAAATTTGTGACTGGAATAAAGAGATGCAATGAATGTTAATGGACTCACAGTACGACAATACTAGGTTAAAGCTACAGGTAACATTTGCCCTTTAATGCAAATCCAGGACCGGCCTGCCAACTTAAATCAGGGCCTTTGTGATTTTAAAATAAACCACAATATTGATGTCAGATCAGCGTAAAAGGGCAATTTTTACTTATAAGTTTAATATATGGCTTTAGTTCCCATGCTGATTAATGCTTCATGATGAGACATGCATTATGTTAAAAACAGGTTATTCCTTTTCAGTTACCTCCCATTTCCCCAGCATATCTGCAGTCTGTCCATGATAGGCAGCAGAAAGAACAAATACCACTTATTCCATGTTAACAATGCTATACTCCAGCCAGAAAATTGTTATACATTGAATCAAACCTCCATTAAAATATTACTTTTGTATGAGGATACAAGTAAAGTAAGACAATATTAATATAAATTAATATGTATCATTATGTGAATATTCTTCCAATACTGGACATCAGGATTAATGGGATAGTCCATCCAAACATGTAAATGCAGTCATCATTTAATTACCTTCGTATTGTTACAAATTGGTAATAACTTTCTTCTGTGAAAAAAGATATTTTGAAAAATGAACAGTTGCAGTTGCCATTGACTTCCCATTGAAAAAATACAGTGGAAGTTAATGGTGTTTGGTTATCAACATTCTTCATAAAATATCTTCTTTTGTGTTCAGCAGACAGAGAAAATGCATAAAGCTTTGGAACAACATGAGGGTGAGTAAATGATGACACTGACAGAATGTTCATTTTTGGGTGGACTATCCCTAAAATATTATGGAATAACATGTAAACATTTGTAGATCTACAGCAATAGCAAATTATCCAAAACCATCCTACTTTACCAAAATTCACCCTATGAGACTTACACATTACCATTATGAACAGTACATTACAATGATCTGAATACATTCTAATTATACCCCCAGTGTATAATATGGTTCTTGTGAATATCTTGCAGTCACTGCACAGACTGAGGTGTTTGACAACCTTTCATTAAATCTCAGTTTATACAGTTCTTTTAGTTCACTAACAAATGCCTCATCCAAATTAAACATTTATGTGCCGCTAAAGAAGGCAACCTATCCTTACTTCAGTAATTACACTATTATCTTCTGGGTATGTTCTTTTGTCTTCTGAGCAAATCTAAAAATAGACCACCCTGATTACTACGTCATGGTCATGATACCTGAAATCTGGTTGCCATGGTTTCCAGTCCCTCAATTTTGGAGTCCTGCAGGGCATTGTAGGTGGTAATGGTGCTAAACATGTTTAGAATTTTGTTCAGCCGTCGCTGAAATGTGTCAAACTTGCCAAAGATGTACATCTCGCTAAAGTCAAACTGGCGCTCTGAGGGATTCTCCTCCAGTTTCTGCTTGGTTTTTTGGAAATACTTCTGGTATTCCTAAAATATTGAACAGAAAGATTTGTGTTTACAAGTTATTCATCTGGTAGACACTTTCTTTCTAAAGCAACAATCAATATATTCAACATATCAAAATATTTTAAATGTAATATTCATCTACTGTGCCACCACTTATTATTAATAACAACTTATTTGTTGTTTTCTTGTATTTTTTTTCCCTAAATGGTATAAAGTTTAAGTATTGTGTTCAAATACAGTGTTTAGGATATGAACACTAAAGCATAAATAAATAAATACACACATACATACATACAAATAAACAAACAAATAAATAAATAGGAACAACTTTAATGTGAAGCTTGTATTTTAAATTATTAAATTAGTAGAAAAAAGTTTATAATTTGAGCTGTGGAATTGTTTAAATTATCCATATTGAGGTATAACATCTGTCATGTCCATTTCTGGTAATCTTGCAGATAAACTTACAGAGTTTATTGGCTTTACAAGGTCATGACATTGAAGTTGAACTAAAAGTCATACTAGTCTTCATGCTGGCACATATAATATTTATGTTGTCTGGTTATGTGTTCTTCTTGTGTTTATCTTTGCCTACAAGAGATGAACATCACAGCCTTAAAGCTTAGAAAAAATCTGTGTCTTGGCAAAATGGGATAGACAGATGTAGAAGAATGAAGCTGTGGATGAAGGTTAAGCATTGTGTTCAAAGACAGTGTACAGCAGACATGCTCATAGAGATTTTTTTCCCTATTTGTCACTTACATCTTTTTACTTCTCGTATTAAGGGCCAAGGAAATGTGACACATTTTCCCTTTTTAAAAAATGATGTGGTATCTAGCCCTTGATCAGTATATATAAGCACATCCTTTTGCCTTTTAAAAAATTCTGTGGTATCTAGCCCTTGATCAGTATATATAAGCACATCCTCCAGCTAAATGTCACATTGTACCTGATTCAAGCGAATGCCAGCTTTAAGCTTCTCAGATACCACTTCCTGCGGCTGATCCCATATGGTTGCTGAGCCGTTATTTGTGATATAGGCCTTACAGGCGGTGATCATTTGATTTGTAACCTAAGGAGAAAGATAATATTTCCAGTTTAAAGTATTAAGTTTGTGAAATGAAATGTAGTTATCTTGGGTGTCACCTCACTCTTACCTTGACAAAAAGGGAGGTGATCTTCTCTGAGGTGTTGTAGTAACGAGAGATGCTATGGATCATACGTATTGCGTTTATGAGCCCAGGAATAGCTTCTACCATGGACACCTATATAAAGAACACAGTAATATCACAGGGTGTAATAAACTCTGTATAAAATACTCTTTATAAACTATAACACTGCTATTGTCTATGTAGGGCATTATATACATCCTTGAATGGCCCATTTTCTCTGTGATATTATAGCAGTCCTTCCTTGCACCAATTTTGGTAGCTACTATAACCACTGAATACTGGTAACCACCTACAAGACTTGCCATTTTGGAGATGCTCTGAGCCATTATCCATTATCCATTGTCAATCCATTACCATTTTGCCCTTGTCAAAATCACTCAGATCTTTTCGCTTGCCTAGTTTTCCTGACATAAAATTCAGGAACTGACTGTTCACTTGCTGCCCATATCCCACCCCACTGTAATGATATAATCCATGCTATTCACTTCACCTGTCCGTGGTTTTATTGTTGTGGTTGATCAGTGTACTGCTTAGTGTGGTTGATCAGAATATATATAGCTCATCCTGCAGCGCGCTATCAGAGTTTCTCTGAAACCCTCCACCTCCCCCAGATCCACCTGTCTAGACCTGCTAAGGCATTTATGGCCACGTTCCCACCGTCGGGCCAAAAGCGGGTGTGCTAGTGTGTTCCAGGGCCAGTCGCGTTTCCACTGTCACTTCCGGGGCTTGATTGTGCCTCGTCGGGAGGCCATGGTGGATCCGGGGATCAGGAGGCCATGGCGGGTCAACCATGGCGGGTCCGGGGACTCGGGAGGCCATGGCGGAGTAGGAGAATCGGGAGGCCATGGCGGGTCAGGCAGTCGGGAGGCCATGGCAGAGCAGGGAGCTCGGGAGGCCATGGCGGAGCAGGGAGCTCAGGCCATGGCGGAGCAGGGAGCTCCGTGGCCTTGGTTCCCGACCACACAGCCTAGGGGTATATGGCCCCCCCCAAAATTTTCTTGGGGAGGTTCCCCTCTAGGGGCCATTCTGGCGGAGCAGGCACTGGGGGCACTGGAGGGCGGGCACTAGGGGGCGCATGGAGGTGCGGGCATAGGGGGCGCACTGGAGGCGGGGCACTAGGGGGCGCATGGAGGCCGGGCACTAGGGGGGCACTGGAGGCGCCATAGGGGGGCCTGGAGGCGCGGGCACTAGGGGGCCTCTGGAGGGCGGGCACTAGGGGCGCTCTGGAGGAGCGGGACTAGGGGGCGCTCTGGAGGAGGGGCATAGGGGGCGCTCTGGAGGAGGGGCACTAGGGGGCGCTCTGGAGGCGCGGGCACTTGAGGGCGCTCGGCGGGGGCGGGCCTTGATCGGCGGGCGCGGGCACTTGAGGGCGCTCGGGGGCGCGGGCACTTGAGGGCGCTCGGCGGGCGCGGGCATTGAGGGCGCTGGGGGCGCGGGCACTTGAGGGGCTCGGCAGGCGCGGGCACTTGAGGGCGCTGGGAGGAGCGGGCTTGGGGTGCGTGGCGAGGAGCGGGCTCTGGGGTGCGTGGCGAGGAGGGGCTCTGGGGTGCGCTGGCGAGGAGCGGGCTCTGGGGTGCGCTGGGAGGAGCAGCCATGGAGGGCTCTGGCGTGGGGCAGCCACTGGAGGGCTCTGGCGTGGGGCAGCCATGGAGGGCTCTGGCGTGGGGCAGCCACTGGAGGGCTCTGGCGTGGAGCAGCCACTGGAGGGCACTGGGTGGAGCAGCCACTGGAGGGCACTGGCGTGGAGCAGCCACTGGAGGGCACTGGCGTGGAGAGCCATGGAGGACATTGGCGTGGAGCAGCCACTGGACGGCATTGCAAGGAGCCGCCTCTTGGGGGCGCTCTTTGAGAGCTGGACGAAACCAGCAGGGGCTCTGGAGAGCTGGACGGAACCAGCAGGGGCTTGGAGAGTGGACGGAACCAGCAGGGGCTCTGGAGGTGGACGGAACCAGCAGGGGCTCTGGAGAGCTGGACGGAATCCAGGGGCTCAGGAGAGCTGGACGGAACCAGCTGGGGCTCTGGAGGGCTGGACGGAACCAGCAGGGGCTCTGGAGAGCTGGACGGAACCAGCAGGGGCTCTGGAGAGCTGGACGGAACCAGCAGGGGCTCTGGAGAGCTGGACGGAACCAGCAGGGGCTCTGGAGAGCTGGACGGAACCAGCAGGGGCTCGGGAGAGCGCAGTCGAGGAGCGGGCACTGGAGAGCTCTTGCGCTCAATGTGAATAGAGCTTGCCATACTCTCCAATGGCTGGCTGGTTCTGGCTCGGGCCCGGACGCTTCCCAGACACCGGTAAATCCCTTCCCTCCAGGTAAGTCCAGTGGTGTCTGGGAGGTCTACGGGGCGGTGGTAACAGGCCCCGAGCCGGAACATGTGGAGGAGGGCCGAGTCCTCCACCTCCGTCCCCGCAGCGAGCCCACAAAATTCCCCAGCGTACTCCATGAAGGGGAGGTCCTTCCCGATGAGGGCAAAGAGGCGGGCAGCGAACTCCATTGCCACGGAGTGGGGGAAAAAACAGAAAACAAAAAACTTTTCAAAAACGTAAAACAAAAACCGAGGGAGGAGTAACGCCGCTTACTTTGTTTGGGTCGGTGAATCTGTCACGCTCTCGGAGGGGAGAGCCAGGAGCAAGGAGCGAGGAGACCAGGAGATATCATCAAACGGGGGTTTATTTAGACACAAGGTAGACATACATTCACCGACACAGGACACTGGAGACACTGGGCTTTTAAACAAGGAAATCAAACTAGGAGAACTGAAACAGGTGGGGAGCAATCAAATACACAGCTGGGGACTAATGGAGACAAACGAGGACAGGAACAGGAAGACCAAATAAGGGCACGAGAGGAGGGGAAACACGTGACATGGGGAACACAGGTCTGACAATGACATTGAAGTTGAACTAAAAGTCATACTAGTCTTCATGCTGGCACATATAATATTTATGTTGTCTGGTTATGTGTTCTTCTTGTGTTTATCTTTGCCTACAAGAGATGAACATCACAGCCTTAAAGCTTAGAAAAAATCTGTGTCTTGGCAAAATGGGATAGACAGATGTAGAAGAATGAAGCTGTGGATGAAGGTTAAGCATTGTGTTCAAAGACAGTGTACAGCAGACATGCTCATAGAGATTTTTTTCCCTATTTGTCACTTACATCTTTTTACTTCTCATATTAAGGCCCTTTTTAAAAAATTCTGTGGTATCTAGCCCTTGATCAGTATATATAAGCACATCCTCCAGCTAAATGTCATATTGTACCTGATTCAAGCGAATGCCAGCTTTAAGCTTCTCAGATACCACTTCCTGCGGCTGATCCCATATGGTTGCTGAGCTGTTATTTGTGATATAGGCCTTACAGGCGGTGATCATTTGATTTGTAACCTAAGGAGAAAGATAATATTTCCAGTTTAAAGTATTAAGTCTGTGAAATGAAATGTAGTTATCTTGGGTGTCACCTCACTCTTACCTTGACAAAAAGGGAGGTGATCTTCTCTGAGGTGTTGTAGTAACGAGAGATGCTATGGATCATACGTATTGCGTTTATGAGCCCAGGAATAGCTTCTACCATGGACACCTATATAAAGAACACAGTAATATCACAGGGCGTAATAAACTCTGTATAAAATACTCTTTATAAACTAGTTATAACACTGCTATAGTCTATGTAGGGCATTATATACATCCTTGAATGGCCCATTTTCTCTGTGATATTATAGCAGTCCTTCCTTGCACCAATTTTGGTAGCTACTAACCACTGAATACTGGGAACCACCTACAAGACTTGCCATTTTGGAGATGCTCTGAGCCAGTCGTCAATCCATTACCATTTAGCCCTTGTCAAAATCACTCAGATCTTTTCGCTTGCCTAGTTTTCCTGACATAAAATTCAGGAACTGACTGTTCACTTGCTGCCCATATCCCACCCCACTGTAATGATATAATCCATGTTATTCACTTCACCTGTCCGTGGTTTTATTGTTGTGGTTGATCAGTGTACTGCTTAGTGTGGTTGATCAGAATATATATATAGCTCATCCTGCAGCACGCTATCAGAGTTTCTCTGAAACCCTCCACCTCCCCCAGATCTACCTGTCTAGACCTGCTAAGGCATTTATGGCCACGTTCCCACCGTCGGGCCAAAAGCGGGTGTGCTAGTGTGTTCCAGGGCCAGTCGCGTTTCCACTGTCACTTCCGGGGCTTGATTGTGCCTCGTCGGGGCTTCCTCTGGGCCAACGGACAGGGTTTTTTGGCCCGCTGAAAAACTTGGGCCAAAGCGGGCCAGCTCGGGCTTGAGGAGTGGTTATGAACAAAGGCGGAGTTTCTCTGCGTGTGGAGAGCATCAGCGCCACAGATTATTTCCTATAGTTAATAGCTATAACACCAGCATTAAAGACTTTTAAAATAATTTTAGCTCAAAATTCACTGTCCGACAGCAGCGAGTGTTAAACATGGTAAATACGACCGCTTGAAGAAATCAGACAAATCATATAGGCTCTATATCATGTAGGCAATCATGTATTTATTTAGTAAATTTTTTTATCTGTCAGTAAGTCTCGTCTCTTTATACCTAGCTGTCTGATGTTCATATTTAGCTCCACATATGTCATAAAATATATCATAATCATAGTTTTTGTTCGGGAGCTCCCTCTGCTACTAAGGTCATATTTTTGATGGAAAATTATAGAAATTATCATTCTTTCTATCTTTGATGTATAAGATACTGTGACTACAAATAAACAGAAACAGACGTGACTGAATAAATGTCCTCTTTCTTTTGTGAAATAAAGGTAAATACCACTTTATTTATGTGTGACTAATTTTCAATCCTGACAAATTAATTAATTATGATCAATGTATCACTTATTATTGTAAAACTGGTAAAACATTGGTGCTTTTGCATTTAAATCTTTGTAAACAATAAAACATACAAACAAATGTCTGCTTTTATCGTGTTAGTTTTGTGACCGTGCTAGTTCCAGTGATTTTTTTTTTTCTGATTAGCTTTCTGATAACTTCTCTTTGTTGGTGTATAGATGGGGTTGCATGACGTTGTTCCAAAGAGGTGTGTAAAGGGCAGAATTTAGTGAAGCGCAGCAGAGCTTCTGGCCCAACGGTGGAAATACAGCATGATTTTGGGCTCTGTGCTACAGGTCTGAGACTATTAGCCCTGCCCAGCCCATTGAAAGCACTGGCTCACGCTGGCCCGACAGTGGAAAAGCGGCTTATGTCGGGTGGTTCTTCGCCTCCACGTTGTGCATTCAACTTGTTTAATGCACGGCTAGCCATTGATTATCCCTTACTTATTCATTCAGCAGCAGCATATCGTACAAGCTCACAGGAATGTTTGTGTATCTATTGGCAGTTGAAATTCCATAATTGCTTGGCAACGGCAATGTGCATAGCAAATCTAGTCCACCAAGACCAACTACATTAATATTGTCATGTACACTAACATTCTATATTATCCACAAAAGATGCTGAGCAGCATGATTTTATTTCATATATTTGAATGGCACAAATGTAGTAACTGCAGAATAAGCCTTACAGGGTTGCTGTTGTACAGCGGGTCACAGAACTTCTCAAGGGTGTACAGGTACTTCACATTGTCTTTGGCCTCATTTGCCGCATCAGTGATTCTGATGTCTAGTTCTCGCCAAACCTGGGGAGACAAATAATTTAGCGGCTGAAAATTAGACCTCAAACTGGCTGGTAAAACAGCTCAATCAAGGACATTACTGGACGGAAAATGAAAAAGTCATTGTGAAAAAGAAAGGAATATGTACCTCATCATTTCAAGAAAATTTAATTATAAAAAAATGTACCTTCACATTTATGTAGCAAGATAAATGCCCCAGCTATTGTCTCATTCACCCAACATCTAATAATGATATATACATATGAACCATCAACTAACCTTAATCAGTTTGGACTTGGCTATAATTAGAACCCCCAGCACAGCTTTGACCTCAGGGCTCTTCAACTGCTCCAGCAGGTAGTTGAAACGGGACATGCGTTTCTTCCAGTGATCAAGCTCTGCACGGGGGCCCAGGTCATCTGCCTCTTTCCTTAGCTGGTCACTCTCTGCAAGGACCTTCAGAGCACAAGACAGGGTGGTTAAAAAGTCAATACAACATACAGTATAAAAGACATCACAAAAAAGTTACAATTTTGAGAAAAGTCTAACATTATTCACAAGCACACCATCTCAAATAATAGATTCTAAACCACAAAGTAACAGATTTGAAACCTGTTCGATCTGTTTGATCCAAGTTTTCATGCAGGCTTCAATCTTCTCCAGAGCTTCTGTGCTATTGGCCACAGCAGTGTAATCTGAAGGACCTTTCAATGTCTTCAAGTCAAACGTTTCACACTCTTTGAGGTTTACCTGAAATATCAAACAGTTTTCACAGATGTTACTTTGGGTCAGAGATATTGTAGCATCTTGGATGTTACATTAAAGATTTAGTCTAAATACAAATTAAAATACAGTAATCAGGTTTTATTGTTTATTGCAAACAAGTAAATAAATTAACTACACTATACCAAAGGAGTAAATGGAAAGAGCCATTTAATGTTTTTGTAAGAGTGCTTTTTACTAGGAATATAGTAGTTTATTATTTAAGCTGTAAAGTTGTCTAAATTATCCATTTTGAGGTAAGACTATTTTATAATTTCTGGTAACCTTGCAGATATCATGCAATAAGTTTATCTGCTTTACAAGGTCATGACTTTGAAATTCAAAGCTAAGTAACTATAACTCTAAATAAAGGCACACAAATCTCATGGTATAATATATAATATTTCAAAGAATGTGTTTTTTTTTTTGGAAACTAAAACCTCAAAAATTAATTTTAAAATGGTCAACCCCCTCCCCAACACAATCCAAGATCTCATAAATCCAGAAAAAGAATCTTGACGGCCGAAAGCTTGAAAGAAATGAGAAAACTAGCTTTAAATTTCCAATATTTCATCTGCCTGACCAAATCTACCATCCAATTCATTTTTGAGAGGCTATGGATCAATATAGCACTAGAATAGTGTGAGTGTGTGTATCCTTGAGCGTGTTTATGTTACTGTAGAAGTGTGCCTCCTTCTTTGTCCTTTTGTATTTGTGAGACCTTTTCCTGCAGGCTCTCCTGTGCCCCAGCTAACACACAGACAAAGCTGTCCAGAGAGCTAATAAAGTCTTGCTTGACAGCCTGAGCCTGTGCGCTTGCTAGCTCTCCCCAGCCGTGGTTCATCTTCCTCAGAGTGGGGATGAAGATCTCTGACAGCAGCTGCTCCACACTCTTCAGCAGACCAACACCCGTGGTGTCCAACATGTTAAAGTTCACATCCTATGAGAGAGCAAACAGAGGGGACAGGATGAAAACATCAAGACACTTCTGTTGTTGTTTTCGGTTTGTTTTAACCAAAGCACAATATCTCACACACAGCAAATGGTCAGTAAAAGAAAAAAAAAATACAATTTACTAAGACATGGTGGGCCAGATTTACTAACAGCTTGCACCAGCGCAAACAGTCTTTTTGCGATAAAACAGTACTGTCAGGATTTACTAAGTGAAGAACTAGCGCACAGTTATTTTTGCGCCTGACCTTACTGAATATGCATCTGTAGGAGTTTCCCTTTCAGACGCAAAATAAAGGAGAATATTAAAATGAATCAGGCAACGCAATTTACTAATGTTTGCGCGCATCAAATTACTGGTATTTGCGCCATTATTTAACGCCCCCAAAAAGCATGTCTTAATGCAGGCGGTAATTTGCGTTGCTCTTGGTAGATTGCGCTGGTCATTATTGAAATGATCTGGCTGCATATGTGTTCTTTAATATGTGCATTGTTAGTAAATCACCCACAGAATTTTCCTCTCCCATTGGCACTTTTATGGAATTGCGCTCTAACGTTAATTTGCCCTGTTTAGTAAATCTGGCCCTGTATTGGGAGATATAGACTCAACTGATATTTGTATGCTTTTTTATTATTTTTTTTGGATGCAGTCTGCTGTACTGTTATAAAAATATAATTGATTTACATTACAAGCAATCAAAATCACACACTATTTGGCCACATAAATATCAGCAACTGCACCAAACTGCATTATTTTAGCTTGGTCTGCTGAAAAGAGTTTATGCTTTAAAAAAAGAGTAACAGGAAACCAAACATCTACCATATGGAATGTATCAAATAAAAGATATGACCAGGGCAAGAAATATTTACAGAAAAAAAATAAAAAATAGACATGATCTTGTTATTGACATGGTTAACAGATGGTGAGATTTTCCTGGAAAAACCTTAGGGGCTGCTTTTCACACATTTCTCCTGATTCCATTTACCTTGTGGATATTCTCTGATGTGATAGGCTTGGAGGTGTTTGCCCGGGTGAAAAATACACAAATGCCATTGAGGGCCACATCTGTGCCTTCCGTCACAAAGACCTTGGCTTTCTTACCGCGAATCACTGAGGAGGATACGGCTGCCAAAGACACAAAAACAAATTGATCTCATCGCATGAATTGTTTGGGTGCAGTGTAACAGGTGTGAGAATTTAATGAGAATCATCATCGAGAATATTGAGAATTACACAGAAATTACAAAAAATAGCAAAACATTCAGAGAATTACAGCATTTATTTATTTATGTATTTATTTAATGATTACTATTTTCACAGTATGATTCACAGGCTTTACTAACCTGTGTCCACAGGCTCTGTGTCCTGGTAGTATAAAATGAGGTGAGGAAGGCCATTGGCAGCAAAGAACTGCTCTATCCGCTCGATCTGAAGCATCAGTCATAATATTGTTAAATAACAATATTAACAATTCTCCAATGTTCTCCAAAACCAAATGAAGACTGTTAGAACTGTGTATACGGAATATTATTAACCTGTGTGCCCTCCAGTATCGCATCTTCCACTTCAGCTTTCTCCAGGCCCACACAAGAGGACACAATGCTGAGAACATAGTCATGTCTGCTGTCCAGCTGTGCTCTCTTGGCCTCACGCTCTTCCTTCAGCTTTTGCTGTGTGATAAGAAGATGTGCACACTTTAGCATCAACATTTGATTATTTTGTTTTGACATGCTTTTATACATGGTCTATTAATATCAAATAGAATAGGTTTAGCAGGACACTGTAGTACTGCAGGAGTATTTTTAACTTCTTGAATTGTTGAAAAATGTAACACCTTCAAACTAGGGAGGGAGGGGGGGTCTTATTTCAGAGAAACATTTGATAACCCTGCAACTATAGAAATGAACTAGCAATAAATAAATAATAATAATAAAATGAATTCTGTAATACCTCCTAATAAATCAGATCATAACAAAAAAATATATAAATTAATGAGATCTACAGTCAATCACTGGCAGAGATGTGTTCCTCTATCACTTTATATTTCCATGATAACCAAACAGAATTTCTTTAAAAATATATATATTTTTTTAAATCATTAGAAATCACAAAAATGTTTGGCAATATAGTATTGACAGCTGTATTGGTGACAGTGATTATTTGTTCTCAAAAATACAAATAATGGATGAAAAATATTTTTGAAAATAACTTTCAATCATCTTTTAGAACCTTCAGAAAAATAATTAAATAAGATTTAAACTATTTTAATATATCCTTTAAATTATTATCATTATTATTATTTATTTATTTATTCATGAGACAGGAATGATCTGAAGGACCCCACCTAATAATTACATCAATAAAATAAGTTACCTCAGTATCCTCATGTACATAAATGATTAACTCAGTGAATGTTTCTTGACTCTTTCACAGCTTAGAAGTCTTTGAAGTATCAATTTTGTTTTTAAATCTGAGCACAGTCTTAGCATTGCTAAACAGTTTGGTGCATTATTGGAGAAACAGAAAAAAAAACACCACTTCAGGAAAAGGCAAGCACATAAATCAGCATCAGAACACAGAGTCATACATACTTTAAAAGCAGTGATCTGACTGTTCGAGATTATCGATGACTGCACTTCAGGCCTACATCTTCCAGGCTTCTTTTCATGCATGTTATCCATGAGATCTTATGTGTAAAAACTGCCAGACTAGCAAGCTTTATCTTCATCCAAGCAGACAATGAGTATAAGTCCCAACCCACATAACCAAATAAGTGTACATCCAAGTGTAAAATAAAATCAAGAAAAAGTTTTGATTAGATTATCTCGAAGTGAGAAAATCGTCGTCCAGACTGGATCAACTAATCAACTATCCACCTGACCATTACAGTATCTTTGTTGTATCCCTACTTTTCTCATGACAGTAAAAGCTGAAATGTTTTAGGGTCCTTGAACAGAATAAAAGAAAGACGACTGAACAAAGACTTAAATGGGCAGAGCAGACTGGGCCCCTCGTCAAAGCAGTGAGAGACAGTAAAAGTTGCTTCGCTGGGGTGCTAGGTAACACTGTAAAAAACAAAAATGAGCCAATAAACTAAGAACCATTTTGTGGGCCGGATACAGATGCACAAAAAAAAACATGTTTGTTTTTTGGTCTTTCTGAGGATTTGACACAATCTTCATTCCAGGGCATTTATTCTGTTCTGATACAATATAGATTTCATTTATACAAAAAAGAATCTATCAAACCAAATACATTTCCATAATCAGAAACCTATGAGCAAGATACTGTTATTCATTTCACATGCTTAAAGCAACTAACCGTATCCTAGCACAGACAGACAGACAGACAGAAGACAGACAGATAGATAGATAGATAGATAGATAGATAGATAGATAGATAGATAGATAGATAGATAGATAGATAGATAGATAGATAGATAGATAGACAACCAAATTATTGAAAGAATTTCAATATCTCGGGTATTGAAAGTCAGTCATAAAGACAGTGCTTGCTTCATTCCTGAATGAAGTAGCCATTTGTACAAATTGGTTTAATTAATGACTTAATGAGTTACTCATTAAGACACTGACATTGATTTACATAATTGATTCACTTAACAATTTTTTTTTTTAATTTCCAGAATCGACAATTCATATTAAATTGCTTCATTTTAATCCTTGCTTCCAAAAATAATAAATAATAATAAAAAAATGGCTTTGTCAGTGTCTATTTTCGGGCACATAACATCTAGATAAGAGACAACAGGTAATCATGTCAGTGTGGACACTAGGGCTGGATTATCAATATCAATTTTTTGTTGATGAACCAAGATATTTTAGTCTATGCTGTTTCCGGCTGATGCTTGAACGAAACGTCACTGAACATTATTTGTAGTGGGCCTGCATATAATAATCACAATAAGCTTTGTGCCGTGTTACTTTTTATATGAAACAAAATCTCAATTTCAAACCATGCACATTGTTTTGACGCTCATTAGCTATTAATAAGGAGAAAATTAGGAGTTTGTTGAGGCAAAAGTTAGTTAATAATGGGAATTGAACCTTATAATAAAGTGTGACCATTAACAGATTATTAAATAAATGTTATTTCCCATGTTGCATGGTTTTCAGCTAAATTAAAACTTTAATTTCAGTCTCAGTGTTTCGGTAAAACATTAATTTCAGTGCACCACTATACTATTATTGCTTAAAAAAAATAGAATGAAAAAAGATTAACTGTTTTTGCAAATATGACTCATTTTATAGGCCTACATCATGTCCAGTAGGGATCTTTAACCCTGCAGACCATTCTGCAGACTTAAGTTTCAACCATGTTCCAACACAGCTGCCTGTAATTATCAAGTAACCCTGAACACCTTGTTAATTAGCAGGTTTAGGTTTGTTTGATTTGGAGCTGAACTCTGCAGAAAGGTAGCGCTCCAGGAGAAGGGTTGGAGACCCCTGTTAATCATACAGTCTGTATGATTAAACTCTTCCCCGTGGTCTGGTTAAAAAAAAGTTAACGAAAATTGCAATAAATTGCAATATCGAATCACAATATTTATAGAATTGCAATTCTTAAAAATCGCAATACATATAGATTCAGTTCCAAGTATTTTGACAGTACTGATTCAGGAGATAAGCGTACTAAAATGCCCATGTTAATCAGTTTAAGTGGGCAAATATTACTCCTTAATGGAAAAGTTAATTTCAGTCACTGCTTTGAACTAACCACAATACGAAGAATATGAAAAGCTTTGGGAGTCAGCTGTCAACAACTGGTACCAGCACATAAACACTTAGCAAAACATAGTCTAATTATCATTATCAACAAAATCCCAGAAATTATTGCACACTCCTAAATAGTAGCTGAATATTTGGTTAAATCCTTGGCTATACCAATAATTCAGATAAAAGTAAAGTCTAAGTAAAGCACCTCTTATGCCTTCAAAGTTGTTCATTTAGAACATTGTTTAAGAGACTGCAGGTGAGATAGGAGCCCAGGAGACAGATAAATAATTACTAGAAAAGAAATACCAGCATTCAGCCCATTTAATCTCCCTGACATCTTACTGTCCCTATGCTGTTCTCATCTACCACAACTCTTCAGCTGTAGAGGTGGCAGGTAAGAGCTCAGCTTAGCACTGAATATTTCATGCATTTTATCCCAGCATTGGTGAGCTTGCTTTGAATATCAATTCCAAGCCCCCGACACTGCCTTTTAGATGTCTCACTTATTGGACACAATCAGCATTTCAGGTCTAGGAGCCATACATATAATGAAGTCTATAGATGATGCATTGACAGTTGTTGCTTATTATGTGATATATCAGCATGATACGGCCATAATTACATGCAAATGAATTGACAGATGCAGCATGCAACAAATATCATGCCTACGTCAGCATTCTCATATGTGAAGACACATCACTTTTTGTCATATTAGTTTTTGCAGGGTTTGCATTTCGCACAAATGCAGGTCTTGCACTTATTTGTGTTGGTATAATGACAGCATGATGGCCAGTGACAGAAAGCTCAAGTTTAGAGATTTTTTTTTTTTGTACAAAAATATTATCATATTAAATCAAATAAATGTAAAAGTTATAGTTTACATATATGTAACATTACATATGTAGGCCTACATGTGTCTGGATTGGTTATAAATCATGAGATTAAACACAATTATTTTATTCTATTGACAGATATTCACTTTTACTGATCACTTTTGTTTCTGCAAAAAAAAAACATAATATTCACAAATATTCATATTAATAATATTTTTTTATTATTATTGTATAAACCAGGTTTTTATATTGTATACAGCTGCCTTTTACATTTCAGAAAGTGGTCCCTTAACAAAGGTATCATTATATTTTGGAGACCATGGCATCAAAGTGAAACAATACAAGCAACAATGCAACGAAACAATGATTCAATGATTGCAATTATTCATGATATCATTATAAGTAGTGCTGTCAAATGATTAATCGCATACAAAATAAAAGTTTTTGTTTACATAATATATGTGTACTGTGTGTATTTATTATGTATATATAAATACACACACACACGCATGTACAACCCCAAATCAGAAAAAGTTGGGACAGTATGGAAAACGCAAATAAAAAAAGAAAGTAGTGATTTCTAAATTTACTTTGACTTGTATTTCATTGCAAACAATATGAACACAAAATATTTCATGTTTTGTCTGGTCAACTTCATGTCATTTGTAAATATACATCCTTTCCTGTCATTCAGACCTGCAACACATTCCAAAAAAAGTTGGGACAGGAGCAATTTAGGGCTAGTAATGAGGTAAATTGGTTAAATAATGATGTGATTTGAAACAGTTGATGTCAACAGGTGATTGTAATTATGATTTGGGACAAAAGCAGCATCCAAGAAAGGTCTAGTCCTTTAGGAGCAAAGATGGGCCGAGGATCGCCAGTTTGCCAACAAATACGTGAGACAATTATTGAAATGTTTAAAAAAAATGTTCCTCAAAGAAAGATAGGAAGAGATTTGGATATTTTAAGACATCTTTTCCAGGGACGTCCATGCATATTTCAACAAGACAATGCAAAACCACATTCTGCACACATTACAAAGTCCTGGCTGCGGAGGAAGAGGGTACGGGTACTTGACTGGCCTGCCTGCAGTCCCGACCTGTCTCCAATAGAGAATGTGTGGCGCATTTTGAAGCACAAAATGCGACAACGAAGACCCCGTACTGTTGCCCACCTTAAGACTTGTTTGCAGGAAGAATGGGACAAAATTACACCTGAAACACTTCATCACTTGGTGTCTTCAGTCCCTAAACGTCTTTTAAGTGTTGTGAAAAGGAATGGCAACATTACAAAGTGGTAAATGCTTTACTGTCCCAACTTTTTTGGAATGTGTTGCAGGTCTGAATGACAGGAAAGGATGTATATTTACAAATGACATGAAGTTGACCAGACAAAACATGAAATATTTTGTGTTCATATTGTCTGCAATGAAATACAAGTCAAAGTAAATTTAGAAATCACTACTTTCTTTTTTTATTTGCGTTTTCCACACTGTCCCAACTTTTTCTGATTTGGGGTTGTACATATTTAAGAAAAATGTAAATACATGTAAATATTTTCAAAATATACTGTATGTGTGTGTATTTATATATACATAATAAATATACAGAGTACACATACATAATTATTTTGTATGTGATTAATCGCGATTAATTGTTTGACAGCACTAATTATAAGGTACATTACAAGGCATAATTAATGCATTAAAACTACTTTTATAATGCATTACATATAAAGGTTTTAAGTAAAGTGTTACCCAATTAAAACCTTCACTCCCTTGACCTCTGTTATAAGGGGTTTTTCCTCTAAAATGTGCTGTTGCTTTGGCCAAAACTGTGAGATAAATGACTACCAAAGAAACACATCTGACACAGGTAACAGACTCTGCAGTCAAGTGAAGCCATCTGGATGACAGTAGGGGAAAAGGGTGAAGATTTATAGTCCAGTATAGGGTCAAATGCCACAGCAAACAGGGACTAACAAGCCTGGGCAAGCAGAAGCATACATAGCAATTGACCTGTGTAGCTAATGGGAGTGATCATTTAGTGTGGGAATGACAGATCAGTGTTTCCTCAACCATGACTGCCAAAACAACTGGAAATAAGTGATAAGGCCTGAACGCCAGCCGTCACCTAGCAACGCAACACACAAGACAAATAAAAAGATAACCTTAGCGGAGGAAAATTTTCCAGATGAACAGAGAGCTCCTATCTCCTAACAAATATGTCATTTCATGCCAACACAGAGCGGCGCGCTACTCATGTTCAAGTGATTTCAAAGCAAATACAACATAATCGGAATCATTTCTCCTCTTTTGAGAGTTTGTGAATTCTGGATGTAATGCCTCTGGAATTTTGTGATTATGAAGTGCCACAATGGAAGACAAGTTAAAACAATTATTAACTATAAATAAAAAATCTACTTGCTACTTGCAGGTGAACACTAGAGGATCCTCTAAGCATGCACTTCCACATTTTCCAAACATTTTCCATTCAATTTTATTGCTGCTTTTTAAACAGATGAATAAATTTAGATGAATAAATATTATTTTCCATTATGAAAACATGATAACCCTACCAAATAGGCAATTCTCAGCTCTTTTGAGAAGCTTTATGCCTTCAGATTAATTTGTTTCTTTTTTGGGTTTGTTATCATCAATTATGTGTTTATAAATTGGAAAGAAAAAAAAACTGTTAAACAATAATACATTCTAAGTAGCACTAACTATGGACGCTGCTCTGCCCTGTTGTGAAATCCGACAGACACTGTAAACCTGAGAAGCAAAGGTTCATCTTACCTTGTTTTGAAAGTCGGGTGTAGTGGGCAGCATTTTTACCACAAGTGCAGCCAAGCGCTCAAATAATTTCCAATTTAATTAAATACTGCATGAGATCACAGAGCTGTGTGGTATGCTAAACACCTGAAATTTTGCTAAAATTGTTTTCCCCTTCATTGGCTCTCTATCCAGTTATCTGGTGCTGTCTAACCACCTGTGCTCTGTGTGGTTAACAGAAGAGGTCTTGGAACTTCTCAGATATCAACTAGGAGGCTAAATAGGCCATTGTTATTAAGTCTACAGTTACAGACAGAACGCCGGCCCTCTGAAGGATGAGAGGAAATATTTACACTTCCTCACAATCTAACACTTTATTCATCAGTCAGACAATGACAATACAAGTCAGCTATTCATTCGTATTGTGAAGGAGCATCTACATAATGGGATGCCCCAGTAACACATGAACATTCACAGCTTGTTGAACTGACCCACAGGCTCATGAATGTAAATTAACTGTATTATAATCAGATAGAAACTGGGTTAGAATCTTCTTATTTAAAAGCTACAAGAAATAGTTAGGATGTATATACTGTAATTGACCACTGCAATTATGTGAAGCTGCTTTGAAACAATCTGTAAATGAAAAAAATGAATAGGTGATACCATTGCATTACCGTTACTAGGGTGTTCTGGGTGGTTGATTAATGCATTGTTAGAAAGTGCTGTTGGTTGTTAGGTGGCTGTTTATAGGTCCAGGTCAAAAATAGTCAACCCTCAAATTTCTATGGCTTAAGCAGGACTTAAGTACATCTAAGTATTAGACATGCATGTCTAATTTTCTAATTACTTCTATTTGTCTTTGAAATATGATAAAAGTGTTTTACATGTACTGACAAGCATTTATAGTAACCTAAAATATAATTTAATGTGATTTCTATTGAAATTTGTATGTTATGTATTTAAATATACTTGTATTTAAACATTTGTAACAATTCAGTACATTTAAACTATTAACTTTAAATGTAATATCATTCAACATGTAAATGTAAATGTAAATGTAAAAGGACATGTGCTTCAGTATATTTAGTTAGTCAACACATTAATATAAGCATGCTTCTACTTAAGCATGCTAAAAAATATTAAAACATAATGATTTAAAATGTACTTTAAAGTAAAATGTTTAATTTGACATTATTACAAAGTGCACTAGCAAAGTCTCAGCCTGAGCATGCATCTCAGCAGCAGTGATGTGGTAACTTTACTATTTAGTAATTGGCTCTTTTATTTAGAACGTGGGGCTATTCTACCATATTCCACATCGTACTTTCTCATTGAAGATAAACTCTGCAGGACTGTGGCCCTCCAGGAGCTGAGTTTGACACCCCTGATCCATAGTGAAAGTGTACTCTCTTTGAGTACACTTAAGTGGCTTTTTTCATTAATATTATGTTATTTGCAGTTATATTATTATTATTATTAATGTAGTTTTCAGATTTGAAGAAAAATACAAGTGAATCAATCATCTATCACCAGTCTCATGGTAAACCTGCGCAAGCTGGAAATCAATTGTGGATGTTCTTGCATAACTATTCTGACCTGGCAAAATCAGATCTGGCTAATAAGACCGGATGCCCCCTGCACATTAACAAAGCCACTGATATTCTGGTTGCTAGATATGGCTTGGTTCTCTACGTCAGTCTATGTTTTTAGCCCTTAAGTTTGATTGCACAGAAAAGAAATGGTACACATCTCTTCAACAATCTACATTTTCTGCAGCATTATTCATATTTATAACACAAATGATGTGGGGTGACTAATGTGCCTAAATGCAATGCTTTATATTTTGTAAAAATCCTTAAGTGTATGTATGTGTAGTATTAATTATGATTCATGAGGTACCAGATATAACTATTGTTATACATTTTAGATCTATGTTCTTCTTTACAGTTATTAAAGGTTGATTATACATTGAATGTGCAGTTATACAAGACATCACCTTAGATACAGAGAAAAAGCCCTTGAATCTTTCTCAATGTGCATTCAAAAGATTTCTGAGAACAGTAAGTCCGTTATTATTCATTGCTCTCTGAATCCAGTGCCTGCCTTTCCACATGCAATGACCAATTAAAAGCCATCAAACTCATACGGTACTATCTGTTCATGATCACAGAGGACTGTGTGCTCACATGGATACCAGGAAAATGATTCTGATGGTTTGCATTTAAAAGCAGTTAGGTCATCAATATTTCACTGTGGCTATGACTGATTTTTTTAACAGGATCTTCTTATTACAACAGGCTTGTATAACAAGATCCTCCTGCTGAATTATGCAGAGGATCTGCAAACTGGCTTTCCAAGTGGAAAACATACATATGAACCCCATCACACACACTTTTACTTGCACACACAGGCAGAGTTCAGTCCACTTGTATAAATACTGAGTCAGGCTCTATGTCTCATTAACAGCCACTCTTAGACCTTCTCTAAAAGAAAAACTTTTGTGCAAAATCCAATAATGCTTTCCATCAGCACAAACAAGAACCAAGGTAAAGAACATTTACATCAAATCGATCGTTTCTAAGATACCTCTAACTGCACAGCTGTAAGCAATCAAAGGTGATTTGTCATGTAATAAGGAGAACTTGCTTGCTGCATACAAAACTTCCATACCTGCAATCCCCAAATGCATTGGGGCTGATGGGGCATTCATTAATTGGTATATATGGATCTGCAGATCTAAATCCTGAATATGTAAAAATTGCTGACTGAGCTGTTCTTGGTTTTCTTCATTTTCTACACCATTAGATGCCAGAATAAATTATTTTCAGGCCACCATCGAAGGATATACTTGACTCTTCCTCTAGACAGTAATGAGATCTCAGCAATGTCACAATTAGAGAATTCAATATGAATGCTACAAATTATGTTCAAAAGTACATCCCCTAATTAACAGGTTTGGCTCTCAAAACCTAAGCCTGAAGGTCCACCCCTAAATGTAGTCATCAGTGGGGTGTAAGCAGATAATGCACAAATGAGATACAAATTCCCAACAAATTCGCCAAAACATAAAACAGTTACAAATCGCCATGAGAGTGTGACAGCTCTGCTAGTAATCATCATACAATGACATTCCTGATAATTCAACTTCTAGCTTTTTTGCAGTAGTGTGTATCCACGCATTTGTTATATGAAGTATGGATATGAATTCTTCCAAAACCAGATTATATGAGCTGTATGCTGTCCACATTAATTTTACAGCTCTGTAATGTGCCAGTTGTCTTATTTGTGTATTTCCCCCTGCAATTTCAGGTGAAATAGAAGAAAACGTTAGGAGAAAATAGGAGACAAAAGTTGATACTTTAACATGCTGATATGAAACATAAATGGGAATTCCACCCAACTACAAAAGAAACAGCAACAACAACAACAACAACAACACACACACACACACACACACACACACACACACACACACATATATATACTGTATATATATATATATTGCAACAAAGTAAAACAAAACTGTACTGCATATCATGGTATATAGAGCTTAATTTCTGCTGAATGACAGTGTGAAGGGTGGTATTGTATATTGTACAATGTAGCCAATTATTTTGTGAATATCATATTGCATGTACATTACACACAGTACTTGCACATTCACACCCTGTATTGTGTCTCAAGCAGTGCCTACATTTTCCACCAGACCAGTAACAATAGCAAGTAAAGATTCTATTCGTCGATTCGAAATTTTGCTACAGAGTTTTGCCGCCATCTAGTGTTTTGTAAAACATTTGGAAAAATAAATACATAAATAAATAAACAAAATAAATTATATATTTGGAATTTGAAAGATACTTCCAAATGCCGTAACACGGTTTTGATAGTTTGTTTGCATCCGACATCATTATTAGTCTATTATTATAAGAAAGATGTAATGATTTATTATCACTTTACTATTACTGCTATTTTAAATAACAACATCAACATAAAAAATGTTTTTGAAGATAAACAGCTGCCATTTCTTATTCAAACTTCATTAAGCAGCATTTAAACACTTAACACAAGCACTTAAACATAGGCTAATGAATTTAAATCCCAGAAGTAGACTATAGGCTTAGAAGCCCTAACAAATGCACATTATGTTGTTTCAAAGACTTTCACAAACATTTCAAAACAATAACAACAAAAAAAGATAAGAAACAAAGAAAGAAAGACAAATATATAATTTATCCTGAGCATGTTTTTATTATTGAGATTACACAAACACACACACACACACAATAATAACCTGTGCGTGTGTGAGGTGATAAATGGCAGAGATGAAGTGTTAACTGAAATCAAGCAGACCTGCATCTCCTTAATGCTGTCCACTGGGGCAGAGGGCTGATGAGATCCTCTGGACCTGATGTTTGACTTCACTGACCGGTAACTCAAAGCCATGATCTTCCCACTGACCTTTTAAGAAGTTTATAGGTATGTAAATCTCATCTTAAAGCTAAACGCAAATTTTCCACGCTGTCTTGTCGGCGTCCAGAAGGATTTTAGTGTTGCCCATGCTGTGAACGCGCCTCCCAGACAACACTTTACTTGCTCCACTATAAATTGTTGTTGGAAGTTGCCATGGAGATGCAGACGTCAGGGGTAACGTTTTGGGGGTAAAATGAAAGTGCCCCGGTGCAGTAAGAGCAGAGAACAAAGGTCTCACTTCCATTTGACTGATCCCGCAAATGGAACCCATATACACACGCCTTTTTGCTATTTAAACAACTAGCTGCATGAACGGTTTCTAGTGTTTATAGCCTACGATACATTTCCATAATGTTAACAACGTTATGTTCAGGAATGTGGGGGGCGACTCATAAAGGCAGCAGATTTATATTAGGCTACTCAAACGCAGGCAATCAGATTTATAGTTCAAATAAGTCCTGTTTTAGAAATGTACCATTAACTACTAAAAGTAGTGCGGTTGCTGTGATTGTGAAGCGTCTGTCCCGAGGTCGTGTTCTACTGTAGGCTTTCATTACACTAACAGAGGCGCTATTCTAATTCCACTGGACGACTGTAATTCATGAGCACTTTCACTAGAGGTCACAATTGTTTCAGTTCTCACATCATTTCATGATACATTGTAACATTTCAGTGAACAGATGGATGAATATTGAAACATTGATGCAGTAGCCTATATAACAAAATATAATTCACTTCCAAATTGTATCCAGAGGCTGTTCGAAATAAGAGAAAGTCAGCATAAACAACAGTGCACAGCATAAATGAGTACACCCCCTCTGAATAAATATAAAATATGTATTTTCTTAATGATCACAAATATAATTCATGGAAAGATGGCAAAATTGAAATGTATTAAACATATACTTAATAAAAACGACAAAATATATGCCAACATTTTCTGTAAGATAAGTAAATTAGCCAATTTAGTTTAAATGAAGGACTTTAATTCAGCAAATGTATAATATTCTAGTACTTAGTATGTCCACCAGAACTTTAAGTATATTGCTCTGACCCTTCTTGCCATTGAGTGTACAAGTTCATGACAAATTTTCACATCTGTCCTGTTTAACTCCTGGAGGACGACCTCCTTAAATGCTCTGGTCTTTAATAGCAAGTTTTGCTCAGCTCATCTCTACAGAATCCCCCACAGCTGCTCAAGAGCGTTAAGATTGAGTGAAATACATGTCCACTGAAGGATTTTCACCTTGGGAGAATGAATATCTTCATTGTCATGCTGAAAAAATGCCCAATAATGCAGGGAATGAGGGGAGGGTAGCATCTTCTGTTTCAAGTTTTTGTATTCCATTACACAGTAGTGTGTGAATTCATGACAGCGTTGATAAAGCACAACTCCCTCACACCTTCAGCACTCATTCATCCCTATATAAGAGCTTTACTAGCACTGAATGTCACTGTGGGTACCAAACACTTCTCACTGTACTCCTCCTCTAGCAACACAAGAACATTTTGGATGCTTTTGGATCCGAAATGATTGACTTGGTCTCTTGAGACCAGAGTATGGATTCCCAGAAGTCTCTATTTTGTAGATATGGACCTTGGAAGAGGTTAAATGAGTTTATTTTGCTTTGGCTACAGTAGGGTAATTCTAGTGGTGACAACAACCATGTCACTTCTGCAGGCTGCGTCATACTCTGTGAGATAAAGTGTCACTCTTTTCATAGCTTTTGCCGGCTCTGAGACACTTGCATGTTATTTCTCCTGCTCTTTTTCTAGCAAAAATTCACTCATCACTAAATGAAAACTTAAAAGTAAAGACCTGATTATTTCAGGAGCCTTGTCCATTGTTTTTGAATGTCGGTGCTACTTCTGCTATATTTTGACACTTAAAACAATAATTTGGTATTCCTCTTGTACCATTGTCCTCTTATGCTAAGGAATAAGTCACCTAGTAGTTCTCTCTCAACTGGTTCCACTGCTGCCAGCATTAAGTCTGAGTATGATTCAGAGGACTATGTAACACTTTTAATTGCCAGGAAATTACTGGTCTTTAAAAGTTTTGGTTCAATATACTCACCTGTTGATCAAAAATAGCCTTAAACATTTTTTTTAGTAACTTTCAGGAGGGTGTACTCATTTTTGCAACACAACATTTTATCACTTTGATAAGAAAATCTTATTTTGATAAATTCTTCTTTGGTAATTGATCGAGCAGGCTTGTTGGAACATTATATCTCCAAAGAACCCTAACGTGTCATCTAAGTAAAGAGTATTTGCTGAATTTGTTAAGTATTAGAGGGGGTGTACTCATTTATGCTGTGCACTGTTAAGAGGAATGTGTTTAAAAAAGTAAGGGCAAGAACTATTGCAAAACAATATCTGTCAAAGGGCTACATCTGTGGAATAATTTTGATAAGGAATTAAAATTATGTATTTCACTTTGCAAATTTAAGAAAATGTAGGCTATAAAAACAAGGTGATACATAATTACATGAATAATGTGTGTATGTATTATTTAAAATATTCAAGTAATAGCTAAAATGTGTACTTTTGTAATTATGTCGACTATGTGTGGAATTATGTATGTACATTTTGGGAAACGTCTCATGCAACTTTTGTTTATCTTGTATTATCAAATCTAGCGAAAAAGTGACGTTCATCGGTTAAATATGTATAATGGGTAGGCATAATAAGGCTTCGGCCCTTACCTTTTTTTTGGTAATTATGTTTATTTATTTTTATTTTTTTTTTGTTTTTGTGAAAAGTTGTCTGTGATGACTGAAATAAGATGGTGAGGATAATGATAAATATTACGCAGCTGGATGAATAGTTTTTTAAACTAATAATTTAATTGTATTAACATGTAAATTATGCATTAATTACACATGAGTGGGTTCAGGAAACATTTTATGATGTTGATAATCAGTGATTAAAAAGCCACATACAGTAATTTGTGTGTATGGCAAATTTAAAATCTGGTAATTTGTTTGATTTTATATAGTAGCCTAGTGAATTTATCAGAAATATATCAGCGAATGTGTAGCCATAATTTATAAATGTATTTATGCTCTTCCAGAACTGAAATAACAAAAATGTATTTGTTGTGACTGCTGAATTTGTTATAAAATATATTATTTTGTTGATAGTATGTTGTAGGCTTAACCCATGAGACCCTCACGACTGTCAAGCTCACCTATATCGACCTTTTTATGAAAATTACTTAGCAAAACGTATGCATTAGATTCATATCTGTGAAAATGTTTACGTTTTTTTTTAATAAAAGTTCACTCACATTTAGGCTATTCAAACTGCAAGTATTATGTAGCCTATTTCATTATATTAAATCAAATCTTGTAAATAAACGGAGGTTTAGACGTTTTTTTTAGTAAATTAATGGAAAAAGCATCCTAAATGTGCTTCTTGTTGTTTTGTAATTTTGGGCTACAGCATTGTGATATTGCTGAGGTGACCTGTGGGGGGTGTGCGGGGTAGTAGGGGATTCCAGGAGACCCCCTTCTTGAAGAAGACCTCCCCTCTCCCTCCCTTCATCCTTCTCCTCTCTACCAGCTGAAACTCAGGAGCGCCGCCGATCGGTACCGACACCTCTCCAGCGAGCTAAAGCCAAGATGGAGGGTCCGCGCTCAGCGAGCACAGGAACGAATCCCCGCAAGCCACTCTTTGCTTTCCAATGAAGAGGATTTATTCCCGATCAGTCACTTGATCTCGGAAAATCGACACTGATCCGTTTGTTTGGGGAGTTTTGTTGAGGGAGAATCATTGATCCGAGGATGAGTTCGGGGGAGGGAGAGGACACATCTAAGGAGGCGGCCGACATAGCGGCGTTTTTTAAATCCGGTAAGTGGAGAAGCGCGGTCCGGTGTTTTTTTGTGATGATGAACCCGCTGATCCGGATCCTGGTTCACGTCAATGATGCGTGACCGAACTGATCGGACCATGTTGATGTTGATGATGGTTACTGTGAATCTGCAGACGTGATTTTATGGCCAGATAGAGTTGTCAGGTTAAGATATATAGGCTAGGTCAATCACGTTGAATGCTTTTGCAGAATTGACATAATTTATTTGGAATATGACGTTGCATTTGAATGTGCGCACGCATAGTCATGAAACAAGTCAGAACCCAGTCCAGCAGCTTTTTCTTAAAACCTGATGTCATACGTCATTGTTTATAAGCGTGATGTTTGAGTTCACAGTGAGGTGACGTCATAAAGCTTGGCTCAGGCAGCTATGGGTTTTTTAAGGTGCTGCCATGTCAGTGCTGTCATGCATCACCAGCCCACTGCGTTCATTCACGTTAATACACTATTACCCTACATTCACAGACATCGTGGTGTGAATTTTGAGCTCATTCTGCTTCTTTATGCACCACTTTGGCAATCTACTGGTTGGGTTATTGCAGTCAGCTGTTGCTGTGATTTGTTTCAGCTGTCTCTGCAGTACCAGGTGCATCCATGAAGGGACTCTGTAATGGGCCATGGACACCCTGAGTGACAGCAGGAGTGTCACAATATCATGATTTCTGTTTTCTCTCTGCTTCAGCCAGTGCTGATGCATACTTTGTGTGACGTTGCATGTTGTTCATTCAACTTTATTGTGAGCAGTAATGAAGCATGATATGACAGTAAATAAGGTGCTACATAGGACTAATGCATGGGGAAGAAGGTAGAGGAAATCAATGACCTCAAATATGAAAATATCTCTAGAAAAAAAGAGCGTTAATATTTGAGGAAAAAATATATATTTCCAAGACGATTTGCTTAACACGTTCAGTATCTGAACTCAGCAGCTAGCCTTTGGAAGATAATTTGTGAGTGGAAAAGTTACTACAATTTTTGCCCTCACAAAAAAACTCCCAAAGGCCGTATTTTAAACAGTTTCTATTAAGCTTGTAAGGCTTGTAATGGTGTTTCCCTGTCTATGGCTCCCCACGACCCAAAATTGGACCAACTGTTTGGAAAAGGGATGGATTGATAAATAGTTTAAAGTTACATTAAATCAGGTTACAAGTTTGAATAATACTTATTTGGGTCTCATTTGAAATTTGGTCAGATTAGACTGAAGCGAAAAATTATTTAAAAAAAGTATAAAGAATTTCTACTGAATATCTCAACCAAATATTCTTGTGTCACTCTTGTTTGTTTTAAGTAGAGGTTGACTGATAACAGCTTTTTTGATAATAGCTCGATAAGAGTAACTGATATAATATAAAATGTCTGACAGTTTTCAAAATATACATAGTGAATTAGGGATGGATGGTATGGCCAAAAATATGGGTAATTTATGCAATTATATATATATATATATATATATATATATATAAAATTAGGTTACAAATAATTTACTTCAAATAATAATACATATAAAATTCTGATTTAATTAACTATGTCAAGATGAATTTTAAGTGGCAGTTACTGTCCTGAGCTAAAGTCACATTTCAACATACATGAGGAGTCAATGATTGTTTTTATTTCACCTCCAGAGGATGTATGTTCATTTTTTTACCAGTATAAAATACTTCCAAATGTTGTTATATATGCCAATTAATAATAGCCAAAAACAATAATAAAAAAGTTTGCTTATAGTCTTGGATGAGGTTCAAACCAATATACTGTATAGCAAATTTGGTGTAGGTGGTTGCCCCTTTTTGGAGATGGTCCTCACTGCAGAACACAAGATCCAGGGGGCGGAGTTGGATCTAGATCCAACTCCTCCCACCTTACATAGACCTAAACCTACCCGTCTCCACCCCCTGATCCCTAAACCCACCCATCCCCACCCCTAAACCTACCCATCTCCACCCCTAAACCTACCAATCTCCACCCCCTGGATGTGGATCCAACCCCGCCTCCTGGATCTTTGTTCTGCAGTGAGGGGCTACTGCCTTTTTGTGCCAGTTTGTTGAAATTAACACAGCATTGGCCCCTAATAAGTTGATTAACATGCTTGCAGTGCAATGATTCATGTAATTAAAGGAAATTTTGTTTGTTTACTTAAACAGCATGTAAGTTGCTGGTTTGCTCATGTTATGAATGTCAAGAAACAAGGTGTCATAAGTGTAATATTCACACTTCTCGTTAGAGCGAAGTCTTTCCAGGGGTCTATTTTAAAGCACTGCAGCATCCTAGGGCAGTGTTTCAGAATGAAGGCTTCTCTCTCTGACTCCTCCGGTCGGTCTGTTAATTGCCCCACGCCTGCTCAACACTCAAGTTTTGGCACCGACAAGCTTTCTCTCTGGCTGTCTTTGCGTTAAACACATTTTGTGTTTCCAGAACATTGGATGTCTCATCAGTGCCCTACTTAGTCACTGAGCATTGAATGGAGTCTCTCTGGGGCAAGACGCCCACCTAAAGAGCTTTTGTTCGGTTTTGAGGACTGTAGCAGATCTTGCACACCAACCTTGGCCTGCATTCTGAACTACCTTTTGATGGTGAGCAAAGAAAATGGCTCAGTGTTTGCTAGAACCAGTATGGAATAGTGATGGTGGTATGGCTCAGGCAGATAGAGGCATCCTTAAGTGGAGTGTGTGCACATATTGTTTCAGAATATTGGTGGCACTGGTTTATCCTGTTTTGCAGTGCAGTTTTGCAAACTCAATGAGTGCAATCCAGTAAAATTAAGAAATAATATGTAAGTATATGACTCTTTGCATCAAAAACGATTAATTTAATGGCTTTGCCATAACAATAAATGCTAACACATTAAAATGGTACTATACACTAAATTGGAACATTAAACTTTATATATTATGTAACCTGTTCCATCATATCTGTCCACCAAGGTCTAAAAGGCTTGACAACCTTTGAAGACCCCGATCCAGATTATTTCTCTCTGTATTATTATATTATCAGTAATAAATCAGTAACAACTGTATTATTACTAAATAATTATGTGGTCATGTTCCCATTAATCATTTTCTTTATCATGTTTCTTATCAGTTTGCTGACATTGACATGCTCACGACTTATCTATTGCAAATTTAGAAACATACGCAAGTATGCGTGCCGTTTCTAACTCAACAAACTTGTGAAATTCTGAAATACAGTATGTCAGGTTGCATTTCATAAGACAGTACTCAGTTCTAGAAAATTGGAAATGTTTTTATTGGAAATACATTTATAAATTAAGCTCTGCTACAGATTTCACTTTATGTACAAAATCTCATGGCAATTGTATCTATTTCCATCAGTGTGTATACCATGCAACTTGAGACGGTACATAAATAGCAAGTATTGTGTTAGATTGTGAACCATCTTGTCTTGAAGACAGCTCTTTATACATGACAGCACCACTTATTCACACACTTGTGGGATGATTGAGGTTGTCATGACATATTCAGCCCACTTCACAATGTGGTGGAACAGCTGAAGGCTGGATCACACAAAACCTGAGCCCTCCCTCAGAGTCTATCAGCAGCAAACCACTTCCACAGAAAATGTTCCCGTCTGAGCTGAGTTACTCTTTTCAACCCTTTGCTGTTCTGTCTTGTAATTGGTGCGGCCAAACCTCCTTTGAAGTCTGTTGCGATATAGAGCGAGAAATTGCAACTTCCGAATCCTCGATTCTCTGTTGTGGTGGCTCTGTGCCTTTTATGCAAAACATCATAACAAGTTGTTGCACCAACTTTCCAAATTTGTAATCATTTAACAGTCTGTTTTTAAAATTAAGGATTCAAATGAGGTGTGAAGAGCCGTTGTGGCCTCATTTTGGAAATCGAAGGAGGTTATTAAGTTAATGGATGCCAAACCTTTAGATATTGTTTCACTTCCTCTGATACTGAAGTGACTTTTTGACTTGATGAAATGATTGCCATATGAAAGCTATAGTTTTCTCAATAATTGTGCCATTTACCAAATGCAGCCTAATGAAATTGCTCATTTCCTGTACTGGCAGTGTTTGACTTGAAGAGATCTGTCATTGCTAAAATCATTCTCAACTTACGTCTTTTTATGTGTAATTAGAGGTTAGCTAAAAGTGAAGGGAGGATTGTGGCTTGGGATATTTCCTAACATTGCCTCACTTTGATCAACTATAAAACATAATTACATTGGAAAGAAACATGCTATTTGAGACAATTACACATCTGACTATCACATGATATGAAAAATTAGATAACATTTTCCTCTTGTATGGCCACTTTATGTTGGATTGTGGGTAGTGCTAATGCTACGGATCGTAGCTGCTTGTCTAAAGTAATCACTCCCCTATAAATTTACTCAGAAGGTACAGTAAGATAATTTAAAGCCAAAGTGTGTTATTTCTGTGCCACTTGTATCACCAGGCAAAATTGTAAAAATGATTGTTTTCAAGTAAGTTTCCAGACTTCCCTCATCTACCAGTGGTTGGAAAAACAGATAGTTCACTACCGCCCCAAAGGCACACTACTGGTTGAGTCAATAGCGGATTATCAGAATGCTTTCCCATGTCAAAATTTCATAGTTTTCAGTCACGTGATTGGCAGGGAGACTTGAAGGGCAAAACATCTTTAGGGCCTGTTCACACAGAAAAATGTTTTTGCGTCTAAAATACGAGACACAGCGTAGAATGCCTCCTCTGCCATGTTGCCATCAAATAAAACAGTTGCCATGCCAACTTGCTACTGTAAACAAAAGCTTGCAATGTGTGCTCCACCTCCGGTGTCTTCTGATCGGTCCACTGTTTTGAAATTGATGAGCGGCACTGCATTTAAAAGTTGAAATTCTTTTAACTTGACATGGCATCTTAAAAACACTCATGCGAGACACTGCAAAAGACATGACCACAACGGTCATACACGTATGTCTAGCATGTTTACATTGAACAACAATGGAAAAGTAGCACATTGTCATTGTCTTCAAGCATTAAGCTACATTTTATAATGGTTTTCTATGGAGAACACTTGACGTGCAATTTAACGCATTGCGTTCATATTCTGGACACATTTGATTGTCAGACTGCATTATCAGTAATGTGTAGGGATGGATATCGTTAAGGTTTTAACGGTATTACTACTCTTACCGATACCGCTTATCGATCCGGTACTTTAACGGTATTCTTATCGGTACTTTTTGATATATACTGTATATATAAATATATATATATATATATATATACAGTATATACTGTATATATATATATATATATATATATATATATATATATATATATATATATATGACAGATTAGGAGCTGAATTAACATTGCTTTATATTCTGAAATGTAAAATAAATATTTAATTAAATGAATATAAAACATAAATTTGTAAATGCACCAGTGTGCATGCATTTTTAGTGTTTTATATGCATAAGATAAGATACAGTAAGAACATGAACAAAGAAACAAAGTAAAAAAAAATGACAAATATAATAAAACAAATATACAAATGAAATAAAATAAACAGTGCTTTCATTTTTCCATGAAGGTCTACTAATATTAATGTTCAGGTAAGTAATAGTTACAAAATAAATCTAAAAAGTAATCAAATGTAAATGAACACTGCATAGTTTTCACTGTATGTACTGATAGATTAATGCTTATTAAAGCTATAACGTTATTCAGATTAAGAGCTGTGGGGGATTTTCTCTCACATTTTGTTCTTTGATTAACATTGATGGTCCAAGCGCCAGTCTGTCTCTTTAAGATAATATATTGACACATTTTCTCCCAACTGTTCTCGCCCACTTAAGACATAAACTATGTTTAAGTGAATACTCTCGTAGCCGGCCATATTTTGTGTGTATTTGATCGTTTGGACGCGCCCAAAGCTCAAAGTGTAATTTGCCTGTCCGTTTTGGAGCGCGCCGCGCAGGCACGCGCACACACACACACACACACATTTCAGCCTGGGGAACAGCGTCTCTCACGCGGATTGTACTTTCTACGTTAAACGTATCTTAATATAACAGCAACAGGCCTAAATCGTAAGCAGATGTTTGAATAGTTAGTTGTCTCATCATAATTAAAGGTGCACTGTGTAATATTTAGGATGATCTATGGACAGAAATGCAATATAATATGCATAACTAAGTTTTCAGAGGAGTATAAAGACCTTACATAATGAACCGTTATGTTTTTATTACCATAGAAGGAGCAATTTATAACTACATATACCGTGGGTCCCCTCACATGAAAGTCACCATCATGTTTCTACAGAAGCCCTTAACGGACAAACTGCTCTACAGAGCGCGTTTCTCACCATGTTATTCTTGCGAAAAATCACTGACACAATGATGAACAAGTAACAGTAATATTCGCAATGAAATCGGTTTATTGAATAATAAATATAATTCCTTAATTTACCTTTGTAAAGAAACCTCATTGCTCTCTGCGCACTGCACCTTTAAACAGGGCTTTCATGTTGCGCGTGCTGAAGCTCCTCCATGTGAGCGCGATCTCACTTCTTAATTGCAAATAGCAAAAATGCATAATAGACAAATGTTTGAATATTATTGCACATTAAAACAGCTGGCAACTCTGGTGAGAGAGAATTTGCAAGATAATGTGTATATATAGCAACAATAAATGTATGTGTGTTTTCTTAATTTCTCCAGTACCGACAGCAGAACCGATAACGTCAGAGCTTATCGATACTCCGGTCTTTCATAATTTAGCCCCGAGACCGATTTAATACCGAGTTTCGGTACCCATCCCTAGTAATGTGTATACCGAATTTGGTCTTTTAAAATCACTGTGGTAATACATTACCTAGCCTACCTAGTATAAACCTGGTAGAAATAATTGGTGGGCAGCAAAGGAAAGTCTTTGCCCTCCAAGTTGTGCGTTCCTATATGAGTGTGACATCACATGAAAATGATGAATACCCAGTATCTTGAACCAGAGCCCAGAGTCCAACTTATTTCAACTGAATTGCAAGCTTGTTTACGGTAGCCTGTGAGGTTGAGTATAGCCATTATGGCTTGTGAAGTACAAACACGATTCCAAAAAAGTTGGGACACTGTACAAATTGTGAATAAAAAAGGAATGCAATAATTTACAAATCTCATAAACTTATATTTTATTCACAATAGAATATAGATAACATATCAAATGTTGAAAGTGAGACATTTTGAAATGTCATGCCAAATATTGGCTCATTTTGGATTTCATGAGAGCTACACATTCCAAAAAAGTTGGGACAGGTAGCAATAAGAGGCCGGAAAAGTTAAATGTACATATAAGGAACAGCTGGAGGACCAATTTGCAACTTATTAGGTCAAATGGCAACATGATTGGGTATAAAAAGAGCCTCTCAGAGTGGCAGTGTCTCTCAGAAGTCAAGATGGGAAGAGGATCACCAATTCCCCCAATGCTGCAGCGAAAAATAGTGGAGCAATATCAGAAAGGAGTTTCTCAGTGAAAAATTGCAAAGAGTTTGAAGTTATCATCATCTACAGTACATAATATCATCCAAAGATTCAGAGAATCTGGAACAATCTCTGTGCGTAAGGGTCAAGGCTGGAAAACCATACTGGATGCCCGTGATCTTCGGGCCCTTAGACGGCACTGCATCACATACAGGAATGCTACTATAATGGAAATCACAACATGGGCTCAGGAATACTTCCAGAAAACATTGTCGGTGAACACAATCCACCGTGCCATTCGCCGTTGCCTTCTAAAACTCTATAGGTAAAAAAAGAAGCCATATCTAAACATGATCCAGAAGTGCAGGCGTTTTCTCTGGGCCAAGTCTCATTTAAAATGGACTGTGGCAAAGTGGAAAACTGTTCTGTGGTCAGACGAATCAAAAATTGAAGTTCTTTTTGGAAAACTGGGATGCCATGTCATCCGGACTAAAGAGGACAAGGACAACCCAAGTTGTTATCAGCGCTCAGTTCAGAAGCCTGCATCTCTGATGTAGGCTTGCCGCGATAGACGGTGTTGGCGGTGATACCGGTGTTAAGCTGCAACACCGTTTACGTCACTTGCACCGTCCCACACCGTCATTTTGATTTTTTTTATAGTAATAAAAATAATTTAGTTCAGTTAGAGGACACTACAATTAAAACTGAACGCGGCTGCTGAATGCAGCACACCGAACGAACGACAGTCGCGCATCTCAGATCAGATTTCATTTATCACACGTGAGGAGAGTGAGTCCAGCTGACTGAGGAGAAGAGTGAGGTGAGACAGACAAGAAGAGTGAGGTGAGACAGACAAGAAGAGTGAGGTGAGACTGACACGACGATAGCGGAAGAGTTTCAAAACGAAATGTAAAAGTGCCTGTTTTAAAAATATTTTGGATTTTGAAAAGCCTGTTGACTTCTGCCATTAATCTAAGTCAGTGGTTCTCAACCTTTTTTTCCACCGGGCCGCACTATGGTCCAAGTGCAAGTCTCACTGGCTGCACGCATCTCATTTACATATTACGTCATCAATACAAACCAACCAGATTTATAATATTATTTATAGCCTAAATATTCTGATATCTAAATGATTACATTTATTGAAATAAATAAGTAAATAAAGAAATAATTCTACTCACCATTAATAAAACACATGACGCTGTCGGGAGCTGACCAATTTTGTAAAATTCTGCTCGAAAGGAGTAACAGCACAATGACGTTGCAGTCTGTAAGACGCGTGCGGAAGCGTGACTTGACGCGCGACACTGCAGAAAGTGTGCGTTCACAAATGAAGCCTATGTTGATCCAAATATGGAAAGCATTTTCGAGTTTAATAATCTGAGGTTCTCTCTAGAGATGTTTTGCCACATGTCTGTAATTAAGGATGATTGCTGGGTGTTTCTTTTTCCCTGAACATCTTCAAGTGAGTGGCGGGGCGAACCGAGAGTCCAGCACTCTCTTCACTGCTGATGATGATGCTATTCTTGTTTGAATGCGTTCCTTCGCTGGCATTTACCACATTTCGTTTTCTCCCTTAACAAATTTGTTCATTCTGATAAATGATTACCAATTAAAATAAAATTCCAGTAAATAATAACAAAACATGTTTGTTTGTTTGGAACATTTTAATTGGAAAAATGGAATATGCTGTATTTCTTAATGAATTGGTAGTTTTTTAGTTTTTTTTTCACAATTTTAGAAGTTATTGCTTTAGGACATTGGTATTTTTTTTACCAAATTAATTATTATTTCAAATCTACCCTTATTTTACATTTAATCTGATATGGGGGAAGTCGTGGCCTAATGGTTAGAGAGTCAGACTTGTAATCCGAAGGTTGCGGGTTTGAATCTCAGGTCCGGCAGGGATTGAAGGTGGGGATTGTGAATGAACAGCACTCTCTCCACCTTCAATACCATGACTGAGGTGCCCTTGAGCAAGGCACCGAACCCCCAATTGCTCCCCGGGCGCTGGAGTAATGGCTGCCCACTGCTCCGGGTGTGTGTTCACAGTGTGTGTGTTCACTACTCACTGCTGTGTGTGTGCACTTGGATGGGTTAAATGCAGAGGCATAACCCATCCAAGTTTTGCATAACAAAAAATAACAAGTTTTGTTTTGCATAACAAAAAATATCTTGGTGATCCTTGCTATCTTTAAAGCACCCACTGTGATGTAGATGCAGATACTTGTACTGTACATGACTTTATATTTCAGATAGTTTCAGTCAGATTATTCAAATCAAAATAGATTTAAAGCAAACTTTTAAGTGTTAAATTTAGCTATGCTTTATGGTTTTCTAACTTCTGATCATTACTCTTCCTCTGTCACATTTATGTAATGTGAATCGTTCTTTAGTTCTGAGTTCTGTGTTAGGCCATACTGCATGTTTCATGATGTAAAACGATCAAACTTTACTTCAAAGTGTCAGGAAACCCCTTCATCTCTAAGAATTGATTAAGGGTGTACCATACTTTATCTAACCCCTATCTCTCTCTCTGGCATTCTCTGTATTTTCAGAATATTCTCTTCCAAAATGTGAACCCAAGCTTGAGTTACCCAGTCACCCAGGTAAGACATTGTTATTGCTGACATTTATTTGGTTGAGCTACATTAATATTTTTGCACAGTGCTCAAATTAGTCTCCTTTTAGCTATTAGCATTGGTTAAGTTTTTTTTAGGTGTTTAATCTAATTCATGTGACATTTATATTAGGCTGCTGCATATAATTGTTTGGTTTCAGTTTTGGTTTAATTAAGCCCCATTCACACTGCACGTTGGTCCCGGAAAATTGCCAGAAAATTGCCGGAGTGCCTTCTGTGTGAACGCAAACACGTCCCGGGATTGATCCCGGGTTGGGGACCTAGTAACATTGCCGGGTTCAATCCCGGAACGAGCGCTGTGTGAACAAAAGCCGGATCAATGCCGTAAAGGGTGTGTCGTAGTGATGACGCACTTTATCGTTCGACTGTTTTACCGGGTGTTTTGAAGGCAGATCAACGTTCACACAACGAAAAATATGGAAACTGGAATGAAGCAGCGATCAGGGAGCTCCTCATTATCCGCACTGAAGCTGAAATCATTCTCCAGTTTAGTGAAATGGTGAGCGCGCATTATACACGTCACATGAAAGGTCACGTGTCTTTACGGGATCTTTACGGGTTGTGTGTGAATGCACACACAGATTCCGGAAAATCACTGGCAGTGTGAATGCAGCAAATCTGACGATCCGGGAGCAAATGCCGGAACACATTACCCGTGTATTTTCCGGAATCTCTGTGTGAAAGGGGCTTTAGTTTTAATGTCTTGAAATCCAGGTTCAAGAATATGGAATACAATCTGTGAGGTTGTTTCGGTTAAGAGAACTGTTCTAGCATTAACACTACTGAGTTGATTGCCCATTTGGCTTTTGGCTGGTTTAATCTATTGATTCATCTAAATGCTTTTATTTGGTTTCATTAGGTCATGCTTTATTGGATTCCTGCAGGGTGAAACTAGTTTTGACTCTTGCATTTTAGATTTAGTACAAATGCAACTGAACTGTGTCTGATTTGTCGATATCATGATGATGACGGGTTATTACACTATATACTTATAATTGCGTTTATATGTCAAGTCTGAAAAATATCACTTTCCAGGAAATCAGCCCTTTATGTATAGGAAATAGATTTTTTTTTATTTTTTTTATCAGACAGTCGGGAGGTTCTAGGATGTATTTTGAAAGTAACTATACTTGACCCAGTTATGTCTAATATTAGTTGAACATTTGCACGTCCCAAGATAATATCTTCCGCAGCCAGCCGACACAGTTAATATCTGGTTCTTTAGATTTGCTTAGATTTGTTACAGAATTTGTTTTATTTTTTGCTTGCACCCTGAAAAAAGAGTTTTTTTGCTAGTTTCATCAAATCCAGTGTAGTAAAAAACAAAATACAAAAATTATAATATTTAAGAATAAATTGCTGAGGTTTGTGTAGAATTCCCTGTGCTGGTTATTTGAGCAACGCTGTTTATCTCTTTGTTACCCAAGGTGCACAGAACATTTCTGTGAGTGGCAATGATCTAAATCAGTTCAATAAGCATGTCTAAAAATTAATGGGGGTGCACGACATTTCTTTGTTTCTCACATTTGTCCCCTACGGCACCTTTTATATGAGACCCTAGCTTGTTATTCATTTCAAGCTGTGTCTTTCATAATCAGCTCTCTAATGACTACTGAACCTCAAAACTACAGTAATAACATGACAGTAATAAGAACAAATTTAATATGGCCAAGCCTTCAAGAATTTTGTATCTAATTACATCGCAATAACATAAACTTATAATGACAAATGAGAAAACATTTTTAAACCCAAACCTAGCAAATAAAGGTTTGGGTTGCTGATTGTAGGCAACTGAGCTCTGCCCTGTTCTAGGGTTGTGACGGTGAGGAAATTTTCCCACCGGTTAATCGACGTGTGACAACACCGATAATACCGGTATTACCGTGGTGGGGGGTCATTTGAGTTTTCCCTCTTTTCCTAGCTTTCCTTCGTTTTAAATAGCCTGTAAGCGCCATGCACCCCTGTTACTTTCACTTTTAAATTCACGGCAATTCGGCGTCAAGCAGTTGTTTGTTTTTAGTTCGTTTGAGTTTTCCCACTTTTCCTCACTTTCCTTTGCTTAAATAGCTTATAAAAGCCCCGTTCGCGTTTTACTTTCATTTTTAAATTAGCGGCAATTCTGCATCAATTGCTTGAATGCAATTCAAGCAACAACAAAATACAACGTAGAACAAAGAACTTTTATTAACAAAACGAATTAGAAAGTTTGGAGGCACAGACGGCATACGCCTTTATGTAAAATAATGGGGGGAAATATGCACAGTTTAAATAAAATAAAAATCAGCATACTGTGGAACCAAATAAATGAGAAACGAATGTTTTAAAAAACGTCCATTATCACTTAGATCAGTGGATCTAACGAATCCGTCACGAATCCAGATGCGGCCCACCATGCTGAATGTTACAGTCTATGTGCTGAACACAATTAAAAAATAACTTTCAGTTTTACAGTTCATTTTAGTTTTTACATTAATTAAAAAATTTACTAAAAAATATAAGTTATTGTTATGTAAAATAATTTAGTTTTTCATATATTATTTTCAGACATGAGCAGATCTATGTTTGGTAGATTGTTCCAGAGTTTGGGCGCTAAATAGGAAAAAGATCTGCTGCCCGCAGTTGATTTTGATATTCTAGGTATTATCAAATGGCCAGAGTTTTGAGAACGCAGCGGACGTGAAGGACTATAATGCGATAAGAGCTCGCTCAAGTACTGAGGAGCTAAAACATTCAGGGCTTTATAAGTAATTAACAAGATTTTAAAATCTATACGATGTTTAGCAGGGAGCCAGTGCAGTGTTGACAGAACCGGGCTAATGTGCTCATACTTCCTGGTTCTAGTAAGAACTCTAGCTGCTGCATTTTGAACCATCTGTAATTTGTTTATTTAGCGTGCAGAACAACCACCCAATAAAGCATTACAATAATCTAACCTTGAGGTCATAAACGCATGAATTAATATTTCTGCATTTGACATTGAGAGCATAGGTCTCAGTTTAGATATATTTTTTAAGATGAAAAAATGCAGTTTTACAAATGCTAGAAACGTGGCTGTCAAAGGAGAGATTACTATTAAATAACACACCTAGGTTCCTGACTGATGACGAAGAATTTACAGAGCAGCCATCAAGTGTTAGACAGTGTTCTAGGTTATTACTTGTTGGGGTTTTAGGTCCGATAATTAACACCTCTGTTTTTTCAGAATTTAGCAGTAAGAAATTACTCCTCATCCAGTTTTTTATATCGACTATGCATTCCATAAGTTTCTCAATTTGGTGTGTTTCACCAGGCCTTGAAGAAATATAGAGCTGAGTATCATCAGCATAACAGTGAAAGCTAACCCCGTGTTTCCTAATGATATTTCCCAAGGGTAACATATAAAGCATGAAAAGTAACGGCCCTAGTACAGAGCCTTGAGGAACTCCATACTGTGATCGATATGATACCTCTTCATTCACTGCTACGAATTGATGGCGGTCAGATAAGTACGATTTGAACCATGCTAATGCACTTCCACTAATGCCAACAAAGTTTTCTAGTCTATTCAAAAGAATGTTGTGATCGATAGTGTCGAACGCAGCGCTAAGATCCAGTAGAACTAATAGAGAGATACAACCACGATCAGATGATAAGAGCAGGTCATTTGTAACTCTAATGAGAGCAGTCTCAGTACTATGATACGGTCTAAATCCTGACTGGAAATCCTCACAGATATAATTTTTCTCTAAGAAGGAATATAATTGTGAGGATACAACCTTTTCTAATATCTTTGACAGAAAAGGGAGATTCGAGATCGGTCTGTAATTAACTAGATCTTTGGGGTCAAGTTGTGGTTTTTTAATGAGAGGCTTAATAACAGCCAATTTAAAGTTTTTGGGGACATATCCTAATGACAATGACGAATTAATAATAGCCAAAAGAGGATCTATGACTTCTGTATTTGTGAATGCTTAACTTCATTTTAAGGTGTTTAAGCTAAACTAATTATCAGCTTATCAGCTTATGCCAATAAAACCAACAGGTTAGAGATTGCTAGGATGATAACAGGATTGAAATGCAGAGCAAAAGTTAGCCTGAAGGTGTGAACTTGAAGTTTTAAACATCTTTTGAACATTTGGTGTTATCATACGGAGCTCTGTAAATTTGTCAGACAGGATGGAATGTTTTCAATGCAAACAAAATAATACAAGAAATGCATAAAGAATTTGTCAAATTGCTACTTTTTCATGCTTGCACTGTTTTTCCTCCACCAAAAATGATGTCACTTCTTGAAAAATGATGTCATTGTTAGGTAAAGTGATGTAACAAAGAGTAATAAGGTGGAATGCAATGGGGACACGGGAAATCTATAAATGATTACCAATTAAAATAAAATTCCAATAAATAATAACAAAACATGTTTGTTTGGAACATTTTAATTGGAGAAACGGAATATGCTGTATTTCTTAATGAATTGGTAATTTTAGAAGTTATTGCTTTAGGACAAAATTTTTACCAATTTTTTTTTACCAAATTAATTATTATTTCAAATCTACCCTTATTTTAAATGGAATCTGATAATCTTATCTTTACAGATTGTTTAATGTTTTAGTCATGATGAGGAAATGACAATATACTGCATAACAAAAAATATCTTGGTGATCCTTGCTATCTTGAAAGCACCCACTGTGATGTAGATGCAGATACTTGTACTGTACATGACTTTATATTTCAGATAGTTTCAGTCAGATTATTCAAATCAAAATAGATTGAAAGCAAACTTTGAGTGTTAAATTTAGCTGTGCTTTATGGTTTTCTAACTTCTGATCATTACTCTTCCTCTGTCACATTTATGTAATGTGAACCGTTCTTTAGTTCTGAGTTCTGTGTTAGGCCATACTGTATGTTTCATGATGTAAAACGCTCAAACTTCACTTCAAAGTGTCAGGAAACCCCTTCATCTCTAAGAATTGATTGAGGGTGTACCATACTTTATCTAACCCCTATCTCTCTCTCTGGCATTCTCTGTATTTTCAGAATATTCTCTTCCAAAATGTGAACCCAAGCTTGAGTTACCCAGTCACCCAGGTAAGACATTGTTATTGCTGACATTTATTTATTTGAGCTACATTAATATTTTTGCACAGTGCTTAAATTAGTCTCCTTTTAGCTATTAGCATTGGTTAAGTTTTTTTTTTAGGTGTTTAATCTAATTAATTTGCCATTTATATTAGGCTGCTGCACATAATTGTTTGGTTTCAGTTTTGGTTTAATTAGTTTTAATGTCTTGAAATCCAGGTTCAAGAATATGGAATACCATCTGTGAGGTTGTTTCGGTTAAGAGAACTGTTCTAGCATTAACACTACTGAGTTGATTGCCCATTTGGCTTTTGGCTGGTTTAATCTATTGATTCATCTAAATGCTTTTATTTAGGTTTCATTAGGTCATGCTTTATTGGATTCCTGCAGGGTGAAACTAGTTTTTACTCTTGCATTTTAGATTTAGTACAAATGCAACTGAACTGTGTCTGATTTGTTGATATCATGATGATGACGGGTTATTACACTATATACTGATAATTGCGTTTATATGTCAAGTCTGAAAAAGATCACCTTCCAGGAAATCAGCCCTTTATCTATAGGAAATAGTTTTTTTTTTTTTTTATCAGACAGTCGGGAGGTTCTAGGATGTATTTTGAAAGTAACTATACTTGACCCAGTTATGTCTAATATTAGTTGAACATTTGCACATCCCAAGATAATATCTTCCGCAGCCAGCCGACACAGTTAATATCTGGTTCTTTAGATTTGCTTAGATTTGTTACAGTTTTAGTTTTACCCTGAAAAAATTGTTTTTTTGCTAGTTTAATCAAATCCAGTGTATGTAGTAAAAAACAAAATACAAAAATTATAATATTTAAGAATAAATTGCTGAGGTTTGTGTAGAATTCCCCGTGCTGGTTATTTGAGCAACGCTGTTTATCTCTTTGTTGCCCAAGGTGCACAGAACATTTCTGTGAGTGGCAATGATCTAAATCAGTTCAATAAGCATGTCTAAAAATTAATGGGGGTGCACGACATTTCTTTGTTTCTCACGTTCGTCCCCTACGGCACCTTTTATATGAGACCCTAGCTTGTTATTCATTTCAAGCTGTGTCTTTCATAATCAGCTCTCTAATGACTACTGAACCTCAAAACTACAGTAATAACATGACAGCAATAAGAACAAATTTAATATGGCCAAGCCTTCAAGAATTTTGTATCTAATTACATCGCAATAACATAAACTTATAATGACAAATGAGAAAACATTTTTAAACCCAAACCTAGCAAATAAAGTTTTGGGTTGCTGATTGTAGGCAACTGAGCTCTGCCCTGTTCCCAGCAGTGGTTTACTCTTTCTCTAATTGGAGACTGAAGTGTATTAGACCCATGCCGAGATGTGCCGGAATCTGGTACGTTCTCAGGTCCGGAGGGAGTCACTCGCACAATGGACATCTCCAGAGGAGGTCTTTATGCTGTCTGCCAAAGTCCTCGACATGCTCATCACCCCAATCAGTCCCACCATAGCTACTGGCCAGTAGAGTAAACATGAAGGCTCCAAAGAGTCTTTAGTACCCAAAACCTTAAAACACCTCTTTCAGACAGATGGAAACACACATACGCATCCAAACACTTTGGTGGGCTTCTGTCCAACCCTGCTTTCAAGCAGGGTCAGGTCCTATACAATGATGTGTTGATGTTTTACAATAACTTTGTAGTTCACTTAGTTTGAGATATAAAGCAATATAGTATAAAGGGTGGTTAACACAAAATACTTTTGCAGTTATCTGAGGTTAGACCTTTTCTGGAGAAATACATAGAAAGCAAGCTGCTTGCCATTTGTGCAAGGGCAGTTGTTCAGTTAAGACTAAAATGTGCAGGTTTCTGTGTTAATCTGATAGCTAGATGTGTATTAAAGGGCTGGAAGTATAAAAAAACAAGAACTGACCAGCACACTTGGTCACACTGGCTACAGAAATCTTCTCAACAGCATTTATAAATAGCTGACCTAGTCCAAGTGGACTATTTTCTAGGTTGCCTGTGAAATAGGGCTTGCATATAACCAATAGCTAGTTTTCAAATGCAGTTTAAGAGAAGGATTTGTTGGACCACACATTTTTCAGTTCTTTTTTTTTCTTTTAAAACCAAACTCTTTAAGTGGTGTCCGAACATGACAGAATTGACAAGAGCTGTCACATTTGGAAAGGAACAGAAGGGAATGAATTAATAGGTTATGAAACGGATAAGATCATGGGATTTACTCGAGTCTAAATAAGATAAAAACACTGGGGTCTTCAGTTCGTGCTTCCTCCATGGAAGGGTCTGGTGAGAAGAAGAGAGTCCATGGTGTATTTAAACGTTTAATCAGTACACAGTTCTGAGGTTCCTAGAGTAGAGTATTTAGAGAAAGAATAATATATGGAGTGTGATGTTTAACAATATCAAAATCTCACAATACGATAATATTGCGATATGAAATCCACGATATGATATTTATTGCGATATTTAAAAAAAAGTAAAATGAAGAATATGAAAAAAATGAACATTTTGTACATTTTAAAAATTATTCTATTTAATGCACTTTGAGAATTCAAAATTAAGAGCTCCAACCCATGTTCTTAACTAAGAAAACTTAAGTCAGAAAACAATCAGTGAATTGACTTAAACGGGACTTGGCCCTCTTTTTATTTAATGTCTCAGTCTAAATTACATTCACACTGGTGTTTTAGTAAGCCAAACTAATTAGAATATAATAATAATAATAACAACAATGACATTAATAGCCATATATTGTAAAACAATTGCACTGTAAAATAAATGAAAATGAATATTTCATAGGTATATTATTTTTTCTTTACACTACAGTAGGGAAATTACAATACTTCCTTCCTAATTTCTACACTTGAAAGAGATATTTTGAATTTGGACTAAATTTAAACTGCTAGCTGTCAGCAATTCATACAGCACTATTGAGCTTTTATTTTGACGGAAACAGCAGTAGAGCTTTTATTTTGAAGGAAAACTCCAGCTTCAGTGAAAACAGGCTTACAAAAACGCATCTCACTACAAATCTAGTGAAATGTTGTAATCATCTGCCACGAAAATAAAGCATAACTGGTGGCCGTTGCACTCCCAAACGTGCGCTAAACTCACAGCACATGCAATAAACGAGTTCACTGTGAATGGAGCCACTCTGAGGTGCGGAAAACACCTCGATCGCATAATGTGTGCACTTCACTTTGAATCGCACAGCGCTAACAGACTTGATGAATGGATTAAGCCATATTGTGCTTTAGGTTTTAGTTCGTTTGACAGATACTGTGCCAAAGCATAATTGACCAAAACACAACTTTAAATACCTTTTATGTAGAATAAGAAGTTTAAATATGTTTTAAAAACACAATATCACAATATCGATAATGATAGGTGTGTTCGACTTGAAGCGGCGCTGCGCAGAATGATCAGTGTATGACATCAAAGTACCGCGAGAGCGATTCGAAAACATAAGGAGCCGTCTGCTCTCTTATCACTCTCGCGGTACTTTGATGTCATACACTGATCATTCTGCGCAGCACCGCTTCAAGTCGAACACACCTATTGTTACATCCATAGTCATGTTACATTTATCTATATTGTCTTGTCTAGTTTTAATTTTCTTGTCAGAATGAGAAGCTTTCACTTGGGCAACATATGCATTAAATCTCACGTTTATGTACAGTATAATTGATTTTACTATGTTTAAGGGTGGAAAAAATCGGTCCATAAGCCTGATTTGTACACTGTTTACAGTTGTAGAATTCAAAGTCAATGTTTGTGGCTTCCTGTGATACAGTATACCCTTAAACTGGTGTTCACATTGGCAGTTAATTGCCGTGACAATACTGCACATCATTAATTTTTATAAGAAAATTTCCATTGACATTAGTGGCAGTGAGTAAAGCTCAGCTGTATGCAAATGAGAAGTGATTTAATTGTTGAACGAAGTTTAAGACAGACCAAATGATATAATCCTATTCTGCGTCAGTTGAGCCTCATCACCATCACAAGAAAAATTAAACCAAACAACCACCACATGGGTTGCTTCTAAATCACTGGTGTTACTGTAAATAGCACCATTTAATGTAACTGCACCATATTCAACAGACCTTTATGATTGGCCCAAAGCAAAATTGTTATGTCAGTCTGTCCTGATCTTGTAAATGCATATACATCAGTAATATTATGGCTCGGTTCACGCATAGCATCTACATAAATGGTAATTTACAGATGATGTTACAACATCTCATCCTATCAAATTGTCAGAACTGACTTACTGGTATTTCACACATGATCCATAATAAATGGTAAACTTCTGGTAATTTTCCAGAGAAGGCTGTACAATTATAACATTTTTGTGCAGCTGATGCAAAATAGGGTTTATTGTGGAATTTTTTTTTTTCATTTTCTTCACCGCTATTGTTGCCAAATGGAATACATAAATAATTTTAAAGATATCATAAAGAAATGAAATGAAATGAGCTTTGTATAATATATGTGAAGAATTTGTCTGGCTAAAATGTATCTACACACACACATAACTGGCAGATAAAAGTACAGTTTTTATAATTTATTGCAAAAATACACAAGCGTCAAAGGCATTTCGCATAACATTTCTTCAGGCAGCAACTGTACATTACTGCACTGATCATAATGCAGGAGTGTCCCTTTCCAGTGTCTAATTCACTCATAACATCATTGTCTGATGATCAATACCCCCACTTTTATCAATAAAATAGGTGTTAGATTGCCAGTAATATCCCCATGCCGATTGCTTGACCAGTCATGCATTATACCATATTAGATTTAAATCATATACATACAGCATATATAATTTGTATCTCTTTTTCAGATAAAAAATACTGAGATATTTACTGAAAGCTTTACTGGACAGTTTATGCATGAAATTGCATAATGTTAATGGCCCTCCCTGCAGTTAGCGCAGTGTGGGCTAATTCTAGTGTGTTTACTCAACGTAAACAGGCAATATAATTGTCCTCCAAGGAGTTTGCTTGGAATTGCGCTTAGAATGGAATATCAAGCCAGCACATAATTCCCTGAATAAGTTCAGGGTGTGTAGCTGTTTTATTTGCATTTTTGAAGTGTATTCCAATTTTGTGGTGATGATTTCCTTTTGTGTGACATTGCTAATGTGATTTCCAGTTGTTTGACGCAAAAGGGTGGCAGAGTACGTCCTAAAGTGTTGAGGCCGAATTTGATTGTGTTATAAACATATTCCTGGCAGTGGGTAATTGTATTATGTTTGTATCATAATGTGGTTTATTCGCTGTTCAGCAGTACAATTACACTAACTTTAAATGATTCGGTTAAATGTAATGTAATTACAGGACAACTCGGGTTAATTTGTCCAGCATCTGGAATCATGATATATTACTTAATCATAAATTATTATCTATTTCACAAATATACAGTCAGAATATTTGTGATTCCTTTAAATATGTTTCCTTTAATGTTTCCAGATTAAATTGTATATATATATACAGTATATATATATATATATATATATATATATATATATAACATGTAAACAGTTTTGTGGTGATGATTTCCGTCTGTGTGACATTGCTAATGTGATTTCCCCAGTTGTTTGACACAAAAGGGATTAAATTATATATATATATATATATAATATATATATATATATATATAGTATATACATACAATTTAATCCCTATATATCAAGACCTAAAAGCACATGACACTGCTTCCTCTTCCTCGAAAGCATCCATGCATGTCAGCTGGGTCCATGTCTCAGATCACCACCATCTGATCAGCCCTGCCCCCGACCACCTAACTAACCAATCACATCCCAGTGAGAATAGCTCTCACCCAATAGCAAACCATGAGATCATAATGGGTTCTGTCACAGAGCTGCGTGCAGGGGCCCTTGTATTGACTGCAGGAGATGAAAAGGGAAGATGGCAGTGAAAGGGAAGGGAGGAGAGAAATTATAGCCCTGGTTTCATCAAGCCTTGCCTTACTACAGCTGCTGAGTGTGTTTATGGCTGAAGATTTTTGCTGGATGCTTCGGATAAGGAATAATGGCCTTGCAGATCCTCTCTGCAGGGATTTGTAAGTGATGTTTCTGTGATACCTGCTGTGACTGTGCAGTTTGTTGTGTTTTACTGCGTAGTATAGCGTCATACCTAGGGATTGCATTTGGATTTGTGCCACTCAGTGTGCTTTTGATTAACATTTCAAATACAGATCTCTGTTGATTACACATGATGATCTTCTATTTCAAAATAGAATGCATGTTTACAGTCTTTTTGGTGTGTTCTGATGGGATAGGATTTGGAATTTCATGTGTAAAATGTTGGTTTTGTTGTGCTTTGTTGTGTTCATGCTGTGTACGAAGCCTATATATAATCACCTTTATAGCCTAAGTATACTTCATCTCACAGTGATGTAGCAGTTCTTACATCTGCCAGATTATTCTATATGCTCAGTCTACTGTGAGTAACTAGTGAGCATGGATTGGTTTTTGGTTGCCTGAGCTATAAGTGTCCTTGTTGGGTTCTGTGTTTTCATTGGCTCAGGCCTCAGATGCCTGTACGGTTTGTTGCGGTGTGGTTAGAGGCTGACCGTTAGAGTAATTTGCCTATGTGATTTCCTCTTCTCAGTGCCATGTGTTTTCAGTCAAGCAATGAAATTTCAAGCCATTGATTCTATACAAAATTAAACATAGGTTTATAGGTTCCTAAACACTGAAAATGCTTGACAAGTACAGTTATTTTTGTAAGAAAATGTAAAATTTTGGTCTGCAAAAATTATACAAAGGCATAATTTAAAAAAATATATATTTTATTATTATATAAAGACTACACAGGTTGTTTGGTTCCTCAAAAACATCAATTAAAATTAAATCTTTTTTTTCAGCTTTTGAAGTATATACATTTCAGCTATTACTGTGAGTAATTTCTTAACTACAGACCTACAGATTTTACTGATACAAAAATAAAATAAAATAATAAAATGCTATTCTAAAACCCCATAGGAACTGGACTATGATTTGAACAGCTGTGTTTTATAATGAATAAATTCAAGCCACCTCCTTCAAAACCAATTAATAATTGAGAAAAAATATGATAAAATATGAGCGTTAGTGCAAACAAAGAGACCAGTTGCAAACAAGACCAGTAGTATTTATGTTTATAAGACTCAAGGGATGTTTTCATTGTACATAGCATTTTATTGAACAAAACTTTGTGTATGCCCATGCATACAAAATGACTTAATTTTTACGGTCTATTTTATAACGATTGTACATTTTAAATGTTATACATGCTGAAAGTCATTGTATCAACTTTGTAGAGAATACTAGCATATTGAGGACCTCAAAGCTAATAAACATGAAGTAACTTGGCCTAGATGTTTATTTTATTTGTTTAAATATAAATTATTTTATTTATTAAATATAAATATACCTGCTGTAAACTGTACAACTCTTTTCAATAAATAAATAAAAAGGGGGGATATAGTAACAAATCCCCAAATCTTTATTTTTTTCTTATTTGTCGTTAAGACATTTTGAATTGTATTTTTATAAATAAGACCTTATCTTGGCACCTGTTCTTCAAGGTGGTTCTTTGGAGCCACTCCAACTCCCTATCGACAGCGCCGATGTCTTGGCAAATCTTGAGATGCCCTAGAGAGCAAATTGGTTCAAAACACAGTGCATCCATCTGCACACATACTGTCGCATGTTATATGTGTGAAGATGCATGCAACTCATTAAAGCTGGGAAGACAGAAGGAAGATACACTTTCATATTTCAGATATATATAGTTAGGGCTGGGCAATATGGCCAAAAAATTATCACAATATTTTTTTCATATCAGTCGATGTTGATAATTATCACGATCAATGTCAAATCTTTATTTCTTTCAAGTTTAAAGACAGATTTTTGCTCCAAAGTGAAAGTTGTAGAAACCAGACCATTAATTTTCCTGAACAAAATAAATATCTAAATAGAAAAATTAATTTCTTAGTTTCTGCATGTTCTAATGAGTGATATTGTTTCAACTCAAGAAACAGGTTTGGGTTGCCTGATAATATTAATAATAATAATATCACTTTTTTGTCTCTTAGAAATGCACATTTGATAGTAGCTTGAGTTATGACACAGAGGTAAATCTTTGTTGAAATTGTAGCAACCTCAGTTTTCTATGGTTAAATTTATTCTGACCAAGTGTTTTTTTTTAATTAAGCATTGGTCTCCCATAGTATCATACATTTAAATCATGATAAACACAGTTAAAACCACACATATAGCCTCAATACCATGGTAAAAAATATAACTATATGGTTTTTAGGTAGCCTATTTGTATGAAAAACAGTAGTCTAAAAACATTCAGTATAAATGCACACATGCTATAGCTTAATCACAAATACGTACTATAATTATATACCATTACTCCTGTAAAAAAATTCAGTGTGAATATCCCACATTTCTGCCACAATACCATGGTGCAGTGAGTGTTACTACAGTAAATCCATGGTAAATGATGGCGATGTGTAGATTGAAAAGTCTTCTGACTGTATCGTTGCGCAGTGTTTCTCCTGTTTGGCTTTAAACTAGTTTAAATCACAGAGTCATTTGTCTTCATCGCTGAATGCAAGCGCTTCACACTGGATCTCACAGCGCTGTTTAGTGCTCACGTGACCGTCTCATCAGCGAGTAAACGCATCTGCTCTAGTGAGCTCGTGCCGCGCGGCAGTTTGAACTTTGATCCGAGCGGATAAACGATCAGTGGTCCGCTTTTGGCGCATAAACAGTATATCGAACATTTATCGAACACTTCATATCGTTTTATCGAGTAAAATTATATCGCGATAATTACCGTTATCGAATTATCGCCCAGCCTTATAGTTAATGCTGTAAAATATTCACTACATCATCATTTTACTCCTGCATTAGAGCTATGAAGTAACCTATGAGAACTCTTCCATGTGATGAATCAATTTTCATGTGCTTTTTATCATGCTGGAGTGAAAGGCAGAGAGTGCTTCAGGAAACTGTGGGTTCATTTTGAATTCTCATCCCAGGAAATCCCACAACCTCACAACCTCGCAGGCTCTAAATATTTTACGACGTTGTCAATATCCATCCATCTTTTAGAGGAAATGGTACAAATCACAGAGACTAACTGCCAAATCGGCACTCCAACACTGCTGAAAACTCATAAAGACCTTAGAAGAGGCCACAGAGAATAGGGTGGGATGTACATAAGATGCTCTCCTCTGATTTCTATTGATCAGTAGTAGCCTATTGCTGAATTTAGATCACCATTTGCAAACTTTAGAATAACCTGTGTTATATGTCCAGTGGTGTCCCTATTCATAGAAAGAATTGAGATATATTGTAATGATGGGTTTATGAGTTTGTAAGACTTTTATTTTATTTGATTTTAAACCCACACATTACCCATGACACAACACTCCAATAGAAATTTACTAAATATTGATATGCTTTATTTTATTAGTCATGCAAAAGCAGAGAATAGGGGGAAAAATATGTATTTTTGGGTTTTAATTTTTTTTACCTGTACAGCTTTTGGTCGCACCAGAGATTAGCTTTCAGCCAGCATCTGACAACAACTCCTGAACACAGCTCAGACTGTTAGATAGTAATATATCCTCCTTATCCTCCTAAGGCAAGGCTCCTAACCCTCAGTTTGATGACTTGAAGAAACCACTACCCCTTCAGCACATAACTCATCTAGGTCTGTTTGTGCTACAGACATAAAAAAGTGTGCTATCACACTTCTAAGTGATCTGTCTTATGATTTCCGCCAGCTAGATAATAAATAATGAAAAATCCCTGTTGTTGACAGAAGGACCCAATTTATATTAAGGGACCTGAGTATCATAGAGACTTCAGTGTCAATGAGGAAGCAAAGTACCGTTAAAAATAATCCCCTAAAGGTTTTTTCCAACAACATGTTTTTATTATTCATGAACTGTCCGTTAAACATCATGCAAGTCTCCATACAAGATTCAAGATTTTTTATTTGTCACATACACGATTATATAGAGAGTATAACCAGCAGTGAAATGTGAGACAGAAATGTGTACAGCCTTCCCTGTGAGTTATCACTTCAATTACAGCTGTTTTTTGAAGGAAAGATTTTTCACTTTTGGAATATAGTGTGCTTAGCAACTCATCACCCCAGAGACTTTGCTTATTAAGACTATGTTTTTATTATCTAGGCAACAGAAGAGGCTTGTGGGTAGTGTAGTTTAAAATATGGAGCGATAATACAGTACATGCTGACACCTGCTGGGGGCACTTTGGTTAAAACTAGAGGCTGACTTTATAACATGTGGCCTTTTAACTGTCACATAATGTTGCACTCCAGTGTATGCATGCATGTATGCAATTTCTTTATGATATTATAGTTGGCATAATAATAAATATCATAACAAGAGGGTATTTAAAAATAAATCTAGACTATAAGCAATGGTAAAACATATTTCTGCATTACAGAAGTTTTTAAAGGAGTGTCTTCTGCCTGAAGTCTATATTTTGGAGGGATTTTGGGGTGGAGTTTGGGCAGTTGTGGTTGTGCACTGCATGCCTGCATGGAAACCCAGTTTAGAAGACCGGCAATTAGCAAAGTAAGAGCAGTGCGTCCAAAATTAGGAGCAGAAGCCACACTCCTCTCTCTCTTGTCCTATTTCTCTGAGTCTTTTCAAGAAATCTAGAAGGGAAGTTTTGCTCTTTGATGATGCTGGTTGAGATTTATAGGATTGCTGAGCTCATTAATAATTTAGAGCTTGGAGAATCCTGGAAATTGAATATTCTGTGGGATTCGTACCTTGTCCACAGGTCTCATTTTGATTGCTCTGCATGCTTTTGAAAACAACAGAGAATTTTAATGCATTGTGTACACTCCGCTCTAGAGGAAAACACTTGTTCAGCCTACGCTTTGGTTAAATGTAGCTAGATAATAATGATATCAATATCAAATATGGATGGCCATTATGAAGAGGCCTTACTGAGATTTCATATAGACATGCAGACAGTGCAGTTTTTGTTGTCAGTTGTTTTCTACTAAATATTTGCATTTATATGTATGCATCTAAAAGATGCTTTTATGCAAAGTGACAAAAGCAGTTTGTTAAAGAGCAAATAATATGTGTAATGTACTGTACAATGGCAAGTTTAATAGACAACTAGGATATATATACAGACAACTATATATTGCAGTTGTCTGATGGAAACCTTGTATATGTTTTGTCATTTTTAATGTACAATGGCAAGTTTAATAGACAACTAGGATATACTATATACAGACAACTATATATATATATATATATATATATATGTATATATATATATATATATATATATATATATATATATAGTATGTATGTGTATATATATATATATATATATAATTAATTTGGATCATTAAACTGTTAATTAAGTACCACACTTCAGCTGCATCTGAAATTGCATACTTCTCTACTATATAGTACATTGTAAAAAATCAAAAGTTGAGAAAACATAAAAGTATAAGGCAACCAACTTTTGATTTTTTTTACAGTGTAGGCGAAAAACTACTACTACTATATAGTAGGCAAAACTACTATTTTCTTGTATTTCCGGTCAGATAGATTCTGAAGTGTGCATACGATGGGCACTATCTTATGAGGCCATGGGAGAGAATTTGTGAATGGCAATGAAATGATGCAACTGGCACTGCTAGATCATGTGATAATGACAAAATGGCCAATATAGTACGTCCAGATTCTATTCAAATATATAACATACTTTTTAGTGGCCACTAAGTAATTATTTATTCAAAATAAGTACCTACTCAAGAAAGTATGCGATTTTGGACACAGCCACACTCTCTGTATCTTGATGAGTGGAGGAGAGTGTCTTAGTCTAGCGTTTGCCGTCTAGTCATAGACAATACTGTCTTAGCAGTATAATAACTTTATATTATATAACATGAGACTTTGGCTAAATGTATTCAACTAGAGGAAAAACTGAGCACCCACATAGATACTATAAGTTTTGTAATCTATAAGTTTAATATAGTTTAATGAAGGCAATCTCTGGTTAAAAAACTTGTAACTCTATTTAAGCTTGATTTTGGTAAAATGTTGATTATATGCAAGTGTCTGATCACATAAAAAGCTACAATACCAACTCTGACAACACAGTGTTTAATAATGTAAAACAATTACAGGGCATTTTTCTATTTCCTGAAAAGTAGTGGTTTTACAGTTTCTGCCAATATATAGTTGTGAAAAAATAGCATGGACCAGATGGAATTAATTATGTGTATATTGGGAATAAAGACCACCTTGATCGTGTGTGTGCGGGAGACACACGTTTGAGTAGGGCTGTCGCGATAACCGCGATATCGCAATACCACGCTATTGACGAGCATAACCGCAGAGGAATGCAACAACCGCAATATTTCCTTTTTTTTTTTTTGTAAGGTTATGCCCTTCTCGTTTTATACTTAGTGCATATGTACTGAATATTAGTAATGAGGGAGGATCACGTGACCCCTCGACGGTGATGCAGGCTTAGTTTTTCGCTCCGCTCACTTTGCCAAATATTTTACGATCCTGTCAGTAAAATTTGAACCACTCTGCATTAGACCCATCATGAGTACTAAGGCAGACAAAGGAGATCGGAAAAGAGAGATTGAGCAATCGCCAATGAAGAAAAAATTCAGATTCAGCCATCTCCAGTGAAGACCTGGACAGTGCTATTGCTAACCGCATTGAACTAGCATTTAAAGAACACCAAAGCACTTTGAATTCGGTTGTGAAATCGGCGGTACGAGATGCGATGGACTCTGTGCTGATTCCAGCATTGCGCGAACTGCGTGAGGACATACAAGCGACCAATATGTCTGTTAAAGAGCTAAGAGAGGAGTTTGAGGCCATAGCTACCAAGACGAAGCAGACACGTGACCGCGTTGATTCTGTTCAGGCAGCGGCGCGTGAAGATAAGAGAACAGTTACGGATTTAAAGGATCAGCTGGAGCGACTCACCGAGAAGATGACAGATATGGAGGACCGGTCTAGGAGGAACAACGTTAGACTGGTGGGGCTCCCAGAAGGGATGGAAGGTCCAGATGCAGCTAGTTTCCTCCGAGCTAATCTTTCCAAGTGGATTCCTTCCTTGAGGGGCCGTGACATTGAGATTGATCGGGCGCATCGTGTGTATGACGGAGGGTGGGGCTCCGATCGGCCGCGCACTCTCATCTTCCGTGTACTGAGATGGCATGACAGATCAGATATCCTGAAAGGTGCTCGGCAGGCGTATCTGGTGAAATGCGCACAGAACAATGTTACACTACTGTTTTTTCCTGACTTTAGTCTGGCTACAGCGATCAGGAGAAAGGCATTTGGTCCAGTTTTGAAGAAGATGACAGCACTTGGTCTCCAGCCCTTCCTCATCTATCCAGCGGTGATTAAGCTACGGCACAAAGGGGAACAGTGAAGCTACGATTCCCCTCAGAAAGCAGAGGATTTTATCAGCTCCATGTCTCAGCAGAAGTCCTATGCCGCCGCTCTGCGGGGGGACGACGGGGGAGCAGCGACCGCTGTTTCTCCAATTCGACGGAGGGGCGTGACGGCCGGGATGGACTTGGCCCTAGCTGCCCAGAAGGGGATGATAGCAGGATGAACATGGACGCTTGCTAAACCTATTGTTTGCGTTTTCTTCTCTTATACTGGGATATTGTCCTTATTTATCCGGTACAACGATCACTTTGCTGGTAAGACTGACACTCCATTTTTCTGTTTTGGAGGGGACTAATGGAGAGTAGGTTTAATTAATACAAAAAATATATATATATATGTGTGAGCTGTGTGAGCCTTTCGGGAGACATGTCTTGCGTTGGAGTGGATCGGTCACGACCTATCACCGTTTTTTGTTGCTCAGTCAGACCTATGTTCTCGGTAATGTGCGGTCTGAGTTGTTCTTTGTTTATGGTTGTCGGATGTTCACATTTTTATGTTGTTTTTGTTTTTTACAGCAGACATTTATACTTTTATCTATTTTACATTATTTCTAAAGGGATTTTTCATCTAGGAGGTTTGGTATCTAAAATGCACATCAGTGTTTACGGGTTATTTACGGAATGGAAGTGCTTCTGTTTTTTGCATTTATTGTGTACAATCTTGGGATTATGAATATTCAATGCATACTTTAAAATATTAGTAATGATAACAATGTGTACCATGCTGATTTGTACAGAGGCTCAGTAAATTTGTACTTAACAAGCCTAAACAGACAGTGAATGAGAGAGATCGACTGAGCGCGTGCGATTACCTGAGTCTGTCCTTCAGGCGGAGTCATGTATATTTGTGAAAACAGGTTGTCATGTCCGAGGAAAGCGAAATCTGTCTTAACATCGACGCTCTGCTGGTCAGCTGAGCCTTTAAAAGTGGCGCTCAAAGTTAAAATGATTTCAGCAGCTTTACATATCATTATAACATTACATATCTCGAATGAATCAGCGTTTTTGAACGTGTGGTTGATTGAACGGTTTAAGACCCACTCAAAGACAGTTTCTTACCGCAACAATGAAACTGCACTGACTAGAACACGCAGGTTAAATATCAACAGAAAAAGTATCTTGTCAGTCAGATTCGATGATCAGAACTAACTGTTATATTTATATATATATATATATATATATATATATATATATATATATATATATATATATATATATATATATGCTAACAATAGACTAACGATCTTATTGTCAGGTTTATGTTTTGTTATGTGGACCGTTATTTTGTCACTCTCTTCCGTTTACTTCACTTCCTGTTTCAACGTGATTTAGTTTCGTGTACACACAGATTATATAATCACAGATTATATCATATATGTGTATGGTATATATGCTTATGTATACATACACATATATGTATATACTATGTATATATATATACATATATGTGCGGTAATACCGCAAACCGCGCTATTGAGCCACTCAAAATTACCGCGAGGGAAATTCCTTCACCGCGACAGCCCTACGTTTGAGTGACAATCTATTCCCAGTGTCACTTGAGAGGACATTCCATACACAGCCTAAGGACTGGATTTTGAATACAATTACTGCTACCTATTCTCTCGTCGTGACTCTATACTCACACACAGACTAAAGGAAATAGAACACTGTGGACCCCCTACTTGGTGAAAATGAGATGAGGCACATGGATTTAAGGCTTTAGTAAGCTGGATAGATTTACCTTAAATCCATTGATAATTGAGTTCATCTACCTCACCAGCTGCATTAGAAATTGAGTGACATCACTTGATTGACAACTGAGTGATGTCACCCACCCCATATGTATTTCATATGAAATAATGTATTTCATCCTTCAGAAATAAAGAATTGAGCAAATCATGTTTGTGCGGCAGAAATGAACTATGCCACAAATTATGTGACTTGTTTAGAAATGGTGTGTTTTTAAGCAATCAGACTGCAAATTTGTCTGCTTCGTTATTAAATAGGCAATTACAATTTAAATTAACTGTTTTCTATTATAGTATATTTTTTATATATTTCTTTAATGGCAAGGCTGACTTTTCAGCAGCCATTAATCCAGTCTTCAGAGTCACATTATCTTTCAGAAATTATTTTAATAAGCTTATTCATGCTTAAGAAACATTTCTTATTATTTAGCAAAGTAAAAAATAGTCTTAATGTGGAAACCTTGATAAAAAAATTATTTTATGAAAAGCAAGTTCATAAGAACAACATTTATTTAAAATAGTAATATTTTTTTATTATTATTAATCTCTTTACTGAAGGAGGGACCTGAGCCATAACTAGAGGCTAGAATATCATAAGACATGGTGGTGGACCCTTCATTTGGACTCTCCTAGCAACCGCCCAGAAAACGTTAATAACTACACAAACATATTAAAACCTATTTGGAACATCTGATCTTTATGGTTTTGAGTTGACAGAGCCCCCTTAGGTCAACGCTTACTTTATTGAGATTGTCAGTGGTTTAAACTGAACTTGATTCTCAAGGCTCTTTCAGGGCTACAAAGGCCTCCTCTTTATTTATGAGGTGTATGTGTTGAGATGGAGAGCCGTGTATCGGTAATGACACTTGTGCTCCGTTTGCTCCCACATGTAGACTGAGATGTGGAAATGATGTGCAAAGATTCACACTTCCGATGTAATCAAGAGACACCCTTGCAGAAGAAAATCTTTTTTTATCCATGTAATTGCTAGATATGAATCATCTTCTGTCATAGATTGCATTAAGATTGCATGTAAGGAACACTATTCCACATTCATTGATTGATAAAATATTTGTACCCTCATCAACTTTTGCTCATCCTGATATATTTTCTATTACTGCTGGCTCAAGTTCAGTTCCCATACTACACATACTCTGTTCTGTGTAAAAAATTAAATAAAGGGATAGTACATTTCAAATCAGAGTATGTTGAAAATAAACAAAAAAAAGTGAAATGAAAGCAAAATATATACAACTCATGATCATTTAAATTTGCAATAAAGTTTGCTTTAAATACTGCTCCACACAAACATTTTACAAATTCCTTGTAATATGCATTAATAAGTGAAAAATCTGCACCAAAAAAATGGTAATGCGAATTGTTGATAAATGTGTTTTTAACAAATAAAAAGCTTGAAGGTCCCCCTACGGTTTTCTGCCTAAATATTTTAAAAGGGTGGTTGATTGTGATTTCACTTTTTTAATGTTAGTTAGTGTGTAATGTTGCTGTTTGAGCATAAACAATATCTGCAAAGTTGCAGCGCTGAAAGTTCAATGCAAACAGAGATATGGTCTTTTAAAATTCTGGCAGTTTAATGCCTACAAAAACGACAGGTAAGGGACTACAACGAGTTACTTCCCGGGTCCGTTACATCACAGACCCAGATAAACCCTGCCCCCGGGAACATGCAACGAATGGGGCGAGGCCATGCTGCGCTGCTTCAGAGAAAACTAGGGGTGCACGTAAAAATCTATTCATATATGAATCGCGATTCTGTCTTCTAACGAATCTAATGGATTCACAAGTTTCAAAATCAATGTCCTAAAACAGCGGTTCATAATACTGTTCCTCACGTCGCCTGCTCTGCATTCTCTCTCTCTCTCTCTCTCTCTCTCTCTCTCTCTCCACACACACACACACACACACACTCTCTCTCTCTCTCTCTCTCTCTCACACACACAACACACACACACACACACGCTCTCTCTCTCTCTCTCTCTCGCTCTCATTCAGATCGTCAGATCAGCTCAAACTGTTCCAATTCTACACTTATTTTCACACAGCAATGAGAAGCCTTATACATGGATGCGCGTGCGGTTGCTGTGCTGTATTAAAGCTTTAATCAGGATAAAACCGTATATTAAAAGCTAACAGAAGCAGTAGCACTTACAAATAACAGCGTATCTAAAAGTATGAGACAACAACAACCAAACATACCATTAAGAGTCATGCTTGCACAGGTTCTGCACGATCCTCTTCACTAATATCCTAAGTGTCTCAATCCGGCTCAAACTGATAAATATAGACAACACCACTGTTTACAATTCAACCGGAGCGCATGCTGCTGAGGCGAGGGGCGGGACATTTAGACGCACACTAGAGGCGGTTTAGCCAATCACAACACACTGAGCCAGCTAACCAATCTGAGCCCATCGAGGGAGGGCTTCAGAAAAACAGGAAATAAATCGAGGCGTTTGTCCGAGAAGGGACAGAGTTGGTGTGGAATAAAGGTAAATTATGTAAAAAATAATGCATTTTTTAAAAAACGAAGCATGAACACATGTTAGACTGCACCCCATAAACACAATCAAGCCTAGAAAAAAAAACAGTCAACCACCCCTTTAAACGTTTGAAAGCAAACATTAATACAGCATAGTAGAAAAAATAATCTGTGTTTTTGTCCTTCAATCATATTTGCTCCTGTCTCTTGTCGTTCTGATACAATTTCATTCTTTTCTTTTTGTTCTTTTGACGTCACAATGGCCACCCCTGTTGTCCTGTGCTTATCTATTGACTGTAAGGCAATATATGCTCTGCCCTCCCTGGCTGGACTGCAATGACAGGACAGCTCAACTAATGACATGCAACTCAGTCAGGCCAGTGTAATGTGTTCCTTCTCCCAGGGCAGCAGCACGCTCAACACCATCAATGCTCTTACCGTCTGACATTACCCCAGGGTAATGTTACATACATGTATGTCAAGTGAGAGATTGAAACGGAAATGTGCTGTTATATGTTGTAATGGTGTTACGCATTGTGGTACTGTTATATATGTGCTGAAGGAATATTAGCAGCTCCTGTCATACTGGAATGCAGAGATAGGATGCAGGGTGATGTCATGTATTAAATTGAATTTGAGCTGAATGGATATAACAGGATGAGTTTTACAGAGAAGCCGACATTAAAGTGAGCAAGATGGCCTAAATCTTATGATACATTATATTGTTCAAGCTCCTGTCTACGTATTTATGTATGTGCTTGTTTCAACAAATTTGTTTCAGACAATACATTTTTTTTTCTCTAAGTAGCAAATGAGGGCAGTCCACACCACAGAAATAACACAAACAAACAAAAAGAAACAACTACAAATGCAGTAGCCAAGGCAGTCTGTGCTGAACTGTGAAGTAGAAGCAAAAGCCACAAGGGCTTGTTGTTTAAATGTATTCCTTTACACGCAGCTGGCAGTTTGTGAAAATAAAAGTCATTCTGTAGTGTCAGCGGTAGGGATGGGTATCGTTAAGGTTTTAACGGTATTACTACTCTTATCGATACCGCTTATCGGTCCGGTACTTTAACGGTATTCTTATCGGTACTTTTTGTTATACTTTTATATATATATATATATATATGACAAATTAGGAGCTGAATTAACATTACTTTATATTCTGAAATGTAAAAAAATATTTAATTAAATTAATATAAAACATCAATTTGTAAATGCACCAGTGTGCATGCATTTTTAGTGTTTTATATACATAAGATAAAATACAGTAAGAATATGAACAAAGAAACAAAGTAAAAACAAACTGACAAATACAATAAAAAAATATACAAATTAAATGAAATAAACAGTGCTTTAATTTTTCCATGAAGGTCTACTAACATTACTGTTCAGGCAAGTAATAGCCTACAAAAGAAATCTAAAAGTAATCAAATGTAAATGAACACTGCATAGTTTTCACTGTATGTATTGATAGATTAATGATTATTAAAGCTATAACGTTATTCAGATTAAGAGCTGTGGTGGATTTTCTCTTTGCATTTTTTTCTTTGATTAACATTGAAGCGCCAGTCTGTCACTTTAAGATAATATATTGACACGCAATATCGGATTTTCTCCGAACAGTTCTGGTCCACTTAAGACAAATGTTTAAGTGAATACTCTCGTAGCTGGCCATTGTGAGAAACAGGCAAGGACGCCTCACTGAGTGGTGTCCAGCTTTTGATAAAGGTAAGTCAAAGCTTTGTTACAACAAGCTTTTGTACATGTGAGTTTTGAACATGCTAGTGCAACAGGTTTTGAACATGGAAACTTGTATAAGTTAAGAGTGGAGTGTTTCGGGACTCTGAAATGTAATGATTTAAGCAGTGGAAGATCAATATATTTGCCTGGCTAAAATCTGTGTCTAATTAATTCAAGCATTAGCATTTTGAAATTATTGTATCAGCTATTCCCACTTGGTTGATTAACAATATGCAGAGTGCAGAATTCATTGTATAGTATTAGTATATATTAGAGCTGTCGCGATTCGTCAATTTTAGTCGACTAGTCGATTTTGAAAAATCGTTGACTTCATTTTGCTCGCGTCGACTAAAATACTGGAAGTGGCGCATTTCACGGACGAGAATCCATAAAACACATTATTAGACTATTTTCCAAGGCTGCATGACATTAAACCCATTTAAAAGTCATAATTAAGCATAATTATGAATTCACAAACGCTATGATTTAATTAAATAATTATATGCGATGCAGTTCTAACACAGTATATGCGCTTTAATTATTTACATGCGTGTAGGTTAAGCACGTGCGTCTCACAGCGGCTCCGTTCACAGTAGTTCCACAGAAACTTATCATTTACATGTGGAGCATCTCAAACTCCATCTCTGCATGTTGTTGTGAGTTTGGGTTTATTATAACGTTCATCTGGGAACGCAACGTGCGCCATTTCATCAGATTTGTAAGGTGAATCATTTATAAACCTGTGCAAACACAGGAGAATACATCGCGATTTCAAAATAAAAGCTCAAACCCTCACTCTGAGTTTACACGTTTTGATGTCCACATATTCATTTAATTACAGTGGCTATAGCATTTCTGTCCTAAAGAAATGGCCAAATATTAAAGATTAAGTGGACATTTGAATTAAATGGTGCTTGGTCAATATTAAACAAGGATTAGATCGCGCTGTAATGTTTAATAATAATCATCAGGCGCCCCCTGCAGGCCTTTGTTGTTATGCGTAATGTACATTAGCTCTATTGTTTATAATACATTATGTATTTTAACAGTTTTGTTCAATAAAACCATATGATTTCTTGCTTTTGATACTTTATTTGAACTAATTATTATTGCATCATTGCTATTATATATGTATTTTAAGTCATTTTAAAAGCTATTGTTCACTTACATCTATTTTTATTACCACAAAAACATTATTATAATTATAGGGCCCTATGAAATCCGTTTTATTTTCCATTTTCATTTTTCTATACTCTGTTTTAATGGTTAAATTAAATTTTATTAGTCAAAAAGCCTGTCTTATTAATTGAGTTTTACAATTTTATCTGTACCAGATTCTGTTTTCCATTATTTTCTGGATTCCATTTTAATGGTTCCATTAATTATTATTATTATTTTCTTTTTTTTTTCAGAAATACTGCACATTTACATTTTTCTCCTAAATAAATTCTGGTAAATAATATTTCTGGTAAATACTCCTTTATTTAAAATACTGATTATACTTGTATTATTAGACTAGAACACATGGATATGTTGTCATTCTTACACTATAATACTGAACTGATTTCAGTGATCTGGACTGAGAGATGAGATGGACACTTGCTTCTTGCACTCTATGTTGCACTTTACTTTTGCTTTAAAAAAGGATTTCATAGAAATGTGGTTCAATAAAATATTCTTAAGTAAAATTGTTGTTGTTTGTTTTCTGTGGGAAATTAATCGTTTAGATTAATCGACTAATCGATAAATTAGTCGATAGATTAATCGAAATAAAAATAGTCTTTAGTGGCAGCCCTAGTATATATACAGTAAATGTATGTGCATGTGTATCTACAGTATATTGGCCATCAACCACACTGCTCTCTAAATTTTGGCATCAGCCACTAAGAAAGTAAGATCTGTTAACCACTAGAATTAAGCAGTATATTTCTATGATAGATATCTATATACAAATAGAGCATTATGGGAAAATGTGATCCCTTAAGATCAGTGTGCATTTTTTGTGACATATTTAGAGACGATTAGCATATGATGATGCATCATCCAATATATTATTAAGGGAAAAACATGATTTGCTCAGACCATAGCAAGAATTTCTGATGTTATTAATGTAAAATACTAAATCAGTTATTTTCTGTACTTTATGGCTGAACAATGACAGGCAAATCGCATAATGAAATCCTAGTCAAAAGATAAGCCTGGGTAACACTTTATTTTAAGGTGTCCATAATACAAAGTAATTACCTAGTTAAGTACTTAGTAGTAGCCATTGTACTTACATGAAACAAAATGTACTTACTATGTAACTAAGTTATGGAACAGCCTGTACTTACAGTTTGTAAATATGTACATATCATAGGCAGCTACTGTTACACATATGTAACAGACCGAGTCTGTTACACAGCTACTTATAAGTAGTAAGTACACAGACAAAAGCTACTTAAAATAAAGTGTATCAAGATTGTACTTAAGTGACTTAATGTAAGTACACTTAAGTGGTTATAATTAAGTGGTTGTATAAATTACTTTATACAACGTAATTATAAATGTAAGTACACAGACAAAAGCTACTTAAAATAAAGTGTATCAAGATTGTACTTAAGTGTACTTAATGTATATCTAAACTGTACACCTTATCCAGCTGCACCTTAGTTTGATTTAACCCACCAGTACACAACTTAAATACATGTAATACCTTTAATTACATTAAAATTACAGAATATTACACAGGCATAAGCTACTTAAAATAACGTGTATCAAGACTGTACTTAAGTGTACAAGTAGCTGTGTAACAGACTCAGTCTGTTACATATGTGTAACAGTAGCTGCCTATTACATACATAATTACAAACTGTAATTACAGTTACATGGTAAGTACATTTTGTTTCATGTAAGTACAAAGGCTACTACTCTGTACTTAATTAGGTAATTACTCTGTATTATGACACCTTAAAATAAAGTGTTACCTAAATCTGAATTACACTACAATTCTATGACTATAGTCCTATATTTTTAATGGAAAGTCCAGTATGTTTAATGGAAAGAGATGTCTTTAATTCACATTAGGTGTGTTTACATGCAGTCATTTCCCTCAGTCGGAATTAATCCAGTCTAATTTCAGATTCTGAGAGTTCTGTTTATATGAACCCTAAATGTTGCAATATAATTCACATATGTGTAGTCACACTTTATTTTAAGGTCCAATTCTCACCATTAACAAATCATTAATTGACTTTTGCCTCAATAAACTCCTAATGTGCTGCTTATAATATATTATATAATATAAGGTAGTTGTTAACTTTAGGTATTGGGTAGGATAAGGGGTGTAGAATGTGGTCATGCAGAATATGTGCTTTAAACAGCCAATATGTTAATAGGCATGTGAATAAGCAACTATTTAATATTAGTGATAATTGGTCCCTATACTAAAGTGTAAACCATATTTGTTTACATGTGCATTACTTGTATTCCGTTTAAACATAAAGCTGACATTTCTGTCAGAAGAGTAAATGTCAGCTTTAAAACTGACCAGTATGTAAGACATAAGATTTAAAACATACACACGTTTGTATGAAGTAAAACATACTGTATGTAAATGTGCATCATAGCACAGTGCATGTGTGCAAGCTGTTTTTGAATTCGATTAGGAACTTAGTCAAGCGTCTATATGCTTAATTTTGTTCCTGTTGATTGGATAATTTCAGGTTTACATCACCCCTTTCAATCTGATCAGAATTTCATTCGGATAGAGCTCAAATGATTGAGGTGTTTACATGAAGGCTTTTCAGTTTGATTAAGCCATCAATCCAATATAAATGGACTACAATTTCTCCTTCCCACGTAATGCCGGTGTGATGTATTCTGAGCAATATCACACCGTGCTTGTTCAATTAGGCCAGATGAGAACTGGACTGAGACTGGACTTTTTTTCCCAAGGTTTTTTCCCCCTCCATTTCTGTAACCTGATGGAGTTTGGTTTTCTTCCCACTGTCGCCTTTTGGCTTGCTTAGTTAGGGTCTAAATTAAAGATAATTAATATTCAGTAATGTCATCGATTTGATAACACTGACACTATCAGATGAGAAAAAAAAACTTGAACTGAATTGATCTGAAGAATGACACTGCTGTCTTAAAGCTGCTTATTGCTGAATTGAACTTGTTTCATAATGAATGAGCTTTACACAGTTACTGAACTGAACCAACATCCAACTGAGTGGAGCTGAATAATGACACTATTGTCTTGCTACAGCTGCTTTATAGCAGAATTTTGGATTTGCCTCATTTTTGAAGTTTGCATCATTGATTCTGTTGCTTTGCTGTTTAATATTGTGAAACTGCTTTGAAATCTTTACTGTATGAAGTACTATAAAAAAAGTGTGACGACTTGATTTGGGTGCATGTAAACATAGCTGTTGAATAATTCTGCTCAAATATCATATAGCTTATACTTTTAACTTCAAAACAAAAGCAACGTTGTTTTGTAAAGTTACAAATTAATTACTATTCAGATAAAACATCAAGATTGTAAGTGCATGCCCATTTGTCTGTCCTTATATTTCTTTACAATCGATCACAAAAAACAACAACATTATATTCTTCCTCCAATAATTATGGAAAATATTGCTGGAATTCCTCATCATGCCTTTCACAAAGCTTGTAACCTAAAATCATCATGATGTTTAAACCCTTGTTCTAGTCCTTTTGGGTGATGAAATTAACTCTCATTTTAAGTGAGTTAAGTTGTTATGTAGCTAATTAAACTTAGTTGTAATCAAAGCAAATACTCCAACATGAAGGAGCAAATTTGTACATAAATCGTGTTCATAAGTAGCACTGCTGCAAGATGTTTGGCAAGCGTGTGCACAGGGGGTCTGGGAGTTAACAGGTGGATTAGAAGCCATCAGCAAAATGTATTCCATCATAAATCTGCACACTCTGAGCATTCGCCAAGCTTCAGAGCCCCAGAGCTTTAGAACACACACAAGAACACCAGTAAATCTTGCCTTCTAGGGAACACAAAGTGAAAAGCTGCAGTGGAGAGCAGTGAATTAGCCTGGCAACGCCCTCTTGTGTTGTTTACACCATTAGTTTTAAAGCTTACTTTGCCAAAGTCGACTGACTCTTCTTTCCCAGAAACTCAGGGAGCAGATGCAATATCTGTAGTTTGATGGCTATGCCTGTAAAATGGGAACCATTGTGAATAGCCACTCTTGGCAATATGCTCAAGCGGGATTGAGACTCATCCCACTCTCAGGTATGCTTCTGTTTAAAATTTGATAAATGTGATTTGTTGAAGTAGCCTAAAGTTTGAAGTATGAGAGTTGCTTATTCCCTAAAATCATCCAACAAGACCATTGTAATTGTAGAGTAGCACTTCAAACTTTAATGACTGAATTGATGAGGGACGTCAACACAATTGTTTTTTATTCCTCACACTTTTATATTGACTTTAGTTATCTGTTGTATGAGAATGCATCATTTCACCATTTTCGTATGCTAGATGTTGTCTATGGGCCATTAAAGTTTATTACTAGGTTTATCATATAGTATTGCAAACTTGGTTGGTCCTTCCTTTTATATACAGTACGTATACAATTTAGTCATTAGTGCTGTATATATTTATTTATAAGGCTATTTCTGTTTTTATCATGCATAGATGTGGTGTGTATATTCTATGGTCTCTTGTGTGACTATTCCTGAATTTTCTGTATGTGTAAAAAGCAGTGGTGGTCAGTAACGAAGTAAAAGTAATTCGTTACTGTACTTAAGTAAATTTTTCAAGTATCTGTACTTTACTGGAGTAGTTTTATTTTGAGTAACTTTTACTTTTACTTCACTACATTCCAAAGCATAAGATCGTACTTTTTACTTCACTACATTTCATAAAACATATCGTTACTCCTTATAATACATCACGTGCTTCGAGACGCAGAAGCGGTGGTTTATTCATGAACAAACTGATTCTTTTCAATGAACCTGTTAAATCGGTTCGCAAATCGCAACAAAAGATTCATTCACGAATTGGAATGATCCGATTGCAGCTGTTCTCGAGTCGACAACTCACTGATTCAAATGAACCGTTTACAGCGAGTCTTCAGTGAACTGAACTCACAAGTAAAGAACTGGGCGCGCGTGCGCAACTAATGCTGCGAAAATAAGTTACTAATGTCGAATTTTAGGATTAATTATTGTAACTGAAAATCATATTTAGGTCAAAACTGTCAGTTGTTTGTGAACTAAATCTGCTGTAAAGGGTGATCTATTTAAGCCCTCTGAAAGGCTTGAATGCAGACAGATCAATGTCAGTGTCTCTATGTTTTAGGTAAAAAAACGAAACATTAAAATAACACAAATTAAATAAAATAACTCATGCACGTTCATATTCCCCGCTGCTGTAACGTTAGCAGTTTTATTAAAATGCTACGCATTTAGCCCTATGTGATGTCTGTTTTTATATTGTTTATCAACAGTATAATTTTTTATATTGTTTAGATCATCTAGCCCAGTAGACAGATGTGAATGTTTATTCATAACCATACTGAACATAAGTAAATATTTTTTACTTATTACCTGACAGATACCTGATGCTAACTGTCTAGCTAACAAGCTTGCTGGTGCTAAGTTGAGGAAATTTTTAGATATAAAGTCCAAATATTTTTATTCAACCAACTAAAGTACTTGATCTGTGTACTTGTCCATATTTTGTGTAAAAAGCCAAGGTGTATTCGGAACAGTCCTTGTTAATTCTAAAGAATATGAGTCTTTTCATTCAAATTAATGTAAAAGGTTTTTCTTTACCTATTTACATTATTGTTTTATGCTTTTAAGTAGTATTTTTTATGCTGTTTGAATTTGATAGCTGCCTTTATTGGCCAGGTCTCTCTTAATGGGACCAACCCTATTAATAAAAGTTGAATAATAATAATAAAAAAAATAGAAATGATATCATTAGCCAGTCATTGGATTTCAAGGCATTGGAAAATGTGATTTGTAGAGACTGAAATATGGCAGTTGTTTATTGTAAAATCATGGAGGCATAAGAGGACATTATTCTAGACATGTTCAGCTCTGGATTAATGAGGTATAACTGTTTTGTTACAGAAGTAAAACGTGACTTTGTTTTATTTGCAAACCCATGTGGAGCTCTCTTGTAGTTTCTCCAATATTTTGGGTTTGACTCAGACTAACTTGGACATATTAACATTACTTCACACCGCTCCAATTGATTTCCTTTCAGTCAACAAATGTGAATCAAAATACTCTACGGTCTGTGTGACTTGCTTCTGCAGCAAGTCTGGCTTTCCATGCTGATCAGATATCAATTTATTTCCAGCCTCTCAGTGGCTGCCCAGCGCTGGGAAATGAAGACCATTCGTCATAAGGATGGCAGTATGAAATTAATTCATGTCTAGGGAATTTTTCCTCAATGTTCAGAGTCATATCTAAGAGACATGTGATTGTGCAATCCTGTCTCAACATGCCTGGTGCTCCCCTGTTGAGACTGTATGAGCCATTGTAGACTCTCACTGGTTGTAAAACAACAAGCAATCAAGACTTGTGAACAAGGTCCATAAAAGCAAGGATGGGAATGGGTCGGTAAAGGTTGCCAATGGAGAGGCAGAGGAGAGGGGGAGAAATGCAGCCTGTAAACGGGAGAATGGGCTGAGGGATCCATAACTCATGTGAGGTGAGGACTGTATTGGGAGTCACTGATGTGTGAGAAAAATGAGCTGCCGTTAGCTCAGACACCCTCTCAGCCATCTCTTACAACCATGGAAAATCCAAAATATAAATGTGCAGTATAATTAATTGTTGGCAGACGACTCATTTGGCTCGCATTATGGCAGCTTGAACTCTACATTGAATTGCTGATGTAGATTGGGTAATCTTTATAGTGTGTGACTAGAACATTGTGGTCACATCTAGAATGAAAAATTACTTTGTTTCTCTTTCGTTGGATGTCGGTAAATACAGTATTTTTGAAGGTGTGGTTAGACCACTACAAATGTTAATACCAGTAAATCAAGATTTAAGCAAACTGAAAAAAGTTGCAAAATGTTTTGAATGATGATTCTCCTAGTGGATAGTGGATTTTGTTGATACCAATAACTAGAATTGGAAAATATGATTAATATGGCTTGATAGTATACCTGCATGAAAATCCTTAACAGTAGACTGATGAGAAGATTCATAACTGCATTTACATCTAATAAGACAACTATGTCATATTTGGGAAGCTAATGTTATAATTGAGAAAGTGCTTCTCTAGACCAAAATCCAACATATGCGGGATCAACATATGATGGACTTGTCCTCAGGACGATCATTCAAATGTGACACTAGCCAATACACAAATGGTTTGGAACACAGCTGCCTGGTTTGCTCAAGTAAACAATGGGTGAACTTGACTGATAAGCAGTTCCATAAAGAGAAATATCGTTACAGGATTATAGGGCTACATATGTGTGGTAGCAGAAATTAGTTTTAACTTAGTGGTTAACAGTAATAATGCCAAGGCTTATACTTTGGCTGATAAGTAAACATAAATGAATGACTGATATATTGGCTGATCATTTAAACATATTGCATCAACAGAGATACATTGGAGTATACAAGTAGTCTACTGATCTAGAAACTGAATCTTTACCTCCAACCCCCTTTGCTGCCTGCTAATGCATCTCACCTCATTCCATCAGGTATGTCTCTGGCTTGACATGCTTGATGTGGACTGACAGAATGAGATGTGAACTGGGCCTGGTGCGCAGAGGCATGGCCGAGGACTGGCCTGCTTAATATCAATCCCCAAAGCTGAGAAAGTGGCACATCCTTACCTCTGAGGCTGGCCTATATTTAGACAGGAGCCAAAAAAAGGAAATGTAGCCTAGCACCAGCCAACATACACACAGACATACACACAGCCAACAGTTTCCATCCGTATATGATTAGAGTGGAGGCCCATATTGCTTGCCTTGTTTTGCCAAAACCTCAGAGCAAGAGAAGTCTCTCATATAGAAGCCCTTTTGTTTTCATTGTGGCTTAAATTGGCCGAATCATTTGAATCATCAGTCCCACAGTTTTGTAAATCGAGCTGCTGTATATGAATCAGGGGAATAGACAATGGTTGGTGTGTTTAACAATTTATTTTGCTACATTAAATTAGTTTACAGTGGATGGTGTGGGTTGCCTAAACTGGACACAATCACTAGGTAAATGCTTGGGTCAGTCTTACTGCCAAAATTAGTTACCACCAATAAAAAATAATAATAAAAAATTGCTATGAACTAATCAGTTAGAACCTATGGCATATAATTGTTTTTTGTTTTTTTGCATGACCTGTCAAACAGGGTCAAAATTTAAATAGTTTGAAATATTTAAAGCTGTTGCGGGATTCAAAACTGCAAACAACCTTTTTACCAGTCGAAATAATTAACTGCTGGGCTGCACCACACCATTTATTCATTACATGCACTGCTTGTATCCGTGTCATTGAATGCTTGTCAAGTACACTTACTTGTCCAGCACCAGGATATCATCTGTCCACAATTGGGAATTCCACCTGTGAACTGAATATTAACAGCGTCTTTTAATTGACCTGGTCGAAATGTATGGCTATTGGGTAGAAAAGCTGGCTTCTGAGCATCATAAGACACCTTTTGCTCTACTTAGAGGAGTGGTGTGACACTTCCCTGTGTGTAGCTCCAGTATTACTTCCTTTGTTGAGCTGTGCAGTAATGGTGTTTAAATTCAGTTGTGTCATTAATAATGCATGACTGGACCCCAGGGTTGATTGACAACTTGTATTTCACGCTTGGCAGACCAGTTAATTCAGGAAGCACTGGCAAAGCTCATTATTATTTTTACTCTGTTATGTATGAAACAAACACCGCCCCAGACTTTTAGAGGACAGTCAGGTGTTTTTGGACACATCAGACACTGTGTCATTAAATCAGCTTGCCTGCTGAGTGATATGATGGTAATCCTTTGGTTCTATTGTTAGAGGATATTTGGACAGTGGGAAAGGCTTAAGTTTCCTTGAGCCACACAAGCTTTTCTGCAGAATTAGATACAGATTTTGTTCAGACCATGTGTTCTTTAAGCTGTGAACACTGGCGGCAACTAAATATTATGATTGTGCGCAGCTTGTGGTGTCTCCTATTACTGATCAGCACTTTCTGTAACATTCCTGCGAATACTGTAAATAATGAATGCTGATTCTGTAAGTGCAAGATCATTTTTTTGTAGTTTTTTTTTGAGAGGGTAATTTCTTACTTTTTATAGCAATGTCGGAGCAGTGGAGGTTTTTAGTGCCCTACCATTTGAAATTCCTTGTCAAAGTCATTTGTCTATCATTTGGAAGCAAAAATGACATGGCATTTTATACAGTTATGTAGAGCAGGTTTTGAAGGTTTTTACAGTGGGCAGAGCTACAAAAAAAACCTCATAAAAATAGAGATCAACAAAGTGTCCTGTACGTGTCCAAAAACGTACAAGGAAAGGTCGCTTATTATGTTTGGTTGATTTATTGTGTTGTGAATTGTTAAGCTGGTTATAGTAAAGTGAAAAAAAATTGGGAAATAAGACTAATAGACAAGCTGTCATTTTGGTTCGTTTGAATGGTTCACTTGACTGCATCACTGAAATAATGAGTAAAATTTACTGTATTTTTGTTTGTGCACTTAGATGTTTCACATAAATTTCACACATGTAATTAAGTAAATCTACTTAAGTTAAGTAAAAGTAAATAAGTAGATACTTTTTTATTTTACTCAACTTTTTTAATGAAAGTGTTTATACAATTATGTTCAATAAATGAAGCGAATGAACACTATAGTTCTTTTATTTAACAATCCTTACCACAAGCTCTTTTACAGTGAATATACAAAATAAATGAACAATAAACACTAACAGATCTTTGCATTTACTCAAAAATGCATAAATTAATTGCAGTATTTATTGTCTCAATATAGTCCTATATGCAAAGCATGCTGGGAGCTAAAAGACCAAAAATCCACCCATGCATTTTTTTCAGTTAATGCAACAGAAATTGTTAAAGTAGGCCCAACACAAATTAAGCAAATTTTAGTTTTACATAAGTGGACTGAACACAATGAAATTTGGTTGTAATGTTCAGAAACTGTGTTGCATGACTAAACATTTTAAAACATCCTGATAGCAAAACACGGTGCACATTACTCAAAAACAGCATTTTCAAAAAGCAAATTTTTTACTATATGTTATATGTAATGTTAATGTATAATTATATGTGCCTAAGGACTGATCCGCTGCTGATGGATCATCGTCATAGAAATTCATGTTGCTGATGGATAAAAGTTCAAAACATTTTAACTCAGTACACACACACACACACACATATGTATGTAACTGTTTTATGTGGGTAGTGGCTTAAGATGCAGTCACTAAAGAAGTATAAGTAAAGCTATAAGAAGAAGGAGTGACGCACAAGCCCACACACGTACAAACAGTGTAAAGGTTATGCGAATATTGGATTGTGATGAGGTCATCGACTTGGGGGGAATAAAACACACACACACACACACACACACACACACACACACATACAACATGCCCCGTGAAGTCCCTGGATACTACTATTGCACATGCTCCAGTCATTATATCTCCCTGCAGACAGCCATAACCTTACGCCAGGAAGTGGTGGCCAATTTAGCCTAGTGACATAATGTGTTATGATGGGCAATCAAGCCTGACTTCTGCTGACTCCCTCATAAAGCTAATGAAATCAATAGCAGTGTGGAAACGTGCACTGTGCATTTATGCCCTTCAGTTTATACACAGTTTATGTATTTGTCTCAATATAAACAACCAGCAATTTAAAAAGTGAAACTTAGACAACTGAACTAGGAACAGGTTTAGTAATGATGACTTTCCATATTGGATATGACAGTCAGCTTCATAAAAAATAAATAAATAAATTCCGACAAACACTGCATATGCTTGGCCTTTAAACCTGCATAGCAATATGTTGACCCAGATACTGTGCTTATATTTACCAGGCTTTAGTCTTGTTTACTTCTTTTTTGCTTCAAGAAGAGCACAATCATTATAATAGTCTTGTTAGCATTCTATATACAGCATACAAGGTAAAAAAAAATATATTTTTTTTAAGTTGTAAATAAAACAAAAATAGTTGGAGTATGCATACAATAAAATATATTTCAGTTTTTCATTTTTTTTAAAGTTTGTGTAATTCAATGTTTTACTAACTGTTTCTTTATAATTAATTGTGAAATTTACTAGCAATTTCGGAGTGAAAATTGTCTCTACACCATTTTTTTTGTGTGTCAAAATATAAGCTAATCTGCAGCATAGGGAACTTAATCACTCTATCGTGATTAATTTTTTTTTTTTTTTTGTTTTTTTTTACTTATCTCTGATAAGATGTTATGGTGTGGTTTACAGTTATACCCTATTGTGAACTGTACCATCGCATTGAGTGTGGAGTCGGACTGTGCTGGGTTTGATATTGTAATGGTATATCCCTGTGGGTTTAAAGGAAAAATGAGTGAAAACAAAACGCAGTTGCTGCTTCCTGTGGAGATTAACCTCCTATTAACATTCACATTATTATTCACCTATCCAGCCTTGCCTTTGTGAAACCCAACCTTCACTCTCAATAACAAAAAAGAAATAGCTATTTTACAGTGAATAACACTTAGGTTGACATATAGCCTATTTATTTATCCATTTGTGTTTTATTCGGCTGTGCTCTGAAAGTGTGGTGAAGTATATAATATTATGTCTGGAACATTTAGGCTACTTTTTATTATATATGTTTAGATAAATAGTGTACAGGCCAATTAGCCAGTGAATATTTGGCAATTTTGAGATTAATTGTTTGTGTATGGACCACCAAAAGTGCCAGAAGTAGAAGTTATCCTTGTGTCAGTTCCAATATATATATATATATATATATATATATATATATATATATATATATATATATATATATACAACCCCAAATCAGAAAAAGTTGGGACAGTATGAAAAACGCAAATAAAGAAAGAAAGTAGTGATTTCTAAATTTACTTTGACTTGTATTTCATTGCAGACAATATGAACACAAAATATTTCATGTTTTGTCTGGTCAACTTCATGTCATTTGTAAATATACATCCTTTCCTGTCATTCAGACATGCAACACATTCCAAAAAAAGTTGGGACAGGAGCAATTTTGGGCTAGTAATGAGGTAAATTGGTTAAATAATGATGTGATTTGAAACAGTTGATGTCAACAGGTGATTGTAATTATGATTTGGTACAAAAGCAGCATCCAAGAAAGGTCTAGTCCTTTAGGAGCAAAGATGGGCCGAGGATCGCCAGTTTGCCAACAAATACGTGAGAAAATTATTGAAATGTTTAAAAACAATGTTCCTCAAAGAAAGATAGGAAGAGATTTGGATATTTCACCTTCAACAGTGCATAACATAATTAAAAGATGCAAGGAATCTGGAGGAATTTCAGTGCGTAAAGGACAAGGGCGCAAGCCTAAGCTGAACAACCGTGATCTCCGATCCCTCAGGCGGCACTGCACCAAGAATCGTCATTCATCTATAAGCGATATCACCACGTGGGCTCAGGACTACTTTAGCAAACCTTTGTCAAGTACCACAATACTTAGTTACATCCACAAATGCCAGTTAAAACTGTACTGTGCCAAAAGGAAGCCCTATGTTAACAGTGTCCAGAAGCGCCGTCGACTTCTCTGGGCTCGGAGGCATCTGGGATGGACCATCACACAGTGGAAACGTGTACTGTGGTCAGATGAATCAGTATTTCAGGTATTTTTGGGGAGGAATGGACGCCGTGTGCTCCGGACCAAAGAAGAAAAGGATCATCCAGACTGTTACCAGCAACAAGTCCAAAAGCCAGGGTCTGTCATGGTATGGGGTTGTGTCAGTGCCCTTGGCAAAGGTAACTTGCACTTCTGTGATGGCACCATTAATGCTGAAAAGTACATAGAGATTTTGGAGCACAATATGCTGCCTTCAAGAAGACATCTTTTCCAGGGACGTCCATGCATATTTCAACAAGACAATGCAAAACCACATTCTGCACACATTACAAAGTCCTGGCTGCGGAGGAAGAGGGTACGGGTACTTGATTGGCCTGCCTGCAGTCCCGACCTGTCTCCAATAGAGAATGTGTGGCGCATTTTGAAGCGCAAAATGCGACAACGAAGACCCCGTACTGTTGCCCACCTTAAGACTTGTTTGCAGGAAGAATGGGACAAAATTACACCTGAAACACTTCATCACTTGGTGTCTTCAGTCCCTAAACGTCTTTTAAGTGTTGTGAAAAGGAATGGCAACATTACAAAGTGGTAAATGCTTTACTGTCCCAACTTTTTTTGGAATGTGTTGCAGGTCTGAATGACAGGAAAGGATGTATATTTACAAATGACATGAAGTTGACCAGACAAAACATGAAATATTTTGTGTTCATATTGTCTGCAATGAAATACAAGTCAAAGTAAATTTAGAAATCACTACTTTCTTTTTTTATTTGCGTTTTCCATACTGTCCCAACTTTTTCTGATTTGGGGTTGTATATATATATATGTATATATATATACAAACAGTATATATATAATAGTAGTAATAATAATAATAATAATACTTTTATTCAGAAAGGATGCAGTAAATTGATCAAAAGTGACAGTAAATTGACAGTTACAAAATATTTGTGTTTTAAGTAAATGCTGTTCTTTTGAATCTGTATATATATTAAAATATATATTACAGTTTCCACAAATATTCTGCGTTGATAATAAGAATAAATGTTTCTTAAGCACAAAATCAGCATATTAGAATTATTTATGAAAGATCGTGTGGCACTGAAGACTGGAGTAATGAAAATTCAGCTTTGTCATGTCATCACAGAAATAAATTGCATTTTCATCAAATAAATGTAGTCTGGTGAGCATAAAATACTTATTTTAAAAACGTTAAAAGTGTCTGTATAGAAGATATTAATCAGATGTTCAACAAGATGTTTAAAGCAGAACACAATACTTTTCCTGAACACAGAATTCTGATTGACCTTTATGTGCTCACTGGGTACTGACATTTTGATCTTTTTTATAACCCAGTTATTCTTAAGACGGGTAATATGTTTGAAATTGTAATTGGCGAATTGGTTTAATGCAAGATTTTGACACTATTTGTGTTGAGGGAGATTGGTGTCAATGAGTGCACATTAGCATGTTATATGCATTGGCGAAGCAGTTGATGAATTAAGATCTTGCCATCTGTTGAGTAGGCGGGGGAGAGAGAATGAGGATCAGGGTTGAGGAGGAGAGGGTGAAGCGGGCATGTATCTCTGACTCGGGAGGCCTTGACATACAGAACTAAATATGTTATTAACTGCACACCATATAATCAAACACATTTTAAACACATTGAAGTAAATCAAAAGAATATGAATGGGATAAATCTCTGCATGTTTTAGCTAGTATCCTGCCACAAGTCTAGTGTGCTGTTTCATAAATGTAGGCTAATCAACCTATGAATAAATTATATCATGTGTTGTTTTTCCTGTTTACAAGTTGTGTGAATGTGTTTGTCATCATGTGCTTTGGAGACTGACCAGTTTTTGAATCCTTCCAGGGTTTCACAGAAATGAAGACATGAAGGCTGTTGAAGTTCTTCCCATCCTTAAAGAAAAGGTGGCATTCTTATCAGGTGAGCCTATATACTATTCTATGTATTGGGTTTCCTAATCGAGTTGTTTATCTGGCAATGGTTGTTGGCTTTTTGATGAATTGCTGTGTTCCTCTTTTGTAAGTTGCTTTGGATAAAAGTGTCTGCTTAATGCATAAATGTAAATATTACAAAAGTAAGCTTTTTTTAAAAGGAAATTGATGCATATATTCAGAACAGAAGATGCTGAATATTAATCAAATGTAACAGTAAAACATACTGTAATGTTACAAAAATGGATGCTTTTGTTCTGAACTATATTCTGAATCCTGAAAAAAAAAATGTATCGTGGTTTCATCAAAATATATAGGAGCACATCTGTTTTCAATATTGATAATAATAAGATTTATTATTTATGTGACACTGAAGACTGGAGTAATGGCTGCTGAAAATTCAGCGTTGCTATCTCATCTCATTAACTCACATTTTAAAATAAATTAAATTAATAATAATAAATGTATTTTACATTTTAAAAATATTTCATAGTATTACTTTTTATTGGATTTTAGATCAAAATAATGCAGCCCAGGTGAGCCTAAGAGGCTTGTTTAAAAATATTTCAATCTCTTGCCGACCCCAAAATTTATAAACCACGGTCCCATGTCCAAAAAACCATCACAGTTAAGAAAGGAGTGAAAAATAAACTGTTGCTTCCCGCTCCATTCTAAGCCATTTATTTAGAAGTGTTCGCTCCTTATCCAAAGGCCCGGATTTCTATGAATATTAACGAGAGGAAACTTATTTGCAGTGACAGTCATTAACACTCTCAGATATGTGAGCTCAAAGGCAGAGCAGCATCTCTGGGGAAATGCAGTGAGTGTTTAGCTGGCTGCTGACCCAGATAGCTTACGAACATCTTAATCTTTGGCAGGCCAACTTGCTTATCATCAGCTCAGCTTGTCTAAGCAGAGATACAACTCATTTCCTAATTTTGCCCTTCTTCCACCTCTGCACTTCAAAGAAAGTGTAATGGAAGTTGGTTTGCAATAACGATATGAAGCAATCATATTACCCTAGCAATGATATGAGACATCATATTCTGTATTAGACAAAAACTGAAGCTAGTTAAACACAACTTGGCATGGTTGGCTATGATAAGTAGGCCACAGTGTTCTAAAGCATCTCTATATACAGTAGGTAGGCTAGTTAGGGTTTCTTAAGATTAGCCATTGGCCTATTTTACTAATGCTTGAGTGACACAGATGTTGTTGTTCCAGCCAAATATATAGTGTGTTGATTTGGCCTGCAGGTGGAAGAGATCGTCGTGGAGGGCCAGTCCTTACATTTCCAGCCAGGAGTAACCATGACAGAATACGACAGGAGGACCTCAGACGACTTATTGCGTACCTTGCAGGCATTCCCAGGTATGCAGTGCGTGTGTGTGTGCGTGTCTTTGTCTGTGTCAGTGTGAACATTATTATGCAACTAAATTCGTAGTCGTAATAGATCAGGTTCAGGCAGTTGAAACGTTGAGGGATTGATCCCATGGCAGCACAGGTGTGGAAGTCAGCCAGCTGCTTGAATTGTAAAGTTACAGTTCACTCATCATTGTGTTCATCCTAGCCGCTCAAGGAAATATAGACCAGCAGTTGATCTATTTTTGGCCATTTCATTTAAAATTAGCCATTTAATAAAGGTGCAGTCACGATTTGCATTATTTCATTTTATTTTATTTTAAATAAATCAAAACTTTTCTTCAGCAAGGATGCAGTAAAAAAAGTTAACAGTAAATTTATATTCCCTAGTAAAAAAGTAATATATTTAAAATACATTTATTTCAAACTAAGTGTAGTTCAAATCTATTAACATATTACTGACATCGCTTGAGACTTACTGATATAAAAATGATAGTTAAACTTTATTTGGAGTACTATTTGTGCACAATGCACATTTCTTAAAGGGGTCATATGATGTGATTTCAAGTTGTCCTTTCTCTTTGGAGTGTTACAAGCTGATTGTGCATAGATAAGTTCCCTGAAGTTGCAAAGCCTAAAGTCTCAAAACCAAAGAGATATTCTTTATCAAAGTTAAGACTCAGCCACGCCCCCCTAAAACGGCTCATTCAAACACGCCCCCACATGTCTACGTCACGATGTGGAAATATTTGCGTAAGGTTTGGTTTCAGTAACTGCAGTAGTGTTGATGCAGCCATGTCAGGGAGACGCTGTGTGTGTTTCTAGGCGAAAGCAAAAGCACTTTATTTGGCCTTCCGAAAGTAGATGCATTTAGGAATCATTAAGATTACTTACAACAGAACAGCAACACATTTTATGGACGACCGTTTCGGGAACCTAGGAGATGAGGTAATTCTGACTTTGCTATGACAATCTGGCACTTCTGAATCAGTGACTGTAAGTATGTTTTGTTATTAGTTTAAATATTTGCTATTGACTGTTCAGTTTTGCACGTCATGTGTGTGCGTGTGTTAGAGAGAGAGAGAGAGAGAGACAGAGTCACATCACAGCACAGCACATCGGCTATCTTAATCGCGGCTTGTGTGTGTGTGTGTGTGTGTGTGTAGAGAGAGAGAGAGAGAGACAGGGTCACATCACAGCACATCGGCTATCTTAATCGCGGCTTGTGTGTGTGTTAGGGCTGTGTATTGGCAAGAATCTAGCGATACGATACGTATCACGATACAGGGGTTGCGATACGATATATTGCGATACATTGCGATACTGTAAGCAAGGCGATATATTGGGATATTTGTTATTTTAGGAATAGGATATATTTTTAGGAAAGCTGTCATTAAGAGCACACCACCATATGCAAACCTTAGAAATAAATAAATAAAAATTGTTTAACCAGAACACACTGGGATCTGCATTTGCAATAATCAGTCCCTGTAATATTCAACATTATTGAACCACTTTTTGTGCAGTATGAGTCAAGGGGGAAAATTTTAAGTGCTTGCAGGATTCTTTACTTAAATGTATGTATAAAATGTATTTTATAAGAAAGACCATATGTATTTTTAGACCCTGCTTTAAAGGTTCACAGTTTAGGTTTACAATTGTAATATACAATGTCATAACATTTTGATCTGAGCAAAAAATTACATCTGCTTAGTATTAATGAAAAATAAAGTGCTTGCTGGATTCCTAATGAAAACAAAATGTAAACAATAAAATAAATACAGATGTTGAACATTCTCAGAACATTTCAACTTGGATTTCACAGGTTTTTCAGTTTATATTTATGTTCTGCGTGGAATCGCAGAGACCGTGACACGAGCACCGCCCTATCTACACAAAACGTCCCCAACAAAAAAAAAAGCTGCAGCCGCACCGCACAGCGACCCCGCCGCACCCCGAGCAAAGGCTTTTCACACGGGGCACGGCAAGCGGCGGGACCGAGAGATCGCGACGCGAGCACCGCCCCAACTGCACAAAACGCCTCCAACACGAGAGAAAGCTGCAGCCGCGCACCCCACGCGAAGGCTTTTCACACGGGGCACGGCAAGCGCCGGGGCGGACATTACCACAAAAGCCCAAATGACGCCACACTTCAGCTTTGTACACCGAAACGAGAACTAGAACAGTTCTTTCATCCTCCATTACTGGCAGCGAACTAGATTAACGCGAACATTAGTGGTGTGCTCTAATGCTAGTATTTCCTGTCACTGTTTTAAGTTCAGAGATGAAGACTGCCATCTAGCGGTCGGGATATGAACTCAAAATGAAACAACTGCCATGAATCCTGTATGATTTTTTTTTTTAAATATCGATATTCCGTTTTTGAGAATCGATACAGTATCGCCAAACAAAATATCGCGATACTCACGTGTATCGATATTTTCTTACACCCCTAGTGTGTGTGTGTGAGAGAGAGAGAGAGAGAGAGAGAGAGACAGGGTCACATCACAGCATATCGGCTATCTTAATTGCGGCTTGTGTGTGTGTGTGTGTGAGAGAGAGAGAGAGAGAGAGAGAGAGAGAGAGACAGGGTCACATCACAGCACATCGGCTATCTTAATCGCGGCTTGTGTGTGTGTGTGTGTGTGTGAGAGAGAGAGAGAGAGAGAGAGAGAGAGAGAGACAGGGTCACATCACAGCACATCGGCTATCTTAATCGCGGCTTGTGTGTGTGTGTGTGTGAGAGAGAGAGAGAGAGAGAGAGAGAGAGAGGGTCACATCACAGCACATCGGCTATCTTAATCGCGGCTTGTGTGTGTGTGTGTGTGTGTGAGAGAGAGAGAGAGAGAGAGAGAGAGAGAGGGTCACATCACAGCACATCGGCTATCTTAATCGCGGCTTGTGTGTGTGTGTGTGTGAGAGAGAGAGAGAGAGAGAGAGAGAGAGAGAGAGGGTCACATCACAGCACATCGTCTATCTTAATCGCGGCTTGTGTGTGTGTGTGTGTGTGTGAGAGAGAGAGAGAGAGAGAGAGAGACAGGGTCACATCACAGCAGAGTGTTCAGCCCATCAGAAATCGTCTTAACCGCGGCTTGTTTGCAAACACATACGAGCATCATCACTGTGTCTGTCACGCGACTCTGTTCCCCTCTCAGGCTTTAAATGATGGTAAAACTAAGGACATTATTAACTGTCTTTACTTTAATTTTGAAAGCTGAAGCTCGCGATTATGGAGAGGGGTGTTACATTTCCGACGCGGCTTGTGGTGTTCGGCCAGTCACAATGCACTGTGTCAATCAGAGCTGACTGTGCTTGTCGGAAGGAGGGACTTTGTAGAAAACGAAGCGTTTGAGAGAGGCGGGGCATAGAGGAACTACAATAATGTACAGTATTTGAAAAATAATGTTTTTTTGAACATTAACACGTCAACATATTCTGTTACACCAAATACACAAAATAATGATCTTTTAAAAATCATCATATGACCCCTTTAATATTAAACCTGACATGTCACTATTGATGAGTATTATGTGATCTTTGAATAATATTGTCTTTAAATGCAAGATATTTAAAAAAAACCTAAAGTACACTTGCAATAGTTCCACTTTAGCAAAATCAAATATACTTCAGTATACCTTTAGATTTACTTCATCACTACTTCCATATAATTAAAGTGCACTAAGCACAAAATTGGTTGTTCCAATTTAGCAGTTTAAGTATACCAGTTTAGTACACCAAATGTACAACACCAGGGTATTTATATTAAGTAAATAATATGTAAATGCATTTGTAGTATACTAAGCATGAAATAAATGTATTCTAAATACATTTTAGTATATTTATTTTTCACCAGGGTTGTTACAAAATATTTGTTTACAATAGATTATGTTGTTTTGAATATTATGTTCATCAAAGACTCCTGAAAAAAAGTATTATGGTTTTGACAAAATATATTAAGCAGCACAACTGTTTTCTACATTGAAAATAATCATAAATTATTCTTGAGTAAAAAAGAATTCTTATTCTTATTCTTACTTTGCTCTACCAAGTGCCATAAATGCCATAACATTTTCTTGAAGATATTATATAGGAATCAGAATGTAATAGAGACTTGCGAGTTGTTCAATTGTATGCTAGGGCAGTCTGCTGAAGTGATTCTAGGTTGTTAATAGAGTGTTTGGGTGGTTGTAGGGTTGCAAGAGGAGGATTGCTAGAGCATTGGTAGGTTCTTGTTAGAGTGTTCTGAGTTGTTGTTATGGCATTGCTAGACTGTTGCTAGGGTGTTTTAGAGGGTTAGGCCATCAAAGTCCCTTGAAGGCAAGTCATTTCACTCTGCAGCCATCTTTGAAACTCCTCTCTCTCTGTAATTGAAAGGAAGCTGCTGGTTGGCTGCTAGGGTGTTCTGGGTGGTTGCTGTGGCATTGAGTCAGTTGCTTGGGTGTTCTGGTGGGTTACTAGCATGTTTCTAATGAAATGGAAACTGCTGCTCAAGAAAGCATTTTCACAAGCAAGTTTTCATTTTGTTTAATTTACAGTAATTTATTTTCATATCTATATTCATATACAAGTAATGCCTGTGTCTAAGCTTTCCCTATCTTACATGTACACAACATTCTTACACTTTAACATGCAGAATAGCTTAACAACTGCATACACCTTAGCATTACACCTAAGCATTGCAGTGAGCATCATTTGCATTTTCTTCAGAAAACTTTCAAGTCTAGTTTATGTATTCTTGTCAAGTCCTGGTTTTGTTTTTAAGCTCCCAGGTTTCTGGTTTGTTTAGACATCACATGGCCAATTTGTCTTTTCCCTGCTGTGTCCTTCTGTAGTTAGCATTGATTTGACTCAGTGAAACTCAACCAGCTCCACGTGAATCTCTGCTTTCAGCCAGAGGGTTCCATCTCTGCACAGTTCAAAACTTTATGTAGGTTATCATCTGCCGCAGGGTTCTCCCAAACTTTACTTCTGTTTTGTTGTCCATAATCACTCTGTTTGAGCCAAACTGAATAATACAGAAATTAAACTTCATCTTCTCGACAGCTGTAAACACATTCTCCACTTTGCACAGAATAATATGGCGGTTTGAAAAGAAATAATGCATTTCTGACCTTTTGCTCGGAAACGCAGATATTCAGTATTACAGTATGTTGGAGACCCAGATGTGCCCCCTGGTTAGGAAAACAAGTGGTTTAGTGAGGAAGTGTATAGACGCTTATGGCTGTTGGTTTTGGTGTCTGGTGTGTATCAGATAGCTAGGGGTGTAGATATGTTGTTTGGCTTAAAACTGCAGATTTTAGGCCACACTGGTTGTCCTCCATCACTTTCTCATGTCTTTCTCTCTTCTGTTTCTTCACTCCTAAGAAGATTTCTCATTCTTTCACACTTTAAAGAAATTTTCCTGACTCAATTCAACCCACATGGTGTCAAGCACCACATAAAAGAATTATAACACATCCATCAATTCTTGAAATCAAACCTAACGTGTGTGTATATTTATACACTTACAATGCAAGTCTATGGGCCCTATCATACACCCGGCGCAAGGCGCAGCGCAAGTGCTTTTGCTAGTTTCAGCCCGACGCAGTTCTCATTTTCCCGTCCTGCGCCTCGTTGTTTAAATAGCAAATGCATTTGCACCCATTTGTACACCCATGGGCGTGCTGGTCTAAAAAAGAGGTGTGTTCAGGCGCATTGTTGGCGCGTTGCTATTTTGAGGAACTGAAAATAGACTGTGCCATAGACCAACTCAAACCTGGTCTAAAGTCTAAAGTCAATGGCGCAATATATATTTTTTTGTTATTTAAAGAGCGCGTTAGTAGAAAATACGCCTCTGGGCGGGTCCACAACGCACGTTCACTTTGCTTATTATACAGAGGGATGCGCAGCAGCACACAAACATGCCAAATATGAAAAATTAAAGGATTACAGTGTAAAAGAATATTACTGTGTAGGCTACATAAATATAAAAATGTCATACATGTCATAATGGATAGTCATTGCGTGTATCAGAATTAGCCTACCTATTTGGTCGTGCATGAGCAGATCTGTTTGCTCTCTGGAGATGCGTTCAGTCTGTGCGCCTTAAAATTCCGCCATGGCACGAGCGCAACTCGCACTTAAAGGGAATGGGAGATGAGACTCTGATTGGTTTATTGCACGTTATGCCCAAAAACACACCCATTACTCATTAAGAGAATAGGGACAACATTTTTAGACCACGCGCTGGGAGTGCCGACCATTTTTCCCGTCGTTATACTAGCAAAAGTGGATTCGGAAACGCCCTAAGTGCACCTGCGCTGTGCGCTTTAGACCATGCGCTTAGATCGTTAAAATAAGGCCCTAAGAGGCAAGGCATTGTGCAAGGATAAATGTTTAAACACACACTGTTTTGGAAGTATACCCACAATACTTTTAGTTTGTTAATATTGACTAATATGATAAAATCACTTTTATTCAGTTTTTAACTCTGATATTACCATTTATACCATGATCTAAATACTTGATTCTGAATGGCTGGAACTTGTGCATTTAAAGGGGAAGTGGTGTGTGGCCAAGTATGGTGACCCATACTCAGAATTTGTGCTCTGCATTTAACCCATCCAAGTGTACACTCACAGTAGTGAACATACACCCGGAGCAGTGGGCAGCCAATGCTGTGGCGCCCGGGGAGCAGTTGGGGGTCCGGTGCCTTGCTCAAGGGTCTCACCTCAGTCGTGGTATTGAGGGTGGAGAGAGTGCTGGTTATTCACTCCCCCCACCTACAATCCCTGCCGGACCTGAGACTCGAACCCACGACCTTCGGGTTACAAGTCCAACTCTATCCATTAGGCCACGACTGCCCTTTAAACCGTGTAATGCAAAGGTAGTTCCAATACGCAGCCTTCATTTTAAGCAGATACGAGCACACAAAGACTGGAGATCGTGCTGAACACACAGAAACATTCAGGAGCACCTTGGTGTCAATGCTGCCCCGTGATGTTTATTAATTAATTGCAGCAATGAGGTGGTAATGCCACTGTTTTTGAAGTAAATAAACTCACAGGCACACATACAGTACTCTCTCACATATTGCTGAAAACAGTGACTGCTTAATATTTCTGTGGAAACTGTTTCTTTGATGAACAGCATTTATATGAAATAGAAATGTCCTGTAACATTTTTAGTATCTAAAATGCTACTAACATTTTTAGTATCACTTTAGTATCACACAATGTAAGTATTAATGTCTTAAAAAAGTAGGCCTAACCCCAAACTTTTGAACAGTAGTGTACATATAAATCGCCTCACATTGTTATCCCTCCTCTTGTTTTCTCTCTGTTTCACTCATCTCATCCTTCATTCTGTGTTCTCTCTCTCTCTCTCTCTCTCTCTCTCTCTCTCTCTCTCTCTCTCTCTCTCTCTCTCTCTCTCTCAGAGAGGGAGGTCAGAATGATTTAGAGTTGTTCAGTGCTCATTCCTGCTTAAGAGTCAGACTAGAGGAGTGCAGCTGTGGATATGAAAACATTCTTGAGTTAACAGGCTGTTTTTCGAGCTAGAGGGCTCTTTAGATAGCATTTTTTATTTGCTATCTAAACATTTATTTATGTTTGTTCTATGGCAGTTTTCTCTAAATTTAGCAAGAAGGATTTCTTTATCTTTTATATGCTAAATTTGGGTAAGTGTTATTTTTCATGCATGGTCCCTTCACATTATATATGATGCACAAAAATGTGTTTCAGTTTGTAGAGATGTCTGAAAGCAGCGGCTCTAATTTGCATCTCCCTAATGATGTGAGTGTCAGCGGTGCAGAAGAGCTGATGCTGTGTTTTTATTTGTTTGTGTAGTGAGGAGGTGAGCAGACATGGCTTCACGGTCATCGTGGATATGCGAGGATCCAAATGGGACTCTATCAAACCTCTGCTGAAGATCCTACAGGAATCGTTTCCTTCCTGCATCCACATCGCTCTCATCATCAAGCCTGACAACTTCTGGCAGAAACAGAGGACGAATTTCGGCAGTTCCAAGTTTGAATTTGAGGTAAGGACTTTGTGCATTGTGAATTTACATTTAATAACGTGACAGTCAATAAGAAGTTCTGTTTCTGTTAGATACAATATTTTTTTTCTAAAATATGTTGTGTGAGATTACAGAATCTTTCAGGGAAATAAATTAAAGAGAAAACACAGTCTATATTTTACTAGAACATTCCATATTGGTGGTGTGAAAGTAGAGCTGTCAAAATTACTTCTGACCTATTTCATTAGAGCTGAGAGGAAGACACATGCAGTAGTGTTATATTTAATCTTGAAGGCTTAATCTCCCAAAGGAGGTTTCTTAAATTAACACATCTAGTGCGGCACAACATTCAGAAGTATTATTACATTGTAATAAATGTGTAATTGACTTATACTAAGTGTTTATAACTGCATCACAAATATTATTTGAAGTTGTTTACACCGAAAAACTGGAAAATACTTCTAATTGTACTGATGTAGTGCAGACCAGGCTGTCTTGAAGATCTGGTCTCTGTCCACCACCAAGTCTCAAGTGTCCACTGTCCCCTCATGTGTCTGCTGTTGTCTCTAATAACATGACCTGAGCTGCAATCTCTGGAATGTTTTTCTGGCTCCTTTAAGTAAAGTGTTCAATGTAACTGATCCAATAGGGTTTGTATTCATCATCCAATCAGTGTTTAATTGCTTTGTTGTTTGAAATAACAACTTTAACTTCTTGGAAACCTCCCATGGAGTCACAGACAAAACCGTTCCATTCAGAACCCAGAACTGCCAAAATATTGTCATACTTTGCAGTAATCTGTTTTGGTTGTTGTGAAGATGTCACAAAGATGCCTCACCCACATCTAAAACATTACATTTTAATATTAAATTGCAAAATGAAGACATGTGGCCAAAATGTGGAAACAATGTAGAGATAACAAACTATTAATAGTCAAGCAGATATCAAAACAAAATTCAACAGATATCAAATATTATTTTAAAAGCTAGTGTAATGCTTACCGAGGCAGCAATTTGTTGTTGTTATTGTCAAATTTCAAGTCAAATTAGATTTATCTAGTGTTTTTCACTGTTTCAAAGCAGCTTTAAAAAATCATGATGTTAATATTTATGATATCTTAATATTTCCATGCCTTATAGTCACATTTAACAGATTAAAGCCATGCAGTGATATAGTTTAAATTTTACGTCAATACAAGCAATCGAGCCTTTGAGATTTTCTATATAATATACAGTATATGCCCTATGTGAGTATGGATAAAGTTGAACATACAGATATGTCTTATATGTATATTTCTAAGCTAAAATTAAAATAAAATGCTAATTCAAAGTATTAGTAAATATAAGGGGTGTTACGGTTCACAAACATGACGGTTTGGTACGTACCTCGGTTTTGTATGAAAACGTGAATTTCACATAATGCAGTTTTTAAATTAAATTATAAATTATAAAATGTATATGTTGTTGTGGTTGAAATATATTCATTTACACAGTGGCTGTCATAACTTGTTCTCTAGACTTCAATTCTCTAGCGAACTAATGAGCTGGACACTGATGACTTGCCTGAGGTAAATGAAATGCTACGAGACATTTTGTTTACAAGCAGTTTTACTGATGTCTTTCTGCGGTTGAAACACTGATTGAGTGATTACGTGAGGCATGAGATGTTCATTCATGTTTATTTCATGTTAAAACTAGTAGTAAGGAGGAAGGGATGATCACGCTGACTACATGACGACTTGATCTGTCCCACCACAACAAAGAGCGCCAGAACGGCATTTATTGTTTTAATTTCCTGGAAAAAATTAACACAGTTTGTAAGATGATACTTTGTTTCTTATCAAAAGTATAAAACTGTAAGTTTCCAATGAGGTTTCACTCACGCAGTGGTTAAAACAATGCTGTATTTGTTCGCAACACATGCGTACCGAACTGAAAGACCCGTACCGACAATACCCGTTACACCCCTAGTAATTATAATTATCATAATTTAATCAGGGCATTATAGAGACACTCCAGACATAAAAAATCAAAATCTCAAAATAAATATAAAAAATCAATTGCAAGTTAAGTCTTTTAATGTGGAGTCCTAGTTGCATATGTAGATATGTAGAGTGTTCCATGGGGTTCCATTTCAGTTAGGATGCAGTTAAACTAAATTAAAATGATAAATGTTCAGTATATGAGATCTAAAAACCTGATACATTCAGAATATGAACCTAAGTGTCCTACTTTCATCCTTTCAGACCATCATGGTGTCCCTCGAGGGTTTGACCAAAGTGGTTGATCCTTCCCAGCTGACTCCAGACTTCGAGGGCAGTCTGGATTATGACCACGAGGAGTGGATCGAAGTTCGAGTGGCCTTTGAAGACTTCACGAGCAATGCAGCTCGCATCCTTTCCCGTTTGGAAGAACTCCAGGACTTGGTGTCCCAGCGGGAGCTGCCGTCAGACCTGGACGGGTCTCGGCGTGCTATGGAGGAACACGCCTCCCTGAAGAAAAAGGTTACTAAAGCTCCTGTGGAGGAGTTAGATACTGAGGGTCAACGCCTGCTTCAGCGAATCCAGTGTGGGGATAAAGGCAGAGGAGATATCCAAGGATTAGCTCCAAAAGTCCAGGCGCTTCTGGATAAACTTCACACCACACGCCAACATCTGCACCAATCCTGGCACATGCGCAAAGTTAAACTGGATCAGTGCTTCCAGCTGAGACTCTTTCAGCAGGATGCAGAGAAGGTGTGAACATTAATTATATGTGAAGTGTAATGGGGAGAAAACTGGATAGTTTTACATATAATATAGGGTTGGGACCATAACATAATAGATACCACTTTAGTATAGGGACCAATTCTCACTATTAACTAGTTGCTTATTAGCATGTCTATTATTAACATAATGGCTGTTTATTAGTACTTATAAAGCTCATATTCTGCATGACCATATTCTACATCCCTAATCCTACCCAATACCTAAACTTAACAACTGCCTTACAAACTATTAATAAGCAGCAAAAGAAAGCAGCAAAGAGTTTATTGAGGGAAAAAAAAATATTACCATGTTTGCATGCTACCAAGTTGCAATGATAGAACACACTGGTACTTTTTTGTTGGTGGTTACATTTTATATCAGAATACTTTCATAAGGGAAACATTTCTGCAGTGTTTTTCTATGCACAACCAAACTGTTTTACCTCCCTCCAGAGGCTTCTGTGAAAACTTCTGCAATCTTTGGATGTTATACTAAATATTGTTAGAATGACAAAGAGGATTTTTATTAAAAGAAGACAATGATGTAGGAATACCATAATATTTTGATGGATTTGTGCAATAGAATATAAAACCCTGACACACATAATGCAACATGCATACATTACCATTCAGAAGTTTGTGGTTTCTTATGCTCAGGCTACATTTATTTGATCAAAAAATACAGTAAAACAAAAGTTATATTGTGGAATGTTATTACAATTGGTCTATTTTAATATATTTCAGAGTGTAATTTATTCATGTCTTGGAAAAGCTGAATTTTTAACTGAAGTTTTCAGTGTCCTTCAGATCTTTCAGAAATCATTCTAATATATATTTTTAAGAATTCTCTGATGCATAGAAAGTTCAAACAAGCAGCTTTTATTAGAAATAGAAATATTTTGTAACATTATAAATTACTTTACTGTCTTTTGATCAATTTAATGTGCCCTTGCCGAATAGAAGTATTACAGTTTTTTTCAACTGCTTACACACAAAATTCTGAAACTTGACACTCAAACGCCAGAACCACACACCAAATCTGCAAAACCATACACTAATTCTCGGCCTTTGACTCAGTTTTCAATAGGGCTGCCACTAACGACTATTTTTATTTTGATTAATCTATCGACTAATTAATCGATTAATCTAAACGATTAATTTCCCACCAAAAATCAACAATTTTACTTAAGAATATTTTATTAAACCAAATTAAATCCAAATTTCTATGAAATCCTTTTTTAAAGCAAAAGTAAAGTGCAACATAGAGTGCAAGAAGCAAGTGTCTATCTCATAGTCCAAATCACTGAAATCAGTTCAGTATTATAGTGTAAGAAAGACAACATATCCATGTGTTCTAGTCCAATAATCAAATTATAATCAGTATTTTAAATAAAGGAGTATTTACCAGAAATATTATTTACCAGAATTTATTTAGGAGAAAAATGTAAATGTGCAGTATTTCTAGAAAGAAAAAAAAAAAGTATTTTTAAGATAAAATCAATTAATTGGAGATGCTTTTGATTATTAAAATTTAATGGAACCATTAAAATGGAATCCAGAAAATAATGGAAAAAGAATTTGGTAAAGATAAAACTGTAAAACTCAATTAATTAGACAGGCTTTTTGATTAAAAAAATTTAATTTAACCATTAAAACAGAGTATAGAAAAATTTAAATGAAAAAACTGAATTTGGAAATAAAACGGATTTCATAGGGCCCTATAATTATTATTATTTTTTTTTGTGGTAATAAAAATAGATGTAAGTGAACAATAGATTTTAAAATGACTTAAAATACATATATAATAGCAATGATGCAATAATAATTAGTTCAAATAAAGTATCAAAAGCAAGAAATCATATGGTTTTATTGAACAAAACTGTTAAAATACATAATGTATTATAAACAATAGAGCTAATGTACATTACGCATAACAACAAAGGCCTGCAGGGGGCGCCTGATGATTATTATTAAACATTACAGCGCGATCTAATCCTTGTTTAATATTGACCAAGCACCATTTAATTAAAATGTCCACTTAATCTTTAATATTTGGCCATTTCTTTAGGACAGAAATGCTATAGCCACTGTAATTAAATGAATATGTGGACATCAAAACGTGTAAACTCAGAGTGAAGGTTTGAGCTTTTATTTTGAAATCGCGATGTATTCTCCTGTGTTTGCTTAGGTTTATAAATGATTTACCTTACAACTCTGATGAAATGGCGCACGTTGCGTTCCCAGATGAACGTTATAATAAATCCAAACTCACAACAACATGCAGAGATGGAGTTTGAGGCGCTCCACACATGTAAATGATAAGTTCCTGTGGAACTACTGTGAACGGAGCCGCTGTGAGACGCACGTGCTTAACCTACACGCATGTAAATAATTAAAGCGCATATACTGTGTTAGAACTGCATCGCATATAATTATTAATTAAATCATAGCGTTTGTGAATTCACAATTATGCTTAATTATGATTTTTAAATGGGTTTAATATCATGCAGCCTTGGAAAATAGTCTAATAATGTGTTTTATGGATTCTCCTCAGTGAAATACGGCACTTCCGGTATTTTGCTGGTTAGTCCATGTAAGCAAAATGAAGTCGATGATTTTTCAAAATCGACTAGTCGACTAACATCGACGAATTGCGACAGCTCTAGTTTTCAATTTCATAAAACACTTTTTGCAAAACACAACACACAATTCTCTATGTAACACAAAAATCTATCAGGAATTAATATTATGGCAAAGGTGTTTGCAAATGTTTGCTTTTAAGATGTGTTTGTGATATTTTGAATGCAGTGCTTCATTTTGCAAGAGATGCGAGGCATTTTGCATTTTGTGTGTGCAATTCTAGGATTTGTGTGTAAAGTTCTGAAAAAAAGAGGCAAAGTTTTGAAAATGTGTGTAAGCAGTTGAAAAAACGGTAATTTATTTTACTTTCAAACATATTGACCCCAAACTTTTGAACGTTGATGTATGAAAAATAAGCACAGTTAAATATGTTGTACCTTTGTTTATATAGTGATATGAAAGTGTTATGGGCAAAAACATTTATAGTGATTACAATTTAATAGTCAGAATTTCTTATAAAACTTCAAAGAAATAATAATAATAATAAAAATGGCAACAAACTTATTTGATATACAAGCCAACAAATAATACCAAAGTTAAGCATGATTTTGTAGAATCCTTTGAAACAGAAAATGAGCAAATTCTTTAAAACTTCACTTACGTTGGTACCATGCTGTTTCTTTATGAAAGTGAATTGAAGTATAACATAAAAACAATATTCCAGTATATTTCACAGTTTATGCCTTCTATTTCTCCTCTCAACAGATGTTCGATTGGATCGTCCATAATAAAGGCCTGTTCCTGACAACCTACACAGAGATAGGAGCCAACCAGCAGCATGTGCTCGAGCTGCAGACCCAGCACAATCACTTTGCAATGAACTGCATGGTAAGGCTGTGTCCAGTAGTCCAGCAGTAATGCGTGTCACCACCTGAGGCATTATAACAGTGTAGCTTGACGTGTGTTACCTCATTTAAATGATGTGCATTTGTACACGTGCCCTGACTCACTTAGTCATGCAAGAATGAACTTTCTGTTGTCATATAATAGTCATGTCAATATATGCTTGAAGGGTATGTAATGCCAAGGGAGAAAAGTCACACGCAGATACATCATCCCTGTGTGTGTGTGTGTGTGTGTGTGTGTGTGTGCGCGTGACCCTGGCAGACATGTTAATCACCCCCAGTAGGTTTCAAAGGCAGAGAGTTTTACAAGAAAACGGCATGGCATCAATCACTGATTTTCCATCTCTATGGTCTCATCTGCCATCTGCCCATCCATATCTAAATGTAACTGCTGTTCAGCCAATAGGAAGAGTCTACAGCATGTATCTTCTTGCCGTGTTGACGCATGTAGTTTTAAATGCTTTCATATTTTGGGAATTCACAGAGCATGTTCTTTCTCAAATTTGAAGGATATAAATCTGGTAACACATTTAACTTTCATTAATAATTCATTAAACCGTAATAATGATTAAATAGACCAGTGGTTGATGTACTTTTATGTTTGAATATATATATAAAAACATCTTTAATATTTTAAGTCATTAAGTTTAATGACTGCAAATTAGATTTTTGCATTTTTTGAGGAAAATGTAAGTGGTGCTTACCCTTGCAACACTTAAAGCACACATTGGGTATCATTCATGAAACACGAACAGAATACATTTTTTGAATAAATTGTTTGCAAAGCCATTCTGATATAAATTTTCGTATTTATGAAAGTGTTATTTGCTCCCAACTGTGCGTAAAATGTGCATAAAACTTCCAATATTTTTTCTTTTTTTTTCTTTTAGGCAAACTGATGAAATTGTATTTTGATAAACATTATTTACCATGATAATATATAATAAATTGGTTAAATTGGTAATTAATTGGTTAACCATTGAGTTAAAAGTGAAAATAAATTTCATTGATAAACAACAATGAAATTACTGTCACTTCACAAATCACTTTAGCTTTATATCAAATCTAAGGTTTATGAAGTATTCGCAAATCCAGAGGACAGTTTTTAGGTCCAATTTAGCGCCAAATTACTAAATTTATGCATAAACTTACATAATGGATGAGGCAGTTAAATTTATATGTACTATTTATTTGATTATTTTTATTACATTAATTTTAGTTTGTTTAGTTTGTATGAAAACATTTTTTTTAAACTACATCGATACACAAATGAAACAGTTCTAGATAAACAATATAGATGTGGAAATAAAACCGATTTGGATAAACAATAAAGAAACATAAGTATGGAGACAAAGCAGATGTTCATAAACATGTAAGAAAACAAACAATATAGATATAGAAGCAAAATAAATGTAGATAGTAGAATGTAGTTACTGCAGCTAATTGTTATTATTACTATTTTCATGCAAAATGTTCTCCACCCTCATGGATTTTCAGAAATGTTAAGGTTACAGCCCTTACCAATTGCTTGGATGTTTTTATAGGTTTTCATCAGGCTCTTTGTTGCTCTTTTGTTAGTGTGTTAGGTTTGGCTGAGTGTGCTAAAATCACATGTCCTGCCTCAGCTGTGAGAACAGTCCACCCCCCTCTCACGGTGCACAACTTAACGGATGAAATGCATTGTCAACTGTTTGCTTTGGGTTAGCCTGACTACCGGGCAGCCAGGGGCACTACAGCCACCTCCTCAGGAAGTCCTAGGAGCCTTACTTCCCGTCTGATATGATGCATGAATGGACGAAACACTCTTTGTGTTAACTTGGTTATAGTGTTAGGTGGTTATTCAGTGTGTATTGATTGATAAGGTGATAATGCACGTTTTGTGTTTGTTGTGTTTATCACATCCTGTCGTACCTAACACAACTAAAATACTTTGTCCGGGGTGACTCTTCTCTGATGTTATGGTTACTAGAAACAGACTTTTAAAAACATTTTAGTTTTGTAATAAGTGATAATGCTCTGTGCTGATAGCCCACCCCCTTCAGGACACCAGGGTTTCTATTGTTTAACCCTGTAAAACCTTACATATGTGTATGCAATGATAATCATATATATATATATATATATATATATATTTTATTTTTTTTTTTTTTTTTTTTGCTCATATAGACGATATACTGTAGGAGTATATGGAACTCATACTCAAAGAGAGAGATAAAAGTTTATTCAGAGACCCAAATTGAGCAAAAAATATTTAATTTGGTGCAGTAGCAATGGCCAAATTCTGATGGCATGTAATTGTAATGTAAATCAATGAGATCTTTATAACAGTGCAGTGGACTTCTTACATAAAATGCACAGAAACATTAGATCAATAATAATATAATGTAATTTCAATAATAATATTATTTCAATATAATAATAATAGGTATCAGTAAGATGATATTTAAATAGTTATATGATCAAGACTGTTGTTTTAATTGTGGGAGGGCAAAACATTCAGTATAATGCAATGCAGTGATGATTGGGAGATGTACAAATAAAAAAACCCTGATGTATCATATTTGACATTTGCAGGATTTTTCAAAAAACAAATATGTTGAAAAAATATGGATAATCATGTACTGTAAGCCTAAGTTGCTTCATTCCAGTAAGTGTTCATCTTGAAATACTGCTAACAATATAAAAGTTATTTTATATTATCTACTAAAAATCAGTAAAGATTTCACAGAACCACAACCAAAAAGATCTAAAAACAAACAAAAAAACACAATACGTGTTTTGATCGTGTTAATAATTAGCAGTTTTTAGAGAATTTTGCATATCAAATATGATACAGTAGGCTTGGGGTTAATAGCCTGCAGGTTCTGTGGCATTTGCCGTATGTATTGACAGTAATTCAAAAATATACTGGAATATTCGATTAATGGAGAAGTCAATGTTCATCACATGGCACACTGGGGGCCTGGTTGTAACCTTTGGTAATAGACATGCTTAAGCAGCTATGTCATTGAGTTCCAGGGGTAATGTCACCTGAGCGGAACGTTACGCTTGTCAAGTTGTAAATTAACTCAGCTCCCACTCTCTTATGAAAGACAATCTGGAAGACAACATGTAGAAAACACTCCTCTGGCTAAAGGCATTTTACACATGGCTGGATAGTCTCCCATCATGCTGGTGTATTGATTAGTCCCAGAGATATCCAGAGGGAGATATAATGTTCCAGGCACTCCTTTTCTAATCATCCTGTATTTGTAAGAGAAAAGAGGTTTACTGTAATAATATCAAACCTGGGAGTCTGAGAGTGAAGGGTAGACTGTCCTTGCATGACTCTCTCTGTTTAAGTAGACTGCAAGGTCCAGTACTGTCATGAAGTGATTTTCTCATGTGAGGAAGGCTTTTGTTCTGCAGTATGTGTGTCTTGGCTGTGTTCAGGTTCTGTAATGTGATCTGTGTAAATGTAGGTACTGTAAAGTACTTCCTTCGTCTGCGCTCTCCTTTTGCGCTCAAGTGACTTGACATTTCGGTGTCTTTTTCTTGATGTTTTCTGTTTTCGGGTGAGATAATTGCTTATGGTATTGCAAAAGTTATTTCTGTCCAAAATGTAGTTATTACAGGTGCTTGACCAGAATACTAATAGGGAAAAAAAACTGTAAAAAAAGTTTGTTTTTAAGCTGAATTCTCCTCATTGGAGCAGTGTACGTGTGTGTTTGTAACAGAAAAGAAAATCGAAAATGAACTGTAAATTAAAAAATGTAACGTGTAAAAATGAAATAAACAGAAACATAGGTATTTACATTTACATTTAGTCATTTAGCAAACACTTTTATCCAAAGCAACTTACAAATGAGGACAATGGAAGCAATCAAAATCAACAAAAGAGCAATAATATTTGCTTTTTGTTAATTGTATAATAAATTGAAAAGAAAACAAGTTAGTTAGTTGTTTTTTTGTAAGAAAACAAGCAGTTAGTAAATGAATAGTGTGCAAGACTAAAGGCCATTGCACACTGAGTCCGAAATTTTCGCATGCGTTTTTCCGTTTTTTCGTATTCTCCATCCTTTCCTATCAAAATGCATGCAACGGATGCGAAAACGCAGAAAATCGAACCTGATCCGAATTTTTTTTAATGGACGAAAGTTTCTGAGGCAGTGTGCAAACGTGATTGACACAACGTGAGGTCGTATTTATTTTTTAACGTGCGAAAATTTTGGACGAAAATTTCGGACTCAGTGTGCAGAGACCTTCAAAGGGCCATTTTTTTAAAGAATAGAATTAGAATAGAGAGTTCTAGAGTTAGAGGGTCAAATAAAGATGGAAGAGATGTGTTTTAACTGATTATTTTTAGGTATTCAAAATATATACACAGACACTACTATTCACACATTTGGGGACAGTATGATTTTTGTCTTTGAAAGAAATGCATACTTTTATTAAGGAATGATGCATTAAATTGATCAAAAGTGACATTGAAACTTTTACATAAAAAAAATAAAAATAGTCGCAAGTACCAAAAAAATATTAAGCAGCACAACGGGTTTTACTTGTGATGATGTTACTTGAGCATATAAGAATGATTTTGGTAACACTTTACGGTAACACTTTTATTTAAAGGGCACCTATTATGCCCTTTTTTACAAGATATAATATTGGTCTTGGGTGTCTCCAGAATGTGTCTGTGAAGTTTCAGCCCAAAATACCTCACATATCATTTATTATAACATCTGGAAAATGTCATTTTTGGGATGTGTCTAAAAAAAGAGCTGTTTTGGAGTGTATCGCTTTAAATGCAAATGAGCTGCATATTCCCACCCCATTTCCAGAAGAGAGCATCGAGTATACGTCTCTCTGCTTTGCATATCTACAGCAATAAACAGCCGGTAGAAGCAACATAACTGAGAGCAAGATAACCAGTGTTCAGCCGTACATATGGGAAGCCAAATGCACTGAAAGTGGGACGAAAAAGTGCGATGTTACAGAGCTCGTGCCGCTCTGACCTGTCATCGGCGCGGATCAATTGAATCTCGTGCTACGAACGGCACTGATCAGTTAAAAAATACTTCATGTACGCACACAAATACGGTTAACGACTATAACGACATGACATTCACAAAGGAGTCTGGAGTGATGCACATATTTAGGTAGATTTTGAGGTGCATTACCTTGAAAAATTTAAGTAATCCACAGCATCCTCAGCAGCTCAGATGTTGGGAGAAAATGAAGACTCTTATGTTCAGTCTTACATCCAAACACAGAGCACCGGGATTGCTTATGAGACATTGTTGACGTTACGGCTGCTCGATCGCGGAGAAAATGGAGGACAGCGTACAACCGCTGAGGGCGGAAACTATAGCAATGCAGGGCTGTGAATCAACCCCCGTGGCCCGGCCCTATACAATGTGACGTCACACTGCATGAGAATCAAAGTGGCAGGCCTAGTGAGACTGACTTGGTTTAAAGGGGATTAAAAAATGAGGAGTGGATTTTTATCATTGTAGGGTGGATGTGTTCACACACTGCCAACATGCATTTATGTCCAAACACCATGTAAAAGTGGATTTTGCATAATAAGTGCCCTTTAAGGACATATTTTTTGCTATTAACTAGTTGCTTATTAGCATGCATATTACTAGCATATTGCCTGTTTATTAGTATTTATAAACCACATATTAATGCCTTATTCTGGATGACCATATTTTAGATCCCTTAATTCTACCCCATAATTAAACTTAACAACTAGCTTACTAACTATTAATAATCTGCAAATTAGGAGTTTATTGAGGAAAAGTCATAGTTAATAGTGAATATATGTTCCCTATCCTAAAGTGTCACCCACTTTACAAAAAGGTTCCATTTGTTAACTATATTTAATGCATTAACTAACATTAACTACAGTATTTATTAATCTTTGTTAACATTAGTTAATAAAAATACAACTGTTAACTGTTAGTCCATGTTACCTCAGGTAAATTAAATTACATTAATATAAACAACCTTTGATTTTAGTAATATATTAGTAAATGTTGGAATCAACATTAACTAAGATTAATAAATGTTAAATTTTTTCACTGTTTATGTTAACTAATGTTAACAAATTGAACCTTATTGTAAAGTGTTACCTTGATTTATTATATAAGAATGAAAAAAGTAATTTTAAATTGTAATATTATCTCACAATACTACTATGTTACTGTGATTTTGATAATAAATGCAGCCTTGGTGAGCATATAAGACATCTTTCAAAAACATAACATATATATGTATATATACTTAGAAAAGTACACTTTGTCCGGTCTCATTTCTACAACAAACTTGATTCTTGAGTTATGTACATTTATGTAAATCATAGAAACTGATTTCTTTGATGTGCCCTCCATGTGAAAGTCAGTTTTGGTAATGAACCACATGCTGGTCATTGACATGAAAATAGCACCTATTATATTTAGCATATGTTTAGCAAGAGGTTTCTTTAAGCTGCTTTAGATTTACATGAAAATGAGATACCAGAAGCTCTTAATTGTTTCCATGATGTGATCCACGAGGCCTGTGATACATAACAGAGGGATTTGATGAATTTGCGTTTACTGGTGCATGTCTATCTTCTCAGAGCAGCTCTGAAACCAAGCTCGGGGTGAGTGATATAGAGAGTTAGTAACCCTATTTTCCATCCTGACTTCATCAGGCGGAAATACATTTGCGCATGCGGGCACCAGTGGCTTGTCTTATCTACATATGCAGGCTGGATTATTTAGAAATGGTCATCTTTAAATGTAATTTTTTGGTAAAATTGACTACAGATTTAGTGGATGAGCACATCTTCCAGAGTTTATAGAATTATCCACGGGTTAGTGGGTGTTTGTGTGTCGTATGTTAATGTAGAACAGATGGGTGCATAGATTCACATCAATACCAAAAATAAAAAATGATAAAATTACTGACATCACCTTAATATTGTGCATCCATTGCATTATTCTGGGATGTGGTTTAAAGCTAAGGGTTCAAGAGTTTGAGTGTGTGTTTTCGTATATGCATGTGACTATGATATTGCTCCAGGTTTTCACATGCATGGACACGACTGCTGCAGTTTATTGTTGCACGCAGGCCGATACCAAACCCCCATCAGGTTTTCATCTGACAGCTGTCTGTGTATTGATCCTATTCCTTTTTGAATGCCTCTGGGCTGTGTAATTAGCCCCATGTGAGGAAACAGCATGGTAACCAGAGCTCGACGTTCTACCAGCGCTCTCATGCACTAGACTTTAGTTCTCCCTAAAGAGCGCACATACAGACGCTCCCATTACGTCAGAGAGCACACTCTTGCTTTCTCTGATTATGTGACATGTTTCCAGGTGAAACAGAACATTTAGGTGGAAATAATGTAGGGTGGAGCTTGATTCTATCCAAAGACATTTGACTGGATAGTGAAAAGTTATGCTGTGGTGTTAATACTGTTTTTCCCCAGCCACTGAAAATTTAAAGAAAATTCTGTCATTAATTGCTCACCCTCATGTCGTTCCAAAACCGTAAGACCGTCGTTCATCTCTGGAACACAAATTAAGATATTTTTTATTAAATCCGAGTGCTCTCAGACCCTCCATAGACAGCAACACAACTGCAGTGTTCCCAGGTTCAGAAACGTAGCAAGGACATTGGTAAAATAGTCCATGTGACATCAGGGGTTCAACCGTAATTTTACAAAGCTACAAGAACACTTTTTGTGTGCAAAGAAAACAAAAATAACGGCTTTATTCAACAATTCACATGGACTATTTTACCAATGTCCTTGCTACGTTTCTGGACCTGGGAACACTGCAGTTGTGTTGCTGTCTATGGAGGGTCTGACAGCTCTCGGATTTAATAAAAACTATCTTAATTTGTGTTCTGAAGATGAATGAAGGTCTTACGGGTTTGGAACTACTCATGAGGGTGAGTAATTAATGACAGAATATTCATTTTTGGCTGAACTATCCCTTTAAACGTGTGGGGTTTTTTTTGTATGTGTTCTACATTTTTACTGCAAATTGTGCTGATTTATCAAAAATATTATGCTATCTAGCTGTCTAACACAGCAACAATTAATTGAAAGTATTAATGTCTTATCATTAAAGTACTGTAGAAAAGCAAATGCACATGATATGATAACCATCAAATTTGATACTATGGTTTACTGTGACTGTGTCATTGTTTTATATCTGTTAAGAGATTTTACATCAGAGCTATTAGCAGTCTAGCATACTAAACGTTTGTTTACAGTGCATTTTCATATATTGTAGTTTCAGTTGTTAAATTACACTGGAACATTTATTTAATTGTCTGAAATGGGAAGACCTGAACTCTATCCATAATTCTTCCTCTTGGCTTAAGATGCTTTTCCGTTCTTATTTACACACACTCACTCTCACACATGTTCCAGAGCTGTGTATGTGTGTCTGTGGTCAGACAAGAGCTACTCCTCCCTGCAGGAGCAGCTACGAGTGAACTGCTGTTTATACTGTTTCCGAGAAGATCTACTGGATCACATCCATTCATCATTTCTATTTTAATCAATAATATTAAAAGCAAAAAAAATGAACATTTAGTGTTTGAAGCAACTTTTTTTTCAATTCAGCCCTCAAATCAAAGACAAGGATCATTGTGTTTGGATTTGATTTAGCTGTGCCACTACCATAATCCCCTTGTACAGTATAAACGTGTCATCATAACCAAAAATAAAAATCATTCAGGAAGTGATGCATTGTATATAGCACTCAGTGTTTTTGTGGTCTCTTGCAGAATGTGTATGTGAACATCAGTCGGATCATGTCCGTGGGGAACAGGCTGCTGGAGTCGGGTCACTATGCAACCCAGCAGATTCAGCAGATCTCAGGTCAGCTGGAACAGGAGTGGAAAGCGTTTGCCGCTGCACTGGATGAGAGGAGCACGCTACTGGAGATGTCTGCTAACTTCCACCAGAAAACCGACCAGGTGAGGCCTAAATGTGCAGACGCATACCTACAGATACATTGAGTGGCCAAACAAACTGATGGATTGATGATGATGCAGTGTGTGGGTTAATTACAAACAACTAATTACAAACAAAATTCTAAGCAACATATCATTCAGATGCTGATATATTCAGCCAAATCGAGTTGCTGAGTAAGTATGTACTGAATGCTTAGAAGGGCTTTCAGATTTTAGAGAATGGTGTGTTGTTCACAAAAACTCATACCCACTTTTTCATCCCTTTACTGTTTTTCAGAAAAACAAGTGGTCAAGTTGTCTCAAACTCACATCACTGGCTAAGGTTAGGTTTAGGATCCATTTTTGACCACTCACAAATGTTTTAAAAGCACCGCAAGCCATGCTTATGGCACTTCTCAGGCAATCTGCCTATATACAAAGGCAGACTAAACTTTTTTTTTTTTTTCAGTGTAAAATCTTGGATTTTTATTCTCTTGTTTTGTAAGTGAATCATCAATGATTGTTTTGAGACTCTTTAGTTGAATACTTCATGTAGATAGGCCTGTGCTGGAAAAAGGATGAATGAAATCCGTTCCTTTCATCTTTCTGTCCTTTATCTTTCTCTTTGAGCATTTAATATCTGTTGTCAGCATCAATATTAGACTGACACGCTGTTCATTTTTAATTTGCTCCCAATGAGACAGGGCAAAAATAGTATTTATTTGTACAGACAAATTGCAATGTATTTAACCTTTTCCTAAATAAGACACTGTTGTAAATCACTCAGTGGTGGATGGCCCAAAGTTAGCCTCCTAACAACAATTGCTATGTTGAGACTTTTTTTATAATCATTCCTGTATGTGGTAACAGATCACAGATGTGTATGTGGCTGGTTTAACAAACAATATCTGAATATTCTTGCCTTTTTCTAGTATATGAGCAACATGGACTCTTGGTGTAAAGCCTGTGGAGAGGGAGAACTTCCTTCTGAGCTACAGGACCTGGAAGACACCATCCACCACCACCAGGGTCTCTATGAACACATAACCGCTGCCTATTCTGAGGTACAAATCTCCATTAAAGTTAAAACTTTGTGAATATTTTCACTTTAAATACTAAATTCAGGATACCTCCAAGCTGAGCAAGAACTTAAAAAAAGGTATTTCAGTCATGACAACTCTTGGAATAGTTTTTCCTGAATATGACAGTGTTAATGTATTGGGTCTTTGCGGACTATATCTGCTATGCACACCACTGCTGCTTCAAGGCAAATATGGACTTGCTGTTGCCAATAGATACACAGACATGTTGCTGTGAGCTTGTAAGATATGCTGCTGCTGCTGCATGGATAGACACACATAAATCCCCTAGCAGATCTAGACAAGTGGAGCTGGGGAGGTGGAGGGTTTCAGAGGAACTCTGAAAGTGCACTGCAGGACCAACTTACAGCAAACACTGAACCAGACTATTTAAATTGTGAGCAAGCAAGCTCATTGGCTGCAGAGCAGGGCCACCTTGTGCTGTGTAGACTAGTAAATGATGTAATTGCATGGAACGTGGAGTTTCATGACTGAACTAGATTTTCAAATAAAGGTGGGATTTTTTTCCCACCTTTATTTGAAGGTGGGAAAACCTTTAAAAGTAACCCACCTTTAAAAGTAACATTTCTGGTTGTTGATGTGTATTATCTGTACATCCCCAGGTAAGTCAGGATGGCAAAGCCCTACTAGATAAGCTACAGCGGCCTTTGACCCCAGGAAGTGCAGATTCGCTGACAGCCTCGGCTAACTACTCCAAGGCGGTGCACCATGTTCTGGATATCATTCATGAGGTTCTGCATCACCAGAGGCAGTTGGAGAACATCTGGCAACACCGCAAACTTCGTCTTCATCAACGGCTACAGCTCTGCGTCTTCCAACAGGATGTCCAGCAGGTCGGACACTTATTTTTAACTAACAATACTTTATGCACAAATTATTGTAAACAGTTTTTTACATCTCATGTGGATGTGGATTCAAATTTATTTAATTTAATCACTGTTATTTGTGAAGTGAGAGATGTGCAGGGTGGAAGAGGTGTCAGAACGTTGCAGGAGACATCTGTGCGGGACAGATTTTTTCATTTCATTCTCGCCCACTTCCCACAAGTTTCTTCTTGCACATGCCTGTTTTCACTGAATTTCACTTCCTGCTCGCTGTGATTTTGATCTGCCTGCTTTCGCTCAATTTTGGTTCGATTTAGGACATATTTTCTTCCATCAAGCTAAAATAAATAAGTAAATATTAGTTTATTTAAACAAATACAGTATGGGGTCAGAATGTTTATATATATATATATATATATATATATATATATATATTTCAAGTTACATTTTAAAATGTAATTTATTCCTGTGATGACAATGCTGAATTTTCCACAAATAACATTCTTAATATAAATTGACGTGGCAAAACACAAAATGATTAATGAGTTTGATAAATCAATATAAATGACACTAAAATGAGTCCTGCTCAAATAAATGAGGTGAATCTGGTCTAATCTCTTCTTCTCCTTGTCTGAATAAAATGGCAGCATCTAAAAGCCTGCGAGGCATCGTTATGTTGAATATAAAGTGAGTTCTAGTCTGTTTAAAATAGGATTTCTCTGCTCACTTAAAAACAGAATATAAATTTGAAAGTGAGATTTTAGGCACCACTGCATCATTTATTAATATATTTATTTATTTTTAGATGAAATATTTGCATTTTCTTTTTCAATTAAGAAATTCTAAAGGAACAGTTACCCCAAAAGATAAAAATTCTGTCATCTTTTTCAAAACAATATCCAAATCCGTCTCTCTGTCTCTTTCAGTCTCTCTCTCACACATGGTCTGTCCCACACTATGTTCCCACTTTTTTCTTTTTCCTCTCAGACGCATTCAGTATCAGTTGTCATGGTAACTGTGTTCAGCAGCCTCATTATGTTGAGGGTTTGCCCCATAAAATGATGCAGGCATAGGGGACCTCTAAACCTTCCAGACATCAGAAAGCAGCCACATTAGCAGGAGACTCAACATCTGCACGACAAATGATTGCTTCTAATCACACACACACACATACATGTGCTGACAGATGCCACCACACAAACAGCTCTGAATGTTTCTGTATGTGGCACATTCAGCCAGATCAAAGGTGGCATAATGAAATATGTATGAGTAGAGGACTCGTAGTGTGCTCTGGCGTCTTCTGAGGAAGGTAGAAAGCTTTCAAACTCAGATACGAGATGTCTGTCTTAGCAGCTCCACCTTGTAGATTCCAAATGGTTAAGAAAATATTTAATACTCACTTAAACCTTTTCTAATACATTTTATTAGTAAAATATTGCATATGTGTTCAGATGCTCATGCAAACCTGTGAGAAATAATAGATACTACCCCATTAATACAATATCCCTAATAAACACAGTTATTGTACTCTCCGACAACACCATCAGAGCAGACAGAGTCTTGCTCGCTTAATCTGCAGGATGACCTCACTGCGTGTTTGGTGCTGATGTTTATAGAGGTGTCGAGCTGTCGCAGTGAATCCTGCTGCTTTGAGGTGCCCCCTGCTGGTTTTACATTGGAAATGCAGTAGAACTCTTTTACATTTTTGAATCAGAGAGATGCGTTTATCCAAAATATCATACGATGCATTTAAAATCTATCTACTGTATCTATCTATCTATCTATCTATCTATCTATGTATCTATCTATCTATCTATCTATCTATCTATCTATCTACTGTATCTATCTATCTATCTATCTACTGTATCTATCTATCTATCTAGGCTAGAAATTGACTGAACATTTACAAGGTTCCCACTGTCATGGAAAATGCAGACAAAAATCCCTCTCCCCTATTAACAAGCAAGTGAAAAAATGTGGGTTAACATTTTACAATAAGGGTCATTAGTTAAACGTTAACTACATTAGTTAACATGAACAAATAATGAACAATACTTCTACAGCATTTATTAAGCTTAGTTAATATTAATTTCAGCATTTACTAATGCATTATTAAAATCACAAGTTGTGTTTGTTAACTTTAGTTAATATGCTAACATGAACAAACAATGAACAACTGTATTTTTTATTAACTAACATTAACAAAGATGAATAAATAGAGTAATAAATATATTGTTCGTTGTTCGTTCATGTTAGTTAATATAAAAAATGTTAACAAATGACACCTTATTGTAAGATTATTTTTATTTGTCACATACACAATTATATAGAGAGTATATAACCAGTAGTGAAATGTATTCTCTGCATTTAACCCATCCTAAGTGAACACACACCCAGAGCAGTGGGCACTGGGCAGCCATGTTACTTATAGAGCCATGTTACAGCGCCCGGGGAGCAGTTGGGGGTTCGGTGCCTTGCTCAAGGACACCTCAGTCGTGGTATTGAAGGAGGATACTCCCCCCCCACCAACAATCCCTGCCGGACCTGAGATTCGAACCCACAACCTTCCGCTTACAAGTCCGACTCGCTATCCATTAGGCCACGACTGCCCACGTGTTCAGCAGCCTCACATAAAACCTGAAAAAAAGTCAGGAATTTTTTAAACTCTTTCCCATTCCCAAAAGTTATGGACATTTCTATAATGAATATTTTCATCATACACTGCTCTTTGTGCCATGTTTATGCTTGATTTTGAAAAATCTTCATCCTATAAAAATGAACGACTGAAAAAAAAAATTGATGGAGGTATAGTTGTTTAATTATTAAATATATATATATATTGTAATTACATTTTGCAGTACTAACAAACAAATGTTTTATTTTGTTTAAATACACACATGGTCAGAATTGTTGGTACCCTTGGTAAATATGATCAAAGAAGGCTGTGAAAATAAATGTGCATAGTTAATGCTTTTGATCTTTTATTTTTAAAAATCACAAAAATCTAAGCTTTCATTGGAGAACAAGAATTTAAAATGAGTGGAAATATCATTATGAAATAAATGTTTTTTTTTTCTCAAATACATGTTGGACACAATTACTGGTACCCCTAGAAATTCTTATGAGTAAACTATATCTGAAATATATTCCCATTCATATTCACAATTTTGAGCACACAAGCGTGATTATGAACATAAAATTATCCAGCAATGGCTTCCTGTTCCACAGAAATATAAATAGGAGGGAAAACAAAGGCCAAATTCCAATTTAACCATCCATCACAATGAGAAAAACCAAAGAATATATTTCTGATGTGCAGCAAAAGATAATTGAGCTTCACAAATCAGTGAAGTTCTAGAGCAGTGAAAAATCCCATTTCCACCATCATAATTAAGAATTTCCAATCAACAGAAAATGTTATGAATCTGCCTGGAAGAGGACATGTGTCTATATCGTCCTAATGCACGGTGAGGAGGAGAATTTGAGTGGCTAAAGACTCTTCAAGGATCACAGCTGGAGAATTGCAGAAAAAGGTTTAGTTTGGGGTCAGAAAACCTTTAAAAAAATTATCAAACAGCACCTACATCACCTACATATATTTTTGATCTATAAAAATAATAGATCAAAAGGATTAACAATGCAAATTTATTTCCACAGCCTTCTTTGATCATATTTACCAAGGGTGCCAACAATTCTGACCATGTGTGTATCTTGCGTCTCATGAATGATTTGTTTTTATTATGCAGGTGGTGGTTCTTTTGACCCTTTGAGCAACATTTGGTTATTTTTCTCTTTGTGAATGTCTTCTCACTCCCGTTTGACAAAGTCCTTCTCCCAGTTGAGAACAGAATATACATGTGAAAGGGAGATTTTGGACACCACTGCATTAAATTGTTAATAATACATGTTCACCTGCATGTCATTCCAAATCTGTATGCTGTTATTTTTCCAGTGGAGCACAAATAAAAATTTTTTTTTTAAAGAATCTCCATATATGAAAAGGACAAAAACCACCATAAAAGTATTCCATATGGAATCTGGACTCTATTACAATTATATGGACTACTTTTTTTGGTTCTTTTAAAGTGATTTGGTGGTTCTTTTGACCTTCTGAACCTTTGTTTATGTTCTTCTTTGTGAATATCTTCTCTCACAGGTTCTAGATTGGATTGAAAACCATGGTGAGGCGTTCCTGAGTAAACACACAGGCGTGGGGAAGTCTCTGCACAGGGCTCGAGCATTACAGAAACGTCATGAGGACTTTGAAGAAGTGGCTCAGGTAAGGAGAAATGGATGTAAGATCATCGCTTTGGCTATTGTCCACCTGGATATCTACTGTTCTCCTCCCATAATCAAAACTAGGCCATCTCAGAAATTAGTCACATGCATATTAACTTCTGCATGTTTCTCAGAACACCTACACGAATGCAGACAAACTCCTGGAGGCGGCAGAGCAGCTGGCTCAGACGGGCGAGTGTGACCCTGAGGAGATCTACCAGGCCGCACACCAGCTGGAAGATCGTATCCAGGACTTCGTAAGACGGGTTGAACAACGCAAAGTCCTGCTCGATATGTCTGTGGCATTCCACACTCACAGCAAAGAGGTGAGTTATGAGAAAGTAAGAATGGGTGTTGGTGTGTGTGGATATGTCTGGGTTTGGCAGTGTTTACATGTGTTCTACTTGACATAAATGTGTTCCTGAATATGATGTAACAAGTACTTTTTTTTTTTGTGTGGTCTTTACTTTCAGAGGTGAAAGTAAAATTATGACATAATTATGTTCCTGAATATTATGTAACAGGCACAGTAAACACACAATTTCTGAAAATGCTCTTGAATTTATTGTTGTTGTTATTATACTACAACGTATTATTCATTTCTTTATTTAATCATTTGTTTATATATTTACAATATAGCAAAATCTTGTTACCAGTGTTCCATTGTCTCTGCACCATATTGTTAAGTGTGCGGTAACAACACACATCCATCAGGCTGTCAGGAAGCTGAACTCCCTCCCGTCCTTGCCCCCCCTCCCCTCTTTTACCCCACGCAACACTGAACTCTGACACTACGACCCCCCCTTACAAACTGTGACCCGCACCAGTCACTTTGTGCAGCACTGGACTGATCTCTACCTCATCCAGCATTGTCTGTAAACTACCTCTTCTGACAGTCTGATAAAAGACTGTTCTTTTTTTTCACTACACATATCTGCACAGTTTTGTTTTATTTAACTGGTTTGCACTCTATCTGCCATGTGCCTTATGCCACTTTATCTATCTCTTTTTTATTTTATTTTTTATTTTTCTACAATGTCCTCATTTGTATATCTGTATAGTTTGTATGTACATATGGTTAAACTGTATTTATCTGTATTTGAACGTCTACTGTCAGTGTTTAATGTTAACTGTATGCACCAGGGGTCTGAGAGTAACGCAATTTCAATTCTCTGTATGTATGTACTGTACATGTGGAAGAATTTACAATAAACCAGACTTGACTTGATTTCTCTGTAGGTCTTAGAAAAACATTTTTATATGATCACGCAAAATAAACTCAGGCCATCTCAAATGTCTGCAGCGTAAATCACTGCTTCGTTAACACAAAACCACTCCAGTTTTAGTAATTTTCACTTTCACATATTTCCAATTAGGTTATTATAATACAAAGTTAATGTTTTACAGTTTGTGGACTGAGGAATTTTCCTCCTGCTGTCGCTACATAGAACGAGCACAACTGAAACAGTGTTTCACGACTAGTTGACAGACCCCACACATTCACTACTAATTGACTAGTCAGTGTGAACTGTGTCCTACATGCTAAAAGAATCCCATGGAGAAATTAAACATTATTTGCTTTAAGGCCAAAGTAGTGGTTAGCTTTTTTTTTAACCTAAATTTTTTACAATTTGTATGCTTATAAATACAGAACTCTTGCCTTCTGGCCCATCTATATTCCACAAAGAGTGAATGATAATGAGTAGTAGTGCGTACATGATTCATGATATACTTAATACAAGCAAACAATGCTCTCTTTAATGTCTCCATATGGCATAATGTTAGCCATCTGCTATCTGTAGCGGGTTGGCATATATAGACATCTTTGTTTCTGAGAGTGTGTTTTAAAACCGTATAAGTAATGATAAAGGGTTAAAGGCTGGAGTTTTGGAAAAAGAGAAAGGTGGAGGTGGAAAAAGACAATGGGGAGGTGTGGAAGGACAGGCATGGCCTGCTGTGGCAGGAGCTACACTCTTTGACATGCCAACACAGGCAGATGGCTAATCCTGAGCTCACATAAGACGAAGCCATTCACAGGAAATAACAACAACAGCCGTACGGTGACAGCCAAAGTCCGTCTGGCTGTTTGTCTTGTCATGTTTGTGCATTTGGATATTTTAGATTATTTGTTTGAAGACCCATGGATCTACATAGGTCACTGACTGGTTCATAATATTGTGAGGTTTCTGATTGGCTGGTAATGATGTTATTTCTCTGCAGCTGTGGACATGGTTGGAGGAGCTTCAGAAGGAGTTGCTGGATGATGTTTATGCTGAGTCAGTAGAGGCGGTGCAGGAGCTGATCAAACGTTTCGGTCAGCAGCAGCAAACCACACTGCAGGTCACCGTCAACGTCATTAAAGAAGGGGAGGATCTTATCCAGCAGCTCAGGTACTGCCCAATGAGAAAGCATCGGATTAGTGGAAAATGATGACGCTGACTTGTTGTCATGAGAATTCTGGCACAAACACATATGCACGTCATGTAATAGCCTTAGCATCCCATTGACGTCTGTTGCATTAATTACAATTACTAAACCCTACCCCTGCCGACACTTTTTTGTAAAATTATTTAGTCATTTTCTGAAACTAGTGACCTTATGGGGACCTAAATCCAATGCAAGTGTTTTCAGGTTTTATTAATAGAGCAAATTTATCCTGAAACATCAGTAAATGTGTTACTCTCAATAACACATTCACTATTCAGTTATATGTCTACAGTTCTATATCTTCAATCACTGTTGATATTGCAATGTTATTTCATGTGGAGTTTATCTATGACCCATGTCCTAATCTGCATAGACTAAGTAAACTGTAGTAAGAAGATGCTTTATTGAAGTTGTATGGTATATGTTCTGTAGCAGATGGTGTCTCTCATATTCGTGCATGCTCTTTTTTTCTGACTGCAGAGACACTGCAATCTCCAGCAATAAGACTCCTCATAACAGCTCTATGGCTCACATCGAGAGCGTCCTGCAGCAGCTGGATGAGGCCCAGGCTCAGATGGAGGAACTGTTTCAGGAACGGAAGATCAAACTAGAGCTCTTTCTCCAGCTCAGAATCTTTGAACGAGATGCCATTGATGTGAGTCCACAATTTATGACATGTCTGACAGTTTATTCACAAATGATAACCCACTGGTTTTGTTGTAAACAATGCATCATAACACTCAAGACAAGTGATTCTCGATTGTGTTGGGAAGTCAGGGGGCATTTTTTTAATCATCATTCTTGGGCTCTTTCAGATGACTTGAGTTTGAATAGCTGAAGCTCATATCAACATTAGCTGATCAACTTTCCAAATGGAGTTCAAACACTGAATTATATTAATAGGGAAAAATATGGTATACATTTAGATGAACATAAACATGGATTTACTACAGTATTTAGCTAGCTGAAATGTCAAAAATAAATAAATAAATGTGAGCAGAGGATTTAAAAATAGTCTAAGTAAAGTTACCTAATAGACTAAATTGTAACGAGACTGTTGCTATAAGGACACACACAGGTAGAAATGTCTTTCCACTAGCTGCATGTATAGTATTCTGGTTGCATTCATGAAAGTTAACATTTTGCAGTGCATTTGTGTACGCAACTCATAGAGCTTTCTATTTTTGTGCAATTCGTAGAAGTGTTATTTACAAACCAAAATAGTTCTAATAAACTTATGTTAGCCAGCACCCCCCATATTGGGAATCACAGCTGAAAATGACTAACTAACTTAAAATGGTAACAGTTCCTGACTTCAGTGTGCCACACACACAATTCCTGCAACTATTTTTCAGATTTTTTTTTTTTTTTTTTACCACCAAGATGCTGTTTTTGAGCATAATTTATTCCATAATGGATGCAAACAATAACTCTCCTGAAGAAATAAAACGTAAGCAAATGAATAAGCATTCAAATTACAACGTTACTGTTTCGTTGGACTAAAAGTGCTCGATGGAATGTTGTTGGATCCTTATCTCTCTAACTAAACGGGATTTACAGCAGTGGATGCGTTTGTGACTAGTTATCAGGATGAATCTGGTATGTACTGCGTTTTTTTATAAATGTTTTGATGTGTACTGCTTACACAAATTTAGCAAATACATTCTTTATAAGCTTTCCATCGAAAAACAGCGATCTGTCATCGATGCTTGAGGCTAAGACCTTCAGAATGATAGTTTGTCAAGATTAATTTTGTCCCGTTTCATTTAATCTATTCGTAAACAATGACACGTGCAAACAAAGAGTGTTCAGTGCGCTGGCGTCCTGGTGCATGTTAACAGGATAGTATTCTGGTTGCATTCATGAAAGTTAACATTTTGCAGTGCATTTGTGTACGCAACTCATAGAGCTTTCTATTTTTGTGCAATTCGTAGAAGTGATATTTACAAACCAAAATAGTTCTAATTAACTTATGTTGTGTTTAATCATTTTGCATGTTGCTCAGCCAGTACAGTTCATGATTATATTAACAAATTTCCATATTTGAGTTTAGAAACCTATTTGTTTTTAAATTATAATCTGTATATATATATAGGGGTGTAACGATTCTGTGTATTATATATATATATATATTATATATATATATATATTAGGGGTGTAACGATACGCATATTCGTATTGAACCGTTCGGTACAAGGCTTTCGGTTCGGTACGCATTACAAACTCGTTGGACTAATCCTATTACGTTTGGAAAATAAAAGAGCTTAAAGTGTGTGAAATATAATGTTCTCAATGCCACTGCGCTCAACAAGGCAGCCCAAATGACGTAACAGGCAACGTGCTGTCTGCCCCGTGATAACCTCCCCTTGCTGGGGTGCATCGAAAGACGATGATCTTGTATCGACGATAGCCAGAGATATTGTCAAAAACATCAATTATTGCCAATATTAAGAGTATTTGGCATTTGCAATTAATGTAGGCCTGTTACATTCTTATTTTTATTAGACATATTATTATTATGAAGTTACTTTTATTATTAAATTAAAATTTAAATTAATTAGCCCTGCAATAATTACCACATAACTGACACGCTGCGAGGATACGATTAGGCTATTTACTCCTCAATTAAAATGTTTTTTTAAAAAGGTCTTTTAAAACAGGTCTATTAGGCCAGGGGTTCCCAACCTTTTTTACTCCGGGGCCCACCTTCTTCTCCGGTCAATTTTGCAAGGCCTCCCTATGCCTGACATTTCCTCTTATACTGTAGGCCTACTTTCACAGCAAAGAAAAAAAGTGTTTAATTGTAAACTTTTTTTATTAACCAAAACATTTGTTTTGCCTTATTCTGCATGTTATTTAAAAAAAAAAAAAAAAAAAAAAAAAAAATTCAAACAAACTTTAAATTAAAGCTATACTTTATAACTTGAAAGAAAACCCTCTGCTCAATTCTAACTTTTTAAAGTAATATATATATATATATATATATATATATATATATATATACACATATACAGATTTAAAGCTCCTGCATTCTTTACTTCAGACATACTTTACAACTTCAGAAAACTTTTTCTTAAATAAGTGAACCTGCCATACCAAAACAGGACAACAGATGCCAAAAGACCACTCACTAAACCTGTCCCTTTGAACTGGACTGTCTGAATATCTACTGTTTGTATCCATTAAAAAAATAAACATACAAATGAAATATACAGCAAATACATTCTAAATCTGTTGAAACGCATCGATCTGAAGGTGGTTCAATGAAGATGGGATCAGTGAACCGTTAAGTTACTCTGTCAGGGCGCGTCTGATGTTCATATGTGCATAAACACCACTGAGCCTCTATGGGTGAGCATCCATTATAAAACACTCACAGGACATTCATTTGGACAACTATGCAAATATATTGAAATTTTACGCAAAAATACGATAGGGATCAGAGCTCCGAGAGCGCACATAGTTTGCGAATCAATAATGCGTGCCTAATGTACGACTCTGATATACAGGAGTGTCATACATTAGGCACGCGCAAGTTCGTTATTATTACTCTACTCGTCTTTACCATTATATTAGTGCAACGGTTTGCTTCATGCAGCCGAGAGGTTTGCACAGTTCAGTCTGTATTTAACAGTGCGATGAGGTTTACTGTGCCGAGTCCGAAGCAATCAATCACAGAACACGAGAGAGGTCGTGCTTTGATCATTTTAATTTAACACATTAATAATGAAATTAAACAATTATAGAATAATATTTAAATTAATTTTAAGATGTCTCGCGGCCCCCCTGGAGCATCACTGAGGCCCCCTAGTGGGCCGCGATCCCCCGGTTGGGAACCCCTGTATAGGCTATACAATAAATTATAGTCCTATAATTAAAATATTAACACTGCAGTCATCAATAAAAATCAATGAAATAAAAAGCTTTTATTTCAAGCACCGACTTTCAAAAACAACCTGTTTAACACGAAATACGTTTCTTCTCATTTCTTTTTCACTATGTACGGGCCACAAGAGAAATATTAAGGGAATAAATGAAAACAGCTATACCGTTATCAGCATATGTTGAAGTAGATTTGTCTCTCATCGTCTCTGAGAGAATAAGCAGCGTCAGATGCCGAAAGCTCCGTCATTACTCCATCATTCCGTTTTTACTTTCACTTTCTGCATATAGTGAATTGACTGAGATTAAGATGTTCACCGGCATAAATATTGTGCAAAGTTAGCACGTGTGCAAACACATGCTTGTGTGATATCCATTGGCTTACCTTCATGTTTTAAAACAGAAATATTTCCAACATTGCGATGTAACCAATTACCCCCCCCCCCCACCCCCCGTATCGAAAACATACCGAACCGTGACACCACTGTGTCGTATCGAACCGAACCGTGAATTTTGTGAACCGTTACACCCCTATATATATATATATATATATATATATATATATATATATATATATATATTATTATTATTATTATTGTATTTTTTTTTCTCATAGCCATCAGGCAGACACCCCTTGATTACATGAATTTAAAGTTTCAGTTCTGCATCAGTTGTGAGGTAGAAGGCTATACCACGTGTTGTTGCTTCTATATTTCTTGTCGGTTTTGATCTGATCAGGGAACAAAGTGCTAAAAGACAAAATCCACTGATCTCAGAGATTCTGAGCGGAGGCCTTGAGCAAAGATAAAGCCGTCATGGATGCTCTTTTCACAGCCGGCACTATGAGTCATGGAGAATTTTGTCTCTGGACATGTGAAAGTGAGTCACACTTTTGTCAAAAGGGTGTTTGAGAAACTAACAGCTTAATTGAATAAATATCACATCCACGGTTGCTCTGAATCAAAGCTCTTAAAGTCAACATGAAACAACCTATTTAATTTTTTGTAATGTCACCAAAGGCTTAAGGTTTGGCTGGTTAGCATGAACAGTTAGCCTCTGCTGGTAGATGCTGTAACTGCATCATTTTTCATCCAAAACACTTGTTTCCCCATTGACCGCTATTCTCAAGTCAGTGTTTCTTTATAATTTAGTAGATGTTTTACAGTTTTAGATGTTGACAGTTTTTTGTGAAGGGACTTAAAATACTGTACATGATGATGATGTTAGATAGATACTTTATTGATCCCATATCGGAAATTAAATTGCATTAGCAGCAATACAAACGAGAGTTAAGTACTCACAATAGTGTGCTCAATGTAACTACAAACACAGGACAATGGACAATAAACTATATTATAAACATAATAAAGAGGGCACATACTGTACATGCCTAGTAAATAAATTTAGCACAAATTTACAGATAAACAAAAAGGAAATATATCAAATAAAAAGTATATTATTGTATGGTATGAGTAATGTAAAAAAAGACAGAGTGGAATATGTCAAATAGTACTGATCCTTGAATATATAGCAGCTGTGGAATTGGTGAAGGGTCCTAGTTCCTAGGACAAAAGTATTGGGACACATCTCTTAATTATTGGATTCAGGTATTTCGGACAGACCTACTGCCACAAGTATATAAAATCAACCACCTAGCCATGTAGTCTGCAAGTGCAAACATTTATGAAAAAACATTTTTTTTTGAAGAGCTCAGTAAATTCAAGTGTTGGATAGGATGCCAGCTTTGCATTAAGTCAGTTTGTGAAATTTTATCCCTGCTTGATATGGTTCAACTGTAAGTGGTATTATTGGAAAGTACTGTAGAAGTGTTTAGGATCAACTCATGCACGAAGCAGAAGACCATGTAAAGTCACAGAGTGGGGTCACCAACTCTCTACTGGGTCCGAAGCTGAAGAGTTCCACACATCCACTGGCATGAAAGACCTTCATGAAATGGATTTCCATGGCCGAGAAGCTACATGCAAGCTTCACATCACCAAGTACAATGCCAAGCGTCAGATGGAGTGATGTAAAGCACACTGTCACTGGACTCTGGAGCAATGGAAACATGTTCTGTGGAGTGACGAATCATGCTTCTGATGGGCGAGTCTGCATTTGGCGGATGCCAGGAGAACATTACTTGCCTGACTGCATAATGCATGAGGGATAATGGTATGGGGCTGTTTTTCAGGGGTTGGGCTAGGCCCCTTGCTTCCAGTGAAGGGAAATTTTCATGTTTCAGAATACGAAAACATTTTGGACAATACTATACTTGTAAGATTGTGGCAACACTTTGGGGAGGGCTCTTTTCTCTTCCAGCATGACTATGTCCCAGTGCACAAATCAAGGTCCATAAAGACATGGTTGGATGAGTTTGGTGTGGAAGAACCTGACTGGCCCACACAGAGCCCTGACCTCAACCCCATCCAACACCTTTGATATAAACTGGAATGGAGATTGTGAGCAAGGCTTTCTCATTCAGCATCAGCGCTTGACATCACAAATGCTCTACTGGATAAATGGGCAAAAATTCCAACAGAAACACTCCAGAATCTTGTGGAAAGCCCTCCCAGAAGAGTGGAAGCTGTTATAACTGCAATGGAGTGACCAACTCCATGTTAATATCTATGAATAAAGTCCCTTTTGGTGTGATGGTCAGGTGTCCCAATAATTTTGTCCATAGTGTATCAGAATCAGAATCAGAATGAGCTTTATTGGCCAGGTATGTTTACACATACGAGGAATTTGTTATAGTGACAAAGCTCCACAGTGCAACAGAATGACAGCAACGGGACAGGACACAGACAACAAAAGAACACTATACAAATATACAAATATACAAATAGGCAATGTAAAAAAAAAAAAAGCAAAGACACTATGCAATACAGACAATCATGTGTGTACAGGTCTGACGTGCAAATTTGAAATGGAAAAAATTTAAATAAAAAATATTATATATGTATGTGCGGTGAATAAATAGTTGTAAAATAGTGTTGTGTGTTCCACGTTAATGTCAGGTGTTCATGAGATGGATTGCTTGGGGGAAGAAACTGTTCCTGTGTCTGGTCGTTCTGGTGCTCAGAGCTCTGTAGCGTCGACCAGACGGCAGCAGTTCAAAGAGGGAGTGTGCTGGGTGTGAGGGGTCCAGAGTGATTTTGCCAGCCCTTTTGCTCACTCTGGATAAGTACAGTTCTTGGAGAGTAGGGAGGGTTGTACCAACGATTCGCTCAGCAGTCCGGACTACCCTCCGTAGTCTTCTGAGGTCAGATTGGGTAGCTGAGCTGAACCAGACAGTTATTGATGTGCAGAGGACGGATTCAATGATGGCAGAGTAGAACTGTTTCAGCAGCTCCTGTGGTAGGTTGAACTTCCTCAGCGAAGGAAGTACAACCTCTGCTGGGCCTTTTTCACAATGGAGTCTATGTGAATGACCCACTTCAGGTCCTGGGAGATGGTGGTGCCCAGGAACCTGAATGACTCCACTGCAGTCACCGTGCTGTTCATGATGGTGAGTGGGGGGAGAGCAGGGGGGTTTCTCCTGAAGTCCACAATCATCTCCACTGTTTTGAGCGTGTTAAGCTCCAGGTTGTTAAGACTGCACCAGACAGCCAGCTCCTTAACCTCCTGTCTGTAGGCAGACTCGTCACCGTCCTGAATGAGGCCGATCAGTGTGGTGTCGTCTGCAAACTTCAGGAGCTTGACAGAGGGGTCTTTAGAGGTGCAGTCGTTGGTGTAGAGGGAGAAGAGCAGTGGGGAGAGAACGCAGCCCTGAGGGGCTCCAGTGCTGGTGGTGCGGGTGCTGGATGTGTATTTTCCCAGCCTCACAAGCTGCTGCCTGTCTGTCAGGAAGCTGTTGATCCACTGACAGACGGAGGTAGGGACGGAGAGCTGTGTCAGTTTATTCTTAAGGGTGTCCGGGATGATGGTGTTAAAAGCAGAGCTGAAGTCTACAAACAGGATCCTCACATAAGTCCCTGGTCTGTCCAGATGCTGCAGGGTGAAGTGCAATCACATGTTGACTGCATCATCCACAGACCTGTTTGCTCTGTAGGCAAACTGCAGGGGGTCCAGTAAGGGTCCAGTGGAGGCCTTCAGATAAGCCAAAACCAGTCTTTCAAATGATTTCATGACCACAGACGTTAGAGCCACAGGTCTGTAGTCATTAAGTCCAGTAATTTTGGGTTTCTTTGGGACAGGGATGATGGTGGAGCGTTTGAAGCATGAGGGGACTTCGCACAGCTCCAGTGATCTGTTGAAAATCTGTGTGAAAATGGGGGCTAGCTGGTCAGCACAGGATTTAAGGCAGGCTGGTGACACACCGTCTGGGCCTGGTGCTTTCCTTCTTTTGTTCTTTATGAAGACCTGCCGCACGTCATCTTCACTTATTTTCAGTGCAGGTGTGGGGGAGAGGGGGGTTGCTGGAGGTGTTAATGGTTGTGTGGAGAGGTGTTCAGGGCGGGTGTGGGGTGTTTTTTCAAACCTGCAGCAAAAGACATTCAAATCGTCTGCTAATTGTTGATTCTCCACAGTACTGGGGGATGGTGTCTTGTAATTTGTAAGGTCTTTCATACCTTTCCACACTGAAGCAGAATCACTGGAAGAGAACTGAATCCTTAGCTTGTCAGAATAATTCCTCTTAGCCACCCTGATCTCCTTTTCCAGTGTGTATTTGGCCTGTTTATACAAGACTTTATCCCCCATTCTGTAAGCATCTTCTTTGGCCTGACGGAGCTGTCTGAGTTTTGCTGTGAACCATGGTTTGTCGTTGTTGTAGGTTAAACGAGTCCTGGTAGGAATACACATATCTTCACAGAAACTGATATATGATGTTACAGTCTCTGTGAGTTCGTCCAAATCGGTGGCAGCAGCTTCAAAAACAGTCCAATCAGTGAGGTCAAAACAAGCTTTTAAATCTTGCTCCGCTTCAGCAGTCCATCTTTTAACAGTTTTTAATACAGGTTTTTCAGATTTGAGTTTCTGCCTGTAGGTTGGTATAAGATGAACTAAACAATGATCAGAGAGTCCTAAAGCTGCTCGAGGGACAGAGTGATATGCATCCTTTATCGCTGTGTAACAGTGGTCCAATATATTACTGTCTCTGGTGGGACATGTGATGTGCTGTCTGTATTTTGGCAGTTCGCGTGAGAGATTTGCTTTATTAAAGTCACAGAGAATGATTAAAACAGAATCCGGGTGTTGTTGCTCAGTCTCTGTGATCTGATCAGCGAGTTTCTGTAAAGCTGATCTGGCGTTCGCGTGCGGTGGAATGTAAACACTCACGAGAATAAACGAACAGAACTCCCGCGGCGAATAGAACGGCTTGCAGTTAATGAAGAGCGTTTCTAGATCATAACAGCACATCTTCTTTAACACAGTTACATCTGTACACCACCTCTCATTGATGTAGAAGCACGTCCCGCCGCCGCGCGATTTCCCCGTTGATTCTGCCTCGCGATCTGCTCTGATCAGCTGGAAGTTGGGAAGATGTAACGCGCTGTCCGGTATGGTATCCTTCAGCCAGGTTTCCGTAAAACACAGAGCAGCAGAGTTTGAGAAATCCTTATTTGTCCGGGAGAGCAGGAGAAGTTCGTTCGTTTTGTTGGGTAGAGAGCGGAGATTCGCGAGATGGATGCTAGGCAACGGCGTTCTTAATCCGCGCTCACGAAGCTTCACAAGCGCGCCGGCTCGCTTCCCCCGTCTGCGCGTCCTGTGGCGTCTAAACAGCACCGCTGCTCCGCCAACTATAATGTCCAGCAAAGCGTCCGAGTAATCAAAATCCGGTAAAAGATTTTGTGGCGTGTTCTGCCAAATGTTCAGCAGTTCATCCCTGGTAAAGCTGATCGTGCTTGAGAAACAAAAAAACAGGAAAAACAAACAAAAACAGTACAAACACTGGAGAGCAAAGCACAGTAGCTGCCATCTGCGGCGCCATCACGAGTTCACTACCTATGTTCACTACCTATGTTTACCTATGTATGTTTTCCCTAATGGCCTAGATGATGTCACCCAAAATAGAAGTTGTTTAAGAGGTGGAGCAAAGTTACAAAAGACAAAAAACTTTCTTCTGTAGAATAAAATGCACTGAACAGTCATGCACAAGAAGTTCAGAAACATAATACAATAAATATGGACAGTTTCGTGTTTACGTTAAATGAGATGCCATTCATTTGCTCATAAACCCCATCATGCTGTGCGATTGACCTTTGGTGGCTGTTTTAAATGTTTTGTTTGTAGGAAACCCTATATGAAGTAATCAGAGTCCACAAAACGAGCTGGCTTTTGTAGTAAAAGTGATATCGCTCTCTGTAACATAATCCAATACAGATCAAGGAGTATCGCATTCCATAGGGAGTTTTGAAGGCGCTCACGTTCCACTGATACTTTGCTGATAGATAAGGTTAAACCGAGAAGACCTTGTATAGACAAAGAGCAAACCTGAAAGAACAACCTGAAAACCGTACACAGACGTGTATAACTTCCAGTATGGGTGACGATTGTAGGTGAACTCCTACATCGGATGCGAGGGAGTTACTCAGCGCAGGGCGGGTCGGTAATGTCAGTCAAGGCGGCAGGGTGCCAGAAGGTACGGCGGTGGGCGTGTGATTTCCCAAACGCTGCTCCCACACATTGAAGAACACATTTACTTCTTACAGAAAATGGTTGTATTCCCGTTCTAGTCATCATCAGCTGTCCTTATCAGTGCTTCACTCAGAAAAGCTGGGAAAAATGCTCATGTTCATTACAGGAGGAATTCTCAACCACACAGCAGTGCAGAGTGAGTGCTTTAGACTTTTGACGGGAGGATTATTTGTTCAAATCATGACTTTAAACTTTAAACCAATTGCTGTATCAATGACAAATGTCTTCTGTAGTGATATTGAGGAATAAGTTAGTGAGTTTTGATTAGATGCTCTATGTTGTGTGATGTTCAACGTGGCTGAAGTGAACTGCCAAGTACTTGTTCTCTGATTCATGTTTCTCCTTTTTTTACCCACCTGTTGTCAGGGCAATTTTTTACAGCCTATTAAGTTGTGTACTTTCTTGAATGTTCGACATAAATTCTGTGAATATTCATTTTTAATAGTCAACTAATATGTGTGTTTGATGGCCAGTGCTGGTAGCTAGTGAGCAGACTGGCCAATGGCTGATTCGATATATAATACTACAAGTCAAGGATGACAAATTAGACATTCACTCACTTTTTTAAACAAAACTGAACAAACATTGAAAATAGAAAATGTTTAGTATTTGCATTTGGAATGAATACAAGGATATATTAAATAATACAATTAATGATAGTTAAAATGTTAACATGTTTTACATGAAAGTGCTTTTATATATGTGACCCTGGACCACAAAACCTGTCTTAAGTTGCAAGGCTATATTTGTAGCAATAGCCAAAAATACATTGTATGGGTCAGAATTATCAATTTTTCATTTATGCCAAAAATCATTAGGATATTAAGTAAAGATCATGGTTCCATGAACATATTTTGTAAATTTCCTACAGTAAATATATCAAAACTTAATTTTTGATTAGTAATATGCTAGATTAGTAATACATTAGACTTCATTTGGACAACTTTAAAGGCGGTTTTCTCAATGTTTAGATTTTTTTGTACCCTCAGATTCCAGATATTCAGATAGTTGTATCTCGGCTTTCAGATGATGTATAAATCACAATTTCGAAAAACTGTTTTTGTGGTCCAGGGTCACATATGCATTAGTCACCTTTTGAAGGCAATGTATGCACAGAAAAAATCTGTTACACTTTATTTTAATAAACTTTATTTTAACTTTAATATTTTAACATTCTACTAACTATAAGTAACTTTACAACTACATGTCAGCTAACTCTCATTAGAGAATTAGTAGACTTTTAGTGTTCAGGTTAGTAGAATAAGTTGACATGTTCTTGCAAAGTTACCTACAGTCAGCAGAACCATCCAAATAAAGATATTAAAGGTGGCGTAAGCGATTTCTGGTAGCCAATGTTGATATTTGAAATCACCAAAACAAACACGCCTCTACCCCAAAAGGGTCTCGCCCCTATTTTGATAGATCCGTCCCACATATACGTAGCTGTAACGCGGAGGCTGTATCATTAAGATCCATATGCAGCTTTATTAGATCACAAAACAGGTCAAACAGGCATAAATCACACTCCAGTGTCAGGAACAACGTAGATAAGGCAGAATCATAAACAGTATTCGGGCAAGTAGTCAGGGCAGGCGGCAGGCAGGTAACTAAACAGATTAACACGGCAGAGAAGGTCAGATCGGGCAGGCAGAGTTCGTTCGTTAACGGATAAACAGTCCAGGTCGGTAACAGGGAATCAATCAGGTAATAAACGCTCGGAATTGTCTGCATGGCAAGAACAAGACTTCGCACTGAGCTGAGTTGGAGAGCATGTTAAATAGACAAGAGTCAATGAGCAACACCTGTGCAGTGAATCAGTCTCAGGTACGGGGTGTATGGGAAATGAAGTCCGAATAGAGTTAAAACTCAGGTGAGGGTTCCCTCTGGTGGCGATCGGAGGGAGCCACAGAGGCTGAATTCGTGACAGTAGCCTACGCAACCCAGGCAACGATTAGTTCTGTGAAATAAAGCAAAACCAATGTTACACCGTGTCTACAGCGGACGTGAGCGGCACGACAAAATACTATAGAAGTCATTATAATCAGTGATGACAAATGATTTTCAACGGTTGCTTCATCGCGTCCAGTGTAGGCAGACTTTAGCTGTTGCGGCGCGTCCGGTGTATACACGGTGTTACTCACCTATCGACAAGAACCAAAGCAACCTCGGCGTCCGATCGCAGGCCTTCCGCTCCTTGAGTTCTCTCCAGTGCTGGAAAGCTGATCCGATGTTTACACGGATCCTACTTCTTGCCTTATCATTCCGCAGACGTTTTCCTCTTTTGTTTTTCATCCGCTATCTCTGTCTTTCTGTCGCTCGGCTCCGCTGTTCACTGAATGCTCTCTCCTCCACATCATGAGTAGACACGCCCCTTACTGCTGATTGGCTACAAGTTTGTTTTGGTACTCGGCCCCGACTCAGTTTTCTAAAGCATTTTTGAAAAATGACATACCCCACCTTTAAGCAGACAGTCTACTAATACTCTAATGACTTGTAGTTACTTATATTTAGTAGAATGTCTAAATTGGACTATCAAAGTGTAAAAAAATCTAATTTGTAAAATATTTCTCCTCAGTCAGAGTAGGCTACATTTTGAACGAAATGAACAATGAACGAAATAAGGATATTTTATACTTTTTATTCCCATACTTTATCTATTATTATTTTTTTCCCACTGGAATGAAAAACTATTGGGCAAATTATGTAAAAGTAATGGCATTAAACAAACTGTACCTAATACAAATTATAATATGGTATTTGCCTTGACTAAGGTCTATTTCCATACAGCTATAATACAATATTCTTTATGAATTTTTTTTTAAGTATAAAATTAACTACTGTATCCAATATTTGCATTTTCAGAATAATACAATTAATTTAAAAACCTGTTCACTCATTTACTGTAGATATGGTCACTGATATTTATGGTGTTGTTTGTGTGGATGTGTTGTGTAGGTCATCTCAGACCTGGAGTCATGGAATGAGGAGCTGTCTCAGCAGATGAATGAGTTTGACACTGAGGATCTGACACTAGCTGAGCAGAGACTGCAGCATCACGCAGACAAAGCTCTCACCATGAACAACCTCACCTTCCACGTCATACACCAGGGACAGGAACTCCTGCAGTACGTCACAGAAGTTCAGGCCTCAGGTGAGCACACATTCAAACATTTCTATACTAGGTTAAGAGATTCTGTCACTGCATTTAAATGTAAAGCACATGCACTAACAAAAACGTACCAGAATGTACTAATATAATTTAATGTTTTGGGACAGAGTTCACTGGAAATACTATTATTTTTGGAATACCATGGTATTTAATTATTTAGATAAAGAAACATATATTTTTTATTTATTATAGTTATTTGAGCATGCTTCATAGTAGAACCAAAAAAATGATAATAATACAATTTTAAAAAGCACATAAAATGAAAATATAAAAATAAAAATAAAATCTAAATTAAAAAATATTAATACTGTTATAGTATCTAAATAATACTAAAATAAAACTGGTCTGAAGGTGAGGTCATATTAGTGAATTCTGGTGAAATTTTGCAGCAAAATTTTCAGAACAAGCAGCTTTCTATTGGTCAATACAGCGAATTTGCGTGACCAACTGTACCCGTCGCAAAATGTGCATGGGGAATTTTTTCAACCTCGCATGAAATTCCAGATTGCTTGGATTCCTATTAAAATAACTGGATTTTGCTGCTTAAAATTCACAGTGCACAGAAAAATGCAACTGCACTTTGATAGTGTCATTGTTTGGTAGCCACCACAGTACTTTTTTTATAAGGGTGCAAACACAAAAGTCCACTTGCAGTACAATACAGGTGGTCAGGTGACTGTATTCTATCTGGCATGCAGTATGGCACTAAATCAAGATATCTGATCCATAACATGTGTAAATGTTTTTCTGTGAGCTAATAGTGCATTTGAGATCTGTGCACAAGCTGCAGAGAAACAGAATGCATGACTTTATATGATGTTTTTGTAAGCCAACCTTTGAGGTCACGGGATCACTGTCATGAGGCATCAGAGATGTGTGTGTGTGAGTGTGTGCACGTGTGTGTGTTAGTGTGTCAGTCTAGAGCAGGCTTAAGGGGGGAGGAGTGGATGCAGCTAAACGCTAAACTCTAAAGCCAAACACATCAGGTCCATCCAGGCACCCAGCAGCCCTCCCTTCCTCTCACCCGACCCTGTAATCCTATAGACTCACACTGCCTAGCAAAATCACTGGTCACACACACACACACACACACAAGATTTGACATCTGACAGATAGCAGAGAGCAAAAATAATCCACATTTTACCAGCATCCTTTTGTGGAGGCACATTTACAAACGCAAAACTGGAGTACTCTCAGAGCTTTAGCCCAATGCAGCTCTGGACTACGGGTATAAAATGTGAGTATGTTTGTGTGTGTGTGATAACGTATGTGCTAACAATGCTAAAACCCAGGTATCTGCACTTCTGTACATGCTTTTTGAGTCATAGGTCAGTTATCTTTTTTGTTGATGTAGTTGGTTGGTTTAGTTTAAACAAAAGTCATGTTACTTCTGGCAATATTTACTATAAAGACAGTTTGAAATCATGCATATTGCAGGTTGCGTTGTGCATGATTCATCAGTGCACATTATTCTAAAGAAAAAAAATGTAATCAGAATGTAATATCTTTGTGATTTTGTGAATTTAAACTAATAATATCATAGCTGACCACCCTCCTGTTTGGTCCCCAAACTAAAGCGTGACATTTATCAGTGTTTTTGTCCATACAGTGGAAGTCAATGGAAAAATTATTCTTTTGTTTTTCGCTGAAAAATTAAAATCAAACAGGTTTGGAACAACATGAGGGTGAATGAATGATGACAGAATTTTCATTTATGGGTAAACTATCTCTATAAGCTGGGAATGGAGAGAAAAAAAATAATTAGGATAATAATTCACCTGATTCTTTGTGAAATTCCCATCATTTATATAGAGTTCAGTTAAATTAAATCAAATATGTGTGATTCTCCACCTTTCTCCTTTAATGTTTACTGTGGCCTCTCTAATGCCTGTGTTCTGTAATCAGCTCTTTGTCTTGTCCAGTTGCTGTCTTGGCAAAAAATCACAGGCTGAATAAAGTCTTCGTACTAAAGTCTTCTTATGGATTACCAACATATCCTGCCTTTGCATGTGATACTATTTTTTATTTATCCAGTTGGAGTTTTCTTTTTTGTTAAAGTTTTTTCTGAAGTCTTTTTTTATTATTATTTTTTTTCAATCAAAAGTCAACTCAGGAAAAATATAAAATTGTTATATTTTAATTTAAACCAGCATAAATTAAAATCAATACAACAAACACTACAATGGTGTGTAAAAAAAAATTCTCACATTACCTTAATGAAAATGTGTTTTTGTTTTGGTTTGTTTTTTGCATTATGTTCATGTTCAATTGAATAGGAACTTATGTCATGAAAATAACAAAAAAATGTAAATATAATATAATAAATATATTAAATTAATATAATATAATATAATATAACATCAATTTTCCAAATCTTTTGTCATCAATATAATATATTTAATGTATTTTTGCTTTATAAAATATGACCTATGTTTATGCCAGGCTTTTGAAGTTGTCAGTAAAGGACAAGGAGTCTATTATGAAAAAAGCTGGATTTATTTGTGTTGGGGAGATTATTTACGCCCTTGCGTTACACCTCTACATGTCTCTGTTTCTCTGTGTTTCTCTTTCTCTGTCAAGGTGTGGAGTTGTTGTGTGACCGGGATGTTGACATGTCGACGCGGGTGCAGGACCTGTTGGATTTCCTGCATGAGAAACAGCAGGAGCTGGACACAGCCGCAGAGCAGCACAGGAGACACCTGGAGCAGTGTGTGCAGCTCCGTCACTTACAGGCCGAGGTCAAACAGGTAACATCTGTCTGTCTGTCTGACTGACTGTCTGTCTCTCTGTCTGCCCATGCAGAAACTCATTCAGGGGACTTGTGTCTTAAATTTCAGATCATGATACAGCTTTGTCAGCAAAGAACAAAACAACCACTGTGTTATGGGTTCTTTCTAACGCACCTCCATATTTAATAAGTGACATGATTAATTATGCAATAGATATTTTATTTTAGAGGTGGGAATTTCCTCTGTCTGTACCTGAGCAGTGACTCATGCGTAGTGAATGAAGGCTAAACTGAAGTTGAAAATCAGACATTACCTTTTACATTAATACCTCTGACGCCTTGCTACATATATCTTGGGTTTATTACATTGTCACACAATGTAGCATTTTATGATGTAACTATGATAGGTTGTGTTCTTCCACTAATCAGTAATTAATCTCATAATATTTTAGGCAGTGCCATTCTTTCACAAAAATGATACATGTAGGTTTCAATGGGGCTTAAAGGCACACCTTAAAGAAAATGTGTACTTTTTTCAGTACTCCCTGTAGAGCAAAAAAAAAAAATATTTTTATTGAAAATTGATGGAACAACACCATTTTGTGGGGAAAGGAATCATAAAAGTAGTTTGTTTTGTTTAAAAATGTGTATAGATTGTATTAGAAATGTTTGAGATGGCAACAAGGTCCTTTTACCCCACAACCAGGGTAAATAAATTTAAATTTCATAAATGTCAAAAATTTAAATATAATGATTTTATTATTAACATGGTGATTAATTTAATTTAATTTAATTGTCTTAGAGATAATCACCATGTTAATAATAAAATCATAATCAAATATTTAAATTTATGACATTTATAAAAATTTCAATTTATTTACCCTGGTACGTTAATTTAATTTGTAAAGTAATTTAATTACAACTTTATTAATTACATTAACAGTCATTATTACATTATATTACGGCCAAAATATAATTTGTTAATTTTGAGATAGCTAGAAGCTTTTTATAGTTAAATATGCATTTGAAATACTAAATTACTATTAACTACTGATCTGTTAAGCATTATATAATGTTTGTTAACAATTTGTTAATGTAGCCATTTTAATATTGAGTTAATAGTTTTGAATAGCGTCTCTGACTACATACAGGAGCTGATGGGAAACAGAGCAGGTTTATAGCACTGGGCACGCTTAAAATGAGAAGGAAAAACTAGGCCAGGAGGAGCAGCTGGTAATCTCATTTCATCCTTTCATTTATTTATTTTATTATTTATATATTTATTTTTGTCTGGACTGCTCTAGAGGAAAAGAGTGATTAGAGATGTCGAGGAGCTGGGACGCCTGTGTGGTTTATGGTCTGACACGGCCACAGAGTATTTGAGTGGGTGTGTGGTGGTTAGTAGACATGTAATCATCTATTTGACTTTACAGTGAAAATGTGTGTGTGTGTGTGTGTGTGTGTGTGTGTGTGTCTGTCTGTGTCTGTGTCTGTGTCTGTGTCTGTCTCTGTCTGTGTCTGTGTCTGTGTGTGTGTGTGTGTGTGTGTCTGTCTGTGTCTGTGTGTTTATTTATGTTTATGCGAGGAACATAGTTGTGTTATCTGTCACTGGCAGTGTATCAGCACTAAAGCAGGTGTGTAAAGTGTGAGTCAGTGTGTCAGGAGACGGCTTGGAATTTAGACCTAAAGGTGGAGTCAAAGAACACATCTGTCAGTATCAAATTATGTTCACTTTCCCCACTGATGCAACCCAACAGTTAACAGCACACTACATGTTTACATGTCTCAACTTTCATGAAACAGTGCTTTTCAATTTAGTGTAAAGGGCAGCATTGTATGCTTTATACCAGGTATTTTTTTTATTTTTATTTTTTTGTCAATTTATAATGTTATTCACGCTTTCTTGTACAAAACCAAGAATTTAGTTTTAAAATGAACCTTTACTGACCTTTAAAATGAACAAGCTGTTCTTGTTATTATGTACCTTCAAGATGTAATTGGCTATTTATTATGACCAAGTGAAATGAGGATCAATGACCTAAACAAAGCCACTGCAGACTGAATAGGCATTGTTGATGTGTAAATTTAAAGGTTTCAGCCACCAAGTGTAGTACACTCAGCTCCATTTAACATACTTTACTATGTTTTAAATACATTTAACAGTCAATATCAAGTGTTAATGTGCTAATGGTTTGACATTATAAATGAGACAAGTTGGACAGTGGAGTAGGTCCATCACGAGAGCAGAATTTTTACTACACAATTTTCATGGCCGAAAGAATTGACGATAACGATATATTGAGATTTATAGAAATTATAGAAATCTTGAAAATATTACATAAATAATGCTATTAGTCAAATTCATCTTTGTTTATGTATTTATTTATTTAATTCATTAATTTTATTTATTTATTTATTTATTTAATCACACCACTGCATACAAAAGGAACAATTACACTTAATGGCAACAGTTTGAAATAACTCCCTTTTGTGTAGTGCTGTGGCTTATTATCACAGAATGAGGCAGAATTGATATTATTTTTTTTAGTATTGTATACAGTGATAAAGCTTATGTGTTGAGTATGAATAAATAAATCCATAATGCTCCATAATTCTCACCTCACCCTATTTTGGGTAAAAAAAAAAAAAAAAAAATACATACGATAATCCATACATTTTTATCCAAATGAGGGATGTGAATACAGTATATATATATATATATATATATATATATATATATATATATATATATACACTGCCCTCCAAAAGTTTGGAAACACCCCTGGCAAAGTGTGGTTTTGGACGATATCAGCATAAATCCTTATAATTTTTTGGTGCAAATACATTAAAGTAACTTGACATTATCATTGAAGACCAGCAATAATAATTTTCATTTTGATTACATAATAATGGCAATATATACATGTCAAAGTCAGACATGCCCCTTTGCCAGCTGTGATGTCTGGTTACTGGTTTAAACTTGGCCCAGGTTTTTAAAAGATGTTTGGGTCAGCACACCTTAATACTGTAGCTTCAACAATTAATTGCCAATTAAGGTTAGAAAACAATGAACCAATTAGAACACAATTTAGGTCAGATAGTTTACAAATATTACATTTAAAATGTACGTTTTTTTCTATGTATAAACTGTTTATGTAATAAAATATGTTTTCATAGTTTGTGTTGTCCCTTATCAGTGCAAAATTATCACAAATTAAAAAGGATTCATGACAATATTGTCCAAAACCCCACTTTTCTAGGGTGTTTCCAAACTTTTGGAGGGCAGTGTGTATACATACATATATATATATATATTCCCATTTCAGCAAAATACTTGCAACTTACTTTCTGTACAATGGCAGAATCTTCAAAATAACAGAGGTGGAGGTGGGTAAACAGGTTGGTGGTATTGCCCCCTTCTGCTCCCACTGATGATTGGCAAGTCCTGCAGACGGGGGTGATTAACGAATCATTTTCACAGAATCCAAATAACTCCCACACTGGCAAGCTAACGTTTTTGAAGTGTAGGTAGAGTGTCTCGTCTGTCATATCCAATTACATGCTTTTGCGAGACAGTATAGCTGCGCTTTCTTTTTCTGTTTTATGACAGGTGTCAAACAGTGTTAAGGTGCAATACTGCCACTTACATTGGGATGTCAACCATATAGTTAGTGGTAGTTATTCACTTTACCTGTATATTGCAACACCTCTAATTAACACAATAACGATAACGGTACCAGTATACAGCAACTTTTTTTTTCTAAAAATTTGAATATGTTTACATAGAGGATAGAAAATTCTGTTTTCTATGACGAGCCCCTTTTTAATGCTTTGTGTATGTGTTTCAGGTGCTGGGTTGGATCCGTAACGGGGAGTCAATGCTCAATGCAGGTCTCATCACAGCCAGCTCTCTACAGGAGGCAGAACAACTGCAGCGGGAACATGAGCAATTTCAGCACGCTATTGAGGTACTAAACAATCTTTTCCAAACAACACACATTTATTTGTATTTAAATTTGAATGTTCCATAGACATGCCATTCCTGTTTTGTTTGTACTGTTTTGTTTTACTTTAATTTTTTTTCTTATGCTAGTAATTTGTTTTTTTGCTCCAAAAATACTTTAACTGTCACTGATTCAATATTAGTTGCTTTTTTTTTTTTTTTTTGCTGTTGTCTCTTTTAGAAATGTATATGTAAATCATAAAATAAATAAATAAATGTCCTCATGATGGCCACAGTTTTTCTTGTCAAATGAATAACTCCACTTACTTTTTAAAGTGAGGTTTTGGGCCAAAAAAGCAAGGAAAATGGTTTTCCATGGCATGAACCATTTTTTATATGTCCTACTGATTTCTGGTCATTTTCACTTTCTCTTCTTGTTTTTCACTTTCTCTTTCATTTTCCCTATCATTTCATCCCATGCAGAAAACCCATCAGAGTGCACTGCAGGTGCAGCAGAAGGCAGAGGCTCTACTACAGGCCAATCACTACGACATGGACATGATCCGTGACTGCGCAGAGAAGGTGGCGTCTCACTGGCAGCAGCTCATGCTGAAGATGGAAGACCGCCTCAAACTAGTCAATGCCTCAGTGGCTTTCTACAAGACATCAGAGCAGGTCAGTGAGCTTGTCTTGATAGTGATTCTGTTATTTTTGACCTCTTGTTCGTTTAGCGCTACAATTGGCAGACATGTTGAAGTCTTTATTCATATTTTTTTGCCTCAGCAACTTAATGTTTTGTGAATGTGATAAACAGTTTTTTTCTATCCTTTCTGATGATTTGCATGTACGAAGGAAGCTAAAACATAATGTTTTTGTTTGCTTGTTTTGTGTTTATTTTAATTTTCCTAATTCTCTGTATTTTGTGGACAATTTTTTTGTAAACTAATGAGTCAATCATGACATTTTTTGTAATAATTTTGGGATAAAAAGTCATTATTATGAAATAAAAGATTACATTTATAAAATACAAAGTCATAGCTATTAGTATTATTTATTTTATTTATTTATGCATAAAAATTAAAAATCATGACATAAGTACTTATGAGCAGTTGAAGTTATGAGAAAGTCGTAATTATGACAATTGTATTAACTGACTTGATGTCTCATAATTATTTTTTTTATTTTACAATAATGGCTTTTTGTCATAATTTATACTTTTTATGTCAGTTTTGACTCACCTCATCATTATGATTTAGTGTCTCATAATTTGTATTTTTTATGTAATAAGTATGCCCTAGTATCTCATAATTGTAACTTTTTATCTCGTACTTTTGATGAGATACTATAATTTTCTCATATTTATAGTATCTCATAATTTTGACTTTTTTTTCTTATGTGGTGGAAATAGGCTTCCAACGAGCATTTAGATATTTTTGCTCATATTTATTATATATAACTGCATGTGATTGTTCTGCAGGTGTGTAGTGTGCTGGAAAGTTTAGAGCAGGAATACAAACGAGAGGAAGACTGGTGTGGAGGGACTGATAAACTGGGACCAAACTCAGAGTCTGATCACGTGACGCCCATGATCTGTAAACACCTGGAGCAGAAAGAGGCCTTCCTCAAGGTACCGAGCACATACACTCATGCACTCAGGTTCTCAAGTATCATTCCGATCATGACATTAAAAATTTAGTTCACATTTACTCAGTACTGACTCTTTTTTTTCTCTGTTTGAAGGCATGCACATTAGCAAGACGCAACGCTGATGTCTTCCTCAAGTACTTGCACAGAAACAGTGTGAATATGCCAGGAATGCTCGCACATGCAAAAGCCCCCGAACAACAAGTCAAGAGTGAGAATACATCCTCATTTTAAAAAGCAGTTTTATGACTGGTTTAAAGGACCAAATTTAACCATTATTTGCAATTTGATTACCATTATTATATGTGACCCTGGACCACAAAACCAGTCATAAGGGTCAGTTTTCGAAATTGAGATTTATACATCATCTGAAAACTGAATAAATAAGCTTTCCATTGATGTATTGTTATGATAGGACAAAATTTGGTTGAGATACAACTATTTGAAAATCTGGAATCTGAGGGTGCAAAAAAAATCAAAATATTGCGAAAATAGCCTTTAAAGCTGTCCAAATGAAGTCCTTAGCAATGCAGTTTTGATATATTTATGGTAGGAAATTCACAAAATATCTTCATGGAACATGATCTTTACTTAATACCCTAATGAGTTTTGGCATAAAAGAAAAATTGATTATTTTGACCCATGCAATGTATTTTTGGCTATTGCTAAAAATATACCCATGCTACTTAAGACTAGTTTTGTGGTCCAGGGTTACATATTGTTATGACTCCAGGATTCATGTATTTTCTGTGTTTCCGATTTTGTCACTGTGTCCTGCAGACATCCTGAATGAGTTGCTGCAGCGGGAGAACCGGGTTCTGCACTTCTGGACCATGAGGAAGAGAAGACTTGACCAGTGTCAGCAGTATGTGGTGTTTGAACGCAGCGCCAAACAGGTCAGTACTGGTTCAGTCCCAGTCTGAACCAGTAAAAAGACAGAGTAGTGTACAGACAGTCTAGAGGAGCCTGTTTTTTGACTCAGCGTATATTCTGGTCCTAATTGCGTCTTGTTTTGGTCAAGTAAACTTGACAAGCAAATTTGTAACTTGACATGATGATTAAAATGTCACCACTCCTTTTACAGATAAAACCAAAATATAGTGTAAAATGTGATTTCTGAATTTATGTGGAGGTATTGCTTTACAGAAGATAAACAAATAAAAAGAAGAGAAAGATTTCCTTACAGCCCTTGCAGAACCAATGGCTTATTAATTTGAGCAACTCATCAAAAATAAGATTTCTTAATAGTAAGGTACACATTACAGTAAAAGCAAACATCTTCCATATTGTACATACATATATAAATGTGACCCTGGATCACAAAACCAGTCTTAAGTCGCTGGGGTATATTTGTAGCAATAGCCAAGAATACATTGTATGGGTCAAAATTATTGATTTTTCTTTTATGCCAAAAATCATTAGGACATTAAGTAAAGATCATGTTCCATGAATATATTTTGTAAATTTCCTACTGGAAATATATCAAAACTTAATTTTTGATTAGTAATATGCATGGCTAAGAACTTCATTTGGACAAATGTAAAGGTGATTTTCTAAGTATTTTGATTTTTTTGCACCCTCAGATTCCAGATTTTCAAATAGTTGTATCTCGGCCAAATATTGTCCTATCATAACAAACCATACATAAATGGAAAGCTTATTTATTCAGCTTTCAGATTGACCCTTATTGTGGTCCAGGTTGTGGTTATTGTGGTTTTGTGGTCCAGGGTCACAAATGGAGAGCTAATTTTAACAGATGTAATTCAGCCACACTCATTTATTCAATGTAATTCCCAGAAAACTGAAATGGTGATAAATGTCTATGTTTCAGTTTCAGTTTCTTATTCCAGGAATACATGGCCTCTCGGCCCATAGTTCCACAAAATCATAATGACATGGCAGATAATCTTTTCTTCATTCCATGATATATATACAATGCCAATCTCCATGCATACCCCGAATCACAACTCTTGACACATCAATACAAACATCACCAAAAAGAACAAGGTCACCGAAGTATTTCTTATGCAAATCCTCATACAAGGAGCAATCATATAAAAAATGCTTCTCATCTTCTATCACAGAAATATTTGATGTTAACTTACAATAACTACAGATTCTCTCTGCCATTGGTGTATTACTCCATCTGCCTGTTTCTATAGCAAGATGATGACTTGAACATCTAAAAAGGAACAATTATCGTACCAGTTGCATGTTATGTGTATTTTTAATGCAGTGCAGTGCCATATTTGTGTGCAATGTGCATCATACAGTCCATAGGAGTGTCATCTCAAAAGTTTCTCAAAATTTCAAGTAAGAGAGTAGGAATATATCATCTCCTCACTTTCATCAAACGTCAGTTTCGCAGACAGAATTGTATTATTCAGACCCTACCATCTAATTGAGATCAAATTATTTTATGTTATACACAATTGACTGGAAGCCGCCACAGACCACAACAAGTATTTCTAGAGTCTCAAATAACAGAACCATGTCAGGTCAAGCATTCAGTGGTTTGCGTGACTGCTGTATAACCCGAAAGAGGTTCAACTGTATCACATACTTAAAAAAAAAAAAAAAGTGTATGTATTTGTAGCTCTTACTAGCACTTCGTTTATATTTTGCCCTATTATGGTGAAAAAGCATCTGCCTAAAAAAATAACTGAAAATGTTCTCCTAATGCACATTTTCAGAAGTTGTGTAAATTGTGTCTGTTGCATAATTACAGTGTAGGGTTTCAGGAAGTCTGTGGTACTGGATGGAGTTTCTCTCTTCGCTCTGCGTTTAAACGCTTGGTAATTGAGAGGAAGGACTCTAGTTTGACCACACAGTGCACTGCTGCAGTACTCACAGTCTTGTCCTGATGTTCCCCAGGCCTGCAAAGTTCCTCTTTGACACACAGAAACATTTTTCAGTGGAAATTAATGGCAAACCTGCACACAACACAACCTATTCTGAAATCAGTTACTTTTAAATTGATATGAAAATGTTGATGGATTTCCAAATGAGATTGAGCACTTTAGAGATATCACTCCCTCTTGTGGACGCTTGAGAGTATAACAGATACACATGCATTCCCACATGCTGGCTTTTTAATAAATATATATTCTTGTCTGGATTTCCCTTTTACATCTATTGTTAATAAAAGCTCATTATAATTTCTATAAACTAAACCTAACCTTGAAGACGTTGTTTTGTCCCTTTACTGCTATTCTTTTGAGGCGATTTTTAAAAGCTTTGCTCCCAGAGGATTAGAAAAACAACAACAAAAAACATGCACATATTCAAGTTTTATCCTCTAACCATTTTATATTACTTGTCATTTTGACTTTTTTTCTGCAGGCTTTGGAGTGGATCCATGATACAGGAGAGTTTTACCTATCCACACACACCTCCACAGGCTCCACTATACACCACACACAGGAACTGCTGAAAGAACACGAGGAATTCCAGATTACAGCTAAGGTATGTCTCAATATAGGGACATTTTGCTTTCTTTTTTTCCTAGATGCCTGTAAACTGAATTAGAACGCTTGTACATCAATATGAACATATTCTATTGTCCGTTTATTGTCATAATTTACTCTCTGTCGCCTTGTTCCAAACCCAGCTTTCTTCCGAGTCTTGTGAACAGATTTTACATACTTTACAAATTTTATTGTAATATGCTAAAACAATAAAAAAATGTCAGCTAGTTGCTGAGGCAATATTTCTTATTTTCATTTAGTTTAGCTTAATGTACTAAAATAACTAAAACTAAAGTAACTGAAAAAATAATAAGAGAAACTACATAGACATATTGGAGAAATAAAAATCATAAAAATGACAAAAACGTGCAACATTACTAAAACTTTAAGTAAAATTAAAAACAACATTTAAAAAATATGATAATATTTTGTAGCCAAAAGTTTTTTTTTTTTCAGATTATTACATGACATGTAATGTGTTACGGGGCTGACGAGACGAGAGACAGGTGGATCCATTCGCAAGGCTTTATTATTAAACATGGTCAATACAGGCAGGGTCAGACAGTAGCAAACAGGTATGGCATGGGCAAGACACAAGAATAATCCAAGGCAAGCGTGGGTCGGAGATCGGCGTACAGTATCCAGAGAGCTAGGCAGAGAGATAGTCCAAGGTAACGAGCAATAATCCAACACGAGGTAATCAGAGTCCAAAGGGCAAGGCAGAGAGAATAAACCAGACGACAAGAGCAGGAATCAAACACGGGAAGACAAACTAAGGATACTAGGAGACGCTTGGTATGCAGACTGGCTAACAATACTCGGCAGTGTGTGAGAGGAAGTCCATGGTTTATATAGTGTGTGTGTATGTGTGTGATTGGGTGCTGGTGATTGTGAGATGGAAAACAGGTGTGTGCTTGATCATGGTGAACAGCTGTGTGGGTGCAGTGGATGATGGGAAATGTAGTCCTTGAGTGATCTGTGACTGACTGTGTGGTGTGAGTGACTGGAAGTTCATGGCTTGGATTCGTGACATAGCCCCCCCCCAAGGAGCGGCTTCCAGAAGCTCCTAAAAGATCCAGGGTGGAGCGGGCGGAGCAGGAGCCCACCAGGGCGGAGCAGACGGACCTGGGGCCCACCGGGGCGGAGCGGACGGACCTGGAGCCCACCGGGGCGGAGCGGACGGACCTGGAGCCCAACGGGGCGGAGCGGACGGACCTGGAGCCCAACGGGGCGGAGCGGACGGACCTGGAGCCCACCGGGGCGGAGCGGACGGGACCAGAGCCCACCGGGGCGGAGTAGATGGGACTGGAGCCCTCCAGGGCGGAGCGGACGGAGCTGGAGCCCGCCAGGGCGGAGCGGACGGAGCTGGAGCCCGCCAGGGCAGATCAGAGGGGACCAGAGCCCCCCAGGGCGGAGCAGACGGAACCGGAGCCCCCCAGGGCGGAGCAGATGGACCCGGAGCCCACCAGGGCGTAACAGACGGGACCAGGACCCACCGCAGGGAAGCAAACTGGGCAGGTAGACCTGACAGCACCTGGAAGTAGAGGAGAACAAGGACAAACAACACAGGGAGAGCAGAGTCAGACAACACTGGGAGAACAGAGATAGACAAGACAGGGAGAGCCTTCCTAGTCTCAGGAGCCGTGGCAGAGCAGATCTGGGAATCACAGGCGGCCTCCATAGCCGTGCCAGGGCAGGACAGGAAATCCCAGACGGCCTCCGTAGCCATGACTGGGCCGGACAGGGAATCACCGACGGCCTCCTTAGCCGTGTCAGGACAGGGCGAAAGTTCATAGACGGCCTCCGTGGCCGGGACAGGACAGGGCGAGAGTTCGTAGATGGCCTCCGTGGCCAGGACAGGACAGGGCGAGAGTTCATAGACGGCCTCCGTGGCCGGGACAGGACAGGGCGAGAGTTCATAGACGGCCTCCTTAGCCGTGACAGGACAGGATGAGAGCTCACAGACGGCCTTCTTAGCCGTGACAGGACAGGATGAGAGCTCACAGACGGCCTTCTTAGCCGTGACAGGACAGGGTGAGAGCTCAATGATGGCCTTTATAGCCGTGACATGACAGGGTGAGAGTTCATGGATGGATACCACCGACACCTCTGGAGGTTCTGCAGCTAACGCCGCCACCTCTGGAGGTTCTACGGTGATACCAGGACCGGGTGAGAGTCTATTGCTGGGCGCCACCACCTTACCAGGGGCTGAGACGAGCACCACCGCTTGGGGAGGTCCTGCGGCCGATGCCTTCCCCTGGGGCAGTACCGTGGTGGTGTACGTGGCCCAAATGCAACATAGTGCTATCCCCACCCTGGGGAGCGCTTCAGACAGGGTAATCAGTTCATAGACAGGAGGGTCAGAGTGAGTGGATTTGGGGATGCCAGCGGCGCGTACAGACACCAGTGGGACATCCCTCACACTAGACATCAGACTGGGGTACTGAAAGACTGACCTTGATGAACTGGGTGCAACAGACAGGGCATGACGAGATTCTGGCAGATCAACTGAGACGTGCTGTGACTCTGGCGGAGCAGCTGAGACGTGCTGTGACTCTGGCGGAGCAGCTGAGACGTGCTGTGACTCTGGCGGAGCAGCTGAGACGTGGCGTGACTCTGGCGGAGCAGCTGAGACGTGGCGTGACTCTGGCGGAGCAGCTGAGACGTGGCGTGACTCTGGCGGAGCAGCTGAGACGTGGCGTGACTCTGGCGGAGCAGCTGAGACGTGGCGTGACTCTGGCGGAGCAGCTGAGACGTGGCGTGACTCTGGCGGAGCAGCTGAGACGTGGCGTGACTCTGGCGGAGCAGCTGAGACGTGGCGTGACTCTGGCGGAGCAGCTGAGACGTGGCGTGACTCTGGCGGAGCAGCTGAGACGTGGCGTGACTCTGGCGGAGCAGCGGTGACGTGGCGTGACTCTGGCTGGTCAGCGGTGACGTGGCGTGACTCTGGCTGGTCAGCGGTGACGTGGCGTGACTCTGGCTGGTCAGCGGTGACGTGGCGTGACTCTGGCTGGTCAGCGGTGACGTGGCGTGACTCTGGCTGGTCAGCGGTGACGTGGCGTGACTCGTGACGATCAACGGTGGCTTGGCTTGACTTGTGATGATTAGCTGTGCTTTGGCTTGACTTGTGACGATCAACTGTGGCTTGACTTGACTTGTGACGATCAACTATGGCTTGGCTTGACTTGTGACGATCAACTGTGGCTTGGCGTGACTCACGGAGATCACTGGTGGTTTGGCCTGACTCGTGATGATCAACTGTGGCTTGGCTTGACTCATGACGATCAACTGTGGCTTGGCTTGACTCACGGAGATCACTGGTGGCTTGGCTTGACTTGTGATGATCAACTGTAGCTTGGCTTGACTCACGGAGATCACTGGTGGCTTGGTTTGACTTGTGATGATCAACTGTGCTTTGGTTTGACCTTTTAACATCGGCTGTGACCTGACTTGGCTTCTTAACCTCAGTTGGGACTTGACTGGGCTCTTTAACAGTAGCGATGATCTGACTTGTCTCTTTAACAGCAGCGGTGACTTGACTTGACTCTTTAACAGCAGCGGTGACTTGACTTGACTCTTTAACAGCAGCGGTGACTTGACTTGACTCTTTAACAGCAGCTGGGAACTGACCTGGCTTGTGATTGGCCGCAATGCCGCTACGGGGTGTTGTTGTTGCCGCCATTTTGTGAGCGTGATCTAGCGTGGCTGTGTCCACACAATTGGGTGCGGTGTCTCGTTCCTCCGCGACCCCCACAGTGAACGAAGAGCCAACACATAGCAAAGCATAGTCCAGAAACTGACTGAGAGATAAACGGGGACCCTCACGGATTAGCTGTGACTTCAGCGGCTGATTAATGCCCTCACAAAAGAAGTCTATGAGTACACAGTCCGGCAGATCAGAGAAATGGGCGAGGTCTAAATATTCTTGTATATAATCCTCGAGTGGTCGAGAGCCCTGCTCGAGGTGTAACAACATCCTTGCAATGTCCATACCTGGCCAATATCCACATGAAAAGCCGCTGGATCCTTTTGTGGCCGAGTATTCTGTTACGGGGCTGACGAGACGAGAGACAGGTGGATCCATTCGCAAGGCTTTATTATTAAACATGGTCAATACAGGCAGGGTCAGACAGTAGCAAACAGGTATGGCATGGGCAAGACACAAGAATAATCCAAGGCAAGCGTGGGTCGGAGATCGGCGTACAGTATCCAGAGAGCTAGGCAGAGAGATAGTCCAAGGTAACGAGCAATAATCCAACACGAGGTAATCAGAGTCCAAAGGGCAAGGCAGAGAGAATAAACCAGACGACAAGAGCAGGAATCAAACACGGGAAGACAAACTAAGGATACTAGGAGACGCTTGGTATGCAGACTGGCTAACAATACTCGGCAGTGTGTGAGAGGAAGTCCATGGTTTATATAGTGTGTGTGTATGTGTGTGATTGGGTGCTGGTGATTGTGAGATGGAAAACAGGTGTGTGCTTGATCATGGTGAACAGCTGTGTGGGTGCAGTGGATGATGGGAAATGTAGTCCTTGAGTGATCTGTGACTGACTGTGTGGTGTGAGTGACTGGAAGTTCATGGCTTGGATTCGTGACATAATGGGTACACAATGTTTAGTCATGGCCTCGAGATCTTGTGTTGAGGGAACTATATGCTTTTCTCATTGCCACAAGTTTATTGAATAAACAAACCTGTGTGACCATAGAAACCTATGATCATCAGAAATTTAGTGTGATATTAAATTTAAAAAAATTATTAATAAATTAACATTTCATATTGACAAAGGCATTAAGACATGATTATATTATATTATATATCAATGTAGAAAAATATGAATACATTTTTATTTTGGGTATAAATAGTTCGTCCAAAGTTATTCTATGACTGTGATTGTCAGCATGTCGCAGGTTTATCATCTTGCCAGCAAATCACAATACACCTCTCAGATTATCTGTGCCTCTGTGGAATCAGTGCAGCTCTCTCTATAGCTCACTCTCCCTCTCCCTCTCTTTCTCCCTAGCAAACCAAAGAGCGGGTAAAGTTGTTGATCCAGCTGGCTGATGGTTTTTGTGAGAAGGGCCACGCCCATGCGAGCGAGATTCAGAAATGGGTCGCCTCGGTGGACAAACGCTACCGTGACTTTTCCCTCCGCATGGACAAGTACCGTTCCTGCCTGGAGAAAGCGCTCGGCCTGTCCACTGACTCCAACAAAGCGGTGAGAGGGCTGGGAGAGTGGGTGTGTTGATGTGGCCTGCATGGCTGGAGTGTGGATGAACTGTATTATTGCTCAAAGAGTCATTAACCATGTTAATGTATGAAAGAAAGGTGATTTCTGACCATCGAAACATTTCTTTTGGGGTTTCAGAGTAAAGATCTGCAGTTGGACATCATTCCAGCCAGTGCTCCTGGTGCAGAGGTCAAGCTCAGAGATGTCAACTATGAACTCAATGAGGAGAAACGCAAATCGGCCCGCAGAAAAGAGTATGTCTTTTAAAACTGATTATATGATATCAAGCCATCGGCAGGAAGTGCTGAAAGGGCGGAGTTAATACTTCATCTGAAGAAAGTCCAGCTTTAGTTACTTTGTGTTACCATATATCATACTAAAGTAAACATGTTTTCATTTTTGAGGTTTTTATACTAGAATGAAACCCCTCCCAGAGGTATTGTGCTTTCAAACAATGTTGACAATAGGTCTCTGGTGCATTGCCCTGTTACCTCTCTCTTTTCAGGTTTATAATGGCGGAGCTCATTCAGACCGAGAAGGCATATGTGAGAGACCTGCGGGAGTGTATGGATGTAAGTGCTGTTGTCACGGTTTGCTCCGTACGGACCAACATTTAGAGGGTGTGGTACACCAATGTCCACTTTGGACAGATCACAAAAGCCCTGTGCTATAAATGTATTCACTGCAGTACAGCCTAAGAACAATCCAGTTTATCCAGGAATAGCTACTGTTTGATCTCATGAAAAGATTGAGTGTCATTAAAACACTGACCATGTTTACATGCACCATTTTTGAATCCAAAAAAGTACTCCACAGCTATTGGAATATTCATGCACTTTGGAATACAAATGTAATCATGTTCTGAAAATAATACATGTGCATACTTTTTCTTTCATTCTCTTCTGGGAAAAAAGCTGTCTGTGATTCATTTATTATGATGCATTTTCATAATTTTGCACAGTAATTTAATCAGCTCATTTATTTTCACTCACATCCTGGACAATAGCATACGCAAACTGTAGGTGATCTCAAAGGGTGTTTTAACCCATCTGTATATTAATTAGTTTATTTCAATTAAGGTTTGTAACAGAAATCAATAGTCATCAATAGTTCAACCTGCTTGTTCTATTGTAGCACCCAGAATTTCTTTTGTTATGATGTTTGAGGTTAAACATTAATATTCGGTTTCATTGTATATTCTGGATAATATGGTTTACAACACAAAATTCTGATAATACAGGTTAATACCACAGGACTTTGTCAAACAGTCATTTTAAAAGAATATAGAAAGTTGAAAATATAATTAAAACTGTAAAACCTTACCCTTTTTAATATCATGTTCTTGTTTTCATAATCATTTTGATCAAATTACATTTGCTGACAATTATAAGAGAATGTTCTTCGCTTCAGGCATACTTTCCAATGAAATAATTGAAGATGCATTTGAAGAAAAATTGTATTAACCAATAGTATCAGAGCCAACTATCCACAATCTGAACACATCCAGAAAGATAAAGTCTAACAATGTAAACACTGAAATACGGAATTTGTCTTTGAAAGTGTAATGGTATTAGTCTGTTATTAGTCACATTGTTGGAAAAAATTCTAAGTGTGAGTGTTTGTGTTTCAGACATATCTGTGGGAGATGAGCAGTGGTGTGGAGGAGATTCCCCCAGGGATTGTCAACAAAGAGCACATCATTTTTGGCAACATGCAAGACCTATACGAGTTCCATCACAAGTCAGTGAACCTTATAAACTGCAATTCTTATAATTATGTATTTCTAACTTCCTTTACTTACCATTTCCCTATGCCCTTCACTGTCCCTTTCTCAGTATTTTCCTTAAAGATCTGGAAAAATATGAGCAGCTTCCAGAGGATGTGGGCCACTGTTTCGTCACATGGGTGAGTGTCAGTGTGCTAGAGATAGGCTAATCTTATCAAGAAGTGCACCAGACTCATGTAACATTATATTGACATTAAATCAGATCATTAGAACACATATCTGGGTTGCACTGTATTTGACAGTACATGCACTTGCAGAGTAATATAAGGTATAATACAACCCCAAATCAGAAAAAGTTGGGACAGTATGGAAAACGCAAATAAAAAAAGAAAGTAGTGATTTCTAAATTTACTTTGACTTGTACTTCATTGCAGACAATATGAACACAAAAATATTTCATGTTTTGTCTGGTCAACTTCATGTCATTTGTAAATATACATCCTTTCCTGTCATTCAGACCTGCAACACATTCCAAAAAAAGTTGGGACAGTAAAGCATTTACCACTTTGTAATGTTGCCATTCCTTTTCACAACACTTAAAAGACGTTTAGGGACTGAAGACACCAAGTGATGAAGTGTTTCAGGTGTAATTTTGTCCCATTCTTCCTGCAAACAAGTCTTAAGGTGGGCAACAGTACGGGGTCTTCGTTGTCGCATTTTGCGCTTCAAAATGCACCACACATTCTCTATTGGAGACAGGTCGGGACTGCAGGCAGGCCAGTCAAGTACCCTACCCTCTTCCTCCGCAGCCAGGACTTTGTAATGTGTGCAGAATGTGGTTTTGCATTGTCTTGTTGAAATATGCATGGACGTCCCTGGAAAAGATGTCTTCTTGAAGGCAGCATATTGTGCTCCAAAATCTCTATGTACTTTTCAGCATTAATGGTGCCATCACAGAAGTGCAAGTTACCTTTGCCAAGGGCACTGACACAACCCCATACCATGACAGACCCTGGCTTTTGGACTTGTTGCTGGTAACAGTCTGGATGATCCTTTTCTTCTTTGGTCCGGAGCACACGGCGTCCATTCCTCCCAAAAAATACCTGAAATACTGATTCATCTGACCACAGTACACGTTTCCACTGTGTGATGGTCCATCCCAGATGCCTCCGAGCCCAGAGAAGTCGACAGCGCTTCTGGACACTGTTAACATAGGGCTTCCTTTTGGCACAATACAGTTTTAACTGGCATTTGTGGATGTAACTACGTATTGTGGTACTTGACAAAGGTTTGCCAAAGTAGTCCTGAGCCCATGTGGTGATATCGCTTATAGATGAATGACGATTCTTGATGCAGTGCCGCCTGAGGGATCGGAGATCACGGTTGTTCAGCTTAGGCTTGCGCCCTTGTCCTTTACGCACTGAAATTCGTTATGCACTGTTGAAGGTGAAATATCCAAATCTCTTCCTATCTTTCTTTGAGGAACATTGTTTTTAAACATTTCAATAATTTTCTCACGTATTTGTTGGCAAACTGGCGATCCTCGGCCCATCTTTGCTGCTAAAGGACTAGACCTTTCTTGGATGCTGCTTTTGTACCAAATCATAATTACAATCACCTGTTGACATAAACTGTTTCAAATCACATCATTATTTAACCAATTTACCTCATTACTAGCCCTAAATTGCTCCTGTCCCAACTTTTTTTGGAACGTGTTGCAGGTCTGAATGACAGGAAAGGATGTATATTTACAAATGACATGAAGTTGACCAGACAAAACATGAAATATTTTGTGTTCATATTGTCTGCAATGAAATACAAGTCAAAGTAAATTTAGAAATCACTACTTTCTTTTTTTATTTGCGTTTTCCATACTGTCCCAACTTTTTCTGATTTGGGGTTTATATAATATAACTTTTTAGACTTAAATGGGTTTAGCTTTAGGTTCAGGGTTAGCATCTTGTTATTATAGTAATAATTATTGTTGTTTTAGTCAAACGTTTGGGAATTAAATGTTATTCTTTGTACTTTGTATTCATCAAAGAATCAAAAAAAAACTATCAGTTTCCACAGAAATATTAAGTAGGCAAGGCAAGGCAAGGCAAGTTTATTTATATAGCACATTTCATACACAGTGGTAATTCAAAGTGCTTTACATAAAAGAAAGTGAAATAGTCATTCACAGCAATAAAAACAAGGAATTAAAAATAATAAAAACAAGGAATTTTAAAATGATATAGAAATTGATTTAAAATGAAATTTAAAACCGTTAAATAGAAAATGATTATACATAAAATACAGTACAGTCAGTTCGGACGTAGCACAGTGTTCATTCAACAAATGCACAGCCAAACAGATGAGTTTTGAGTCTGGATTTAAATGTGGCTAATGTTTTAGCACATCTGATCTCTTCTCGAAGCTGGTTCCAACTGCGGGCGGCATAATAGCTAAAAGCGGACTCCTCTTGTTTTGTGTGAACCCTTGGTATTTCTAACTGACTCGATCCTAATGATCTGAGTGGTCTGTTAGGTTTATATTCAGTGAGCATATCTGCAATGTATTTAGGTCCTAGGCCATTGAGTGACTTATAAACGAGTAAAAGTACTTTAAAATCAATCCTAAATGTAACTGGAAGCCAGTGTAAGGACCTGAGGACTGGTGTGATATGCTCAGATTTTCTGGTTCTAGTCAGAATCCTGGCAGCAGCGTTCTGGATGAGCTGCAGCTGTCTAATGGTCTTCTTTGGAAGGCCGGTGAGGAGACCATTACAATAATCCACCCTGCTGGTGATAAAGGCATGAACAAGTTTCTCCAAGTCTTGACAGGAAACAAAACATCTAATTCTTGCAATGATTCTTGCAAGTAGCATAATCTTTTCCAACTGTGATGATAAAACTAGATATTACTTGAGCAACAAATCAGCATATTTGAATGACACATTTTATATTAAATAATAAAATAAATGTGTTATTTATTGTTGTTTTAATTATAATATTTTTCAATTTTAATGTTTTTACTGTATTTTTGATCAAATAAGTTTACTGTTAATAGAAAGCAGTGATTGAGCTCATATTTAAAACAATTACAGCTATATTGCATTATTTATGAAGTATCTCTTAAATCAGTGTTTATTTAATACTTTCTGATAAGAGCTTATCATTCTAAAAGAGACACCAGTTATTAGAGTTGAAAACAGAGCAACTTCATGTTCAAAATATTTTGTTTGTTTTGTATGTGTGTTTTATTTTTAGGCGGATAAGTTTCAGATGTATGTGAATTACTGTAAGAACAAGCCTGACTCCACTCAGGTGATTCTGGACCACGCGGGGACCTATTTTGATGTGAGTATTAAGCAAACTAATCATAAAATTAATTTGATTGTGTGTAAGGACAGACAATTCTGCAAAACTATTCCTTCTACACATTTTAATCAAGGAAGTTTCATTTATTTATTCAGATTATGTAACACTTTTTTGTGTGTATTTGACAGAGAATGTGGGTGTTTATATGAATATGTATGTGACGTTGTGTATGTGTGGTTGTATTAGTGTGTGTGTGTGTGTGTATTAATGTGTATATGTATTGGAATGCGTGTGTGTGTGTGTGTGTGTGTGTGTGTGTATGGCTCCTGTGGTCTGTTAATCAGTTCTGTTCTTGAGCTGGTAGGTGGAGGTCTTAGAGAGAGGGCACTTCCTGTGTGTCTGGGGGTGGGTGGGAGACCAGTGATGCCTCGCTATTAAACTGTTTCCAGGCGATCAGAAAAGCACTGATGAATGACTGTAGCCTTGAGATCTGCTTTTGCAAAATTGGTTACTGGTTGTTTTACAGCATGTGTTTAAGGTGTTTGTGTGAAAGATATTTTTTTGTTTTGAGTAAAAGACTTAAGTGTGCTTTACTGTATGTGTACAGGAAATCCAACAGAGACACAGGCTGGCTAATTCCATCTCATCATACCTTATTAAACCAGTGCAGAGGATCACCAAGTATCAGCTTCTCCTGAAGGTATGTGTACTACAATGCATTAAATAAACTCAGTGCAGTTCAGGTTCTTCATTATACAAAAACCAATCAATAATCAGATTTTGGCACAGACTTAAAAAGACCAGATACAAACTAAACATACACAACACAAACCCAGCACTGAGCCAACACAAACTCAGCACAGTAACTACAGTACAGGCCTTACCCAAAGCCAGCACAGACTAAATACAGATCCTTCACAATACAAGCACAAATTAAGCACAGACCTACTACAAAACCTGCAAAAAATCAATGTGAACTAGCTCCTGCTCAGGACCAGGTCAGAACCAGCTTATAGGCAGCCCAGGACCAACTTAAACCAGCTTGTGACCAACTAAGGACCATCTTATACCATCTTAAACCAGCTACCATGCTTCAAGACATACCTAACCAGAATACACCTGTTTTGTCAAGAGGGAACACAGATCCACCACAAACCTAGTACAGATGAAACACAAACCTAGCACAGATTAAACATAAAACCACCACAGACCCAACACAGACTAAACTTAGAGCTATCACAAACCCAACACAGACTAAACACAGACCCAGCACAGACTAAACCTAGAACTATCGCAAACCCATCACAGACTAAACACAGACCCAGCACAGACTAAACCTAGAACTATCACAAACCCAACACAGACTAAACACAGACCCAGCACAGACTAAACCTAGAACTATCACAAACCCAAGCCGGAATTGACACAGACCCCGCACAGACTAAACCTAGAGCTGTCACAAACCCAACACAGACTAAACCTAAAACGATCACAAACCCAACACAGACCCAGCACAGACTAAACCTAAAACCATCACAAACCCAACACAGACTAAACACAGACCCCACACAGAATAAACCTAGAACTATCACAAACCCAACATAGACTAAACATAGACCCAGCACAGACTAAACCTAGAACTATCACAGACCCCACACAGACTAAACCTAGAACTATCACAAACCCAACAAAGACTAAACATAGACCCAGCACAGACTAAACCTAGAACTATCACAAATCCAGCACAAACCAAACATAGAACCATCACAAACACAGCATAGGCTTACACAGATCCATCACAGACTAATCATTGAACCATCACAAACCCAGCTAACATAAAACCACCACAAACCATCACAGACTAAACATAAAAACATCACAAACCCAGAACAGACCAAACATTGAACTGTCACAAACCTAACGCAGACTAAACACAGAACCATCACAGACCCAACAAAGACCCAACATGACTCAAAGAACAGAACAATGGTCGGGCACAAATTCACCACAGACTCAAAAAAAATCCAATGTAGACTAAACACACCTTACCCAAGCCAAAATGCGGGTCCAAAAGGTAAATTAAGGTTTAATATGGTATTACAAAATCCAAATTAAAGCACAAAATCTTCAATGTACATCTTCAAATGTAAAAGTGCAATTGTTATGTTTGTTTATAGGAACTATTGACGTGTTGTGAGGAGGGTAAAGGAGAAATTAAAGATGGCCTGGAGGTTATGCTTAGTGTGCCCAAAAGAGCTAATGATGCTATGCACCTCAGCATGCTGGATGGTGAGTAACAAACATACACACACAGACACAGCTTGCTAAACCAAACCCAATTTTTCTTCCTCTGGTGCTCTTCGGTCACTTTTTGTCACGGTGCACACACGAGGGAGGAACAGGAACATGGAGACGAGGATATAAACGCAAATAATAGTATTTAATAAGACATCAAGGTAGGACAGGGCAAGGCTTACAGACAAGATACACCGGGAAGTAACGAGGAGACCAGATGAAATCAAACGCAAAAGACAGGAACTAAATACACAGGGTAATTAACACATAATCACATACACACAGCTGGAACATACTTAACACATAATGACATGAAACAAGGACAGGAAACAAACCAAATATGGACACAAGAGGCAGGAACAGATGACAGAACGCTGACACTTTTGACCGGAACATTTTCTGTTTTGAATTTTTTAAAATCACAGCTTCATCGGAATGGTACGAAACTTGGTGACTTTTATGGCATTAGGAGTGTGAACACACAAAATAAATGAGGGCTTGATTCGAGCAAGTGGTTGTAAAAAAAATAGTCACACTTGTGCTTAGGGCTGTGCGATATGACGATATATATCGGATGGACGAAATAAAAAGTCTATCGTTTCATATTATGCTCTATCGTTTATTTCGTGGTGTCGCAAAATACATTGTTTACGGTACCTTTTCATCATTTGGATGACTGCGTGAAGAAGAAGCAGGTGGCTCAGAGTAGGAGCACGATCAGACACGACAAAATGAGGAGCTCGTTCCTAAATGAGGGACAACATCTGTAGTATGGACACGTGTTTTTAAGCACTGCAGTTTTAAAACAAGCGATTTTAAGCCGTTGAAACACAAACAACAGAGCTATATGCGTGCGCCGTCTGTTTCTGTGTGAGAGGACCGCGCGCTTTTTTTGCCGCTTTATTGGCTTTGAACGATTACATACACACTTGAATGCGTAAGAATCCCTGTCTTTGCAAGTATCCTCATAAACACAGTGATTTAGGTCTTAAGAGCGAAAACAGCTGAAAAAAAATGCATGTGTAACAGTATATTGGATTCGGACTTCGGTCTTAAAGGGGAAGCGCTCCAATATTCGTCTGCCATTAATCAAACAACAATCTCTCACTGCTCTTGACTATATCAATTTTGTAAATTTAATAAGAATAAATTAAAAATAATAATAATATATTTATATATAGCCTATGTATAGAATCTATACACAATACACATGTTAATTATATCTATCTAATTAACAGTGAAGACTAATTAATTTACACAATGTGTAGCGTTTCTTATTTATGTAGGTTCTTGTCCTATTGCTTGCAATTAGTTTCTTAACCTTATTTCATCACTGATTGTTTATCTTCAGTGAGCTTGAGTTTTTTTTGTTGTTTTTTTTGTATTCAGTTAAATTTAATTTCACTTTATTGTTGGGATTTCTTCCAAAAAATTTTCGCATCCAATAGCGTTTACTGTCTAACATTAATTCACATCAATACACATTACACAATACAATACATACACACACACACACACACACAAAGGCATGTTCGTACACAGCTTTTTTGTTTTATATTGTATTTTTTTATATTGTATTACATTTCTATTAGTTTGATATTGACATTGGTGACAAGGATTATGAAAATTCTATGGAATCAATGATTACAAAAAAAAAAAATATTAAAGAAAAAAAAAAAAAAACATACCGTGATATATATTGTTATCGTGATATAGAATTAGTCATATCGTGATATAAGATTTTGGTCATATCGCCCACCCCTACTTGTGCTCTTCGGTCAAAAATGACCGACCATAGGAAATGAATGGGAAATTGACAAAAACACAAAAATTCTGAGAATTTTTGTGTGTACAATCTACAAATCGGCCACAATACTGAAAAAAAGCACACAGCAGTTTTAGACACTCTAAAACATTAAAAGTGTGATATAGTCACAACCACACACACACACAGACACACATACACACACTTACACACACACACACATCTATGAACCACTGTGTCTGTAAACAGAGCAAAGTTATGAGAATATGTGAAATCCATTTAATAATTCAGTCACAATTCAGGAAAAGCTCACAATAGTGAAGGGGTGACACTCTAAAACACACCCATTCACACACACACACATATTATATAACACCTCTGGTGCGGAAAATTTTCTGTTTTGAATTTTTAAAAATCACAGCTTCATCGGAATGGTACGAAACTTGGTGACTTTTGTGGCATTAGGAGTGTGAACGCACAAAAAAACTGAGGGCTTTATTCGAGCAGGCTAAGTGCTCGAAAAAAATAGTCACAATTGTGCTCTTCTGTCAAAAATGACCGACCATAGGAAATGAATGGGAAATCAACAAAAACACAAAAATTCTGAGAATTTTTGTGTGTACAATCTACAAATCAGCCACAATGCTGAAACAAGTATGATATAGATGCATCCACTCACACACAGACGCACACACACCTATGAACCACTGTGTCTGTAACAGAGCAAAGTTTTGAGAATATGTGAAATCCATTCAATAATTCAGTCATAATGCAGGAAAAGCTCACAGCAGTGAAGGGGTGACGCTCTAAAACACACCCATTCATACACACACACACACACACACACACACACACACACACACACACCTATGAACCACTGTGTCTGTAATCATAATACAAAAACTAACACTTTAAATCATATTTATAACAAAAAAAATATCCAAAACTTGATAAGAAATAGACTTTGAGATTGTTTAAATATATGGTCAATTCTTTCACCTAATAAAAATGTTGAATCAATTGTCTAAAAACAACTAGGCAATTCAAAAGCTTCTCTATAGAGAGCTATATACAGGCATCAAGTTACACCTGCCATTACAGATGTTTTTCTCTTTTTTTTACAACCAGATGGTGCGAATCTGCCTTCCAAAATTGGTTTTGAATGGCTGAGTCTCTATTTTAACCTAAAATACTGCATTAATTAAAAAATAATTGTAAAAAAATAATTTATTTTTTTTTAATTATTTTCAGTGGCAAAAAATGGTTATTAATTAGAATGATTTTTACTGAAAAAATAAGAGATTACGTTACAGGTGTCCGGTCACTTTTGACCGTGAAGAGCACAAGTGTGACTCCGAAATGAGGAGATCCAAATTAATCTTTTATCGTTTTTCAACCTCTCTTTCCTTTTTGCTCTCTCGCACTCTCAGGTTTTGAAGAGAACATTGAGTCTCAGGGTGAGTTGATTCTGCAGGAGTCATTCCAGGTTTGGGATCCAAAGACTCTGATTCGTAAGGGCAGAGAGCGCCACCTATTCCTTTTTGAGATGTCTCTCATCTTCAGCAAGGACGTCAAAGACTCCAACGGAAGGAGCAAGTACCTCTACAAGAGCAAGCTCATGGTACGGGTTTTACTTTAATTTTTAGTTGTTTAAATAAAGAAATACTTGCTTATCGGGTTACGGATGGCCATACGTTATAATAGACTGAATTATTTCATGTTTGATCTATGCTTTTTTACTCTGCCTAGACCTTAGATCTAGGAGTTACTGAACATGTGGAAGGAGATCCATGTAAATTTGCACTCTGGGTTGGACGGACACCTACCTCAGACAACAAAATAGTCCTAAAGGTATGATTCACATTCCAAATTGATACTTAATCCAATGTTTTTTTCAGTACAGCTGTCACTTATTTTTGGCTTATCTTATTTTATTTTTTATCTAAACATTGCTAACTGGCACAGCATACAAGCATGTTTCATTACTGAAAAGTTGCCCCTGATCTTAAATCAAATGGATTTTTCTATTAGTCTTTGTTATAAAATAAAAAGTATCATTCATCTGAGGATCCTTGAAATAGATCACATGAGGGGATATGTTTTCAGGTTTTGACATTTCAAGCACTGTAGCTCTGGCTTGAGTTATTCCATTGTATGAAATCATTTTGTAAGATTTTGTAGTCCATTGTGTAAGCATTTTAAATAACCACTTATGTAACTTGTGTCTCTGAATGGTTGCCCTTCATCTCTGAAGACGTAATTGAATCATGATACTCATGATGCCATTCCATGTTCTCACATGTAAATAGACAGACACATGGATGCAAAATGGATGCTCTCATGTTCGCAATTGTAGCTTGGCTTACAGTTATTAAACATAGTTTTCACCTAATTTACTTCTGTAATCTGCAGTATTCCCAAGTGAAAAGTAGAATGGGAATTGATTTTATCCTGACTGAATCATTCAATTCTATGACTATTCCAATTGCTATTTATGTCTGTTGTGTAAATAGAGGTTCATTATTATTTTGTTGTGTTCAATGCATCCCCAGGCTTCATGTATTGAAAACAAACAGGACTGGATTAAACATGTACGTGAAGTTATCCAGGAGCGTACCATCCATTTACGGGGGGCACTCAAAGAGCCAATCCACATTCCCAAAGCCACTTCAACCAAACACAAGGGCAAACGGTACGTTAACAACTCGCATCAATCCAAATCAATAAGCATGTATGAATCTCTGGATCTAAGAATATATTAACATAGAAGAAACAAGTTTTATGCATATCAGTATCTTCTCTCTGACATCGACTGTCTAACCAGGGTGGCTTTTCCTTGGTCAGTTTGCACTTTTGAATGATATATATTATGTTGAATAACAGGGACAGAGAGGACCTAGACAGTCAAGGTGATGCAAGCAGTCAGCCAGACACCATCTCCATTGCCTCCCGCACCTCCCAGAACACACTGGATAGCGACAAGGTGAGTGTGAAAATCTGTCGACCTAAGTCTAAAAGTGCCATGCTGCACCTGGTGTTCAGTTCTGGTGTTTTGTTGACATATTTAAACCTGCACCATTTTAGGAACAAGCAAAATTGTTTAATGTCTGTACTGAATGTTTTAGCCTCACCCTAAAAGCAAGAATTTATTATTATTTTGTTTTTAATAACCCAAGATTTAATATGCTGTTGTGGTGCCATCACATTCAAAGACCACTGTAATGAAACTTGTAATACTGAAACCAACTGAAATCAAGTTCTTAAAGGGATAGTTCACCCAAAAATGAAAATTCTGCCACAATGTCATTCTAAACCCATAAGACTTCCCATTCATCTTCGTAACACAAATAAAGATATTTTTTTATATTCTTTCATCATTTTTGTCCATCCATTCTCACGTCAAGTAATATAGCCTTTGTGTTTACCATATTTGATGAGCTCTACGTATGTTCAAGGAAGACTTGGTTTAAACTGCTCGATTCACATGGATTACTTTTACAATGACTTTTGAAGCTTTAACATTTTGTTTGTGTGGACTTTCAATGGATGGACAAAAATTATGAGAGAATATTAAAAGTTGTGTTAATTTGTGTTCTGAAGATGAAAGGAAATCTTGGGTCTAGAACCATATGAGGGTAAGTAAATGACAGAATTTTCATTAATTTGGGGGTAAACTATCTCTTTTATTTGTCTTTTATTTAGTGCTCATGGAACACTATGGACATTTGCAATGCCTATAAAGTTTATTTAATCTTCACCAAAATTGGTTCTGATCATCTTCAATCCAGTAAATGGATTTCTGATGTTCAAAACTATAAATGTGCTAGTGACTAATTAGAAGTGCTATATATCTGCAAACTTTTGTCATACTGGCACAAAATTTTGCAGTTATATTTACCACAAAATCCTGACAACATCTTACAAATTTTATGACAGCGTCACCTTCTGGTGAAAAGTTACAAGTAGTTACATGCCTTTAAACTGCATATCGTACAATCACTGGTGACGATTCTATGACTAAACAAATTTACATGCCATGCTTGTGCCATCTGTGTGGTTGGCCCCATTATTACTGCTTGAAGCTATATTCCATTATAGGCATTTCATATCAGATGGATGAGCATTCATTTGAAGTACTTCATGGTTATATCTTGTTCTGATCCAAAGATTTAAAGAAGAAAATCTTGTTCCCACCCCTAAATTTACCCTCTTCTTTAGAGATAATACTGAGCTGCTGGAAAATCAGTAAAATGTACCTGAGCAAAAAAACATTTGCTTCATTCATCTCTGTCAAGGCTATCTCAGACAAAAGGCTGTGCCACACTGGCTTGTGTTCAAGAGACAGGCTACACCTACAATTGAACTGATTTCAATTATTAATCAAATCTTAAAGAACAGTTGATTCCAGGCATTAGTTTTTAGAGACAATGGGTGAATCTTCAAATAGGGCCACTTTCACTACTTCTTGATAAATGATTTTAGTATAATGTTTGATAATGGGGATTTTTAATTTGGATGAATGAATGAATGAATGAATAAATGTTGGTAAAGTAAAAATAAAGTAAAAAATCTCAAAATAGAACAGTAATAAAGATACTCATTATCATTATCTTGAAATGAATTACAATTCTGTCACTATGCAGTTCATGACTCATCAGTGGCGAGGTGGTAATCACAGCAGTATTGGGGACATTTTGTTGTCAAGTTGTTTGTCAAGTGACATTTATTCATATAGCACTTCATACAATACAGACAGTGGTATCAGTGGTTATGTTTTAAAATGAATAAATTATGAAACAACTTTAACTTTAGCTGTAAAGCAGCTCTACAGAAAACAATAGTGCCATTATTCAGCTCAATCTAGTTAGCTCAATGTTATTTAGTTCAGTAGTGTCCATGTTGTCAATCAGTTATTAAGTTCAGCTATAAGCAACAAGGCAATTTGTGTCATATAAATACTCAGTTAATTAAACATTTTAAAAAATAATTTCTTAAGTGCAAAGCAAACATTTTAAAGAAATTATTATATGTGTCCCTGGACCACAAAACCAGTCATAAGTAGCACAGGTATATTTGTAGCAATGGCCAACAATACATTGTATGGGTTAAAATTATAGATTTTTCTTTCATGCCAAAAATCATTAGAATATTAAATAAAAATCATGTTCCATGAAGATGTCATGTTCCATAAATATGTAAAAACTTTTTTTTTTTGATTAGTAACATGCATTGCTAAGAACTTCATTTGAACAACTTTAAAGGTGATTTTTTTCAATATTAGATTTTTTTTTTTGTACTTTCAGGTTCCAGATATTCAAATAGTTGTATCTCGACCAAATATTGTCCTATCCTAACAAACCATACATCAATGGAAAACTTATTCAGATGATGTATAAATCTCAATTTCAGAAAATTGACCCTTGGTTTTGTGGTCCAGGGTCACATATGGATGAATGTTAAAAATTAGTAAATAAAGCAGTACAATTCTTTATAATCTCTCATTTAGAATGTTTTAGGATTTTTATGAGAAGTTTTTATATATACAAACATTTTAGGTAACAGAAAATTTCTCCTAATTGAATATGAAATCAGCCATACAAGAAGTTTGGACACAGTGGCGTCCAGTAGTTCCAACATTCAATTAACCTGATTACCAACAGACGTAATGAAGGCTCCTCATTGGGGAACGTTTGTTGCTTCGGTTGCTTTGGATTTAGCAGCACAGACGCTTGTCTTCCCACTCACAGTCAGTGCTCTCCTCTCACATGCCTTCACACATGTGTGTGTTTTTGTCACCGATATGTATTGCAAGCCTCCTTCAGCAACACACATTACTTTCTGATACTCTCTGATCTAAACACACTTGGACATCTTAGTCCTTCTCTGTCTTCTCTTACATGTTGGTCCCTTCCCCGTCTCTTTGTGACATACACAAATATGTCAAGAGTCACTAAATTCACTCATGTACCCTGACGACCCCACACAAAGGCTCACTGTTTTAGACATCTTAACGCACACAGAGCCCTCTCAGTTCACGGTGAGTTGAAAAGGTGAAGCTCTCAGAAGTGGACGAGTTCCTGCACGTCACTTCTAATGAGTATTAATTTGCCTCCTGCTCCTTTAAATCTTGGCACATTGTGTCCGTCTCTGCCTCCTCTCCCTTCCTCTTGCCAGGCGTCACTCCTTCAGACTGATTCCATCTCCGTGGCAATGCGAGGATGTGTCACTGGAGTTCTGAACTGTAGATGAGATTCATTTTGATAAGACATGGTTATTCAGCGCTCTGTCTTCCAGATTGAAGGATATGGCATTGTCGGAAATGTTTTTTTTTGACCCAGACCATTCTTCTGTGTGATGTTTCCTGCGTAAGGACATACCAGGGGGTGTTGTTTTGGTAGAAACATGGCTTGTAAAGGTTCAGGGTCAGTGGCTCACCTTTTGAGCTCATTGGCAATGCCACATTACCAGTGGGTACGTTCGATATGCCTCTTTTTTGTCATGTTTGTTGTCTTTATCGCATGTATTTGAATTTTTAATGTGACTTTATGCCTTCCTCCACAGTTGTCCGGTGGTTCAGAGTTGACGGTGGTCATCCACGACTTCATGGCCAGTAATGGATCAGAGTTGACTGTACGCAGAGGTCAGACGGTGGAGCTGGTAGAAAGGCCCCAGGACAAGCCCGACTGGTGTCTGGTTCGCACCACTGACCGTTCACCTGCCCAGGAGGGCCTGATTCCCAGCTCTATGCTTTGCATCGCCCATTCCCGAAGTAGCATGGAGATGGAGGGCATTTTCAACCATAAAGGTAAGATGGACAGCTTTCCTGGGTTAGATTCGATTTAACTGAATTTACTTAAAAGTTTTTTGTTTTTTTTGGGATGTTCATGCTGGTCCTTCTTAGATATGGGGTCAGATCAAGATGGGTTCAGGATTTAGAATGGCGTTTATATAGGTTTACACTTCACAGAGGCTGCACTACTTGTATTTGTCGGTGTTTTGAGTTTGTGAGGTCCTGAGAATCTGGAATAGTGTTTGATGTTCCTCTCCAGTCATGGGAAGAGCTTCTGTGTAAATGCTTGAGGGATTACTCAAAGACACGTCAACACACGCGTCTGGGGTTTCCAGCTGGTCCTTTGTGTAAGACTTGTTGAGTAACCACCTTTGACTCGATAGGAATCTCAGCTTTTTATTGAATCTGTTTTGGTAGCATTTTAAAAATCATTTGATTTTTATTGAATACTTCGAGGAATGATTTTTAATCACAATAATTATGGATACAGATTTCTAGCTGTGTGCAAGCTTAAACATGAAATATACAAACCAAAATTAAATCGGATTATCCTAATATGGGTGCCAGATATTGTGTGTTTTCCCTCAGGAGGAATGGTTCAAAGCTGTGTACAGGTGTGTGTCTGCTCTTGACTCACCCTGAACCCAAATAAAATTTTAATTGCGGTCCAGCTTTGCTCTTTCTTGTTAGGGTTGAAGTGTGCTGAGCATGCAGTAACCATGGTGACGGGCTGTGTCAGGTGATGAACAGGGTTGCCAGGCTGCTGGGGATTTCCCTGCTAGGACCGTATCCATGTACACAGAACAGTTAATGTGATCTTGTGATTTCGGTCATGCAATTAAAACCAGCCATTTTGTAAACAATAATACATAAGTTTGGGATCAGTATTACTTTTTCAAAGAAATTAGTACTTTTATTCAGCAAGGACACGTGAATGTGATCAAAAGTGACAGTAAAGACATTTAAATGTATTTAAAATAAAAAATTAAATCTATTTAATATAAATGCTGTTCTTATAAACTTCATATTAATCAGAATCATCATTATTATATTAAAATAGAAAAAAGTTATTTTAGATTGTAATATTACTTCACAATATTGCATTTTTTTACTGTATTAATTTTCAAATAATTTTAATAAAAAATTAAATTAAGGTTGGACCTTAATGTTTTGTAATATTGTATTGTAAGTCCCCCCCTCCCACCCCAGGATTTTTTTTTATTTTTTTTTTTGTATATTCGCATATTTCCTGAGAGACAAATCTACTTCAACATATGCTGATAACGCTATATAGCTAACTGTTTTAATTTATTCCCTTAATATTTCTCTTGTGGCCCGTAGCCTACATAGTGAAATAAAATTAAACAATGAGAGGAAGCGTATTTTGTGTTAAACAGGTTGTTTTTGAAAGTCGGTGCTTGAAATAGGCTAAATAAAGCTTTTTATTTCATTGATTTTTATTGATGACTGCAGTGTTAATATTTTAATTATAGACCTATAATTAATTGTATAATAGACCTGTTTTAAAACATTTTAATTGAGGAGTAAATAGCCGTATCTTTTGTTATCCTCCACATCAGTTAAGCGGTAATATTGCAGGGCAAATTAAAGGTAATTTTAATTTAATAATAAAATGTAATAATAAAAGTAACTTCATAATAATATTAGGCCTAATAAAAATAAGAATGTAACAGGCCTACATTAATTGGAAATGCCAAATCCTCTTAATATTGCCAATAACTGATGTTTTTGACAATATCCCTACTATCGTCGATACAAGATCATTGTCTTTCGACACAAGTTGCAACCCAGCAAGAGCAGGTTATCACGGGGCCTTTCACAGTGCATGCCCTGCGTGCCCCTCCACTAGACAGCACGTTGCCTGTTACGTCGTTTGGGCTGCCTTGTTGAGCGCAGTGGCATTGAGAACATTATATTTAACACACTTTCAGCTCTTTTATTTTCCAAATGTAATAGGATTAGTCCAACGAATCATTCGGTTTGTAATGCATACCGAACTGAAAGCCTCATACCGAACGGTTCAATATGAATACGTGTATCGTTACACCCCTATATCATATTATGTATAATAATAAAATATTTAAAGCATTAAAACATGGGTAACATTTGTAATGTGACCTATTTCAAAGAGAAGATGAATATTTGCAGGAAAATATTTAGATGAGATTTGATTTTATCTGCTGAGATTTTACTCAATTGTGGATGGTTGGCTGTTAAATATTGTTTGGTTTGGTTTGGTTTGGTTTGGTTTGGTTTGGTCAACCAAGTAGCTTTGGTTATATTGGAACAGTAGAAACAGTGGAAAGGTTGTTTTTCTATTACAATATTCTATTAAAAATGCACATGGTCCATTTTAATTTCATGCAATATTTAAGGTTTTAATGATATTCTAGGACTCTTTGTGGTAAAATATTTTTTTTGCATATGAAAACATGTAGGATGAGTCAGCATAATTCATTTTGGAGCTTTCTTATTGGTAACATGTATTTAAGGAATTTGATACGGCTGTAGTAAATACATCTAGAACTACATCTGTTGGTCAGTTCCTCGTGATCAAGGATGTGTAACATGGAATTCATGGTGGTTAGTCACTGCTTTTGAAAACTCTGAATGGACCATGATTTGTGACAAAGACTTGATTACAAAGGAAGAGCATGTGGTAAAACTAAGAAGGTCACCAGGCAAAGATTTTTGAGGTGACCCACACAAGGATGACTGGGCAGCATCTGAGAGAAGATCATTAGTGTGTGCAGGGTGTGGTGTTCAGTTTGGGGAATTCTGGGAAGTTACTGAAACTGACTTATTTTTGCCTCATGATGTAGAAAGAAAATGCTGCTCAAGTGTTGTCCCAAAACGTATCTATCTATCTATCTATCTATCTATCTATCTATCTATCTATCTATCTATCATCTGTCTGTCTGTCTGTCTAGTAAAGAGATAATCAATGAAAAGCTTGTAAAGTAATATAACAGTCATATTGAAACTAATGATGTTGATATTTTTGTAACTGCTAAGTTAAAAGGACACATACCTGTCATTAATGTCCATTTCATGACATCATTACAAGTAGACAAGCACCTTTCCTTTGGCAGAGGTCATGGGAAATGTCAAACAGCTGGTTCTCTTACAGCAAGGACAATCTGTATTTATAGAATGTGAAATAGGAACCGTCATAACTCACGATGGCCAGTGTATTCAACCTCTTCAAATTGCTGCCCAGACTATTTTGTTCGCTGAAATGTTCAAGGTACATTTAAGGCAGCTGCTGTGTTGCAACGTGTCCAGAGGAGCTGAAAGAAATCAAACTTTTAGGCTACCATGCAGGGGCGGACTGGGGCCAAAAAGTGGCCCTGGACTTTTTGGCACAGAGCGGCCCACCAAACCCGGTCCACAACACACCGCACCACACCATAAATGAGTGGCATAATTCTTTACATTATAATCTTTCCTTGTGTATATGGCAAAGGTCTTTCCTTGTGTATATGGCAAATAGTAAATCATTTTAAAGAATTTTTACAAGGGACAGTTTAATATCACTAAAGTTAAAAACCAATATAATCAGTCCATATGACACAATGCTCTGGTATCGTCTCTATAAGACTTGAATAGTGCAGAATGCAGACTGTTTTTATGATGCCTTTCTATTGGTCATACAGTATTTGTCCTTTTGCAGGAGCTTGACATCTATCATTTTAAGGAATAGAGCTCCAATTGTGGAAAAGAGTATACAAATTATTTTGATGATGAAAAATACAGTTAACAGTACGTGTGGAATATATAATGTTACAATTTAAAATACCTCTCTTTTATGCGAATATATAGTAAAATATTTATATAATTAATTTATATTATATTTGATCGCTGTGCTCAAAGCTGAATTTTCAGCATCTTTACTCCAGTCTTTAGTGTCACATGATTCTTCAGAAATCATTCTAATGTGCTGATTTGCTGTTTAAGAAACATTTCTGATTATTAGCAATATTGAAAACTGTTGTGCTGCTTCATATTTTTTTTGTGGAAAATGTGATACCATTCAGTCTTGGGTAAGATTGAAAAATCTATTATAAAATATAAAATATTTTTCTTCAACAATGTTGCATTAAATCAAAGATTATAGAATACAAAAAGGTACTTTGATAAAATTGATTTAAGTGACAGTAAAGATATTTGAAGATTATTTTTTATTATGTTATCATGTTTTTATTGTGTTTTATTGTGTTAGTTAGCAGTTTTTTACAGTAATAGTTATTTTTTAACCTAGTCAAAATAACCCAACTGCAGTTTGATTGAGATTAACTGGAATGCACAATAAAAAAACATGATTTCTGAGAATTGTTAAAAACAGAGTTATGTTTTTGCAAATGAACTCTTCATTTACACTTATTACGAAGTACTTATATTTCAAATAAATGCTGTTCTTTAACTGAGAACCATTATACCAATAATAAAACCATTATTAATAATTGATCACAAATAACTGATAATAATTAAGCAGCATTAGAATGATTTCTGAAGGGACACTGAAGACTGGAGAAATGATGCTGAAAATTCAGCTTTGATCACGGAAATAAATTACATTTTAAAACATCCTAAATAGAAAACCACTATTTTAAGTGTAATATTTCATAATATCATTGTTTTACTGTATTTTTGATCAAATAAATTCAATCTTCTTTCAAATAAATAAATAAATAAAAAGCCTTTCAAACTTTTAACCACCAGTGTGTATATAAAATAGGCTAATGCATGTGAATTAATAAGCAAATTATATTTTTATTAGGCCTATAATATAAATCACTTTCCTATGCACAGCACACGAAAGCAAAAGTCTTCTGATTTACAATGTTCTAAAGTAAAATTGAGAATGATTTTTATAGATTTTTAAACATTTTCTTAGACACGTAAAATCACGGAAGAAAGCCTATATAGAGATTAACCCTTATCTCATGTCTGCTGAAAACTATGTTATGTAGCCTACATTGTGACGAATAACGTAAATGGCATTCAAATCTGAGAAATTTGAAAAGGTCAGTAGTAGTTTGCATTCCTGAAAATGTATGTCTGATCGTTTAACCTTTTTTTTTGTAAACGGTTGGCAAATATTGCTGAATTGTTTAGCTGCTTACATCTTACCTCAGCTCGCATTCAAGTCGCGCGCAGCTCAGCGTCTGTGAACAGTAAATCTTGCCTTCTACACTTTGATTGGCTATTTCAAAGATTATGACATTGACGAGCGCTTTTGAGCCGCTGCACTAAGCCGAAGCACGCTAAATTAATTAGAATTTTTGAATGAAGTGGGCCGTGCGGTCCGGGCCATTCGTCTGGGCCGCTGGAAGGATATACGTACATTTACTACAATCCATTTTTATATATATATTACGGAAAGGGCCGGCCCACATTGTACAGCGGCCCACCGGGAAAACTCCCGGTGATCCAGATGGCCAGTCCACCACTGCTACCATGAGACCAGAGCAGAATCTTCAGTTGAATGTTGATTAGTTCTGGCATAAGCAGTTACGGATCTGCGTATGTATGTGTGTGTGTATGTATAGCAAAGGAAGCAGTTGGACTGGCCACAGACCAGCTACTGTTAAGCAGCCAAAGACGCTCAAACAGGGAGATCTTTGTAGCCATCCGCCCCGGTGCAGCCTGTAAGAGAGGCAGCCATTTGTGTAGGTGATATAGAGACAGTTGTTTGTATAGTTTACTTGATTTTCATGCTGTGACCTGATATTGGCCAAGCCTGCCAGTCGTACTGTACACTTTAAAACTGTCATTTACGACTGAGATGTATTATTACTGTGTTCCCAATGAAAAATGCTGAAAATGTTCGAACAGGTCAAAGCTTGACTGATGTTGTTTTGCTGAATGCCATCATCCACATGGCATTTTCAGCAATCTTCACACAAAAGAATCTAAAATATCTGCATCGCCATTATTTTTCAAAAGTTTTTTTTTTTTAGAGAGATTTTAATCATCTAACTGTGTGAATCCCAGAAAGCCATCCTCTCAAGAATCATACCATATTTCCTCCTGAGATCAAGTAAAACAGAGGGATCAGAGATCCCAGTCTTGAAAACCAGAGGGAATTTAAAAAAACGTGATTTCCTGAGAAAGTCATTGAAATGAATACATGAATTCAAAAGTGACAGTGCCACTTATAAAATAAAAAGTGTGTAAATTGATATACTGTAAAAGGTAAATGTAATGATAATCTAGACTAAAATTTGGGGCAAGATGATATTATATACAGTATAAGCAAAATATATTATATATGACCTGCTTATATTCGTTGTGAGCTTCTGCCAATTTAGAAAATTACTAAAAAAGCTAAAAGTGCCTAATTTTGAGAAGACTTTAACTCTGAATCTTTCAGAATCACATCTTTCATATTAAAGAATTGTAGGTTACACCTCTTTCCTCTCTTTGAGTCTTCTCATCCGGTTTTCCCTTCCTCCCTCTCTCTCATTCTGAGCATAACTTAGTCACAGCTGTGCATGAAACACCAAACCTCCCTCTTTCTCCATCCCCCTTCCTCTCTCTCTCTCTCCCTCCCTTTCTTTCATAGTCCATCACTCTCCTCTCAGCATTATGTGGTAAAATCCTTTCAGTTTAGAGGGGTTGGTGTAGTTTGCCTCCTCTGTCCGGATCACTTCTTGGTATGGCACATGGAATACACTCATTTTTATCAGTCAGGCCACTTTATCACATGGGTTCAGCTTCAGGACGCTCAGAGAACTGCAAGTATTGGCTGCTGGATTTGGGTACGTGCCTCACAGGACAACAACACTGTCAGGACTGAATACAGTAGTGGTAACTCAGCTTAATATAGTGTGGTTTATGTTTATTTAAGAGGTTTCGGTGTATTTAAGATAGGGTATGGATATTCAGATGTATATTTCATATCCAGGGTTATATTAAGATTCACAAGAGGTACTTTTAAGGCACTTATACAGAGACAACATGAAGAAGTAGTTATTTGTAATGATTGTCAGATTTGATTAAAAATCTATTTTATTATATTTGTTGATTAATGATTTTCATTACTCATGGCATCTAAAAATGAAAAAGCTTGGTCAGAATTATCTGAACTTTTTCTTTTGTTCCTGTGTTTATAGACAATTTATAGATGTCCAGGTGTCTGTAGAATGTTCTTCATATTAATTTAGTTACTGCACTTTCATTTTAGTAAACAAAATTATATAGCAGTTGATTTTGAGGGGATGTCAGCATTTAAAAGTTATCACTGTCTGCTTTTTAAGTTTGCAGAGTCATAATGAATAGATTAATGACATGGCATTACTTTGATCTATTAATTTATATAAATATACATAAAAAAAATGCAATTCATATACAAATTGGAAAAAGGACTATGTTATTTATGGTATCTACTTCTGCATTTAAATTAATTTTGATATTTTGGGAAGCATAAAGTCAGAAATATCAGGGAGATGTTCTGATTTAATAATAAAGAATCCTAATTTTTTATTTTCCTTATTTTTATTTCCTTTTTTAAATATTCTTATATAATTCGATACATTTTTTTAAACACATTATTAAGTAGTTTATCATGATATTTTATATTTAAATAAATTAAATTATATAAAAATAAAGATACATATTTAAAAAAAGCATGAATATACCACAGATCCTCCCGACTGTGTCAAGGACAAGTTTCTTAAAGTTTGTTTGATCTTTTTATGATAAGGCAAAATTAGTTAAGTTTGTCATGTGCTGTGACATTTTCCTCTGAAAACTGACTGAATATGACTGAATAGTTAATGAAATTAATCAAATAAAAAAAATCCTTGAAAAAACTAAGTATATGCAAAATGTTTTTGAAAATAATTGTTAAAATGTACAATGCACAGATGTTTTCAATTGGTTATTTTTACTTAATTACATCACATATAATATTTTTAATTTTTTAATTTGAACTTTTCTTGAAAATATTATTAAAGTTTTTTCAAAATCATATGAAATCAACATGATTACAACGAACGAGTACATTTATATAACTTTGCACGTTTTAAATAATTTTTCCTTTTTTTATTGTTAACATGTTTGTTTTGCCGTTGACCCAAATAGCATAGGAATAGGAATTTATGACGGTGTTTATATTTAGCTTTTGTTCACAGATTGATTGATTTAGATGTTATGTTGGTGATTACGTGTTCTGGGTCAGGGCTGTGCTTGTATACAGTCTGGGACGTCTCTGTACCCCTAATAAAGGTTGCTATGCACATGCAGCAAAACATTGTGAAACCTGTTCATGTGTTTGTGAGCGAGTCTTTTTATAATTCAGACATAAGAGGCTCTCAGTGAAACAGAATAGATGATTACGCTTATTCGAAAGCATCATAAATTAGAGTTTCTAACAAATGAAACTCTTTGTAAATTTTACCCCTCAGTCCTTGAAGCCTTGAAGTGAGAGATTCGAAGTATGAGAAAGCATCATTTTGTCACACCTCAAGCATGTGATATCACACCCCTTCCCAATTAATGAATGTTACCTCAGTTGGGACGGAAAGTGTTTGTTCCCTATCTGTCGGTCACTACGAGTTATGTCGTGACGACATAGGGGATTTACCTGGAAGCCCCAATCATCTCTGTAAGAGAAAACGCCAATGAACATTGGCTAGTGGAATTTGCATACCTGAGCCCCTCCCCGTGCACACGGGTATAAAAGGGCGACAGGTGCATCCACTGATCAGATTTTTACTTCGGAGCCGAGTGGATGAGAAGTACGCTGATCTCCACAAAGCCTTTCGTCTTTTATTTGTTCCTGGTTGGCGTCACGGTGCAGTCAGCGGAGTCCCTTTTACCAGCGATTCCCCTGGGCACTTCAACTAAGAGAGCAAATTCTAAAAGAGCAAATCACGGACGATCGCGTCTTTTTCAAGATGCCGCTTCGTCCGTGTCCTCTTGGTTGCGGTCGTTTCATGTCTATGGATGACGGACACGATCGTTGCCTTCAGTGTCTGGGCATTCAGCACGCTGAAGCTGCGTTCGTGGATGATTCATGCGCCTGTTGTGGGCGTATGAACATGATTTCGCTGCGATCTCGCCTTTCCTTTTTGAAAGGATTGGCACCCTCTGCCGCCACCCGTGCTGGTTTCTCTGGCAGAGGACCACCGGCTGGCGCTCTGGGAGATCCGAGGGCCACAGTAAGAGCTTCTCCGCCGGGCACGTCCCCACGGACCTCTTACTCCTCACGCAGCGAGGATCCCGTCCGGCTCCTGGGTGATTTTGCTGGTTCTTCCCACGGGATGGCCAACATATCATTCGGTGCGCCGCCTGAAGACGTTATGTCGATCGCAGCATCGGGGGATGGGCTTACGTCCTCTGAGGATGAAGGTGCGGTGGAGCTGCCCCCTTCGGGTGTGGTCGCCACTGCCGCACCGGACGTAGAGCTCACGGCCATGCTTGCCCGGGCCGCCGCGAGCATCGGGCTGGAGGTCAACAGACCACCCAGTCCCGAGCCCTCGCGGTTGGATGATTGGTTTCTCGGAGCGGGACGCGGCTCACAACCGCGCCCTACTCCGGTGCCTTTCTTCCCGGAGGTGCATGAGGAGCTGACGAAGTCGTGGATGGCCCCTTTCACGGCCAGAAGCCACTCGTCTGCCTCCTCCGTCCTCACTACCCTCGACGGCTGGGCTGCCAGGGGGTACGCGGCCCTTCCCCAGGTGGAGAGAGCGGTCGCGGTGCACTTGTGCCCGCGAAACGCCGCCACCTGGAGGAACCGTCCGCGTCTCCCGTCCAAAGCCTGTAAGCTGACGGCTGCTCTGGCAGCCAAAGCTTATAGTGCCGCGGGTCAGGCAGCCTCTGCCCTGCATGCCATGGCGATCCTGCAGGTTCACCAAGCCAAGGCACTCAAACAGATGCACGAGGGTAGTCCCGACCCGGGGTTGATGCAGGAGCTGCGCACGGCGACTGACCTCGCTCTACGAGCGACGAAAGTCACGGCGCGGTCCCTCGGGAAGGCGATGTCCACTATGGTGGTCCAGGAGCGCCATCTCTGGCTCAACCTGGCGGAGATGAAGGACGTCGACAAAGCACGCTTTCTCGACGCTCCCGTCACCCAGGCTGGGCTGTTCGGCGACACTGTCGAGGGCTTTGCCCAGCAGTTCTCGGCAGTGCAGAAGCAGACCGAGGCGATCCAGCACATCCTGCCACGGCGGGGTGCTCCGGCAGCGGCGGCTGCCCCTAGGACCAGACCTCCGTCTGCTCGTCGCCGTGGACGCCCTCCTGCGTCCTCCAGAGCCGCTCCGCCCCGTGCTGAAGCGGAAGCTAGGCCGGCGCGTCGAGCCTCTCGCAGGAGCGCGACGTCCCCCGCGTCCCTTCCGGGCCCCAAATCGTCCAGGAAGTCGGCGAGGCGGCCCTGACGCGGGCAACCCGGAGATGTTGGAGTTTGCTCTTTCTCAGGAGACGACGAGGACAGCGTCGCTCCTTCCCCCGGTGGAGGGCCGGGTGGAGAATCCTATGTTCCCCTTTATTTCTGTTCCGCCGCTGGCCCAAGGGTCAGCGGCACCCACATTTTCAAAGAAAGAGCAATTTCCTTTTCCTCCGGGTTTTCAGGTCCACGGGCCGACAGTGTGCGACGCATTGCCTCCTCACTCTCGTCCGCGACCCATTTTGCCAGCGGCCAAGAGAGCGCGGGTCGGGGACGCAGTGCCTCCCCACGCGCCTCTAGCCAGTCCCCTTTGGGACCCAGGGAGTTCTGCGTGGATGCTGCAGAACGCGCTGCCTTCTGTACCTTCCAGCTCTACTCCCCGTCGCTGCACCACCACAGGTACGTCGATTGTACCGTTGGAGCCGCTTGCACGGCGTCTGGAAGCGTGGATTGCGCTGCCCAGCCCGTCTCGCTGGCTCACGCGCACAATTCGACTCGGCTACGCGATTCAGTTCGCCAGGCGACCTCCCAAGTTCAGCGGCGTTCTCGAGACCTCGGTGAGAGCTCAGAACGCTCCTGTCTTGCGCGAGGAGATTGCTGTCCTCCTGGCAAAGGGTGCAATCGAGCCGGTCCCTCCAGCCGAGATGAGGCAGGGGTTTTACAGCCCTTACTTCATCGTACCCAAGAAAGGTGGCGGTCTTCGACCAATCCTGGATTTGCGTCTCCTGAACAGGGCCCTGCACAGGCTCCCGTTCAAGATGCTGACGCACAGGCGTATGATCAAATGCGTACAGCCCCGGGATTGGTTTGCAGCGATCGACCTGAAGGATGCTTACTTTCATGTTTCGATCCTTCCCCGACACAGACCGTTCTTACGGTTTGCGTTCGAGGGTCGGGCATGGCAGTACAGGGTCCTCCCCTTCGGGCTCTCCCTCTCTCCCCGTGTCTTCACGAAGGTCGTAGAGGGCGCCCTTGCCCCGTTACGGGAAGTGGGCGTCAGGATCCTCAACTATCTCGACGACTGGCTTATTCTAGCTCAGTCACGGGAACAGTTGTGCGGTCACAGGGATCTGGTGCTTCGGCACCTCAGCCAGTTGGGGCTTCGGGTCAACTGGGAAAAGAGCAAGCTCTCCCCTGCGCAGAGAATCTCTTTTCTTGGTGTGGAGTTAGACTCGGTGAGTATGTCGGCCCGCCTCACGGAAGAGCGCGCCCAGTCAGTGCTGAACTGCCTGAGTTCCTTCGGGGGCAGGACTGTGGTCCCACTGAAACTATTTCAGAGGCTCCTGGGGCATATGGCATCCGCAGCCGCGGTAACGCCGCTCGGATTGCTTCATATGAGACCACTTCAGCACTGGTTACACTCCCGAGTCCCGAGGTGGGCATGGCGCCGCGGTGCACTTCGGGTGAACATCACACAGGAGTGTCGCCGCTCCTTCAGCCCCTGGACGGACCTTGTCTTTCTACGGGCCGGGGTGCCCTTAGAACAAGTGTCTCGGCATGTTGTTGTCACAACAGATGCCTCCAGCACGGGCTGGGGCGCTACATGCAACGGGCAGGCAGCCTCAGGGCTCTGGACAGGGCCTCGGCTGGCAGTGCATCTAGCCTTGCGGCAGTTCCGGCCACTGCTGCTAGGCAAGCATGTGTTGGTCCGTACGGACAACACTGCGGCTGTGTCATATATCAACCGGATGGGGGGTATACGATCACGCCGCATGTCACAGCTCGCCCGCCATCTCCTCCTCTGGAGTCACACGCGGCTCAAATCGCTGCGTGCTGTCCACATTCCGGGGGTGCTCAATCGTGCGGCCGACGCGCTCTCACGACAGCTCACTTTCCCCGGAGAATGGCGACTCCATCCCGAGACGATCCGGCTGATTTGGAGTCGATTCGGAGAAGCTCAGGTAGACCTGTTTGCTTCTCGCGAGTCCTCCCACTGCCAGTGGTTTTTCTCCCTGACCGAGGGCCCCCTCGGCACGGACGCACTGGCACACAGCTGGCCTCGGGTTCTACGCAAGTATGCATTTCCCCCAGTGAGCCTGCTCGCACAGACACTGTGCAAAGTTAGGGAGGACGAGGAGCAGGTCCTGCTGGTCGCGCCATTTTGGCCCACCCGGACCTGGTTTCCCGAACTCATTCTCCTCGCGACAGCTCCTCCCTGGCGCATCCCTCTGAGGAAGGACCTCCTTTCTCAGGGGCTCGGCACCATTTGGCACCCGCGTCCAGACCTGTGGAACCTCCATGTGTGGCTCCTGGACGGGACGCGGCAGACTTGAGCGGTCTCCCACAGGCAGTGGTAGAGACCATCACTCAGGCTAGAGCTCCTTCTACAAGGCAAGCCTACGCCCTGAAGTGGAGTCTGTTCGCGAACTGGTGTTCTTCTCGCCGAGAAGACCCCCGAAGATGCACGATTGGAGTAGTGCTTTCTTTCCTGCAGGAAAGGTTGGAGCGTAGGCTGTCACCCTCCACCTTGAAAGTGTATGTGGCCGCTATCGCGGCCCATCACGATGCAGTGGACGGCCGGTCCTTGGGAAAGCATGATCTCATCGTGAGGTTCCTGAAGGGTGCCAGGAGATTGAACCCCTCCAGGCCACCCCTGATGCCCTCCTGGGACCTCTCTATCGTCCTGGCGGGACTTCAGAGGGGTCCCTGTGAGCCGCTGGACTCAGTCGAGCTAAGATACCTGTCGGCTAAGACAGCGCTCCTGACCGCGCTCACTTCCATCAAAAGGGTCGGGGACCTCCAAGCATTTTCGGTGAGCGAAGAGTGCCTTGTGTTCGGGCCGGACTACTCTCACGTTGTCTTGAGACCCCGGCCTGGATACGTGCCCAAGGTTCCCACCACGCCCTTCCGCGATCAGGTGGTGAACCTGCAAGCACTGCCCTCGGAGGAGGCAGACCCAGCCTTGGCGTTGCTGTGTCCCGTAAGAGCTTTACGCATATACGTGGAACGCACCCGGAGCTTCAGAAGCTCTGAGCAGCTCTTTGTCTGTTACGGAGGTCAGCAGAAAGGGAAGGCTGTCTCCAAGCAGAGGTTGGCCCACTGGATAGTGGATGCCATCGCCTTGGCGTACCAATCCCAAGGCGAGCCGTGCCCCATAGGGTTGAGGGCTCACTCCACACGGAGTGTTGCCTCCTCCTATGCCTTGGCGCACGGCGCCTCTCTGGCAGACATCTGTAGAGCTGCGGGCTGGGCGACACCGAACACCTTCGCAAGATTTTACAATCTTCGGGTTGAACCAGTTTCTTCCCGCGTATTAGGGAACAGGTAAGTAGCAGGAAGAACTGGCCGGTGTCACGCTTGCTGCGCCATTCCCCCTCACCCGGGGATACGAGCGCCTGTTTTCTCCTCCAGTTCAGTTCCCCGGACGGCGAACCCTGGGGGAGTCCTCCAGCACCCCCGGCAGTCAGACTGGGCGGAGCAGTCTGACGCCAGGCCCAGTACTTGTGCTTGCTCGCCCGGGTCTCCGGTCAGCCCCTGTACTCGGCTAGGTGTCCGTATGGCTTTGATTCCCTTCGGGTAATCCCATACGTGTATTCTTCCACGGTAAGGTTTCCCTCATGGTAAACCCGTGTCTTCCCTTTGACAGAACTCTCTGTCAGGCCCTGCTGGCAGCCCTCCTCCCTACTCCTAGGTAGGATCTGCCCCAGGGTCCAGTCGTATGTAGTACTGCCCCAGGCCTGGGTCAGTCCATATCAGTGTCTCCACATGGTACCTCCCTTCGGGCAGGATGTGGCCTCCGTAGCGCCCTTCTCCGGAAGGCTCGCTTCCCCGTCGTTACTGCCAAGCTGTAACAACAAACAGGAAAGACGTGAAGCATCTTTCATTGAAGGTCGAAATCCCTTCTGACACTGGGGTAAGGAACAGCGGCTTGGCTATCTCCAGCAGCAATGTACTCAGTGGTCCCTACGGGCACCAAGGTTAGCGAATTTGCGCTGGGGCGATGGGAAGGTTGCGATCTTTGCATGGCATTTGTCGGTCACGCGCTCGCTTGTCAGACATCTGCATGCCACAAGGTCGTGACGGGGTTCAGGTTGTGGCGCTTTCCATAAGACCCCTATGTCGTCACGACATAACTTGTAGTGACCGACAGATAGGGAACGTCTCGGTTACGTACGTAACCCTCGTTCCCTGATGGAGGGAACGGAGACGTTATGTCCCCATGCCACAATCTTGAACCACCGCTGGTTGCCTGGGACTCTGTCTCGGCTCCTCAGTGGAAAACCTGATCAGTGGATGCACCTGTCGCCCTTTTATACCCGTGTGCACGGGGAGGGGCTCAGGTATGCAAATTCCACTAGCCAATGTTCATTGGCGTTTTCTCTTACAGAGATGATTGGGGCTTCCAGGTAAATCCCCTATGTCGTCACGACATAACGTCTCCGTTCCCTCCATCAGGGAACGAGGGTTACGTACGTAACCGAGACGTTTTTTTTATTGTTCGTCACGTTTTCTGTAATATTTCAAATCTGTTTATATATTACTTTTATCTGGTGTAATGTACAAATTACTGTAAGGTTCACATGAGGGGACAGTCAGACAAATACACCGTGTCCAGCACAGGGCTCATTTCTATGGTGCTGAAGGCTCGGTTTGTTCAGGTGTGAATTTAACGACAGTACAGGAGGAATGAATTTGTAACACAACTGCAAACACACACCACATTCATCACTGATATATCTAGTAACAACACCCAAAAATCATATTCAGTTATCATAAATTTATCATAAATAAAACCAACATGTCTGTGTTAAATTGGCTAAATTACGGTTTCTATCCTGCTATGAAGGTTGTAAAAAAGACAGTAACAAAAACACACACTTGCTAAATTGTGTGCCTTGTGTCAGTGTGGCTAAATACACAATTCTGCTGTTAACCAGTTCATTTTGTTTGTCTGTTACTAAGATATTGCTTGTTTTAGATAAACCTGTCCAAAAAAAACACATAAGAATGCATAAACTCAAACTAACTATGATTGGTCACTTTCCAGGTCAGTCTTGATAGTCTTGGGTAGTTCTTGGGCAGAATGAGCTACAGTAAGAGTTTATTCAGCTCCTTAGTGAATCAGTTCAAATGAATCAATATAATCAGTTTACAGCGACTCATTTACGGACAGCAATAGTAATATTATTTCATCACTGGAATTGATGTGTTCAGTTGTTTGTTCAATACTTTGTTGGGGTTTGTTTACCAGGTGTAGCTATGTGTGTGTGTGTATTTTTGGCAAATACACCGAGTGTGAACTATGACAGATGGGTCACACTAGGGTCAGCTACTTCAATATACTGTGGGGACAAACTACTGAGAGCAAGACAGCTGAGAATTCATATATACAACATAAGAAAGATTTATATACTATGTTTATATAGTGACAGTCAATAAAGATCTATTTATTAGCTCTTGATTTTTCACTCCTCCAGTGAAGACCGTTCATCAGAAGCCTTTCTTCTGCACATCAGTAGCCTGACGAGAATATCTTATGCAAGCTTTATGTAAGGACATATTCTCTAAAGAGCAGAGCAAGGTCTTTTAAGAAGGTTTTGCAGTTTCAGTTTTGAAGAGGGCTGAAGACAGAAACCTCTCTGAAGTGAAAAGCAGAGCTGCTATTTGCATCACTATAGAGTCACCTCGCGGTGAGAAAAGCACGCTCACACACTTCTCCACAAACCCCAGAATAATTTGCATAAGATAGCATCTGTCGGATTTGACTTTTCAGATATGCTTGATATAATTTTAGTTATGTATAATACGTTTATTATATAGTTATTACACAGTAAACTGTGCTGCAGTGATATTGCAATCATTCTGTTTGGCTAAATACAAAATTCAGCTGTTAACCAGTTCAGAGTTCATTTTGTTTGTCTGTTACTCAGATATTGCTTGTTTTGGATAAACCTGTCCAAAAAACACATAAGAATGCATAAAAAACTAAAGAAATGGCTATGTACAGTGGCCCCAAACATATTTGCACACTTTAAACCAGATATAAAAATATTTGAATGTCTTTGTGTAATATAAAATATAGTGCTGTCAAATGATTAATCGCATCCAAAATAAAAGTTTTTATTTAAATATTATATCTGTGTGTACTGTGTATATTTATTATGTATATATAAATACACACACATACAGTATATATTTTGAAAATATTTACATGTATATATTTATATTCATATAATTGATATTATATATAAATATATTTAATAAATAAACTTAACACATTTTTCTTAAATATATAAATGCATGTGTGTGCATTTATATATGCATAATAAATGTACACAGAACACACACATATACTATGTAAACAAAAACTTTTATTTTGGATGTGATTAATCATTTGACAGCACTAATAAAAAATATTGAAACAAATGGCATTTATTTAAATAATAATAATAATAATAATAATGCAAGGACGCTTTTTCAAGCTAAATCTTTTACAAAAAGAAAGTTTTTACTTGCTTGGCCCTACATACATGTGATTCATGTGCCTATTGTTTGTTTATTCAGAATATTATTTTTATATTATGTTAATTACACTTTATAATGTATGAGACCATGTTGTTGATTAATTTTTGATGTTTGATTAATTGGCAGATTATTGATTAGTTGTTGATTCTTGATTAATGATTTGTATGACTGTACAGCTATGAACTCATGCTTGCTGTTTTCAGCTGTTCTATAAAATAGAAATACCCAGAAAAAGGCCCGGCAAGACATGTAAACACCACTTCTCTCTCTTTCTCTCTCTCTCCCTCTTTCTGTGAAGACACGCTCTCAGTCTCCAGTAATGAAGGAGGACTTTCGGGCAGTGCCACGCTGCAGCCGGGTCATTTGCAGAGCTCTCCTGGACCCAAACGGCCCGGAAATACTCTGCGCAAGTGGCTGACCAGCCCTGTCAGACGGCTCAGCAGTGGTAAAGCAGACGGCCATGTGAAGAAACTTGCACACAAGCACAAGAAGAGTCGAGATGTCCGCAAGAACGCAGACGCCGGCTTACAGAAAGACTCAGATGACAGTGCCGCCACACCACAAGATGAGACCATAGAGGAGGTTGGTGACCAGAAAACAATACAGTAACACCCTTTTTGGTTTAACACACACATATTTTTTCAGGTTTATTAGCTTGATTAGTGCAGTCAATTAAAAATATCTGCAGTGAATTGTATATAAATTAATGTATTATGAAATTGTATTTGAGCATGTACCGTATATACACTACTATTCATAGTTTGGAGTCAGCTATTTTCAGCTGTGATAATAATAAGTTTTAATAATGATAATAATGATGTTTCTCTCTTTTTTTTTTGTAAAAAAAACCTCAAATTGATAATTATGAAAAAATGACACGGAAAACAAAAAATAAAATTTAAAACTGCTAAATTCATTTTATGTTAGACAATTATCTATCACATCTAATAAATAAATAATAATTAAAAAAAAAACATTGGATTTTTGGCATGAAGAAGTAATGGGACCAAAAATTACAGTATTAACTAAAAGAGCCCTATTGCAACAGTGAAAATGGTTAAAACAGCTCCTAGACGAGTAAATAGATATGGTAGTTAGTTGCCATTCGTTTCCTGGTTAATGCATTTGGTAAATGTAGTGGTCTGTCTGTTTTTTAAGTGTATGATTTGTAAGTGTTATTCATGTCTTGTGTTTCCAGTGTAGAGCAGTTATAAATACAGTGCAACTCTTCCACTGGAGCTGTTGTGGTATAAAACTGTTCCACAGCTGCTGAGCTGTTTCATAGCTTAACAATGTTTATCTCTCTTTATTTCTTCCTCTCTGTTTCTCACAGAGGATGAGAAATGAGGGACTGAGCAGTGGCACTCTGTCTAAGTCTTCCTCTTCAGGGATGCAGAGCTGTGGTGAAGAGGAAGGGGAGGAAGGGCCTGACTCGGTTCCCCTGCCGCCCCCTATGGCCATCCAACAGCACAGCCTTCTGCATCAGGACTCCCAGGAGGACAAGGTAAATACCAGTCACCAGAATATAACTTTGTGTAAGGATTTTTTAAATCATTATTGATTTGTTTTGAGATTTTATTACTGCATTAAAAATGCTGATGTGGGTGATATATATGATATAGATACAGGTTTTCTTAAAGTCAACATGAAATCAGACCCTGTTGTTATAACATATTCCTGGTCTTATTGTGCACATATTCTCTTGAGGGCGAACTTGACCTTCAGTGTCCATGTCCTGGTCAAAAAGACCCACAAAGGCACATGCAAGCACTGTTATAGGGAGAAAGCAGTCCTCCACAATCAACTCAAAATTTGTATTCGAGTCTATCTACGATTTCTAGTATGGAATGCCCACTTTTAGTGATGCAATCATTACCTTGCAGATCAAAGCTTACCTTAGATTTCCTTAGGAACTGTGTTATGAAGAAAAATGTTACATTGTGGATGTAAAATCTGTTGTAAATATGGTTTCATGCTGATTTCATGTTGACCCCATGATGATAGTTTTGAAGGTCCTCGGATAGGCCTCTCTAACTGCTGTCTGTTTTCTCTTTGTTTCTTAATGTTCTCCAGCATTATGTTGATTTCTGTTCTGCCTCTGTTTTGTCTCAGTTTCCTTATCTCTCTATGTAGTTTTCTCTCCTCCAGCTTTCTCCTCCTCTTTCCTTTTTTTGCAGTCATTTTTTCTACTTTTATACCTCATCCTCACTGTAGGATGTTGTCCTTCTTGTCCATTAATTTATTTCAATACTCCACGTCCTGAGTTCTGCTTTACCAGAACTTGTTTATTGAGGCACAGAAACTGATCCTGTTCAGTAGCATTTCTGAAAATTTGAACTTCTGACTGTTATAGACTTAGAAAGCCCTTGACCTTGTCCGTGCCCTTTCATGTGCCCCTTAATGGAGTATTCAGGAGTGCGTACAATCACATGCAATGGGCCATGTGTGCACTTACTCTTTACCCAAAACAACCTAAATCTTCCAAACCAAAGTTCCTACTTCCATTCCCCCTATATATGCCCCTACCACTCTGAAATCAGCCCCTGATTGGCTGGCGAATACAGAAACCCATTGCCATATTTGGACTGGAGTGTTTCAGCCTTCATTGTAAGAACACTACTATGGTGAGCATCATTGCAGATTCACATAATAAATAAATATTGAAGTCTTTAGACTTTGTGGTTCATTTTTCAACACTGGATCCAAGTGCTAATTACTGATTAGTCATTCAACTATGTAACCATAACCGGAAAAGGATGTCACACCTCTTAATGGACTAGGCCTCATGAAAAAAAAGACATACAGGGCATTTAACATGCAAATTAGACATCACTGAATTTAACACCAAACAAAAAATGGTGTATGGTTTTGTTTTTTTGTTTGTTTGTTTATTTTTTTGTTTTGTTTGGTTGTTTTGTTTTTGGGTTTTTGTTATGTTTTGTTTTTGGGGGTTTGGATTTGGTTTTGTTTTGTTGTTGTTGTTTTTTTTTTGGGGGGGGGGGGTGTTGGATTGTTTTTTTTGTTTTTTGTTTTGTTTTGTTATTTTGTTTTTTGGGTTTTTGTTCTGTTTTGTCTTGGTTTGTGTTTTTTTTGTTTTTGTTTTTTTTGAGAGTCCTACTTTATTTAGATTCTAAACATTCTTACTTTTTTTTTCTTCTTTTTTTTTTTGTAGGCCCGTCTGTCTGGACGTCCCAGCAGCTCAGAGACACCGAGTGCAGCTGAACTGGTCAGTGCCATTGAGGAACTCGTCAAGAGCAAAATGGTAAGAGATCACAGAGGTGTAGGAAATCACAGCATGAGTCCATTATTTCACATTGAATGTTTTTGTATTGTCCACTTTTTCTTTTTCAGAGTCTGGAGGACAGGCCTAGTTCTCTCCCTGTTGAGCGAGGAGATGGCAGTAGTCCTTCCTGCATCCCATCGAATTACTCCCTCCTGTCTTCCTCCTCTCCCATCGATGAGATGGACGAACGCAAGACTGGCATCCTCAAGAGAAGACAGTGTGTTTCTCTCTTATTTATAAGTATTTGTATATTAGCTCTCTAAAAATCTAGTAGTTGTAAGGCCACACCAAAATTAAATCTCTTGTGTGGAATGTTTTAGTGACTGACTTGACAAACATGAATTATGTCAAAGCTTCCAAGCATCTCTCAACACAAGTGTCAGTGTTTTGATTTCTACACAAAAACTGGTGCAGGTTGCAGAGGTTCAGAGAGGTATCACAAAGGATTTTAGGTTGCTGGAATGATACTTAAATGGCCAAAGAGCAAAAGAAGACAAAAGAGGGAAGTTTAGAACAGAAAAGAGTCATACTGACTATTTGATACATTGTAGATAGTAAAAATAACTCTTCAAATGTGACTCTTTTCATGACACCTTACTGTCTTGGAATGCTCTTGTTTAATTTAACTGGTTCAAAACAGGTACAGGATCATGTAGCATATTGCTTATACATTACGATATGACACGCAAATTGTCTCATAATTATTGTGTTTGCTTTAAAAGGTCAGAAACAAACTGGGTCGAAGCTGAAATAGTTTGAATGTTGAGTTTTTCATTTCTAAAGGTTTACATTCAGTTCAGTTAGCTTCAAGGTTCATTCTATAGAGATCAATGCATTGAGGAACACTGACGTGAGTCATATGAAAAGGCACACAGACAGCATTGATTCCTATAGAGTACTATAAGAAGCATAAAAAATGTGAAGCACACTCAAATATTGGGTACATTTTAATCAGAATTCTTAATTAGAAATATTTTTACAGATACATTTTTATACTAAATTAAATGGTTTTTTTTTTACTCTGCCTGCCATCTTGAATTGTTCTCTGATTTGTATGTGAATGTGTTTTTCTCTTTCATTTTCAGCTATGTACTGCTGGAACTGGTGGAGACAGAGAGAGACTATGTGAGAGACCTTGGTGCAGTCGTGGAGGTGGGCTTATATTCAGTTCTTTTAACGAATACCGCAGTGAGATCACTATGGTAACCGCATGTAACTGAACACTTTCATTCGCGTAATCATAATTGGCAGCTGCTGTCAGGGTTTAGTTTTGTTTGATCAGTAGTCTATCCATCTATCTAGTTACACAACTGTTGTATTGTGTTATTCAGAATGGTCGTCGAGTAAGATCACATGTTTTACGTGTTGCTGTCTCTATATGGTAACCATACTGATGTGTTCTGGCACCTGCAGGGCTACATTAGCAGAATGAAGGAGGAGGGTGTACCCGACGACATGAAGGGCAAAGATAAGATCGTCTTTGGAAACATTCACCAGATTTATGACTGGCATAAAGAGTATGTGAAAATGACACACTTATGATTCTCATTCTCGTAAATACCACCAAGCCCCCCTACTTTCATTTCCTGTCATTAATGTTGCACCTCTCATCTTTGTAGCTTCTTTCTTGGTGAAATAGAGAAGTGCTTGGAAGACCCAGATAGGCTCGCACACCTGTTTGTAAAGCAGGTATGAAATGATTCATTGTGGGGTTTTAACAAATATCATTAAATTAAATGGATATTCCCGCCTCAAACTTATATCATGTTGCTGTGACAGTCTGGTTGGGATGTTATAGTGTCTACACTTTTAGGGTGAATCAACTTATGAATTACATATAGTTGTTTTGCTTTATATTTATCTGTAATGTGAATATTTTACATCCCAAAAAATGGCACACTTCACCTTTAATTCATAAAAGCAGTGAATGCAGTCAGAGCTAAAAGAAAAGAAAAGCTGTGAGGGACAAAATAAGATTTTGAACAATCTCAGTCTCAGTGTTTTGAAACAATGACAATGTTTTGAAAAATGTGTCGTTGTTGTTTTATTTTGTTATGATTTTATGTGAACTATATTATATATAGGCAAGGCAAGGCAAGTTTATTTATATAGCACATTTCATACACAGTGGTAATTCAAAGTGCTTTACATAAAAGGACATAAAATAGTCATTAATAATCAATAAAAACAAGGAATTAAAATAATAATAATCACAACAATAAAAACAAAATTATATAAAAATTGATTTAAAAAGAATTTTAAACAGTTAAGAATAGAAAATGATTATACATAGTGCAATCAGTTCGGACGTAGCACAGTGCTCATTTAACAAATGCACATCTAAACAGATGAGTTTTGAGTCTGGATATAACCCAACGATATATTTAGAGTTGGATATATGGTACATCCTACCTTACAGTGCTGGGTAGATTACTTTGGATTTGTAGTCCATTACTGATTACAAATTATATTATTAAAATTGTACTTGGATAATTAATTGATAAAAAAAAAAACAATAGAAAGAAAGTACATTACATTCTTTGTTCATCATGAAATGCATTAAACGTTACATTACAGTGGGGTTTTCCAAGCTGTAAGTGGTTGGTAGAAAATAAATAAAATGAAATTTACTGTTATTGTGTGAATAATATTTAATAATGTAATCCATAAAAAATAACTGTAATCTGTAATCTGATTATTAACATTTTTAAACATAATATAATCTAATTACAAGTACTTCATGTTTGGAATCCGATTACATGTAATCAGTTACTACCCAGCTCTGCCTGCATATCTACATTATACTCACTTGAAGCAATATATACTATATGTGACCCTGGACCACAAAACCAGTCTTAAATCGCTGGGGTATATTTGTAGCAATAGCCAAAAATACATTGTATGGGTGAATATTATATATTTTTCTTTTATGCCTAAAAGCATTAGGACATTAAGTAAAGATCATGTTCCATGAAGATATTTTGAAAATTTCTTACTGTAAATATATCAACTTAATTTTTGATTAGTAATATGCATTGCTAAGAACTTCATTTTAACAGCTTTAAAGGTGATTTTATCAATATGTAGATTTTTTTTGCACCCTTAGATTACAGATTTTCAAATAGTTGTATATTGGCCAAATATTTTCCCTTACCAAACCATACATCAATGGAAAGCTTATTTATTCAGCTTTCAGATAATGTATAGTTCCTCATTTTGAAAAATTTACCCTTGTGACTGGTTTTGTAGTCCAGGGTCACATATAGCTAAATTTGGCTGCAAAATGAACTATATTATCTCACAGCTTTTTACATACAGTAAAGTTGGATATATAAGTATGTTTATTTTATCCACATATATACAGTATACAGTACTCTCGTAGGGCAATATGTACTTTATAGCATAGCTTAACTGCCAGATTGCTTGTATCAATTTGTAAACTATATTATCACCCAGCTCTAATCTGATAATAAAGATATTAAGATATTATAAACATTAACATCATGATTTTTCTGTAAAGCCTCTTTGGAACATTGTGTAATGTTTAAAGCACTGTACAAATATATTTGACTTTTCTATCCATACAGTAAAAGTCAATGTTGTTTTGGACCCCACTTACTTTTATTGTATAGGCAAAACATTTTTCAAAATACACTCTTTTACATTCAAAAGAATAAAAACAGGCATGCATGTTTAGAATGTCATGAGGGTAAAAAAATAATGACAGAATTTTAAATGATGACAGAATTTTCATTTTTGGGTGAACTTTTCCTGCCATGCCATACGTGTAGAAAAAGCAAGTGGTCAATGTGTTTTGAATATGCAATAACTGAATCATAGCTGTTAGTACATTATATATTTTAGCATAACTGGGAAGCAGCATGAAGGACAGGATCTATCCTTTTTTCTTTTTTTTTCAAATCTTACTTGATGAGTGAGTTTTGGCCCTCTTTGTCTGAAATTCTGTCTTTGGCTACAGGAACGAAGACTGCACATGTACATTGTGTACTGCCAAAACAAGCCCAAATCAGAGCACATTGTTTCAGAGTACATCGACACGTATTTTGAGGTAAGACTCAAGTCGCTGCCTACATCCTCCCTGACATTTAAACATGAGTCATAAAAAGTAAGACAGACTCATAAACACATTATCTCATCTTTTCTTTATATCTTCATCAGGATTTAAAACAGAGGTTGGGCCACAGGCTACAGATCACAGATCTACTGATTAAACCAGTGCAGCGGATCATGAAATACCAGCTTCTGCTGAAGGTCAGGCAGTGAAATTGCCGTAGCAATGTAGTCATTCCTTCCAGTACTACTGACCCATCTTTATGTAAAGAATAGGTGTAGAGAAAAGATCATTATCTTTCAACATAAATTAATGTTTCTCATCATTGTTCTGGTTGCTTTATTTTAGGATTTTCTCAAGTTCTCCAAAAAGGCTGGTTTGGACACTGTAGAATTAGAGGTAAGAGTGTTTGTTAAGACATGGGCTAGTACTTAACTTTGACACATAACTCATCCAGCAGCATTTATGCTACAAATATAAATGATACTGTACCTCAAATCATGCAGCTTGTTAAGGAAGAATTTTGCTATCTGACATTTCTAAACAATCAGTAATCAGTCTGACTTTAAATCAATGTATGCCTCAATTAATGACTAGGAGATGATAAAACATAAATAATATTGGGAATCTTTGACTATAGTAAACCACATATAGTAGCAACTCCATAGTAACCAACCACAACACCTTTGTATTATGGTGGCAAATTTTACACAGGCAAACACCAGTCACATTTTCTTCAGAAAATGTAAAAATCTAGTTCTAAACTACAATATGCTCTCTCACAGAAAGCAGTAGAGGTGATGTGTGTTGTTCCAAAACGCTGCAATGACATGATGAATGTTGGACGCCTCCAAGGATTTGATGTAAGACACATTTCTCTTACCTTATTTGCAAAAGTTTGTGAGTGTGTAGATGGAAAGCTAAAATCACAGCCATTAACAGTTGTGCTGTATGTACATAAATTAGCAGGAATTCTGTTCACAAACTTTTTTTTTCTTTTTTCCACATCAGAACTAATCAAACCAAATATGACAGTGAATTTTTGTCATTTTGTGAAAAGAGTTTAGATGTCTGACAAAATTATTCAGTGCAAATAAAACAGTGGCCTTGCCTCCAGTTAAAACATGTGGGAACATCACTGTACAATATTTCAAACTAACCTGTACTTGTTGTGAATGTTCTTTTTTAGTGCATGTTTTGTTTGCACATGCAAGGGAATTTTTAACTGTTCTGTGGTGTAACGAAGAGTCAGAGAAGTTAGGATCCATTTGCAGTTCTTTATTAAGAATGGTCAGGCAGTACAGGGTCAGATATCGGCAGGCAGATCAGCAGAGACAAGGCAGAGACAGAGTCGAGCACCGGGCAAGAGATCAGGGCAGGCGGCAAACAATCACAGTCCAATAAACAATCCAAGTCGGGGTAGGCAGCAAACAATCAGAATAACGGGTAAACAGTCCAAGGTCAGATAATCAGAAAACAAACATGGGTATAACGCTCAGAAATGACAGCCAGGCAAATCAAGACTTCGCAAGGAGTGAATGTGTGTGTGTGTGGTTTATATGTGTGTGTTAATGAGGTGCAGGTGTGGGTGATCAGTCAGTCCCAGGTATGAGGGATCATGGGAAATGGAGTCCGAATGGGAATGGGTTAATATTCAGGTGACGGCTCCCTCTGGTGGTGCGGAGGAGGCGGTATGGGAGCCTCCTCTGTAACAGAGCCCTCCCCCTGCGAGCGGCTCCTGACGCGAGGAAGCAAGCGACGCCGGGGTCTTCCCCGAGGTCGGGGGGCCGGCTTCTCCGGATGCGTCCTGTGAAACTCCTCAGTGAGTGTGGGGTCTAGGATATCTCCTGCGTTGACCCAGGAACGCTCCTCCGAGCCGAATCCCTCCCAGTCAACCAGATACTGGAGAGTACCGCCCCGGCGTCTGGAGTCGAGCAACTCATGCACTCTGTAGGCCTCCTCGCCGTCCACCAAGAAAGGCAGGGGGGTCTACGGCTGGGCTCCCTCCTCCGTCTCTCCTCTCGGACCACCAGCGGGTTTCAGAAGTGATACATGAAATGTGGGAGAAATACGATAATTAGAGGGCAATTCCAAACGAAATGATACTGGGGTTATTTGTCTCGAAATTTTGAATGGACCCACATACCTGGGACTGAGTTTTCTGCATGGGAGTCGAAGACGTAGATCTCTGGTTGAGAGCCATACCCATTGACCAGGTGTGTATGCGGGACTTGGGCGTCGATGTCGGTTGGCTTGATGGACTTGTCGCCTCACGGCATGAAGGAGGTGGGTATGAGCCCGATCCCAGACCTCCTCACTGCGTTGCAGCCAGTCGGTGATGGTAGGTAGGTCGGTGGGTTCTCCTGACCAGGGGAACATGGGAGGTTGGAAGCCCAGAACGCACTTGAAGGGGGTCATTCCTGTGGTGGGTTTTGTCAGGGAATTTTGCGCATATTCTGCCCAGAATAAGTACCTGCTCCATTCAGCTTGGTGTTGTTGACAGTATGCTCTGAGGAAACGTATGACCTCCTGATTCAGGCGTTCTGTCTGACCGTTGGATTGGGGATGGTAACCGGATGTGAGGCTGATATTGACATTGAGATGTTTAAAGAAGGCGGACCATACTCTTGAAGTGAATTGGGGTCCGCGGTCAGATACAATGTCATCAGGTAGGCCATATAAACGGAATACATGATTACAGAGCAGTTCAGCAGTTTCAAGGGAAGTGGGCAGTTTAGGCAGAGGGATGAGACGGCAGGCTTTGGAGAATCGGTCAACTATGGTGAGTATGGTGGTGTGGCCTTGAGAGTTGGGCAGATCGGTAATGAAGTCAATCGCTATATGAGACCAAGGTCGACGTGGTGTGGGAAGTGGGTTTAGCAGACCGGCTGGGAGCTGCCTGGGGGATTTTGAGGTGTTGCAGATGGTGCAGTTTTTTACGAACTGGGTTGTGTCAGCGAGTAGTGAGGACCACCAGAAGCGGTTTTTGAGCAGATTAGCGGTAGCATTGATTCCTGGGTGACCTGAACTGGGAGAGGTATGAACTTGGAAAATGAGTCGTGGTCGAAGGGGCTCAGGGACATAAGTGCGGTCAGCAGGGCTTTCTGGAGGGGGTGGTTCTTGAAGATTTAGTTGTTCAATTTCAGTCATGATGTCCCATTGTACTGGTGCTACGAGGATTTTTTCGGGGATTATATTCTCATTGTTACTGATCTGACTGACCTTTTCAGTTTGGCGAGAGAGAGCGTCTGCTTTGGTATTCTTGGTGCCTGGCCGGTAAGTCACAGTGAATCGAAACCTCGTGAAGAATAGCGCCCACCTGGCCTGTCGAGGGTTTAGACGTTTAGCTGAACGCAGATACTCAAGATTCTTGTGGTCGGTGAGAATGATGAATGGATGAGTAGCTCCCTCCAGCCAATGGCGCCACTCCTCAAGCGCTAGTTTCATGGCCAGAAGTTCCCGATTGCCTACATCGTAATTTTGTTCAGTAGTGGTGAGTTTACGGGAGAAAAATGCACATGGGTACATTTTGGCTGGTGAGCCGTGACGTTGGGAAAGAATCGCGCCTACCCCTGTATTTGAAGCGTCGACTTCCACAATGAATTCTTGCGTTGGGTCTGGGTGTCGGAGGATGGGTGCAGAAGTGAATCGAGTTTTGAGTTCCTCGAATGCCTGGTGTGACTCCGGTGACCAACTCAAACGAGCAGAGTGACGTTTAGTCATGGCTGTTAAGGGTGCTGCGATCTTGCTGAAATCCCTGATAAATCGTCGGTAAAAGTTTGCAAATCCTAGGAAACGTTGTAGTTCCTTGACTGTCTGGGGCTTTGGCCACTTGAGAACTGCCTCTACCTTCTTTTCGTCCATTGCTACTCCCTCCTGACTGATAATGTATCCGAGGAATGAAATGCTGGTCTGATGGAATTCACACTTCTCCGCTTTGGCGTAGAGTTGGTATTGTATGAGACGTTGCAGCACTGACCTGACATGGTGGATGTGTTCCTCTCGAGTGTTGGAGTATATCAGTATATCGTCGATATAGACAATCACCCATCTGTCCAGCATGTCTCGGAAGATGTCGTTCATAAAGGACTGAAAGACCGATGGACTGTTTGCAAGGCCGAAGGGCATAACCCGGTATTCATAGTGCCCACTAGTGGTAGAGAATGCGGTTTTCCATTCATCCCCCTCTCGAATGCGAATTAGATTGTAGGCATTCCGTAGGTCAAGCTTGGTGTAGAGTCTGGCCTGACGAAGTTGTTCTAGTGCGGCTGGAACTAGTGGCAAAGGGTAGCGAAACTTCACGGTGATCTCATTCAGGCCACGATAATCGATGCATGGCCGAAGTCCTCCATCCTTTTTCTTGACGAAGAAGAATCCGGCTGAGGCCGGTGAGGTTGATGGCTTGATGAACCCTTTAGCTAGCTCTTCTTCTATGTACTGTCTCATAGCTTCGGACTCAGGTTGAGCTAATGGAAAGATTCTACCTTTGGGAGGAGTGGTGCCGGGCATCAACTCTATGGCACAATCGACTGAACGGTGAGCAGGGAGTTGAGCTGCTTTCTTCTTGTTGAATGCCTCGGCGAGATCAGAGTATTCGGGGGGCAAGTCGGTGTTGGTTGTGTTCAGAACGGGGGGAACAGATGGGATGGTAGAGGCTTTGGAAATCTTTGAGAGGCAGCGTTCTTGACACGTCGTTCCCCATTGAAGGATCTGCCCCTCTCTCCAGGAGATGTGAGGATTATGCGTGCGCAGCCAAGGTAATCCGAGGATGATAGGGTGATTTGGTGAGCGAATGACGTAGAATCTGATGTTTTCTGAGTGGAGAGTTCCGATCAGCAGCTTGGCTTCTTCGGTGATGCGAGAAACTCTCCCCTCTCCGAGAGGGCGGCCGTCTAGCGCCTCCACTGCCATGGGAGAAGTACAGGGGTTCAGTTTCAGTTTATGTTGCTGAACTAATTCTAGTGATACAAAATTGCCTGCGGCTCCAGAATCTATCAATGCTGTGGTAGAAATTACTTTGTCCTGAATCATGATTTTTACTGGAAGTTTAATGCTTGATGGAGAGGTTGTAACATGATCACTCACCAGTCGAGAACTGGTCGGTGGACGGACCGGGCAGGAGATCTTCATATGTCCAGCTTGACCGCAATAGAGGCATAGCTGATTCTGCATGCGGCGTTCCCGTTCCGCGGAGGTTATGTGAGTGAATCCCAACTGCATGGGTTCAGCCCTGGTGGTAGTTTCGGGCATGTAACGGGGTGTGATCCGAGTGGGGCGTCGAGAACGAATCAGATTGTCGATCTGGATGGTTAACTCAATGAACTCACTCAAACTCCTCCCCTCATCTCGACAGGCCAACTCCGACTGTAACTCTAGATTCAAACCTCTCCGGAATAAAAGATTTAGTGTGTCCTCCACCCAATTAGTTTGAGCTGCGAGAGTCCGGAAGGATAGGACATACTCTGCAGTGGGCTTTCCTCCTTGCGCGAGTGTTAGCAGTTGGTCACCAGCGTTCGTCCCATCTGCGGAATGCTCAAACACCTCACGGAATTGTTGGAGAAATGACTCGAACGTGGAGAAAGCTGAGCCATCCATCCTCCAAACTGCGGTCGCCCACTCTAAGGCCTTACCGGTGAGTAGTGAACACACAAAGGCAATGCGACTTGAGTCTGTGGGGTATAGTGAGGGTTGCTGGTTAACAAAAAGCGAGCATTGTAGTAGGAAGCCCTTGCACTTGGCGGATTCTCCATTGAACTTCTCTGGAAAAGCAAGTCGGGGGTTTATGGAGGGTACCTGAGCTGGTGGAGGGCTACTGCGGGCCAGTGGAGAAGGAGATGCAGTTTCGGGCGGTAATACACTCAGTCCTTGCAGCGCTTTGACCAGCTCCTCGGTCAGGGTGGTGAGTCGGCTTAACTGGTGCTGGTGTACGGTGAGCTGGGAAGCTTGTGCAGATAGCTCGGCTGAGAGTTGCATGAGTGCTGCTGGATCGCTGTTTGGCGAAGTCTTCTGTAACGAAGAGTCAGAGAAGTTAGGATCCATTTGCAGTTCTTTATTAAGAATGGTCAGGCAGTACAGGGTCAGATATCGGCAGGCAGATCAGCAGAGACAAGGCAGAGACAGAGTCGAGCACCGGGCAAGAGATCAGGGCAGGCGGCAAACAATCACAGTCCAATAAACAATCCAAGTCGGGGTAGGCAGCAAACAATCAGAATAACGGGTAAACAGTCCAAGGTCAGATAATCAGAAAACAAACATGGGTATAACGCTCAGAAATGACAGCCAGGCAAATCAAGACTTCGCAAGGAGTGAATGTGTGTGTGTGTGGTTTATATGTGTGTGTTAATGAGGTGCAGGTGTGGGTGATCAGTCAGTCCCATGGTATGAGGGATGAGGGGAAATGGAGTCCGAATGGGAATGGGTTAATATTCAGGTGACGGCTCCCTCTGGTGGTGCGGAGGAGGCGGTATGGGAGCCTCCTCTGTAACATGTGGACTAAGCATGGTTTATTTTGTTATTTCTGCTTTTAGGGTAAAATTGTAGCCCAGGGAAGACTGCTTCTCCAGGATACCTTCATGGTCTCCGACCAGGATGGTGGTCTCCTTTCCCGCATGAAAGAGAGGCGTGTCTTTCTCTTCGAGCAGATAGTTATCTTCAGTGAACCTCTGGATAAAAAGAAGGGCTTCTCTATGCCGGGCTATCTGTTTAAGAACAGCATAAAGGTGTGTGAGAATCACTGCTGTAGAGAACACTGTGCTCAAGACACAGTATAGCAAGTAAAAACATTTATCTCTTGTCTCTCTCTCTGCTCTGCAGGTCAGTTGGTTGGGTCTAGAAGATAGTCCTGACAATGACCCTTGTAAGTTTATTTTGACCTCAAGGTCATCCACTGGCAGTACAGAGCACTATGTCCTCCATTCCTCCAACCGGGCGGTTTCCCTGGCTTGGATCCAGCAGATCAGCAGCATCCTGGAGAACCAGAGAAACTTCCTCAATGGTAACACAATTGTAGGATTTCAAAAAAAATAAAAAAAAGTTACAAAATGGGAGGTCAGTGGTTAACTATCTGTTAACTATCTATCTAACTAACTATCTGGAGGAGGATAGGACACCCCTGATTTAAATAAAATGCTAAATGGCTAATTAATTGTAAGATAATAGTTATGGATTGGGATTTGAAGATAATACTGCAGGAATATGGCAGCTAAGGTCAACTAGTTTTTCAACAACTGATAGCGTGATTAGTGCTGTCAGCTAGGTTAAACAGTAAGACAACATAGAACAGCATTAAAAACATTTTAACATACTCTTTTGAAAATTCACTTTTTAGACCATCTAGACATTTATACATTCCAGTGACTAGTTATTTTTCAAAATATGTTGTTCATAGCTTTACTCTTTCACTTTATAATAATACATCCACCTAAGAAAATGTATTTTATGACTGGGTTATATTATATAACATCACTTGCCTCTTGTTGTCTTCTCAGCACTGACTTCACCCATTGAATACCAACGGAATCATGTTGGGGCAAGCGGTCTGGGTGGACCCAGCAGCAGTGGACTTCCAGGGGGTAGCAGCAGCTCTGCCATGGGTCCCAGCTGTGGCTCTCGGTCCCGAGCTTCCCGAATCCCTCAACCTTCTTCTCGTCTCCCCCAGCCCGTGCAGCACCACCACGCCCCCGCCCCAGATGACCACACTTCAGGTACGTGTCCTCTTCCTGACCAGGACCTAAACGGTGAGGTCCCTAGGATGCGGGTCCTGGAGAGCCCCTTGAAGGAGCTACGCGAGGAAGCCCAATCAGGGACACCCATTCCAAGAGCCACAGTCGCACCCCTGTCTCTCACCCTAACAAAGCCCCGTCTCAGAGTCCCCTCGCCCATTCTCTCCCCCTTGAACACTCAGAACTTTACAGTCCAGAAGGGCTCCCCGTTTTGGGCCTCAATACCAGTCTCGCCTACTGGCAGGCCTGGCTCTTACACAGAGCAGAGTGACACGTTGAGTCGCAACCAGTGTCAGACTCGCAGGCACTCCACCCACAGTAAGGAGTTGGACCGCATCAGTACTTGCTCCTCCACCAGTGAGCAGTCCCTGCATTCTACTCACAGCAATGGGGTAAGAGCCGAATTCTAGCTCCTGGCTTCAGTGAGGCCTAGTCCTGCTTCACCTCCACCTCCGGCTTCATACTAACCCGGGCCGCTGGGGTATATGTGCGTTGACCTGGAACTAAAAGAGGATTCTCACAGGCTTTTGTGGAAATTAACTGGCCTGGTTTGACTGTGCTGAGTAACTAACAACTCACACTGTTAACCAGGATAACTCCTTGAGAGTTTCTCAGAAACTCTGTACATCCGTTGACTATTTCTGCTGATTCTATTGCTCTGAACTGGCAGGATGTTCTTTGCCTAACCGACAGAGAAGACCTAATATGCAAGCATTGGGAGCACGTAAACCACAGCCAACTAACAATTACTAACTCTTTTTCTTTTTAACCTGACTTTTTTAACAGATTTCAAAAATGACTTTTGGGATAATACATTTAAAAATATATTGTGAGGTGTCAAAGGCTCCATAAAACCCTGTGCTGATTTGTTTACTATTGACAAATTAATTTGGAGTGAGACATATCAAGGGACTTTTCCTTTTCTTTTAAAATAGCAAATAGGTTTTATTTGCATTAGAAGCAACTATGAAGCATAGGGGTATTAGGGGAAGGCATATTCTCATTCTAGAGAGCATTTTATTGGGTACACACATGAGTGCATCAGTATATTTAATCTGTTTCCCGGAAGAGAAAGATTCTACATGTCAACTTTCAGCAGTCCACGTGCATATAGATGGTTTTGAAGTTAAAAAGACCACAAAACTCCAATGTTGATTTCATGGGGTCTTTAAGGGTGTTAGATTTCCTCTTTTAATCAACAGTCTTAAGGGGTAATCACACTGAAAGCAATTTGCAGCAACAAAGAGGCCAGAAGTCATTAATTTTTAATGAGAGTAAGCGATTAGAAGCAACATGAGCGATAGAGACTGTTGATGATGTGACAAAGTTCAACATGTTGTGGTGACTATCAGTGGGAACATAGACATTTGAGCTCATCCACCTCATGATATACTTAACCAACAGTACAGTGTCTGGACAGCCATCAGCAATTTAACTGTGAACTGTCAGTGTGAATGACTCTTTAGTGTAACTCGGAAGAGGATCTTGTCAACTATAACAACTTTCTATTGTAAATCTTTTCCTAGAACTGCTCTCGCTTGCTTTATTCTTGCTTTCTGACCAGCTCACTAAATATCTTCAACATTCTTCATATGCAAACATTCTTAATCAAATAAAAAATAATATACAAAAATATAAATAATATAAAAGTTGCTGCTCTGATGTTTTGCTGTGTTTCTGCTTCTAGAGTGAAAGCAGCAGCAGCAGCAGTGTGTCAACCATGTTGGTGACCCAGGACTACGTGGCTCTAAAAGAAGATGAGATCAGTGTGTATCAAGGAGAGGTTGTGCAGATATTGGCCTCTAACCAGCAAAACATGTTTCTAGTTTTCCGTGCCGCCACAGAACAAGGCCCAGCAGCCGAGGGCTGGATCCCCGGCTACGTTCTGGGTCACACCTCCACCATCATTTCCGACTACCCTGATGGAACCCTCAAGTGAGGATTGGTTATTAATTGTTATTGATTATAGATTGACTGATTAGTTAATTCTAGAGTTAAGAAGCGCCACATGGGTTGAACTTTGCAATTTTTGTTATTCATACAAGCAGCAGATTTCCATATTTTATCCATGTTGCTGTCTTTTGCAAGTTAACGTGCCGAAATTTACTAGCTGGATCAGAAATAAATAAAATGATTAGTTGGGAAAATATATTTATTATATTATATTATTTTGAAAATGGATGTCTCAAAACCCATTATCCTTCCATAATATAAGTTTAAACAGGATACTAAACATAAATGTCAAATGGGACTTGATTTTATTCATTAAGGAATTGATTGGGTTTTGAAAACATTAAAAACAAGATTAAAATTCTGAAGCTTTCTTTGTAATAACCTATATGGCAAAAATATATATCTTTAAGTATATTTGCTAAAACATGCTTTAAAATATATTTGCATAAATATATGTTCTACCAATGTATTTTTGGCCATTTTTTTGTGTATTTTTTAAAATATATTTTACAAATATAAATATATTTTAGAAAAAAAAAAAACATAAAAAGTAAAAGTAAAAAGTACATTTTGCATTATAAAGTTCCATCCAAGAAAATACAGTCACATATGTCACATTTGAAGAACAACTTTGTTGTTGTTGTCCATAATACATATGAACATGTAACACATTTGAATAAAATTCAATTATAAAATAATATAAAAATTATAAATAATAATATAAATAGTCTGTATGTAATGTAGTTTTGATCTATTCCATACACATTTGCATTTACCCTAAATGTAGGCTACTGTAAGATTGGAAATGTATTTTGTCCCTAAAATGCCTTTTTAAGTATATTTTGGTATATGAGGGTTTAAACTATATATTTTGGTCACAGATTTTATTTTTATTTTTTTGGCCATATGGGAATTGACGATTTGTCAAAATGAGATTTGTATTAAGAATGTGTTTTAAGTTTGAGAGTTCATTTAGAGTTAATGTTGACCATAAATTTAGGCTGTAAGTGTGAAAGCATCCACTTATTATGACTTATAATAATAATAATAATAAATGGTTAAATTAAAATGGTATTGACTTCTTGTTGTTGTCTAATATTTATAGTCCAGCTGTGAATTAGCTCTCTTAAAACAGTGTTATATATGTCATTCAGGAAGTCCTCATCGTGGCACACAGCTCTACGCATCAGACGAAAGTCCGAAAAGAGAGACAAAGACGGCAGGAAAGAGAGCAAACCAGAGAATGGCTATCGCAAGTCTAGAGATGGATCAGCCAATAAGGTTTCTGTAAAGGTACAGCCTTAACAATCTAATGATTCATTATGTAATCATGACTCAATATGCAATTTTATAGTTAGGACAATTTCCCCATATAAACATTTAACATTACATTATTGCTTATTTAATTTTTGCAGCTTTTGAATCCCAACTACATTTATGATGGTAAGTTAAAATATTGTTCTTTCGTTCTTGGAAATCTCTCTGCATATATTAAATTGTTCATGTGTCATAATGAACCAGCCAAATGACTGTAAGTTTCTGATTTGCTGGCAGCAGTTCCCCCAGAGTTCGTGGTCCCCCTGAGTGAGGTGTTGTGTGACAGAGGCGACAGTGTAACTCTCCGCTGTAAGATCTGTGGGCAGCCCAAAGCCTCGGTCTGTTGGAGAGGACCTGACCAGAGCACTCTCAGCAATGGTGGAAAATACACGCTCACACACAGGTAAAACCAGCACGCAGACATCGTCTTATATGCCATGCACTTATACAGACTGCAGGGGGCACTTTTGCTTTATGGTGTCCGATCCTGTTTATTGTATGTACAGTCATTTTGCTAGTTTCATAACTGTTTACTGAAAGAAACATTTTCCATGCTAAATATTTCTGTGAAATTATCTTCATGTTGTTCATTGACCGCATTTGATCATATTTGGCTATAGAAACAAACAAATTAATTTAGTTTTACAATTTGTCATTGCTATCGGTTTGACGAACTTAATCTCTCATCTTTGCACAATATCTGATTTCCTTTGTGAGCAAAATTCCTTATTACATTTTTGAATTGTAAAATTAAAATTGCTAAACAAGAAAGAAAATAATGGCACACCATAACTCCAAAAGGAGAAAAATATTTATGCCATTTTCTCACCAAAAGTACTGTTTTGAACCATGCGGCGATTGATGAAGATCTACATGGCTCAAAACGTTACTTTTAGTGAGAAAGTATAAATGTTTTAGGTAACACTTTATTTTAGTGTCCTTGTTACACGTTACATGTACTTACTTTTATAATAATAATACATGCATAATTACATGCAAGTAACCCTAAACCAAACTCTAATCCCAACCCAAAATACATGTAGTTAATTAATATGGCACAGTACTTAGATGTATAATTACACTGTAACAAGGACACCTTCAAATAAAGTGTAACCGTGTTTGATTTATTGTATGAATATTTTTCTACTTTTGGAGCTATGGTGTGTCAACTTTTTCTTCGTTGTTTGTTATTTTTTGTGGTTGAGCACCCTCATCGTGCTTTTTTTCACCTGCTAGATGTGCATACTTTGTTACATTTTGCTGAAAATTAAAATGCTGTAACAATTTAAGTAAAAAGAAAAAAAATCTAAATTCTTTAATTAAAAGACTTGGTTAAAAATAGATACAGTTTAGTGTAAACAAAAGTAAAAAAATCTAAAAATATTTAGCAAAAATAAAGCAAAACATACATTTACAGGATGCATTTATGTTAGCTATGTTTACAAATAAACCCTGACAGGGTGATCAGGACCCCGATGTGAAGCACCTTGTATTTTTCACAAGGGGTTTATTTTCTTGTAATGACCAACTGACTGTGCACTTTTTTGCTTATTACATGATTATCAGATAAATGTACATGAAATATTGATTTATGTTGAAATATGTCATTTTAATTAAATGATTTTATTCTATGAAAACTAATTAATTTGCTTCTGAGATAAAATTGGCTTGGTACAACAGTCAATATATAGTTTAGCAGTCATTATACAACAATGTTTGACCTCTGAATAGAGCAGTTGACCATTCCAATATATTCTAGACTAGAGAACACATTTTTAATAGACTATGCTGTACATTTTTATTTTTGTATGTTACAATTTCTACATTTTGCCACCTAATTGTTTAATGTTTTGTTCAGTGAGACAGGGGAAGTGACCCTCCGTATCTCACCTGCCTCTCTGGACGACAGCGGCACCTACACCTGCATCGCCTCTAATGACGTGGGCTCAGTGACATCATCAGCCTACCTCAGGGTGCTTGGTCAGTTGATTTTTGGTTAACACTGCTCAAAACAAAAAGTTTTAATAGTAGTTGATTTACCGACGTTGTTGTTTTTCGTAGGCACTTCCTGTGACGGGATCCTCTGGAAGGATAACTTTGAGTCCCTCTACACTGAAGTCATGGAACTGGGGAGGTATTGTATGAATGAAATGTTCTGACATACTGAAACACACTCATCTTCTATACACACAGCTAACGTTCTAAACCAGCTAATGTTTGTTTTCTGTCTGTAGAGGCAGGTTTGCCGTCACTAAGTGGTGTGAGCAAAGAGGCAGCAGTCGATCAGTGGCCGCTAAGCTAGTAAATAAGAAGCTAATGCGTCGAGAGCAGGTGGTTCAAGAGCTGGGTGTCCTACAGTGTCTTCAGCATCCTCACCTGGTGGGTCTGCTGGACACCTACGAGACCCCAGCCAGTTATGTTCTCATCCTGGAGATGTACGTGGACTTTATCTGTAACAATATGGTCTCAAACATAATGCCAATGCTAATGATAAAACCATCAGTTCATTTAAGACTGATGGAAAGTGTGATTTTTTTTTTTTGGTTAATACATTCTCTTTTTTGCACATCAGCGCTGATCAAGGTCGTCTCCTGGACTATATTGTTAGCTGGGGGAACCTAACAGAAGAAAAGGTGTCTCTTTATCTACGGGATATTCTAGAAGCTTTACACTACCTTCACACATGCAGGATTGCTCATCTTGACTTGAAGGTGGGTCTTCCCACAGATTCATTCTTAATAAATTAGTCATACGTCTTGACTGGTGGTTCTCAACTAGTGGACTGGGACCTATAGGGGGCCTCAGCACATTTCCAAAAGAGGCACAAGATGGCTTTACATGAGCTCATTTAAGACAAAACAAGCTATAAAATACACTGAAAAAAGTAGTCGCATATACTTTGTACCAATTTACTCTCAAAAATTGCTTGGAAATAACACATTAAATTAAACATGAAATTTTAAATAGAATGACTGAAGTAGTATTTTCTTGTATTTACAACTTCAAAAGTTTTATACAGTGTAAACGAATACACCTAAATATCAAGGCATATTTCCTATTTTAATGTGTTCACTTGACAACTGTCAAATTTATTTAAGAACCAGGCAAACTTGAATGTTTTAAAAGACATTAAAAGTGTGATTTCTAGTCTTGGAAAAATCATGGAAATGTCTATGATAAATATGTTTTTTTTTTTAGTTGAGCTCTAAAATATTGAATCAGCTAGAAATTTCTGAGAAATTGCTATTTGTAAATTAAAAACCTTACCCTGTACGATTGGAAATGTAATGTAAATTCATTAGTCAAAAAGTGTGAACCTTAAAGAACATTAATTTCCTGAAATGTCTGGTCAGTTCTTGAATTTAGTTATTTATGTTTTAAATACTTGTAATTATTTTACGTTTACATGTATTCGTTTAGCAGACACTTCTATCCAAATGAGCAACACAAGTGATTCATCTAAAGAAGATGAGAAGTGCTAACAAGGCAAAGTTTCATACATTGTCTAGAATAGAACAGACTAGAACAGGGAAGGATTTAAGAGTTGTTTTTTAAGAGTAAGCAGGATGCAGTAAAGTTCTTGTGTAACTCAAAACAAAAGAGAAACGCCAATGTCTCAGATTGAAACTGCTGCAGGACAGCTCGGAGTTTAAGTGCAAAAAATATACAGTATATATTTCTTTTTTTATCACTTGTTACAGTATATAACAAGTGATAAATAATACAAATAATTGATTCTGGTGACAGCTATCATTTTAAATATAAACAGTAACACAAATAAATCCTTCTCAGTAGAAACTATTATTCTAAACAATAGAAACAGGGTATTAAGTAAATAGGAATGTAGCAATGGAATATAAATCAATGCACTGACTAACAATATGATGTATCAATACAACACATAAAAAATCTAAATATAACTAATATATCAATAAGATATACTAGAATACTAGTTTGACTTATAAAAAGAGGTCAAATTTGTTTTATATGATATTATTAAAAATATTCTATATTATTATTATTATTATTATTATTATTATCTAATATATGAAGTACCTCATTTTGTTGTGTCCTAATGGGCTTTGGAGTCAAAAAGGTTGTGATCCACTGATTTAGAGATTTCATATTTAGAATGTAATATGCTGAGATGAATACAACATGCTGAGATGTCTCTATGGGATGTTAGAACAGCATTCTGTAATTGTGTTTACAGTGTATAATATTTATAATATATGGAAATATATTTTAACATTTTTGTAAATAAGACTAAGAATGAGTGAAGTAAATAAGAGAATTAAAACAGATGCATGATGCATCGGCCAATGTGTTCAGGGAAATAAATAGAAACATTTGCTAATTTAGTTGTATAAATGACTGTTTGTATCATTTTTGTAAACATATATAAATATTCATAAGTGATGATTCATCCAATTTACACCCAATAAGCAAATACTGACTAATTGCTTCTATTTTAATACTTTGTCACTCCTAGAGATGTTGTGACGTCTGTGGTTAAAAAGAAAAGAAAGGTGGGAAGTCATTTTATCCCATCTTCCCCAAACTACTGAATAATGCAATTTTGTGACGTATTTTAAGTTAGAGACTACTTTGCTCTTTTAAATACTTGACTTTATCACATCAAGTCAAGTGTGCTATTTAATTACTATTTTTAAATTTTGAACCTGCCATGTGTTTGCTATCCCATACTTATCTCCGTTATGTGTCTTTCAGCCCGAGAATGTACTAATAGAGCAAACGTCAGCCCAGCCTCTAGTCAAACTGACGGACTTCGGTGATGCTGCACATCTCTCCAACACCCCGTACATCCACCCTCTGCTGGGCAGCCCAGAGTTCTCCGCCCCAGAGCTGGTGCTGGGTGAGCCCGTGGCTCTGGCGTCTGACCTCTGGAGTCTAGGCGTGCTGGCGTACGTGATGCTCAGCGGTGCGTCCCCTTTCCTGGACGAGAGTGTCGAGGAGACCTGCCTCAACATCTGCCGCCTGGACTTCAGCTTCCCGGAGGACTACTTCCGCGGCGTGAGTCCGGCAGCGCTGGACTTGGTATGCGTCCTACTCCAAGGCGAGCCGTGCAGACGTCCCTCTGCGCAGGTTTGCCTGCAAGAGCAGCAATGGCTGCAGCCCAACGCAGCCTCTGGAGCAGCTCGCCTCGACACTTCCAGACTCATCTCTTTTATAGAGCGGAGGAAACATCAGAACGACCTGCGACCCGTGGCCAGTTTCCAAGTATTCCTGCATAGTCGCCTGCTTAGCCAGAGCTGAGAGAAACGTAGAAATGTTCTCCTGCAGTTATTAGTAGGATATTAAGGAAAGTATAGGTTGCTGATATGTGCTGAAATCTCATCCTCCTTTTAGAGTAATTCTGAAACGGTTCTGGGTCTCTTTTACTGTAACTGCTGCTGACAAAACTCTGAAGTCCCCTTTTCCAACCCTTCAAAAATCATTTCTGCTACATGTACATGTTCTCTCTTTGTATGGACAAAAAATGTGAATTAAGAAGGGGGGGAGATTCTTTTGAAGGTTTTTTCCCTGAGCCAGAAATGTTTAGCCTCATGTTCGGACAGTATTTCAATCAGGTTGTTTCAGTGGAGTACTGTAATTTGAATAGCTACATTCAGGAAAGATTACATTTTGTACAAACCATGTATAGAAGAAGCACAGTAAAGATGATATCTTTATCCTGAACATTTTGGAGGAAAAAAAAGAAGCTTATTTAAAGAGAAGTAAAATCGGCATTCATCTCAAGTTCCATGTTTGGTAAACATACAGTCATATTGGAGATCGATCATAACAAATGAAATGACTTTTAACAGCTGCAACTCTTTCGGACAAGAAGTAAGAGATAAGCTTTTGATTTCAACTCACATCTGTCTATCAGCCTTATGTTGTAAATATACTGGACCTGCCTTCATTCATGTTAATTTGCAGTGTTTGAAATGCTTTCTCATTGGCTGCTCATGATTTTCAACTGACCAGTTAGAATACAAGCTGGAAAGCCGCCGAAGGCAGGAAGTGTCGGTAACCACAGCAAATGTGCACTCTTTGTAACTTGTTGAAATGTGCAATGTTGGGGCTTTAACATTTCACAGCTATTTATAATGATTCGTGTTAAATCAACATTAAGTAAATGTATCGGCCACCACGAGTTGAGATATGATGTGTCCGTGGCTCTTTTGCTGAGTTTTCTGTGTTCAGTATTATTTTGTAAGCTTAAGCCTCATTGGTGAAAAATCATTTGTGTCTTTGTCACACTTTCGTTACGAATGTCGTTATTTTTATCGTTATACCAAAGTTACTCCTCATGTACCTAAATGCTTCTTCTTCTCCCTGTTTGGTGGTTATAAGTTGTAACAATAAGTTATGAATGCAGTTCTGACTCCTTGAGCAGGAGTTTACTTGTATTGATTGTTGATTTATTTATTGTGTCTTGTTCGGTTTTTGTTAATCGAATTTAATTGAAGTAGTGCTTCATATTGTCAGATTATAAGGAATTTTAATTTCCATTCTGCTCGTTGTAGCAGTAGTCTGTTAATGTAAATTTGCATGACTAAATGACAAGAATTATTCTTTTTTTTCAGTTCACGTTGTTTTAAATACAATGAGATGAATCGTTCCCCATGTACTGTTTCTGCTGTACAGGGAGAAAGTATAAAGTGAATTGCCTCCAAATTGTGGGTTGAAGTTTAAGAGGCAAGTTGCAGTGCTCAAATAATCCAAAATAACAACTGTCAACCCTTGTCACTAAAACCTAGTTGCAATTATTGCTGAATATAAAGGAGGTAAATAACATGCTGGGTCAGTATGATTTTTCATGTTTTATTTAAGTTAGTTTCTCATAATGTATAGATGTACAGACACCATAAAAAACAAAAACTGGACGTAGCGACACCCTGTTTTTTTTTACATAACAATGTCATTTTGAATGTTTTTGACTCGATATTAATTTTGCATGTATATTTCTTTGTACAGAAACCATACATGTGTGCACATTCTGTGCTGTACATAAGTTACTTTACCCTCGGTTATTTTTGAGATTAAACATCTGAAACATTTTATTCGTACAACTAGTCTCCAGTGTCTTTGTCTATGAAGTGTGTTTGAGATTGGAAGAATGTTGTCGTACAGTAGGTTTATCTGATTTGAGGATTAGTGTTTTTACATATTTCCTGTCTTGTGTCTCTTGAGGCCTCACCAAGACTATGTAAATACAGGCAGGTGTGAAAACTGCATCTGCAGGTGCTGTGATCTTAAGATCCTAAATCAGATAAATGACTAATTAAGCTCACCCTGATCTCATGTGCAGGCAACTGTAAGTGCATTACAGTGTATTGTTTTGCAGAACAAAAAGAATACTAAGAATTAATATGTGCACATTGATTTTATTACATTTAACCATTGTAGCCTAATGCATTTGCACGGTCACATTAATTATTATGCATGCAGGTTTCCGGTTTCCTGTTAATTAAGAAATTGCAGTTAATTAAGAAATATCCAGTTAAGGTATTCGTGAGCATGTTTTCTTGTGAGCACGTAGGCATACCTGCATTTTTTTTAAAAAAAGATGCCTTTACAGAAAGGTTCGTGACTCGTACAGCATCTGTGGTTGTTTGTCTGATTGTGTGAATATAACTGCTTTGTTTTTATGAGGTGTGAGAAGTTTGGTGTTGAGTTTAAACTGTGGCTAATGTGATCTGCAGTCACCCACACATACAGTCTGCTCTTCTTGAGAAACACAGTGTGCCTGTTTCAAACTCTCAAAAAGGCTTTGACATTAAAATAATTCCATTTAGAGGCCCGGCCCAGACTGAGGTGTAAGATAACCAACCGAATAAAATTAAATGATCTCTATGAACCTTTCATACTGAAAATAAAACTTACTTCCAAAAGTATGAATCAAAATTCCCCCTCTCAAGTTGCTTTCTAAGAAATCGTGAAAACAGTTTCCATGACTCATTTTTGTATTTTGCTAATTTAGGTTTGAAATAAGTTGTCTGTTGACACAATCGTAAGTATTGAGACATCTGTGACTTTGTGCAGTGTAGCTATACCACCAGGAGGCACACTTTAATTAGATCAAGAAATCTATAATCATTCAAGTGGTCTAATAATTCTGCAATATGGTGCTAGTGCATGAGAAACTTTTAGAATGCTATATTTGTGGTTTTGTAACTGGTCATGATTTGATCAGATATCTTCCTGGAACACTGATAGGTTATAGTACCTAAGATAATATAGAAAGTTCTCATGTCTTCTCTGTTACTGTAGTCTTTGATGCTGCATAGAAACAAAACGGTCCTATGGTTAGTTTATATTGACGCATAGAATACTTCAAATACATCAATGTATAAAAGGTAAGAGTGTTTCTTGTGGTCTTAATGAATTCTGTTCCTGTGAAAAATATTGGAACAATAATAATGTAGTAATAAAACAACTTTTTCCATATAAGTTTTAATTTAACAAAAATGAACAAAAGTATATTTTAAGCCTCGTTTTTACATGCTGTTACATCGTCACAGCATGCACATTAAATGCAATTAAATGTTTTCTCAATATTTGAATAGTTATTTAAATATGTCAAATCGCTCAAGCAAACTTCCTTATTTTTCTTGTACAGAAATAATAAAAAATCTCATTCCTCAAGAGACAGGATTTGCAAAAGTGTGTGCATAGAAAATAATTGCATAATAATTACTTATATAAAATTTTTGCCAGTTGTTATTAGAACACATATAAAATATGACATGAGTAAGCCAGATATTTTAAAAGTTATTATTTTTAGTATTTTGTTCATAACTGAATATTATGATTTATATTATTTAAATATTATTCACTTAAAATGACAAACATTTAACATAATAAGCAGAACTATATATTTATAACTAATTAATTAGTGTCAAATTATATAGCAAACAAATACTGTGATATGAGTGTTATTATGCAGTCTGCTTGTAATTAAATCCGTCTGTAAAAATGACAATACAGTCTATTGATTTAAATATGTTTTGCATCCAATAGATCGAGAATAAAATTGCATCCTTTTGAGGAACACTGAAAATACTGTGATTTACTTAATATGGATGGATTCGATGTGCCATGTAAATTTGCTCACATACAGTATATGTATAGAAATTGCCAAAAAAAGGAAGATTTTCTTCTGACTTTAGTGCTGGTTTCATCTGTTTCCAATCTGCAATTGCACAGAAGACCTAAAGGAGGCGACACCTGCATAAATGTTGCCTGTGCTGATGCTTTTCATTTGAAAGTACTTACAATACTTCAACTTCAAAGAAACATAGTCTTGCTATATATACAGTATATACTGTATATATTATATATATATATATATATATATATATATTGCCAAAAGTATTGGGTCGACTCGCCCCCTTCTAATGAACAGGTTTGACTACTTTAGTAATTTCTACAAGTCAAATCTTACAGTTTTTTTCAATTGTTTACACACTAAAATAAAAATTTCCACACAATTTGCAAAATTCTACTCCAATGAGCAAAACACCTCCACAGATTTGCACAACATTACACACAATGTCTGCTTCACCCTTTTTGCAAAACATTACACACAGTGATTTGTAAAACTCTACACACATTTTCACACCTTAGACACAGATAAGGATTGTGAGGTTACTTCCTTGTCATTACAAAGCCCCGGATTGCCAATGACAACACTAATGAACAAATTGGATAATGACATCCACCAGGTGTGGAAGCACACATGTGCTAATTTGAAAACGCAGCACTCAGGTGTGCTATAAAAGGCAGCAGGTGAGTTCACCAGTCTTCAACAAAAATGGAAGGAGCTAGAAGAAGAAAAGAAGAAGAAGAGTGAGAATGAGAGGGGGAGCTCAAAGAGGAGATGAAGGAGGAAGAGGAGAAGGAGATAGAGGAAGAGGCCGAGGTAGAGGAAGAGGAGAAGGAGATAGAGGAAGAGGCCTAGGAAGAGGAGAAGGAGATAGAGGAAGAGGCCGAGGTAGAGGAAGAGGAGATAGAGGAAGAGGCCTAGGTAGAGGAAGAGGAGAAGGAGATAGAGGAAGAGGAAGAGGCCTAGGTAGAGGAAGAGGAGAAGGAGATAGAGGAAGAGGAAGAGGCCTAGGTAGAGGAAGAGGTAGAGAAGGACTTGAACAGTTGATAGAACCTGAACAAAGAAGACGAGGACCAAATTTGACTCAAGAAATCCGTGCAACACTTATTGACCATGTTATCAACCATGGACTGACACTGATGGAAGCTGGACAAAGAGTTTAACCAAATCTCAGCAGAAATACTGTTGCGTCAGTAATTCGGACATTTCATCGAGAAAACAGGTAAGCTAACCACACAGTACATTGAAACTGAAGCTTGCTGTATTTATCAATATTGCTTACTGTGACATTTGACAGTAGGCTTCGTGTGTATTTTTTTTATATATTTTTTTTTTACATAGGATTGAGGGTCGAGGACACCAAGGTGGAAGGGGCCCTATGTTCACTCGTGCACAAGAGGCCGCCATTGTGAACATGGTTTTGACCAATAATTGTATCAGGCTGCGAGAAATCCAAGCCAATATCATCAATAATGACCATATTTTCAATAACATCCAACGAGTCTCTCTGTCAACATTAGGTCGAATCCTCAAGAAAAATCAAATATACATGAAGCAACTGTATCGGGTACCATTTGACAGAAATTCAGAGAGAGTGAAACATCTACGCAATGAGTATGTGGAGGTATGTATTGTTCATCTTACTATGGTGTGGTATTGTGCACTGCTCATAATGTTCTGGCACAAAAAAATACTGTGCAATAGATATTGAATAGCATCCTATTGTCTTTTACTGTGTTTCAGAGAGTCTTGCAAATGGATGCTGCAGAAATTCAACATGAATTTATATATGTGGATGAGGCTGGATTTAACCTTGCGAAAACAAGAAGAAGAGGGAAAATGTAATTGGACACAGGGCAATCACCAATGTGCCAGGGCAGCGAGGGGGTAACATCACCCTTTGCGCTGCTATTACACAAAATGGGGTCCTCCACCACCATGCAAATCTGGGACCCTATAATGCAAATCTAATACTTGCATTTCTTCACAGATTGCACGAGATTGTCACAGCATTAAACCAAGTGGACCAGATGCGGTACATTGTCGTTTGGGACAATGTCTCATTCCATCGGGCTGCTCCGGTCCAGAATTGGTTCCATGAGCACCCTGAATTTGAAGTCTTATACTTTCCCCCATACTCCCCCTTCCTGAATCCAATAGAAGAGTTTTTTTCAGCATGGCGGTGGAAGGTATACGACCTGCGGCCCTATGACCGTTTGCCCCTCATTCAGGCCATGGAGCAGGCCTGTTATCATATCGAAGCAGCTTCTGTGCAGGGGTGGATTCGTCACACGAGGCGATTCTTCCAACGGTGCCTTGCCAATGAAGACATAGCCTGTGATGTGGATGAAATCTTATGGCCTGATCCAGCCAGACGGAGAGATGATGAATAGTTACAAGTATTCTTGTTGCTTTTACAGTAGTTTTTCTTCAGAGTCAAAGTGTATGTACTTCATGCAGTCATTTTTATTTGTCTACAGATTTCATTGATTTCATTGTTGGTTGATTACTGTAACTGATTATGGTAAGAAATACTGTAAGTATTGAAATAAATACTTGAAATATTCAGTCTGCAGCATCAGTGTTGTGCAGTGCTTGGTAAGTTTATAGTAGGCCTATTTGTGTACATTCTCCCTATATCTCAAACTAATCATGAAGAATGTTGTGGGTTTGTCACCATTTATTTATTTTTTTTTATCTAAATGATCCCTTACATAATGTCTGGCCAAAAATCTAGCACATGCTATTTCGTAAAATTAGTTTTTTTTACAAATGTGTTTTTTATTTATCACAGCAGTGTGAAACTGGCTGCAATAGTGTCTGATCATTGAGGACTGTGTTGGTTAAATGAAAACTAATAGCATTTTCACAAATATGTGTATATGTTTTGACTGAAGTGTGTCATTTTGCAAACAATCTAGGAATTATGCAAATTGAGTGTGGTGTTTGGATAATTGTAATTATATTTTGGAAAAAAAAAAAACGTTTTTCAAAATTGTGTAAACAATTGAAAAAAACTGTAATGTTAAAGCATATAATGATATTCTAGGAAATTGTGTGCTTCTAATATTATAGCAACAGTTTGGACTGTTTTCTATTCTAACATGACAATGCCTCTGTGTATAAGACCAGGTTCAATAAGAAAATGATTGATTCAGTCAGTGTGGAAGAACTTGACTGGTCTGCATAAAACCAAGTCCTAATGCCAGTTTAACACCTCTGGTGTGACTGTAAATGCAAACCTAAATCATTAGAAGGGGGCGACCCAATACTTTTGGCAATATAATGTATATATACGTATATATATATATATAACAGCTTTGACTTGTTCCTCATATCAATGAGCAGCACCCATAATAAACCTTTATTTTTGTTGCATGGCAATGTTCTGTTATATTAAGAAATGTGTGTTTACCAGATGTACACATAGTGAGTCGAGATACAGTTTAATGTTTCTAAATGTGTATGCTTTTCTACTGTTTGCTACCTGACCCTGAATTATGTTTGTTCAAAGATTTAGTTTTCTTCTTCTTCAGTGTAATGAAGGTTTAATAAAGTAAACTAATAAAACAATCCATCTATTCATTTTCCAAACCACTTGTCCTGTGTAGAGTCACAGGGATGCTATAGATCTTAATCCAGAGTCAGGGAAACACCCATCTGATGGACACGTTACTATCCCATGATGAGGCAACAGAAAGTCACATTGTAGGTCACATGACAATGCAAACATTGCAGATGTAACTTCTGTATTGTCTAAATTTTTACTTTTTTTAACAGACACAAAGTTCTTTATCAAATACAGTTCTGTACACTTACAGTTCACAATTTCTGAATGCAACTTATGTAGTGACTGTGTCTTTATGCCTGAAACATGGTTCTCTCCATTGATGATTTGGAATTAGTTTAGTTGCCAAAGCAAAAATAGAGGAAGTAGCTGGAAATACGTCTGTGTCTGTCACATAGCGTGCGTATATCTTTTTTCATTTTTCTTTTCATTTTTTCTTCATCTTTGTTTAGCCCTGGTTTCCTTAGTTAACCCCTGGTTCATTGATTATATTCATTCCCACCTGGTGCTTGTTTTCTTCCTCAGTTAGTTTGTGTGTAGTTTCCCTGTATGTTCAGTGCTTGGTCAGTTCTTGGTCTTTGGATTGGTGTAAGGTTTCATTTGATGTATTCCTGTTTTCCCTGTGTGCCCGTGTTCCAGAGTTTTTTTATTTTTTTATTTAATAAAACACTTCGCAAATATCCTCATCTCTAGTCTTCTTGCTGCACTAGACCATGACAGTGTTAAAAAAAAAAAAAAAAAGGATGCTTCTATGTTTCCTGCTCGTGCATCTTCGTTATAGGCTTCCTCTGTCTGTGGTTTTCGCTGTACCCCTAAACTGTACCACAGCCACTAAAAGATTGTTTGTAGACTAAATTAAAATGGATCCTTTTCCTAAATGTGTATAGATCCTGGGAATGAATACCTGGAATTAGTGTTATTATAGTGTCATTAATGTACTATTATTGTTTTTGTTAATATTCTGAATTATATTTTCTGTTTTCATCTTAAGTTAAAGTTACAGTGATTTTGTGTATATATTCTATATTTGTGTGTGTATGTGTATATTTGTGTATCTCTATAGCATTTAAGTTTTAGTTATGTTAGTACTTCAATGTAATTATTTCAGTTAATGCGTATTATTTTGTAAGTAATCATTAATAATTTTGTTTTGATTTAGTAATAATAATAACCCTGCAGACCACTAAAAAAGCAGGTCAGGTAAACCCCTTGGGGGTCTCACAAACTAGAGATTACATGAATTACATATCAGGAATTTTAAGGCATGCTAAATGAGTTGGCCGATGTAATTTGTTAAATAAATAAATAAAAAGATTCAGTAAGTGAAGAATTAAAGTAATAATAATAATAAAATGTGCACAAGTCTAGTACAAATAAGCAAGCCTTCAACTAAAATTATCCAAAAGCTAGTTTTCTTTGTTTTTGATTTTGGCCTGGAAATATTTCTGGGACATGGCAACCCTCAAGTTTGAAATTAAGTGCAAAATATATCTACAGTATGTGTATCTATATACTACATTCTATATCTTGATTTAACTCTGCAGAAGCACAATGGATTGTCAAAGAATTGTATTTTAGTGGTTGCTAGTGTGAAACAAGGAGAAAAAGGTAAGATAAAATCTGGCATCAGGGAAAAGAATACGTTTATTTGTTGGTTTTTAGAATTTTCAGTCACTTCTGCAAACTTTTTTTTCTCTCAGTCCTTCCTCCAGACTTCCTCCAATACTGATGCCATAATTACCATATGCGTAGATAATGCTGTTTACAATTGCTCATAAAGGCCTCTGAGCTGAAACCTGGTTATGGTAAGAGGTGTTACATTTCCAACACACACGCTCTGAGTGGTTGACCAATCAGAGCAGACTAGGCTTTTTCGAAAGGCAGTGTTTAAAGAGACAGAAACTAAAATAGAGTGTTTCAGGCAGAGGGTGAAAAGAGGTACTGCAGCAATGTGTGAGAAAAATAATGTGATTTTGAACTTTAAATCATGTTTATGTATTCCAGCAGACCCACCCAAAACTTGAATATTAGCATAATAAGAGCACGTTCAAATTTGCTTTGTGATGTACAACTTACTAAACTGTAATCCTACCCCACTTCTGAGTAAGTTTTGTCATTTAAAGTTCACAAATCATAGTAAAATGACAACCCAGTATTACAGCGTGAAATCATACTCTGACTTCTACATATCCAGTCACAGTTTCTGTCAGGAATCTCTTCAGAATGGCGGAGTAACAAAATCCAATCATGACATTCATTTTAAATATACCAATTATCCTTGAATAAGGATTAGAATCTTGATTTAATAATGTTTAGAATATAGTAATTTGTTGAGTTTGACAGTTCATTACATTTACCCAGTCGGTTGAGATTCAAACCATGGTGCCAAATTTAGGACGGTTTGGGTTGTATTGGATGAACGTCAACCAAACGATAGAGGTGTGTGCATACATTATACGTTTTTACATGATACTCCTTGTAGTTTTCAATGAAAATGCCATAGCCATTGTGTTTGAGTACAACACATGTGTTTACTTTTACCTGTAGTGTCTGTGACTCTTGTGACTGAGAAAACTTTCCAAACTTGTAGAGAGCAAAAACAGCAAGCACCAGTTTCATTATGGTAATGGGGATAGTCCCTCAGGAGGTGTCAGTGCATCCTGTCCTGTGAGTGATGTCTATCACATAATGTTTTGACTGGCTAGTGAAAGCTTAATCATGATGACTGGTCAGATATGAGAACACTACACATAATTTCATTAGAAGGGCTGTACTGGGGATATTAGACTGAATCATAATGTCCGCTATGATGACAATCTCTGTTAGAGTCTGTGTAAAATCTGCTCATCGTGGGAGAAACATAGTTGAGCACAATTTGAATCATGCTTCTGTAGAGAAGTAGTGGCTGGGGTCTGTGGTTACGCCTGTGACCCAGTTTCTATCGCTTCAGCTCGACATGAGTTTAGGGCTGTTTTTGTGATATGTTTTAATATAGATTACATAATTTACCTGTTTTGTGAAGAGTGAAGTACATGTTATTTTGCTTCACAAAGTTGGCCATTTCATCACTATCACTCATTGCATTAGATTTAATAACTCATCGAGAAGCATACACTTTTGTTCTTGTGACTTTTGCCTGTTTACTGGTAGTCCAAAAATACAGTGTCTATTTTAAACATGAATGCTCCAAAGTGATTTTTGATATTATGCTAGCAAATGGGGAGCATTCTGTTTTTGCTTTCCTTACTTGTGATCATAAACTGGTTGTGTGTGTGTGTGTGTGTGTGTGTGTGTGTGTGTGTGTGTGTGTGTGTATGTGTGTGTGTTTAAATTGCACTTTTTCTGTATATAAAACTGGTATAAAAACAGGCTATATACTCCCAGAGTTGCTTCATTTTTAATCTTATTTAAACAACATTTGTTCAGAAAATAAAATATATTCAAATTATATTAGTTACTGATAATTCCTATTGGCCCTATAGGCTATAGTAAGTCATACTAGTTCTTAAGACAGTGTTATGTTAATGCAAGTGGCCACTAATATATATGTTTTAACTAATGCTACCAAATCATGATCAATACTGTAACAAACGTATTGCTCATTGTTAATTTAATAGTTAATGCATGTACTTACGTTAACTAATGGGTCCTTGTTGTAAAGTGTTACCATCTGACCTTCTTGCTGTTATCACTGGTGTAAAATGATCACTCTTCAGTGAGAGCCACACACTTACATACATTTTTATTGAAGATATGTATTCTTACAAAATACAATTCATATAGTTATAGTTTTAGTAAACAAAAAAGTCAGTAACAGTGCAATTCTTGTATATTCATGACATGTACATATGTAAAGCGCATATAGTTGCTAGAAAACAAGCAAAAATTATGAATGAAAATTATATAATTAAATAAAAAATAAATACAAACATTTACAGATATATGCACAAATAACACTTGAGGCTTGTAAATTACATTTTATGATCTGTGTTTTTAACTTTAACAGTCCAGTGTTCAAAACTTGGCCTTGTGTACATACAACTTTCCAATTAATCTTCCACTCAAGCTGCTCATCTACAAACTGCCCTCATCTATATACTATTTTTTGGGGGGGGGGAACTGTTTGTCAGTAGATGTATTAGGGGTTTCTTCACTATGCGAGTAAATCATATATGTATTAATTGATTGATTATGTACTTATTTATTTTCGTCTGTATTCTCTATTCTAATTAATATTCTATTCAAACAGCTGTAGCTGATCTCTCATCCACACTAGTGGTCTGTGAGTAAACAGATCCTGTGGCCTGCATAATGTAACTCTTCATGAACTGCAGTCTACTGAAGGGTGTCCTGTAAAGGAGTCTGAAAAGCTGCCTCCTAAATTTCTCTCCCACAAACACATAAAGAAAGGGATTTACACTGCTATGTGAATAAGCCAATGCTTCTGTGATCTGCAGACTTAGAGTGATTGCCTTACTGCTCTCACAAGTTGAATTTATATGTGCTTTCATCTCTAAAGCTTTTCCAAAAGCTGCAATATTGTATGGAGCCCAACAGAAAAAGAAGACCACCATCACCGCGATGACAAGACGCGTGGCCTGCCTCCTAGAAGAGCGAATTGTCAGGAGTCTCTTTAAGATCATTGAGTAACAAAATCCAATAACAATAAGTGGAAGAAATAAACCAATGATGTTCATTTTAAAGATACCAATTACCTTTGAAGTATGATAAGAATCTCGATTATTTGTTTGATAAGACATGCATATTTTTGTTTTGTTGTGATCTGTGGTTTTGAGATATATCAACTCGGGAAAGGATGCAGAAACTGCAATAATCCATATGACCATACTTGCTAAGATCCCATATGTCCTTGTTCTGACTCTCAGGGCAAACACAGCATGAACTACAGCTAAGTATCGATCAACACTCATCAGAACAATAAAGAATATCCCACTATAGAATCCAATGTGGTAGACACCAAGGACTATAGTGCACATAACATCTCCAAAGATCCACTGGTCTCTGGCATGGTGTGCCAGGAAGGGGAGAGAAGAGACCAAGAGCAGGTCAGCAATAGCCAGGTTCAGAAGACAGATGTCAGTCATGCTTCTCAGCTTCACGCCCATCAAAACTACCCAGATCACCATTATGTTACCCAGAAAGCCCACAATGAAAAACAGGGAGTACAACACAGGAAGAATGCTAGCTTTATGATCTCCATAAACACAGGGAGATGCTTGACTTAGTTCAAATTCATCGTACCCAGAATAATCATATGGTGCATCACTCTCTGGGTCACTAAAGAGTAGTCCATCCCCACTTGAAAAGGAAAAGGAAAAAATATGTACTGTAAGCAAAGCAGAGCTCATCTTTTACATGTCACTAAGATATGTGATATGAACTCACCTGGATGATGCAGTATCATTTAGATAAGGGATACTGTTGGTTCCTATCTCAGTCCATGGATGCTGTGCAGTGGTCCTGTTCATGATAAAGAGACAATTCTCAGTGCAAATAGATCTTCAATCAACATGTCCATTGTCAACCATGTCAGCAATTGCCATTAAACATGGCTTCCTTCCTGTGCATCCCCAAACTAAAAAGAAATTAATGATCCATCTATTTTGACTGGTTAATGTTACCAGCATTTCATTAAGAAATCTGTAATTAAAAAAATAAAACAAAATAACTTGTTTATAGAGACTATTGTGTTAATTTAATTTTATCTAATGTCCCATTTTCTCAGTGTTCTTTTTCTGCGGTTTGAACTACATTTGGAGGTGATGTTTGGTCTTACCTCAGCAACGCAGCTGTAGAATTCATAATCAGAATCGGAGCTGTAGAATTCATAATCAGAAACGGAGCTGTAGAATTCATAATCAGAAAACCAGAGGTGTTCTAACTGGGTTAGACAAACAGGGAAACAGAGATTGTTAGCATAATGATACATATTTAAAGGCATTAATAAAAAAAGTATTACAATATGTGACTGCTTTATGCGACAATATGCGGCTGCTTTTTGCATTAGTAGACAAATAAACATATTAATATAAACACATAATATAAACATAATAATATACATATTCATAAACATATAAATGAACATGTTTACATTGCCAACAAAATGCAATTATTTGAATGAATAACTACTTTGTGGCATTATATCATTTGGATAATGATATGACACCTGATGTCATAGCAGATTTAAATATAAATAATTACAAAATAACTTTTCTGAATTAATTTCTATGTATGTTAATAACTTTTTATCATCAAAATCTGTATGGATTATTAACATTAACATTATTAACATATATGTACTATAAATAAACACAAATTAACAATGAACAATAGTATATAAATTAACATTAAACTAGTCTGATAAATTACTGCTAATTATCAAACGAAGAGCATGAATCAGTAACATTTTGGCATTGTTTTTGATAAATGTAAAATATATATTGTTCCGTATATTTCCAATGAGCCTAGGTTGCCCAAAGCAGCTTTACAAACAATATGCCTTAAATATGCCTCCTCAGAAATATATATATACACACACACAAGCACAAACTAGTGCATTATTGGTGATTTGAGCTACATAGTATTAATGATAATAAATAATATTTATTTTTAATATTTGTTATATATTATTTTATACCAAAGTCACCCTACCACTTTTTAATTTAATAAATAAATTCTTATGAATGATTACAGAAAATGTCACATACCTATGAGCACTATGAGCTTCGATCTGTGGTGGAAACCACCTGTGACATTCAGACTTATTCTGTGACATTGAATGTTCCCAACAGCTGGTTTACCAACCATAAAAAAGTGTGAAACCATAACCAATTCAAACTGATACAAACGGTGTTTGTAAGTGGGGGTTAGGGCTAATATTTAAAGTGCGCTCCAGGCATATTAAAGGCATATAAATGAACACTATTTTAAAAAGATGTTAAATCAATAATGTGCTTGCCAGGAATACTCACAAGTGGAATAAATTGATGTTGCCCCCTGACCTTCTGAGCAAAGACGGGAAGTTGAGATGAGATGAGATGAGATGAGATGAGATGAGATGAGATAAGATCGTATCATATGAGATCGGTCAAAAAAGCATGATCTGTTATAGGTTTTTCTTTTTTCTTTTCTCAGGCTATTGGTTTGTGGTACTTCCTCTGTGTAGGTAAACTGGGGTAGGGGCTTTGCAGATTGCAGAAGTAGTTTCATATCAGCTGCAATAGCAATGACTCTATTGGCTCCCACCATGTTTCGACTAGTTTAGAGGAAATTACATGGCTATACATCTATGTTCTGTCTTTTATACATGAATGAAAAACAGTGTTGCAGCACTGCAATATGAACCTTAATAGTGCTTTAATGGTGCAAAAAAAAAAAAAAAAAACCTATGCCAATAAATAGCCAGTAAAAACAAACATGATCAGCATTGCACGTGTACTCAGAACAGCTGAGCAACGTGTTAGCATGTGGTTTTACTCACTCTGCAAACACCCAACCACTTAAAAGTGCTTTTAAAAGAGATGCCCATATGTCAGTATAACCTGACATATCTTACATTACCTCTGTGCCTCTGGTGTTCTTTAACTGTTTTATCATTACATAACATAAAGTTTGGGATCTGCATCATCTGAACTAACACACTGAAACAGAAAACATGAAACCAATAGAGGGGATGGTTTACCTGTGCTCTTTTGCGGGTTCTTGTTTGCATTGTTTAACTCAATGTTTTCTGGTTCTATGTCTCTTCACTGTGAGGGAAATGTGTGCTTAGACTAAAAAAAAAACAACAACAACAAAACACACACACACAACACACACACACACACACATATATATACACACACAAACACACACACACACACAACAACACACAAATATATATTTATATATATAACATTTACATTACATTTACATTTTATGCATTTACAGACGCTTTTATCCAAAGGACTTACAGTGCATTCAGCAATAATGTATTTTTACAGTATTACTAGTGTTTCACTTCTGTTGATGTACTGAGCAGCCATATTGCATCCTGAAGTCTGGGTTGTTGTTGCTACGTTTCCAAGCCAAAATTCCAATTTGAGGGGGTGTTTCAGTTTATAAGTTCCTGGGAACGCCAACTTCTGCGTACAAATAGAACACACCATTAGGATTAGGGTATAAGCAATACTGTAGTAATAGTAATAATTAAAGAATATGTTTTATTGGTCTCAAGAACTTCCCATATATAATTTTTGGTAACATTTCAGTTTAGGGACCAATTCTCACCATGAGCCAGCTGCATATTAGCATGCATATATTACTAGCATATTGGCCTTTTTATTAGAACTTATTAAGCACATATTCTGCATGATCACATTCTAGATCCCTTAACCCTACCAAATACCTAAACAGAAGTACTACAAACAAATACCTTACTTACTATCAATAAACAGAACATTTAGAGTTTATTGAGGGAATTGATAGTGACTGTGTTCCCTAATCTAAAATGTTAGTGTGTCAGAATTTTTTCATGCTCATGTTTTTAAAATCCTTCAGAATTTCTGATTGCTGCATGACAATTGTGGCACCATTGAAAAGTAACCAATATCACTGGATCTCACTTTATGTTAGCTTGCTTTGTAATGCTCGAAAAAAGAAAAAAAAAAAAAATTAACCCGGTTTAATAAGTATATAAATAATTATAATCAATAACTTGATGGCTAACAACTAAACAGGACTACAAAGCTTATCAGGGACTTGAAACATCATCGGATCAAACAGGTTTAACATCAAATAGGTAAACTTATGTTTTTAAATAAAGGCTACAAGAGTTGTTGGAAGCTTAATTATGTGACATTGAAGTCAAGCAACCATGGTGGCATTCCACAGTTAATTTATTCAACTCTATCTTAGTTTTCAAATCTGGAATCATATCAATCGTTGTACTGTACATATTCTTGCACATGGACCACAAAACAGTCTTAAGTCGCTGGGGTATATTTGTAGCAATAGCCAAAAATACATTGTATGGGTCAAAATTATTGATTTTTCTTTTATGCCAAAAATCATTAAGATATTAAGTAAAGATCATGTTCCGTGAAGATATTTTGTAAATTTCCTACTGTCAATATATCAAAACATAATTTTTGATAAGTAATATGCATTGCTAAGAACTTAATTTGAACAACTTTTAAGGCGATTTTATCAATATTTAGATTTTTTTGCACCCTCAGATTCCAGATTTTCAAATAGTTGTATATCGGCCAAATATTGTCCTATCCTAACAAACCATACATCAATGGAAAGCTTATTTATTCAGCTTTCAGGTAATGTATAAATCTCAAATTTATATATAAAAAATTGACCCTTGTGACTGGTTTTGTTGTCCAGGGTCACATCTAGCTTTTAACAATGCTGCTTAAGTTGCCAGATTGTCAGCTGCAGGCAATATAACACAAACATTTTGTTTCTACTTTGCATTACACACATTGGTTGATTACCAATGGACTGTGAACGCAAGCACAATGATACAAACAGGGAAAATATCTGCACTTAACTGGGGTGCCAATTATATTCGAGGACCAGAACAAAAGTATGATGCAGATTGGTGAAATCTACTGTATTACTGTAGAGGAGGTGAATTGGTTTATGATGCGTCTTTGTCAAGTTTTTGCACATTTCCTTTCCGTTTGACTGTTCAGGATGCTGCATATATCTTTGATTAAACAGTGTTGTTGTTTTTTTTTATAGTTTTTTTTTTATAGTTTTTTATAGTGTGTTGATCGTCCCAGAATGTGGTCTTAACCATAACACTTGCATACAGATAAAATCACATGTACCTCATAGCGAGGAAGTGGTTGTGTGTGATCACATAGTCCAATCAAAAACATCAATGAATGAACTTGTATCATGCCTTGCATCAGATACTAAATCCAAAATATCCTGTTGATAGATTTGGATAAATACTGAATGTTGTTATAGACAGAAAATGTAAGCTTCTTCGTGTTCTTTTAGGCTATTTTTGCCAGGTTTTTGTCACATTGTTTTAGATTATCATTTTGATTAGAGCATTATTACTATAAAATGCTTTGATTAATATCACATTACTACACGTTACAGCAGTTTGGGGACAGTTTTTATAAAAATTACTTTCTGGATTTCTTTTCTGAGTCTGTTTGTGCTACTTGAAATAACAGTCATGTCAGCAGTCTTAATGTACTCTGTTTGCATCAGAGCCAAAGAACACAGGAAATCCGCCTCACTTTGCAGAGCATATCTCTTCAGAAACCTGTGGCTTTCTGCTCTAGCTTTAGAGGTAAAGACAAAGGTTAGTGTGAAGTTACTTCCCTGAAGCTTCACGTAGTTCCGTTCTCACTTTTACAAGAAGCTATTTTCCGAACCTTCCTGATGCTTTACACATTAGAATACTATGCACTAGGCACTATGAATGCTGAAAGGTATATAAAGGTTTTTGAGCAACATATGCATTTCAGCAGTACACTGCAAAACCACATACTGCAAGCTATTACAACAGCATGGTTTCGTAGTAGAAGAGTCCGGGTGCTGAATTGGTCTGCCTGCAGTCCAGATCTTTCACCTATAGAGAACATTGGTCGCATCATTAAACGAAAATAACGTCAAAGACGACCACAAACTCTTCAGCAGCTAGAAACCTATATCAGGTAAGAATGGGACCAAATTCCAACACCAAAACTCCAGAAACTCATAACCTCGATGCCCAGACGTCTTCAAACTGTTTTGAAAAGAAGAGGAGATTCTGCACCATGGTAAACATGCCCCCATCCCAACTATTTTGAGACCTGTAGCAGGCATCAAATTTGAAATGAGCTCATTTAGTGGATAAAAGTGTGAAATTTCTCTGTTTAAGCATTTTTTATGTTCTCTATGTTCTATTGTGAATAAAATATTGGCTCATGTGATTTGAAAGTTTTTTAGTTTTCATTTTATTCAAATTTAAAAAACATCCCAACATTTCCAGAATTCGGGTTGTACTCTAAGGTGCTAATATGCACCTTTTAGGGGTAGAGAAGTTACAAAGGTGTCCCTTTGAGGCCACTACCCCAGTGACAAGCTGTTGTACCCCTAAAGGTACAATTTTTGCTGACAGTGTAGATGAAAAATAGTGTATAAACACCCCTGTGAATGTAATAAAATGTCTCTAAAAACCAAATCTAAAATCTAAAATTCCATTGTCCAAATAGTATTCCATATTTGCCATATCATTGCATGATACATTAATATGCAATAATATGCCACTTAAGTAAATGGTTAATTTCTGCATGCACACGTTTAAAATAGCATAATTCAGTATACTGTGAGGCAGTGTTGGGGGTAACGCATTACAAGTAACGCGAGTTACGTAATAATATTACTTTTTTCAAGTAACTAGTAAAGTAACGCATTACTTTTTTATTTAGAAGAAAATATCTGAGTTACTTTTTCAAAAAAGTAACGCCAGTTACTTTTTTTTTCCATTTATTGACTGACAGTGCACTGTGTGAACATTAGAGATGCGCAGATGAGCTCAAACGTCACCCGAATCCGCTGCTTCAAATAAATTATCCGCCCGCGCCCACCCACACATATATTTTTCTCTGATTTAGACAACCGACCCGACCCGCACCTGATCGTCACATTACAATGATTCTAATTAGACTAATTCTTAGTTTTGCAGATGATGTGATGAATGGATGGTTCATTTTTAACAGCAGATTCAGTGATGTGAGAGCTGATCTACGCATCACGTCTGCTGCACATTACGGCTCCGACGCGGCCACCGGAGCTAATCACGGTCGCTCTAGTGTTTATACCCATAGATATGTATATCGGGGGGAAATAGTAAGGAAATATTTGAATTATTTACTAATAAACTAGTGTTTTCTGTGTCAGTGTCGCAAAGATGAAGATGATGATCCTGACTCGCCATCTCCTCAGACACGCCTTTAGAGAGAAGTGCATCTTCACGGATTATAATGAAAGAGTTTTTGTTTTCGATTAGATTTATTTCGTTAAGTAGTAATTTAAAGCTTTCTATAGATATATTTATCATGTCTGTGAAGCATGTATTCGCTGACTTTCGGTTCATTTTTGTGAACTCCTGTTCAAGACGAGACGGTGCATCATTGTTTTCTTTATTTTATAAAATTATTTTATACTGTATATTTTATAAAAAGTTTTGTTGATATTGTGAGTGCACACAAATAAAAGTAGACCCTTTACAGTTCCGAATTATGTATTACTCTCACCTTTATGAGCAAAAATTACAGAGTAAGTTGTTTCCACTGAAAAAAATGCAATTGATTGCACTAGTGCCTCCATGTCCTGCGCTTTAACGTCCTCTCTCCGCACGAACTAGGATGCAGCACACATTTATCTAGGTTTAACGTTTAAACATTGTTATATGCTTGAAATGTTTTAGTATATCTAGATTTGATTTTAGGCAAATCTTGATGATTTGAGAAGGCTAAATTGATCAGACATAACGATCAGCCTGCCGGTCTGGCGCTGGCCGCTTGGTCATTACTTTAAGAAAGAAAAAAACTTATTTAACGAACAAAAAAATGCTCCAAACGTTTTTCTAAATTAACTTAATAAAAAAAAAAAAAAATCTAATCACTATGCCATTACATACAAAACTGAACAAATTTTAATAGCTGAAACAGTATAATCTGATTTGGGAGAAGGGGGAAAAAGACAGGTTTGGGTCGGACTCGGGCTGGTAATTCTGTTAAGCTTTCGGACAAGGGCCGGGCTAGGGCCTGAGCGTCTCAGGCCAGGGCCAGGCTAGGGCCTAAATTTGAGGCCTGTGCAGGGCTCTACCGGGAACGCGATCGCGATTTCTACCGAGGGGGATTCTACCGGAACGTGATCTGTACGGAGTGGGACACACCGGGAATGCCACTGTATCTGTCACTGCAACTTCCCGAACAGGCGAACAGACACAAAAATGAAATCTTTGTCTGTCTGCCTGATAAAAAAAAAGAGAATTTAAAACACGTTCATATTTTAGAGAATATTTGCATCAATGATTTATCTCATCCACCCGCGACCCACCCGCAATTAATTAGAATGTATTTTTTTATTACATGACCCACCCGACCCGCTGATTACCCACAACCGCCATCTGCGCATCACTAGTGAACATGCTGTTAGGCTACTGCAGTTCTAGACTAAATGTGAATGTGCATTAATTCATCCCACTCGCAAAAAAACAGATTTAGGATTCATCAAAATGAATTAAAACAGTGAAATGCAAACTCAGAATATGACGAAAACCTGCAATAATTAAATATGTTAAATAACACAAATGTATCTAATCCCATTTTATTAACCAATGTCTTTGCTGCCGACCTTTGATGATCCAGTTCAACCATACTAATAAGCAAAAATGACTTCAGATAAACTAACAATTATGCTTCATTGTTTTTTTTTTTTATTGCTGAAGAGTGTTGAACCTTCTTCTCCTGCGTTCTATTTAACAGACGTGAATTTCCTTTTCCTTCAGCCTGAGGTTTATTCATTACACTTTTTGGTGTGAAAGGGCTTTTACATTTGCTAATAAATAGAACTTCTTATATTAAAAACAATCAAGCCCTGCTCATATTTAAAAAGTAACGCAAAAGTAACGCAAAAGTAACGTAACGCATTACTTTCCATAAAAAGTAACTAAGTAACGTAATTAGTTACTTTTTTAGGGAGTAACGCAATATTGTAATGCATTACTTTTAAAAGTACCTTTCCCCAACACTGCTGTGAGGCTGCAGAGACACTGTTTGTCAATGATTTGGGCTTTCCTGTAGCTCAAATGGTAGAGCATGGCGCTAGCAACGCCAAGATCATGGGTTCGATTCCCAGGGAAAGCAAGAGCTGATAAAATGTAAAAAAAAACTGTTACTTGAATGCAATGTAAGTCCCTTTGGATAAAAGCGTCTGCTAAATGCATAAATGTAAATGTAATGATTTAAAACTAAAGTAGGAGTTGGCATGTATGTGACTGCAGTGCCGTATGTGTTAGGGAGGGCTCTTGTGGTAAGCGGTAGCATTACAAAATACTTTTGAAACATATTTTGATAATTTTATTTATTTGTTTATTTACATATTGATATACATCTTTATATATGTATCAGTGCTTTTGAACTAAGTAGTTTAGGCATAAAATGTAACAGACATTAGGAATACACAATAGACAATCGATCCAGTAAAGAATACATTCAAAGTACAGTTCCTCTATATCAATACTGCACTCACACATCCTGTTTCAGCCCATGTGAGGGGACATTTTTTTTGTGTTTGGTTTTGCCTTTGAAGTGTGTGGTTAAGGATGTTTTTTTTCTATTCCTGTGGTTAATAACTATTATACGGAAACCGTAATGAACTTTTTAGCAGGTCATGTAATGAGACCTTAGAGATATTGAGGAACAGATATATTAGTAACATTAAATCATTTGTAAATTCATTACATTTAATGCATCAGTTCATTTTTTAAGCCAGTGTGTAAAACACTAGTTTATTCATAAACACTAGAAGACAGAAAGCATCTCTTGCCCCATCAGCCTGAAGCAGGAATTTTCACATTCTTGTATGATTTCACATGTTTGTATGATGGTTCATTTTTATCATTGACACTTGGTTTTACTAATTGAGGTAGTATAATTGATATGATATTACCATCATGAAATCAACAAATGTATTATATGCTGCTGTCAGGATCCTGGACTGTTTTGTTGTGTTTTTGCTCCCCCTGCGACCCGAATATTCCACGTCTCCTCGTTCCTCCCCGCACAGGATGTGACAGTTGCAACGCATGAATAAAGACATCTTAAATGATAAGCACAATATTTACAAAGAAACAAAAAATTGTCGAACCTAAACTTGTGTACTTTTGATGGGAGATGTAAAAAAAATAGCCGTGTTGGAAGTTTCATTCTCTGAAACTTTGGATTGCGTAGATGTCGACTGGTAAATCTTCACACATCCAAGATATTTTGAAAACATACTTACTAGGCATTTCCTAAACTTTTCTCCAACAAAAGCATAAATGACCGGATTTATACAGCAGTGAGTGAGTGCGATTGTCTCTGTCAAGTCCATGGCCATATTGACATGACCATAAGCCCTGCAGCCACTTAGAATGCCAAACTCCTCCAAGGTTTTCAGAAACACCACCACATTGTAGGGCACCCAGAAGACCACAAACACGATGACAATGCCTAAGATGAGCTTTATGGCCCGTTCCTTTTTTGAGTTTTTTGTCTTCTTCACTACCATCAGGACCCTGATGTAGCAGTAGGCTAAAATGGGCAAAGAGATGAATAATCCTACTGCGTTTTCACCAAAGTTACGGAAAAGCTTCCACTTCTGGGCTGACCCAACAGGATAAATTCTCTGACAGCTGGTGATGTTGTCCTCTGTGACCATTGCTGCAAAGATGGCCTCTGGAAGGGCAGCACAAATCGAAATCATCCATATAACGACACTCACCACAATTCCATAACGCAGCATCTTCGCTCCCAGGACCGCAACGGCATGTACGATGACCAAATAGCGATCCACGCTCATCAGAGTCACGAATAAGATCCCGCTGTAAAATCCCACTTGGTATGTACCCGCCATTGCCTTACACATTTCATTTCCTTTTAAGTAGTGGCCCTGAGCATAGAGAGCCCAGAAGGGAAGTGAGAGGACCATCAGTAGGTCTGACAGAGCCAGATTCAGCAGGCAGAGATTTGTCATATTTTTCACGTGCATGATTTTCATGAGGACCCATAAGACGATGATGTTGCCAATGAGGCCAAGTGCAAAAACCATGTAGAAAATGGCAGCCTTGAAATGTGGATTCAGGAGTGAACCTTCAATCACACATATGGGTTCTGTTTCGTAGAGATCGTATGCTTCTGTATTCGTGCTGTAACAAACAGTAAATGTTATTTAGTGACAGGCTGATTAACTGATTGCTTATGTCAATATTTGCTGAAAAAAAACTAGTAGCATGTATCATCATATAATGATTCTTCAAACTTTTTTTTCAAGCCACACTGATGTGCAATAATGTCATCATCGGTGTGAAAGATGATGCCAGTAAATTGCACTGTTCATTAGTAAACCATGGGGACTTCTATAATTCGGGAAATTGTGAGTCAGAAGGCACATGCCAATTTACATACATAAATTAACCTTAATAATTTGTAGAGAGTAACTGTATTTCATTGCTTAATGGTTAGTGGCTGTACAGAAGACAAAGTTTCATTATGGTATAATTGCGTTATATATGGCAGGCAGCGATACACTGATAGTACGGTAGCACTTAAACCTGATCAAGGGTGTTACAAGTGTGTATAATACATATTCAAAAGGTAAGCATTTAATAAATGCTTTTAGAGTTTTTAATACAAAATTTGACAGGGACAACAATTTAAAGTCAAACCTCAAAGCTACCACATGCAGACCACACTGTTTTCAAATAGCATTACGTTCAAACAGAAGGAGGTCGCAGCAAGCTGATTAACCACAGGTTTCTCAAGCATCCCACCGCAATCCCACTATCAAACATCAATGTTTGTGATCTCATGTACTATTTTTGTGAATAACAGTACTCACAGTACAATCAAGATGTCCTACAATACTCCTAATGCTAAGTAGATAAGACATACAATCAAAAAACATTGAATGCAATATATTGGGCTGTTCTTAAGGAACAAGGTTACGTTCTTGAGCCAATCTTCATAATTTATCAAAATGTATTAATGATGGATCAAAACACAACACGATGAAAATCCAATAAATAAAAATTGTTTACCTGTCTGTATATGTTTCAGTCATGATGAGAAATTGCTGTCACTGTTGTTGCTGAGATGATGTTAAGATGTGGTTCATATGTTCATGGAAGTGAGTCTAGTATATTTCACTCTCTTTCTGTACATTTGCCTTCAGCAAATTTCCTGTAAAATGAGGCATGTGCATGTGTGTGTGCTTTTTTGCTAAATTGATCTTGCGACGCAAGGTGAAACACATTTCCTGTCACCGCACTGAGGTAAGCAAGTTTGGATGCACAAAAGAAATTTCCGTGGATGAGATAAAACAATAAATCTGATTCATTTGATGCTATGACAGCTACTGAATGAACGCTAATAAGTCCCCCCACCCACAGAGAATGTCTTGAAAAGGACATTTTTTATAGATAGCCTAATGTTCAAAACAAATGTCATCCCACACCAATAAATGATAAGCCTGTCTGGCTGAAAAAAATCAAACAAACAATAGTTGTGCTCTTTTTTTCCTTTAAGAGTGAGTCAGTTTTCAGGAATTGAAAAAATAAAGAACAAGTGAAACTAATGCTTATTCTTGGAAAATTAATTATATTTTGTCCCTTTTTCCGGCTTGTCATGGTATTTATAGGCTACTTGACTTCTTATATGCAAACCTTTCAGTACTTTCAAAAACATCAACTATTAAAATTAAATTGTTATTATAACCATGGTCTGTCTGAATACTTGATTCTGATTGGTTGGCAGGTAGGCATTAAAACCGTTTAATGCACAGGTGGTTCCAAGCCAGTTTAATCACTGTTCTATATCAATGTGCTGCTTTAATTGATGAATACAAGCACACACATCACTTGCACACAAACACACACAGAAAGAGAGAGAGGTCGGAGATCGCAAATCGCGCTGCGTGCAAGCAGAACTTGTTGTCTCTATATATAGGCTATTATGAAGTGAACTATATTTTCTTACTAGCCTATCCACCTAATTTTTCAACAGGGGAGTAAGATATTTTTTGTCAATTTGCAAGACTTCAGATTCATTAGTTGCTATTGGTAAAAGAATAGCAATAATGTAGTTCAAGGTTCAAGGTTCTTGTTTATTTGTCACATACACAATCATACAGGGTATAATCAGTAGTGAAATGTAGGTTAGGACGGGTCCGCTCAATGGACAGTGCAAAACGATAAAATAAAAGAGATGATACATAACACAGGAGAGTATATATAAATATAGGTAGGAATAAGATAAAATAAAATAAGGAGTAAAATGTGCAATGAACTAAAATGTGCAATACAGTCTACTGTGGATTTAATAAATATTAATATAACCAGGGATGTGCAAGAGGAATGTGCAAACAGGTTGTCAAGTCAAGTCATCTTTATTTATATAGCGCTTTTAACAATACAGATTGTGTCAAAGCACTTAACAGTATCAAGTTGGAGGATAGAGTGTCAGTATTGTATAATAAGATTAAACACTCAATTTTCAGTTAAAGGCATTTCATTATTGAATTCAGAGATGTCATTGTCTAGCTCAGTATAGTTTAAATAGTATCTGTGAAATCCAATTGACGATAATCGCTAGAAATTAAGTGTCCCCAACTGAGCAAGCCAGAGGCGACAGCGGCAAGGAACCAAAACTCCCTCTGTGACAGAGTGGAGAAAAAAACCTTGGGAGAAACCAGGCTCAGTCGGGGGGCCAGTTCTCCTCTGGACAGGATATTATTGTTGTACCGGGTATGTACACATAGCAGCAATGCGGATGATGGACAATAATGAATGTTTTTACAGTTTATTAAATTGAGTCCTGTAGATGTTAGGAGACTGAGTTTAGGAGCCTGATGGCCTGAGGATAGACGCTCCTCCTCAGTCTCTCAGTTTTTGCCATCACGCTTCTGAAGCGCTTGCCAGATGGCAGCAGAGTGAAAAGATGGTTACCGGGGTGATTTGAGTCCTTGATTATTTTTGCAGCTCTGCTTTTGCAGCGTTTGAGGTAGATGTCCTGCAGAGAGGGGAGGGCAGACCCTGAGATGCGCTCAGCTAAGCGCACGACTCTCTGCAGAGCTTTGCAGTCCTGATTTGTGGCGTTACTATACCACACTGAGATGCACTGGGTCAATACACTTTCTATGGCCCCTGAATAGAAAGTTTTCAGGATTGCTGGTGAGACCCTGAATTTCCTCAGCTGTCGTAGATGGTGCAGTCTTTGCCTGGCTTTCTTGACCTGTGTTTGAATGTGTGCAGTCCAAGTCAGGTCCTCGGAGACGTTTACACCGAGGTACTTGAAGCGTCATTATTACATAGTGTTACGTCCTCCTTTTTCAGTCTAGGGGTATCAGGAACGACGAACAATAAACAGTGGAGAGTGTTTGAGGATCTCCAGCTCCCCAGGCCCAGAAAATCAAAACCAACCACAAGTTTGAATTTTCAACTGGCTGAAATGCCTTTTATTTTAACTCAAGAAGTTCAAACGTTAGTAACAAAATATATACAAAGAAAATATTACCTCGGGAGGAGGGCCCGAACCAAAATAACCCTATTAACTTACCTATACTTAAAAGTAAATAAACAAAACAACATAACTTCCCTCACTCCCTAACTAACAAATAAACAGGAGAAAACGAATGGGTATCCTCCACCCTACATTACCCAAAAATAACTCTTAACAACTAATTAAAGAAAACATCAAAGTAACTCATCAAAGAGTGCAACCAGCGCAATAAGCGCTTATGGGCTTGGAGAGCGGAACAACCTCAAACGCCGCGATGTCTCTCTCCTTTCCCACACGTTCTCTGCCATTCTTATGCTGAAAACCAGCAATCAGGGCGTGGTCAACACACACAGGTGGATGAGCGCAGATGATCATCATTAACCTATTAGGCACAAACACACTAGAAAAGAGAAGTGAAAGGGAGAGAAAGAGAACAACAATACAACCACCAATAACACGCTTTATATAAATAAAAACAATGAATACGTCATTAGACGTAACACCCTCACCAATAAATTTTTCCTATATTCCCCTTCTTAAAACACATTTATTGTTCTTCACACATTACCCTGGACAATGCATCAGCGACCACATTATCAGTGCCTTTCTGGTGCCTGATATCCAGATTGTACTCTTGCACAATCAACGCCCACCGCATTAATCGTTGGTTGGCGTTACACATCCGGGAAAGGAACGTCAAAGGATTGTGGTCAGTAAATACAATAATGGGCACACTACTACCTCCCAAATAAACTTCAAAGTGCTGGAGCGCTAGCACCAATGCCAGAGTTTCCTTTTCAATTGTGCTATAATTACTTTGGCACTTCGTGAATTTTTTTGAAAAATAGCACACAGGATGATCAATACCCATATTGTCCTCCTGTAGCAATACGGCTCCTGCTCCTACTGAACTCACATCCACATGCAATTTGAAAGGGCGATGAAAGTCTGGAGCTTTAAGAATGGGGGCATGGCACAGAAGATCTTTAGCGGACAAAAAAGCACGCTCACACTCAGTAGACCATACAAATTTCCTTTTATCACTGAGTAAATCAGTAAGTGGGGTTACAGCACTAGAGAAATTCTGACAGAAATTTCTGTAATATCCACACATTCCAAGAAAATGTCTCAACTCTCGTTTGTTAGAAGGAGCCGAGTAATCCATTATCGCAGAGACCTTCGCTTCTATAGGTCTTACACTTCCATGACCCACCTTCTTTCCCAAATAAGTCACCTCTGCTTTCGCAAATTCACATTTTGCAAGGTTTACAGTCAGTGAAGCGTCAGACAATCGGGTGAATAGTAACTCAAGGTTGGTCAAATGCTCCGTCCAGCTGTCTGAATACAGTACCACATCATCTATATATGCATCACACTTCGGTACATCAGATAGAACCTTCTGCATAAGTCTTTGAAAAGTTGCAGGTGCGTTTCGCATCCCGAACGCAAGTACTGTATATTGAAGAAAGTTATCCGGCGTGACAAAGGCAGAGATTTCTGAAGCTCGTGGCGTAAGAGGCACCTGCCAGTACCCTTTTAACAGATCAATCTTTGTCACATATTTTGCCACACCTACCCGATCAATACAATCCTCGATACGAGGCAAAGGAAAGGAATCAGGTTTGGAAAGACCATTAACTTTCCGATAGTCCGTACAGAAACGGTATGTGGAGTCTGATTTGGGAACTAGTATACATGGAGAGCTCCATGGACTCTGACTTGGTACAGCTAATCCATGTTTTAACAGATATTCTACCTCAGCCTTCATAATCTCCCGCTTCTTCGGATTCACCCTATAAGGATGTTGCTTCACAGGGGATACACTTTCCACCTCGATATCATGATATAATACAGATGTTCTACTAGGTACATCAGAAAACAGAGAGGGAAAAGACTGGATCAAATTACACACATCCTCAAACTGTTTTTCAGATAGATGCATAAGATAACGGCCTAAATCACCCAAAATGCTAGAATTACTCAGATGAGGTGCACAAGTTGGAACATCACCATCATCATTTACAAGAGGAGAGGTAGTTAAAGTAACCACAGAAGAAACTACTGGGGCGTCTGCAGACGGAGCAACTCTCGACTCGCTCTCCACGAAAGTCTTCAACATGTTTACATGACAAACTCTAGTTTTACGTCGACGATCAGGGGTTTGAATAACGTAATCCGTCTCACTGAGCTTTTGCTCGATGACATATGGTCCTGAAAACTTCGCTTGCAAGGAAGCACCAGGCACAGGCAAAAGCACAAGAACATTATCACCAACCTGTAAATTCCTTCTGACACTTTTTTTTGGTCAAACTGTTGCTTCATTTTCCCCTGAGCAACAGATAAATGAGCCTTAGCCACCTCGCACGCTTTATGCAATCTCTCTCTGAAAGAACTCACATAATCCAAGAGAGACACAGAAGATGGATTTTTCACCAACAAGTGTTCATACAACAGTTTTAATGGACCCCTAACAGTGTGTCCGAACACCAATTCTGCAGGACTGAATCCCAAGGACTCCTGAACTGCTTCTCTGGCCGCGAACAATAATAAAGGCAGCCCCTCCACCCAATCCTTTCCCGTCTGCAAGCAATACGCACGAATCATAGTTTTGAGTGTTTGATGAAATCTTTCCAAGGCTCCTTGTGATTCAGGATGATAAGGACTAGAAACTCGATGCTCAATTCCTAATTCCTTCAGAACCTGAGCAAAGACCTTGGAAGTAAAATTAGTTCCTTGATCGCTCTGTATTACTCGCGGTAGACCAAACGTGGTAAAAAACTTAATCAAGTCCCTCACCACTGTCTGTGCTTTCAGTGAACGTAAAGGAATAGCTTCTGGGAATCTTGTGGCGGCACACATAATTAACACATACTGGTGCCCCGATTTCGACTTAGGCAGCGGACCCACACAATCAACAATGAGTCGCTCGAACGGCTCTTCTACTACCGGTATGGGATACAAAGGGGCAGCAGCCACTTTCTGATTAGGCTTTCCGATGCGCTGACACACATCGCAAGAGCGACAAAAATTAGCAACAGATAAACGAAGACCGGGCCAAAAGTAGTATTTAGAAATGCAGCAAAAAGTTTTTGTCACTCCCAAATGACCCGCCATAACACTCATGTGCCAATTTTAACACTGGGGCACGGTGGCTAGCAGGCAGAACTATTTGAAATGTCTCATGCAGACCTTGTTCATCATAACGCGGTTTCCACTTTCGCATTAACACGTCATTCTCCCAAAAATAACCCACTTTAGCGTCTGCTCTATCTTTCACAAAAACTGCTGCCTCAACACATTCTGCTAAGGAGACATCTGATTTTTGCTCAGCCACTAATTTCTCCTTACCAACACTAAAAGGAGCTTCCAGAATTATTGCCGTCTCTGTCACTTTACATGTCTCACGTGACTTTAACTCTTCAACCTTAGATTCGGCATTTAAAAATGACTCCGAAAGATTAACAACCTCTTGAAACTTTTGACTTTGAGCTCGTGTCACAGCACATGCTGGAAAAACAGAAGGGAAATTAATTCCTAAATCGGCCCGTTCCTCAATCACAGGATTGTGCATCACTACTGGACTAGAAAAAACTTTGCCACCTGCAAGGTCATTTCCTAGAATGACATCCACTCCAGCAACTGGCAACTGTCTACATACACCTAACTTAACATTGCCAGAGATAAGATCCGATTTTAATTTTACTTCGTGCAAACCTGCACACAACCCATTTCTATACCTCGTACTAACACATCTGTACCGGTATATGATTTTGCCGAGAAAGGCAATGCACTCTCAAGTATGAATGACTGACAAGATCCTGTATCCCTTAATATCGAGATGGGTATTAACTGAGAATTAGCGACGGACACCTGCCCATTTAAAATGAATGGTTTATACCCAAAGCCTTCCGCCTCTCGCAGCGCTGGCAGTGTCTGTGTAAGCGCAACACTTTTGGCTTTCGGTGATACGTTCTTTTTATTCCATTCTTTACAATCCGAAATTAAATGTCCAGGATTTAGACAATAAAAACAAACCCGCCGATCTCCTTGACGCATAGAATTTCGGCCATTCATTTTAGGACGAGCGCCGCTTTTCCATGAACGAGAAACATTTTGAGAAGGAGACTCCTCCCCCACAAACCTTTCAATAGAGGCATTAACAATTGGCACCTCTTGTGAAAAAACCTTGCGGTGTGTAAGCACAAATTCATCAGCCAATACCGCGGCCTCTGCAAGTGTGATTACCTTCTGCTCGTTTAAATGCTGCACAACTTTTTCAGGAACACTCTTTAAAATCTTCTAGCAAAACTAATTCACAAAGTTGTTCAAAAGTGTCAGTTTTACTAGACAAACACCACTTCTCAAACAAAGTTCTTTTCTCTCGCCCAAATTCAACATACGTTTGTTTGGATGTCTTCGCATGAGAACGAAACCTCTGCCGATACGCCTCGGGAACTAATTCATATGCGCGAAGCACTGTCGATTTTACCACATCATAATCAAGCGAATCCTCCAAGCTTAAAGCTGAACTAACTTCTTGCGCCTTACCCACAAGACTACACTGAAGGAACAGTGCCCACATATCTTTAGGCCAATTAAGCTTACCAGCGATTCGCTCAAAGGCTACAAAATAAGCGTCCACTTCGGCTTCACGAAAAGGAGGCACAAGTTTAACATATTTACTGATATCAAACGTAGAAACAGAAGGCGGCGGAACAGAACTAACTGGTGATACCATAATAGAAGGTGGTCGAGAACGAGGTACAGGCACCGGCTTTTTATTTAAAGCATGAGCCTCTAGATCTAATTTACGTAATTGAATATCACGATCCTTTTCCGCTTCTATAACGCGCAGCTTAATCATTTGAGCCTCACATTCTTGCCTTTTTATTTCCAAATCTAATTCTCGAAGCCTAATCTCCAACATAGGATTATAAGGTTGCACCGACTCAGATTCAGAAAAAACTGCAGGTGCAGATGTCTCTGCACCCTGAGACTTCTCACCATCACTCTCATCCTCCGCCAAAATACCTGCTTCCACTAATTTCCCATATAATTCCTCCTTTAAAACTTGTTTAGTAGCCTCCTTCGCCACAGTGATATTAAAAAAATCTGCAATCAACAACAAATCTTTTTTTCTGCAGCGATCAAAACCTTTCGTAGTAGGAAAAATAGTAAAAGCTGTCAAATCAAATTCCATTTCTCCTCACAAGGAACAAGGAATTACTCTTCCCCCCCTCACTACGAAGACATCCCAAACAACTAAAGAGAGAGAAAAATAAATTTGACTCACCACTTTGTGACTTTTTTTCTTTTCTCACTAGAAAAACTTCCACTACCTCGTACGGACGAACCCCCAATTGTTACGTCCTCCTTTTTCAGTCTAGGGGTATCAGGAACGACGAACAATAAACAGTGGAGAGTCTTTGAGGATCTCCAGCTCCCCAGGCCCAGAAAATCAAAACCAACCACAAGTTTGAATTTTCAACTGGCTGAAATGCCTTTTACTTTAACTCAAGAAGTTCAAACGTTAGTAACAAAATATATACAAAGAAAATATTACCTCGGGAGGAGGGCCCGAACCAAAATAACCCCAAAAATACCTCTAACTAAATGGAAAAATACCTATTAACTTACCTATACTTAAAAGTAAATAAACAAAACAACATAACTTCCCTCACTCCCTAACTAACAAATAAACAGGAGAAAACCAGCAATCAGGGCGTGGTCAACACACACAGGTGGATGAGCGCAGATGATCATCATTAACCTATTAGGCACAAACACACTAGAAAAGAGAAGTGAAAGGGAGAGAAAGAGAACAACAATACAACCACCAATAACACGCTTTATATAAATAAAAACAATGAATACGTCATTAGACGTAACAATGGTAATAACAATAAAACTATTTATGCAAATATTTACCTCCTAACGATTGCAAAAAATATATATATATATAAATACAGCTAAAATAACAGATATCGACTGACTGACGCCGAAGGCCTTAAGCAGTCAAATTAAAAATGGCCACATCTGCAAATGAGTTAAAATAAGGCAAGACTTAAAAGTGCAGAGGTGCTATTCTTTACAGTATGTGTACGTATGCATATGATGTTGTCATTTGAGTAGCATATTAAGACTATTTTTTTAAATTACATTTTGAGTAGTCTTATTGTACTTCACTGCCATTTTCTTGGAGGTAAAGCACATGTTGTGATAGATACAGGATGTTGGAACATCATCTGTTCATCTTACAAACTGATCTGCACCCATCCGGCAGCAGAAGAAACCTCTCATCTGATTCGATACAATCAAGCAGCAACTCTCAGGATTGAAAACAAAGCCTGTATGCACCTTACCACAATAATCAAGTCCCCCCAAAGTGGTTGCCCACAATATTTTTCCCTTGTCACATGACAAAGAATGACAGTGCAACCTAATTTTTATGATCTAAAATGAATGATTAACCTCAAACCCTTTCTTTTGATGAAACAAAAACACAAAAAGTGACTTAAAGCACCACGTCTCTCAGAATGTGGGAGTATTATTAAAGAAATGACCTTGAACTTGCTTGAGACTGTGGCTCCACGTGTTTCATAGATAGATAAGCACTTACGCAGATGTGGTTTACAGCTATGCGTCAGACTTCTTCCTCTTTGTGACATAGCCTACCAGTTAGACAGTTAGCCTACCTCCCTCCCACCACCGCTTCACATAAATCCACCTGCTATAACACGCCATAATTTCAAGGAATTTTACCTCAAGAATTAAAAAAAAAATTAATAAGAGTAGTTTTGAGGTCATGAACGTGTTTCCTGTATATTAGTTTAAATGCATACCACCAGGACAATCAATTTTAATCCATCAAATATTTTATTACATGACGCGTAACATTAAAAATCTTAAAAGCATTCAAAATATAGGCTAAATGCATTTCTTTAAGAAAGATGTCAAAAAGTCACAGTTGAAAACATTTTTAACCTTGATGCAAAAACTAACTAGTGACTAAAAGTGATGCAAAACTAAAAGTGAGTTTATAGAATTCCTGATGAAATCATCCATTTCTAAATTATCTGTATCATTTGCATATCTAAAATATGAGCAATATACATGCACAAAGAGGAGCACATTTGCAACAGCTTCAACTTCTGCATTCTGCTACTTAACATAACATCATTATTGTTAACAAAATTGTAAAAAAAAAAAAAAAAAACAGAACAAAGACAACTTTCAAGAATGCAATATACATTCATTAAAAAGGGGAACATAGGGATAGTAAAAAATAAAAAATAAAATAAGCTACTCAGAATGAAAATAACTTTTTGCTCTATGCAATCTGCGTGGAGGAATATTCAGAAGATTTGCTGAAGACTGAACTTCTGCGTTCAGATAACTGTCGAGACAAAGTGGTGCACTGGCTGAAGCACAATGGAAACTGCTCTTTTAGGACTTTAAGAACTGCTCTTCTGAACTTCTGTCCGGCAAAGGCATAGATGATAGGGTTGAGGCAACAGTGGCTTAAGGCGATTGTTTCCACCCATTGCATGGCAAGGCTTAAACTAGTATGCAACTCACAAGAAAGCAAGTGGCCATTCCTCTGCAGGAGCATAAGAAACATGACAATGTTGTATGGAGTCCAGAAGAGGAAATAAACTGCCACCACAGCCAGGATGAGTCTAATGACTTTGTGCCTTTTTTGTGATTTTATGCTGAGCAGAGTAGGGATGATCCGGGAATAGCAAAAGCCCATAATAATCAGAGGGAAAATCAAGCTCAGGAAGTTCATCTTAAGGTAAGTAAATGACATCCAGGCTGTACCTTCAGGAAAATCAGATCCGCATGATGTTTTGTTGCCCTCCGTTTTCTCTCTGGCAAAAATAATGTTAGGGAGGGATGCAAACAGACTGAGAATCCATACAAATGAGGACAGAACCAAACCCATTTTTGCAGACCGATTTCTGGAAAAGATGCTATGGGCATGGACGATGACAACGTAGCGATCCAGTGTCATAAGGACCATGAAGAAGATGCTACCGTACAGGCCCAACATGAAGAAACCTGTTATGGTATGACACATGAATTTGCCAAAAATCCACTCGTCCATGGCACTGTGAGCCCAAAAAGGGAGTGACACAAGAAAGAGTAGGTCAGACAGAGCTAGGTTGAAGAGGCACACATCTGTCATGTTGGATTTTTGACGGTATCTGACCAGGACCCACACTACCAGGCCATTTCCGATGAAGCCAAGAATGAAAACGATGCTGTACAGGGTGGGAAGGAAAACCTCGCTGAAGGCCTTTGTGTTACCATTGTTGCATGGTGATCCAGCATCATCGTCGTTCATGCCATAGTAATCACCGTATTCCGTTGTTGTAGCTTGGAGGGCAGACAAAGAACACTGTTAGGTTATATAATATATAATAGGCCTATTTATAATATATATCATATTTATAATATATAATGTATAATATGTTTATATTGTATTATGAAGTCTTAACAACATTGGTTTCTTTAGGTTTGACAAAATGACACAAGTAGGAACTTGAATTTTAGTTTGTGCTCTGCTGACATCTACTGGTCAGACTAGGCATGATTTTCTTCACATGTTGTAAACTGACGACTTTGAGATGTTTAAATGTTCAACTATATAACTTCTTTCATGTTTAAAAGGATAGCTCGCACAAAAAATAATATTCAGTCATCATTTACTCACCCTCAAATTGTTCCAAACCTGTCTGAGTTTTTTTCTTCTGTTGAACACAAAAGAAGATATTTTAAAGAATTTTGGAAATCAAACACTACACGGTTGAACCTTCTTCAAAATATCTTCTTTTGTGCAGAACAGAAGAAAGAAACTAAAACAGGTTTGGAACAATTTGAGGGTGAGTAAATGACAGAATTGACAGAAGATGACAGAATTTTCCCTTTTGGGTGAGCTTTCATAATAAAATAAAATCATGCTGGTTTTCCATTTATTTATTCAAAAAAAAAGTTTACTTTTTAACAAATGATGACTTAAAATTGTAATAATTGTTGTGACAAAAACACAATTAAAACAAATTCAAATGTCCTATAATATAAGTATATTATTAAGTAGGAACGACTTTTAAATGTAGCATAATTACATAGTAACCTACCAGCCACAGTTCCTGGGTCCTCTGTCATGTCTCTTGGTTATGACAGCTGAATCTGTGAAGTTTTTTGTGATCCTGTCAGTCAAAAAGCTTTACAAACACAGGAGGTGCTATTTCCTGAACCTCCCAGAGGCGGGCCCTAAACACCCTTTAATGCTGTTAAAAAATACAAACTGATGTCTGTATCATTAAATCAATTCATTTGGAAAAATTCACATTAGCCTTTTTAGACTGAGAAATTAGTAGAGGCATTTCAATCAAGAAAAAGGGGCATATATCTACAACTGTAATTGCAATACATAAAAGTGCACACACAGACACATACACATTCACTCACATTTACATTTCATTTGATTAAAATAAGCATGAACACCTTAGGTTGAATAAGCTTTTATGCAGCTTTATTTGCTATGTAAAATTACACATTCACAGTAGGCTACTTCAAATGTCTTTTAACTTTTACAAATATTCTCCTGCTAAAAGTGTTACAACCCTCAGGGTCACACTGCAGTCACGCAGCAGATTTGACCCAGCTGTAATTCTGGGAAGACACTTGTAAAGCGGTTGGGGATTTGATTGTTCATATTGAGCAGACAAGGAAGGTCCTGTCCTTTAATTTGTTATATAATATTTGTCTTTGTTATATAATATTTGTCTATAATATAAGTTCTTTATGAATAAATAGAAAACTAATGCTTCCTACATATAGATCGACACTTCTGTAGTGTAACCATATTTTATTCATGAGCTGACAACGCAACGGACCCGAGGATCCGCTTAAATGGACAGGGGCGGGACATATTAACGGCGAGCCAATCAGCCAGGCAGACCGCAAAAGAATATTAAACGCTAGGGACGCTGGGAGTAAACACTATTTGAATGTTAAGGGACGGCTTTTTGTTGCAGCTTCACGGTTACCATGGTAAAAGCTTGTGTTATATAGCAGTATATTGATATTACAAGAATTCTCCTGATAATTACGTAAAACTAGGTCTTGACAGTTACGCTAATGCTCTGCTACTGTTCTTTAGCTAAACGCATTTAGGTGGTGAGAGTCATTTATTGACAGTCTCGCTGTATCAGTGCTGTTTACTGTGAAGCTCACGCGCTTCCAGCGGGCGCGTTCTCGCGCACAGAATTCCTGCTGCCGTTGAGCGCGCGCTCGAGAAGCCGCGGGAACGGCTCTGCCTGGTGGACGGATTAGAATAGAATTGTGAACTCCTGTGACGCTGTTGTCTATGAAGCTGAATCCACGTAAGTATTTCAGTGCTTTATATTTTGGTGGTATTTCGGTGACGATATTAGTTTTACTTTGACTCGGAACTTTTTTTTTATGGTAACTTAATAGTTGGGTTAAACTTATATGTTCTTTTTTTGTGACAAGTGAAACGTTTGAATGCTTTTATTTGTTTTCCAATTTTTTAGTAAATAAGTGTGTAACGTTACATTAAACACTTGTCAACATCTAGGAGCGCAGTAAATAGTGAAGTCGTTCTGAAAACATGACCGTGTGACACCTTGGTGCTGGTCAGCTGTGTTTTCTGTAACTTAGACGAGTTCTTCTTATCCTTGTTCTCCTGAAGTATAATTTCATGTTCTTTCTTTAAAGGTGACATTTATATGAATAAGTGCGAATTTGAATTCCAATGTCCCCGCCTGGACGTACGAGTAAATTGCGTTGATACAAAGCGGATTTAGTTTCTGACAGATGAGTTTGGGAGACGCTACGATCAGACCTGCTGTAGGGTGAGTGAAACTTGTTATAGAGCCCTTACTAAATGTCCATGTTTTTATGGATTTGAGTGATATAACTGCTTATAACTCTATCTATCTATCTATAGACAGATGATGGTGCATTCTAGTGTGCATATTTCATAACATTATAAAAAATTTTTTTCAAGCTATCGTGACCTAACCATTTGTGATTAAGCCACACACCAATCACTTGTTGAACTCTTTTAAGTTAATGTGAAGGTAACTGGAACATTAAAATCTGAATAATACACAATTAGATGACTTGCATATATTAACATTCCAAATTCTGATGTGGAAAATTCTGAAATTTGCTTTTATTTGCTATAAAAGATCTAATAGTCTGTAACAAAAGAAGTTGACATGGCATTTGACTTGTTGGGATAAAAGCTCTGTTCTAGCAGTTACATGAGAGAAGAGTAACTAGGAAATGAAAACAAATAACTGTCTGTTCTTCTGCCAGTGATGCTTTTGTATTCCACCTCTCACACCTTTTGTCACCTCCGCTCTTGACTCAATAGCTTATTATTCCATTTTATTGAATGGAATGTTTGCTGAGCTTTTCTACCTCCAAATTAAGTACCTTAAATTGACTGTGTATTTGGTATTCATGTCAGTCCTCATGAGAAGTAAACACAGGTGTGACAAATTCCTCTCCACTGGAATTGCATTCTCACAGAAACTTCTGGCGATGGTAACGTATCTCAGCAAGCCATTTAAATGTTAGCCAGTGTCCCCTCTCTGACAACACAACAGACTGCTTTGTGGATCTTACCCACAGCCCCCCTTTCCTTTTATGTAATCAGACCCCATTACATAGCTAAAGCAGTGGACGATTGTGGTTATTAAAAGCTTGAACAGTTGTTGAGCATTCCCACTGCTATCTTCTCAGAATGTATACGAGTATCCAAAGAGATTCAGAATGAGGTAACTTTTGTTACATTCTTGGTCTCAGTGTTGATATTATGCAATGAATTTGAACAAAAAAGCAGACAGATTGAATGAAAATGCAGACCAATTATATATAACATACATAATCATATAGGCAGAAATGTGATGTTTATCATTTTTATAACACTTGTTGTTTTTGTCAAAAGTTGTGATATTTGAACTGTAAAGCTGTTTAAATCATAGTTTATATGGTAATTTTATAGTTTAGGATGTTACCATATATATTTTGCTACCTAGACACCATGTAGTTCTATTCTAATATCAGAATTTTGCCTACAGAAAGGGGTAGGAATCCTGATGTCTGTTTATGAAGTGAGTTTAAGTGTTAGCCCATGCACAGGATCCCTTGTATTGTAAGTCCCCATGAAATCAAAATTGGAAGTTTTTTGGCTTTTAGTATGAATATGTTAGACGTAAGGTTATCTATAAGCTAGTGTGCTCCAAAACAATGACAAAATTCATGTTTATAAGATATAAGCATTCAAAATTTACGGTCTCTCACTTACGCCATTGTGGATAAATGATTTTGATGACATCACCCTGCACTTCAGCTTCTCATCAAACTTTCTGTCCAATCAAATGCTCTCTAGAATCTGAAGCGTCCCACCCCCTACACTATAAATAGACACTGAAGCTGCTGCTGTAATCGGTCACTTGTTCACAGAATTAGTATTTTCTGCAGGGTGAATGCCACGTTTTGCACTATATAGTGGATAGGGAACGATTAAGTGTAAATATGCTTTCCATTGGGTCAAAAGAAGTCTGGTTTTGCGCTGTGTTATATGTGCACAGTCTGCTCCAGTACAGAGACATGATAGGAGCGGATCATATGCGTGAATAGGCACAGACCACAAAACAGAGAATGCTACATTTTATAGCAATATGGATGAGATTGTGGCTGTCACATGCTGTCAAATGCGGCTTTGATCCAAACTGTGATTTAAACGAAACGCTATTTAAAAAAGGGGGCAGGACTGCTTGATATGTCCTGCTCTGTCTTCCTGTTTCAGTTGAAATGACGTCAACACATAGAATAATGCTGGGTGTTTCAAAGCATTTCAGTGGACCTTTAATGGAATGAATTGGTCTGAGTCATCTGCCGACTCCTAAGGGTTTGACACCTATTATCCATTTATTTTTTTAAAGGGTTAGTTCACCCAAAAATTAAAATTCTGTCATTAATTACTCACCCTCATTTCATTCCAAACCCGTTAGAACTTTGTTCATTAGAACACAAATCAAGATATTTTTTATGAAATCAAAGAGAGCTTTCTTACCCTGTATAGACAGCAATGGAACTACCACATTCAAGGACCAGAAAGGTATATCATTAAAGTAGTCTGTGTGACATAAGTGGTTCAAACAAAAAGGTGCACTAAGCGATTTTACCCCAACATGACCTCGCCCCTATTTTGAAATCTCCGCCCCACACGTACGTACACAACCATGGCAACTACGATCGCGGAAACAATTGAAGATGACACAAAAGCATATTCAAACAAAAGCCAACACGGATAAATTGTGTGAAATTAAGCAAAATCAACGTTACTCACCTATCAAAAAGAAACAATGCAACCTTGGCATGCGATTCGAGCCCTTCCCGCTCCTTGACTTCTCTCCACCACTGGAAAGCTGCTCCGATATTTACGTGGGTCCTACCTCTTGCCTGATCGTAATACTTCTTTTTAATGTTTTGTTTCTCTGATATAATCCTTTTTTTTTCCGCCATCTCTCTCTGTCTATAGTCGATCTGCTAATATCCGTCCTGTGCTCTCTTCTCCCTGTCATTACAAGACACACCCCCTTACTGCTGATTGGCTACAATTGTGGTTTGGGACACGGTCCGACGCTGTGGTCAAAAGCGGTTTTCAAAAATCGCTTAGTGCACCTTTAAAGTCTGTGTAGAGTCAAATCTGAGAATTGTTTGTGAACTCATTATAAATGTTAGAAATGCATTGCTGAAACATGTTACAAAGACTGAACTATGTAGTACTTAATTGTGGAGTTAGACCGTTAAACAGTCACCATTTTCGTGATCTGTTTTTTTTGGGCGGGGCTAAATCAGGACTCGATGATGCAATCGAGCCACCGAGCACGGCCCCTTTCCCAACACTATAAGAGGTGTGTTCGACTTGAAGCAGCCTGCAGACCGATCTGTGTGGGACATCAAAGTACAGTGAGAGCTACAGAGAGCAGACGCTCCTGATGCTTTCGAATCGCTCTCGCAGTACTTTGATGTCATACACTGATCGTTCTGCAGCACTGCTTCAAGTCGAACACACACCTAATAACTAGAGTGCATTAGCATCAGTGGTTCACGGTAGGGATGCATCGATCCGATACTCAGGATCGGTATCGGCTCCGATCTGGTCATTTTCTGCGGATCGGTTATTGGAGAGACCAGACCGATCCAAATCCGATATTGTGTGTATACTATTCTGTGTTATTGTTAAGCCCCACGAAAGCACAAAAGCATTATAAAGCACCATAAAGTCAAAGTCCAAGTGTTCTGAAGCCGTTTCATAGTTTAATGTGAGGTAACGTTACAGATGAATATTTAAGTCGTTAAATTCAAGTTCATGTAAACTCTTCTCTCTGCTGCAGCTGTCTGTTATCCTCCGTTCAGCGTTCAAACTGCGTGTTGCGTTCGTTTACTACAGTCAAAACAATGAAACTCTCTTCAAGAGCGCTCAATAACTGAGATTTAAAACCGTTAAAAGAAAGGGCTCAATAAACTATTGCACAGATTTAATAAGCTACGCATCAATATCTCTTTCCTCTGTGTTTTGAACTCTTCTATCCGGAGCTGCGCGCTGTGACTCCATGCTGCTTCAAGCGCATCATTCTGCACGGGATGCGCATAAGAGCTTTGTGCCGTTCTCTATTGGAGCTTTTCGTATTATAATACTTTTGCGCAATGAAATATTATTTATCGCGTTTCTTGTACTGTCCTATCAAGGCTATTAATAATCTAATGTATAGCACAGTAATGGAGGCAGGACTCCTCTATCATATGTTGCTGCCTTCATTACTGTGCTATATATTTAAAATAAATGTCTTTTAATTTTGTAGTTTATATTTATAAATAAATACATTTACTTGTTTTCATTAATGTATTTTACAACAATGCAAAGAGCAATGTGTAACATTTTACCAGATTTAGTCCTTCACATATTCGCTTTTATTTGTTCCCCACTAAATGTTATTTCACTAAATGTTTAGATTTTATAAAATTGTGCACTCATGATTTTTCTAGAATAACCTTTGCTGCTAAATTATCCACTAACCTAGTTTATAATAGTATTTTTGTCATAGATTATGAATGGGTCTGTTTATACCTGCACGTCATGCGTTTTCTCTGATCTGATATCTATTTATTAAAACGTTTCCATTTACACTTGGCCACATAGATCTTCACAAAATGGATATAAATCCGATCTTCAATTCCCGCGCTGTATATAAATTTAACGAAGTTCACGTCAACGAAATCAAAAGTGCTGCATTTTATTAATTATCAGCTCATTTCAAGATCAAAGACTGCAATATGAGCACGCGGCATCAGCACTGGAAAGATAAGCCTGTCTTGTACTTTTAATGAAGATGTTGAGCGTCTGCGTCTTTCTTTCAGTTTCATTCGCGGCAGTTTGCGCGTCTGCGATGCTCAGCTACTCATCCGCGGTGAGGCTTGTTGCATTAGCGCAGTCATATCTGACTAAAATGTCATATAGCCTATAACACGGTCTCACACGTTTATTATTTTTACATTTTGGGAGGAGTAAAATTCACATATGTGGTTTCAACAACCAGATGCATTTACACATGTCCAGTTCATCTGGAATGTGGCCCAGACCACCTCCTGAAGTGTTTTGAGCGATCGGATTTATATTACAAAACGCATGAAGTGACCAGATGTAAACAGCCCCTATATATATTTTCATGTTATTTTTCATTAAAATGAAGTTGTCTAGTAGATTGTCTTTAACACACAAAAGAGTGACACAGAAGTATAGTTCCCTATCAGTCGGTCACTCCGAGTCACGTCGGGTGACCGACGAATTGGGATCTCGCTTAGAGAGACCAATCCACTACGAGTGTATCTAAACGAGCCAATGCACATTGGCATGCGATTATTGCATCCAGCTGCTGCTGATCACAGCGTGAGTATAAGTAGGCAGCAGGTGCAGCGCATATTCAGCTTTTCGCTTCGGAGCCGAGCGGTTCATCGTTCTGCTCTTGACAAGCCTGTCTACTACGGTGTCTGCAAGCAAGCACGCTCTTCCAGAGGACTCTCGTGCTGGTGTTACGGCGCTTCAGCGGCGGTGGTCTTTTTTTCCTTCGAGTGGACTGCACACATCAGATTGCACTACCTCTGATTGTGTTGCAAGCGGCCATCTCCCCTGTGCGCTTCAGCACACTAAGAGAGCAATTTCTCTAAAAGAGCATTCGCGGGTGGAACGTCTTTTCAAAGACGCGTCTTTTTAAAGATGTCCTTCCACCCGTGCGTTTCTGGATGCGGTCGTTACCTGGCGCCGGGTGATGGTCACGATCGCTGCCTCTCGTGTCTGGGCATTAAGCACGCTGAGGCGGCTTTCGTGGACGAGTCATGCTCCCAGTGCGGGAAAATGACCGTCGCGGAGTTGCGGACCAGACTCCGTTTCCTGCAAGGGGGCGGGGTGCCCGTGCCTCTGCCTAGATCTAGGGCTCCCCCTGGCGGCAGCCGGGGGGGCGCTACTTCTGGCAGTAGCCGGACTGGTCTTACGGTGACGGTGAGGAATTCCCCTCCAAGGAACCAACCTTCGAGGGCTCCTCTTTCCACCGGCACTTCGCAGCCTGTGGAGCTGCCGAGGGAACTGGCTGGACCCTCCAGTGGGGTACCACTGGTATCCTTTGGTGCTCCCCCCGACGATCGGATGTCGATCGCTGCATCGGAGGGTGAGCCAGACCTGTCTGGAGATGATGATTCGGCACCGCTGCCACCTTCTGGGCGGTCAGCGGTGCCGGATACGGATCCAGAGATGGTGGCTATGCTTGCCCGGGCCGCCGAAAGGGTCGGGCTCGAGTGGAAACCTCCACCGCGTCCCGAACCCTCTAGGTTGGACGATTGGTTTCTCGGGGTGGCTCGCGCTGGTTCTCAGGGCCCCACCCCGGTACCTTTCTTCCCGGAAGTGCATGATGAGCTCACTGGATCGTGGACGGCACCTTTCACTGCCCGAAACCGTTCCAGTGGCTCGTCCTCCCTCACCACCCTCGACGGTGGGGCAGCGCGGGGGTATATGGAGATCCCGCCGGTGGAGCGGTCGGTTGCGATGCAATTGTGTCCAAATACCGCGGCCACTTGGCGTGGAAATCCGTTGCTCCCCTCCCGGGCCTGTAGGTACTCGTCGGCCCTGACCGGCAGTGCTTATGCGGCCTGTGGTGAAGCTGCTTCCGCCCTACACGTTATGGCGTTGTTGCAGGTTCATCAGGCCAAGGCACTGAGGGACCTGCACGAGGGTGGGCACGACCCAGAAGTTCTCAAAGAGCTTCGTACCGCTACTGACCTCGCGCTACGAGCGACGAAGGTCACTGCGCGGTCTCTGGGCCGTGCGATGTCCACTATGGTGGTCCAGGAACGCCATCTCTGGCTGTGTCTGGCTGACATGAGGGAGTCGGACAAGATGCGGTTCTTGAATGCCCCTGTGTCCCAGACCGGCCTTTTCGGCGACGCAGTGGAGAACTTCGCCCAGCAGTTCTCCGCTGCACAGAAGCAGACTGAGGCCATCAGGCACATCCTGCCCCGGCGTGCAGCTGCTGCCTCCACCCGGCCGCCGGTGGCAGCGCCTCAGTCTACTCGTCGCCGAGGGCGGCCCCCTGCCGCCGCCCCCGCTCCCGCGCAGCAATCGCAGCAGCCTCCAGCAAAGCAGCGCCGTGGAGCCGGTCGCAGGGCAGCCGCCCCGCCCGTCCAGGCCCCCGCCAAACCTGGTGGCAAGCGTAAGAGCAAGAGGCCCTGAGACGGGCGACCCGGAGATGGAGGAGGATGCTCTTCGGGAGATGGTGAACGCACCACTCCCTCCCCCGGAGGAGGGCCGGGTGGAGAATCTTTTGTTTCTTTTTTCCCCGCCACTGGCCTCACGGTCAGTGGTACCCAAAAACTCGACAAAAGAGCAGTTTCCTCTATCTCTGGGTCCCCAGAGGGGCTGGGGAGTTGTGGACGAGCCAGTCTTGAGTCACACTCACCCTCCTCTCTCGCCAGTGAGCAGCTGTGGGCGGTTCGAGAGTGCGATCAAACGTACTACTCACGCACCCTCTGCCAGGACGCGGGTAAGTGTTGCGCACACTCTGACCCTGTTTCGGACCGGCATCGAGACGCCCGAACAGGGTCCCTGCGTTCCCCCTCGCTGCCCCACCGCGGAAACAAATAACTGTCTGTTCTTCTGCCAGTGATGCTTTTGTATTCCACCTCTCACACCTTTTGTCACCTCCGCTCTTGACTCAATAGCTTATTATTCCATTTTATTGAATGGAATGTTTGCTGAGCTTTTCTACCTCCAAATTAAGTACCTTAAATTGACTGTGTATTTGGTATTCATGTCAGTCCTCATGAGAAGTAAACACAGGTGTGACAAATTCCTCTCCACTGGAATTGCATTCTCACAGAAACTTCTGGCGATGGTAACGTATCTCAGCAAGCCATTTAAATGTTAGCCAGTGTCCCCTCTCTGACAACACAACAGACTGCTTTGTGGATCTTACCCACAGCCCCCCTTTCCTTTTATGTAATCAGACCCCATTACATAGCTAAAGCAGTGGACGATTGTGGTTATTAAAAGCTTGAACAGTTGTTGAGCATTCACACTGCTATCTTCTCAGAATGTATACGAGTATCCAAGAATTCAGAATGAGGTAACTTTTGTTACATTCTTGGTCTCAGTGTTGATATTATGCAATGAATTTGAACAAAAAAGCAGACAGATTGAATGAAAATGCAGACCAATTATATATAACATACATAATCATATAGGCAGAAATGTGATGTTTATCATTTTTATAACACTTGTTGTTTTTGTCAAAAGTTGTGATATTTGAACTGTAAAGCTGTTTAAATCATAGTTTATATGGTAATTTTATAGTTTAGGATGTTACCATATATATTTTGCTACCTAGACACCATGTAGTTCTATTCTAATATCAGAATTTTGCCTACAGAAAGGGGTAGGAATCCTGATGTCTGTTTATGAAGTGAGTTTAAGTGTTAGCCCATGCACAAGATCCCTTGTATTGTAAGTCCCCATGAAATCAAAATTGGAAGTTTTTTGGCTTTTAGTATGAATATGTTAGACGTAAGGTTATCTATAAGCTAGTGTGCTCCAAAACAATGACAAAATTCATGTTTATAAGATATAAGCATTCAAAATTTACGGTCTCTCACTTACGCCATTGTGGATAAATGATTTTGATGACATCACCCTGCACTTCAGCTTCTCATCAAACTTTCTGTCCAATCAAATGCTCTCTAGAATCTGAAGCGTCCCACCCCCTACACTATAAATAGACACTGAAGCTGCTGCTGTAATCGGTCACTTGTTCACAGAATTAGTATTTTCTGCAGGGTTAATGCCACGTTTTGCACTATATAGTGGATAGGGAACGATTAAGTGTAAATATGCTTTCCATTGGGTCAAAAGAAGTCTGGTTTTGCGCTGTGTTTATGGCACAGTCTGCTCCAGTACAGAGACATGATAGGAGCGGATCATATGCGTGAATAGGCACAGACCACAAAACAGAGAATGCTACATTTTATAGCAATATGGATGAGATTGTGGCTGTCACATGCTGTCAAATGCGGCTTTGATCCAAACTGTGATTTAAACGAAACGCTATTTAAAAAAGGGGGCAGGACTGCTTGATATGTCCTGCTCTGTCTTCCTGTTTCAGTTGAAATGACGTCAACACATAGAATAATGCTGGGTGTTTCAAAGCATTTCAGTGGACCTTTAATGGAATGAATTGGTCTGAGTCATCTGCCGACTCCTAAGGGTTTGACACCTATTATCCATTTATTTTTTTAAAGGGTTAGTTCACCCAAAAATTAAAATTCTGTCATTAATTACTCACCCTCATTTCATTCCAAACCTGTTAGAACTTTGTTCATTAGAACACAAATCAAGATATTTTTTATGAAATCAAAGAGAGCTTTCTTACCCTGTATAGACAGCAATGGAACTACCACATTCAAGGACCAGAAAGGTATATCATTAAAGTAGTCTGTGTGACATAAGTGGTTCAAAAAAGTGGTTCAAAAAGGTGCACTAAGCGATTTTACCCCAACATGACCTCGCCCCTATTTTGAAATCTCCGCCCCACACGTACGTACACAACCATGGCAACTACGATCGCGGAAACAATTGAAGATGACACAAAAGCATATTCAAACAAAAGCCAACACGGATAAATTGTGTGAAATTAAGCAAAATCAACGTTACTCACCTATCAAAAAGAAACAATGCAACCTTGGCATGCGATTCGAGCCCTTCCCGCTCCTTGACTTCTCTCCACCACTGGAAAGCTGCTCCGATATTTACGTGGGTCCTACCTCTTGCCTGATCGTAATACTTCTTTTTAATGTTTTGTTTCTCTGATATAATCCTTTTTTTTTCCGCCATCTCTCTCTGTCTATAGTCGATCTGCTAATATCCGTCCTGTGCTCTCTTCTCCCTGTCATTACAAGACACACCCCCTTACTGCTGATTGGCTACAATTGTGGTTTGGGACACGGTCCGACGCTGTGGTCAAAAGCGGTTTTCAAAAATCGCTTAGTGCACCTTTAAAGTCTGTGTAGAGTCAAATCTGAGAATTGTTTGTGAACTCATTATAAATGTTAGAAATGCGGATGCCTCCGCATTGCGGATGGTCACGATCGCTGCCTCTCGTGTCTGGGCATTAAGCACGCTGAGGCGGCTTTCGTGGACGAGTCATGCTCCCAGTGCGGGAAAATGACCGTCGCGGAGTTGCGGACCAGACTCCGTTTCCTGCAAGGGGGCGGGGTGCCCGTGCCTCTGCCTAGATCTAGGGCTCCCCCTGGCGGCAGCCGGGGGGGCGCTACTTCTGGCAGTAGCCGGACTGGTCTTACGGTGACGGTGAGGAATTCCCCTCCAAGGAACCAACCTTCGAGGGCTCCTCTTTCCACCGGCACTTCGCAGCCTGTGGAGCTGCCGAGGGAACTGGCTGGACCCTCCAGTGGGGTACCACTGGTATCCTTTGGTGCTCCCCCCGACGATCGGATGTCGATCGCTGCATCGGAGGGTGAGCCAGACCTGTCTGGAGATGATGATTCGGCACCGCTGCCACCTTCTGGGCGGTCAGCGGTGCCGGATACGGATCCAGAGATGGTGGCTATGCTTGCCCGGGCCGCCGAAAGGGTCGGGCTCGAGTGGAAACCTCCACCGCGTCCCGAACCCTCTAGGTTGGACGATTGGTTTCTCGGGGTGGCTCGCGCTGGTTCTCAGGGCCCCACCCCGGTACCTTTCTTCCCGGAAGTGCATGATGAGCTCACTGGATCGTGGACGGCACCTTTCACTGCCCGAAACCGTTCCAGTGGCTCGTCCTCCCTCACCACCCTCGACGGTGGGGCAGCGTGGGGGTATATGGAGATCCCGCCGGTGGAGCGGTCGGTTGCGATGCAATTGTGTCCAAATACCGCGGCCACTTGGCGTGGAAATCCGTTGCTCCCCTCCCGGGCCTGTAGGTACTCGTCGGCCCTGACCGGCAGTGCTTATGCGGCCTGTGGTGAAGCTGCTTCCGCCCTACACGCTATGGCGTTGTTGCAGGTTCATCAGGCCAAGGCACTGAGGGACCTGCACGAGGGTGGGCACGACCCAGAAGTTCTCAAAGAGCTTCGTACCGCTACTGACCTCGCGCTACGAGCGACGAAGGTCACTGCGCGGTCTCTGGGCCGTGCGATGTCCACTATGGTGGTCCAGGAACGCCATCTCTGGCTGTGTCTGGCTGACATGAGGGAGTCGGACAAGATGCGGTTCTTGAATGCCCCTGTGTCCCAGACCGGCCTTTTCGGCGACGCAGTGGAGAACTTCGCCCAGCAGTTCTCCGCTGCACAGAAGCAGACTGAGGCCATCAGGCACATCCTGCCCCGGCGTGCAGCTGCTGCCTCCACCCGGCCGCCGGTGGCAGCGCCTCAGTCTACTCGTCGCCGAGGGCGGCCCCCTGCCGCCGCCCCCGCTCCCGCGCAGCAATCGCAGCAGCCTCCAGCAAAGCAGCGCCGTGGAGCCGGTCGCAGGGCAGCCGCCCCGCCCGTCCAGGCCCCCGCCAAACCTGGTGGCAAGCGTAAGAGCAAGAGGCCCTGAGACGGGCGACCCGGAGATGGAGGAGGATGCTCTTCGGGAGATGGTGAACGCACCACTCCCTCCCCCGGAGGAGGGCCGGGTGGAGAATCTTTTGTTTCTTTTTTCCCCGCCACTGGCCTCACGGTCAGTGGTACCCAAAAACTCGACAAAAGAGCAGTTTCCTCTATCTCTGGGTCCCCAGAGGGGCTGGGGAGTTGTGGACGAGCCAGTCTTGAGTCACACTCACCCTCCTCTCTCGCCAGTGAGCAGCTGTGGGCGGTTCGAGAGTGCGATCAAACGTACTACTCACGCACCCTCTGCCAGGACGCGGGTAAGTGTTGCGCACACTCTGACCCTGTTTCGGACCGGCATCGAGACGCCCGAACAGGGTCCCTGCGTTCCCCCTCGCTGCCCCACCGCGGGTACGTCGGTGGTTCCGTTGGTGCCACTTGTACAGTTTCTGGGAGCCTGGTTAGCGCTTCCCAGTCCGTCTTGTTGGCTCCGTCGGACCATCAGACTCGGCTATGCGATTCAGTTCGCCCGGCGTCCTCCCAAGTTCAGGGGCGTCCACTTCACTTCAGTGAAGGCGGTAGATGCTCCTGTCTTGCGCGCAGAGATCGCAGTCCTCCTGGCGAAGGATGCGATAGAGCCGGTCCCTCCAGCCGATATGAGGACAGGGTTCTACAGCCCCTACTTCATTGTACCCAAAAAAGGTGGTGGGTTGAGACCGATCTTGGATCTGCGCGTCCTGAACCGGGCCCTTCACAAGCTTCCGTTCAAGATGCTCACGCAGAAACGTATCTTCGGATGCATCCGTCCCCAAGATTGGTTTGCAGCGATCGACCTGAAGGACGCGTACTTCCATGTGTCGATCCTTCCGCGCCACAGGCCATTCCTGTGGTTTGCGTTCGAAGGACGGGCATATCAGTACAAGGTCCTGCCCTTCGGGCTGTCCCTGTCGCCGCGTGTCTTCACGAAAGTTGCGGAGGCAGCCCTTGTTCCCATGAGAGAACAGGGTGTTCGCATTCTCAACTACCTCGACGACTGGCTCATACTGGCTCAGTCTCAGGACCAGTTGTGCGAACACAGGGACTGGGTGCTTTCACACCTCAGCCAGTTGGGCCTTCGGGTCAACTGGGAAAAGAGCAAACTCTCCCCAACGCAGAGGATCTCTTTTCTCGGTATGGAGTTGGATTCGGTCAGTCAGACAGCACGCCTCACGCAGGAACGTGCTCAGTCGGTGTTGAACTGCTTGAATACGTTCAAGAGCAGGACAGCGGTCCCACTGAAACAATTTCAGAGGCTCCTGGGGCATATGGCAGCTACGGCGGCAGTTACGCCGTTGGGGCTGCTTCATATGAGACCGCTTCAACATTGGCTTCATGGCCGAATCCCGAGGTGGGCGTGGCAACACGGCACTCACCGGGTCCAAGTCACACCGGCCTGCCGCCAAACCCTCACCCCGTGGTCGGACCTTTCGTTCCTTCGGGCAGGAGTGCCCCTGGAACAGGTCTCCAGGCATGCTGTGGTTTACACGGATGCCTCCACCACTGGCTGGGGTGCCACGTTCAACGGGCTTGCAGTGTCGGGGGTTTGGACGGGCCCCCAACTGCACTGGCACATCAATTGCCTAGAGTTGCTGGCAGTACGCCTGGCCTTGATCCGCCTCAGGAGCCGCCTACGAGGCGAGCACGTACTGGTCCGCACGGACAACACGGCGACCGTTGCGTACATCAACCGACAAGGTGGTCTACGCTCCCGTCGCATGTCGCAACTCGCCCGCCACCTCCTCCTCTGGAGTCAGAAGCATCTGAGGTCGCTTCGTGCCATTCACATTCCGGGCTTGCTCAACCGGGCAGCCGACGAGCTGTCACGAGCTGCGCTCCCCGGAGAGTGGAGACTCCACCCCCAGACGGTCCAGCTGATGTGGAGACGTTTCGGGCCAGCTCAGGTAGACCTGTTTGCGTCCCTAGAAACCTCTCATTGCCAGTTGTTTTTCTCGCTGACGGAGGGCACACTCGGCACGGATGCACTGGCACACAGCTGGCCGCGGGGCCTTCGCAAGTATGCGTTCCCCCCAGTGAGCCTTCTCGCACAGACACTGTGCAAGATCAGGGAGGACGAGGAGCAGGTCTTGCTCGTGGCGCCGTATTGGCCCACTCGGACTTGGTTCCCAGAACTGATGCTCCTCGTGACAGCCCCTCCTTGGCAGATTCCTCTGAGGAAGGATCTACTGACTCAGAGACGGGGCACCTTGTGGCACCCGCGTCCAGACCTCTGGAAACTTCATGTCTGGTCCCTGGACGGGACGCGGAGGTTCTAGGTGACCTACCCCAAGGGGTAGTTGACACCATCACTTCGGCGAGAGCGCCGTCTACGAGACATGCTTACGCTTTGAAGTGGAACCTGTTCGTCGAGTGGTGCTCTTCTCACCGAGAAGACCCCCAGAAGTGCCCGATCAGAGTCGTGCTGTCCTTTCTGCAGCAAGGGCTGGAGCGAAGGCTGTCTCCCTCCACCCTTAAAGTCTATGTGGCTGCAATTGCTGCTAACCATGACCCCGTGAACGGGAAGTCGCTGGGGAAGCATGACCTGGTCATCAGGTTCCTTAGGGGGGCGAGAAGATTAAATCCTCCGCGGCCCCCCTCTATACCTTCTTGGGACCTGTCTCTAGTGCTCACAGCACTACAGCAGGACCCATTTGAGCCTTTGCAAACAGTCGAGCTGAAATTTCTTTCAATGAAGACTCTGCTCCTGCTCGCATTGGCCTCCATCAAGAGGGTAGGGGACCTGCACGCATTTTCGGTCGACGATTCGTGCCTAGAGTTTGGACCGGACTCCCAGGTAATCCTGAGGCCCCGGCCCGGCTATGTGCCCAAGGTTCCCACCACTCCCTTCAGGGACCAGGTGGTGAGCCTGCAAGCGCTGCCCTCGGAGGAGGCAGACCCAGCCCTAGCTTTGCTTTGTCCCGTCCGAGCAGTGAGATGCTACGTTGACAGGACGCAAAGCTTCAGGACCTCAGACCAGCTCTTTATCTGTCACGGAGGCCGGCAGAAGGGGAATGCCGTCTCCAAGCAGAGGATGGCCCACTGGATAGTGGATGCCATCACCCTGGCTTATCAGGCACGGGGTGTGCCTTGCCCGTTCAGGTTGAGAGCCCACTCTACTAGAAGTGTTGCTTCTTCCTGGGCGTTGGCTCGTGGCGCCTCGCTGGCAGATATCTGTAGAGCTGCGGGTTGGGCGACCCCTAACACGTTCGCTAGGTTCTATAGCCTTCGTGTGGAACCGGTCTCCTCCTGTGTTCTCACCTCAAACGGGTAGAAGCACTGAGAGGCTCCGGTTTCGGGTCGGCTTGCTGAAACTACTCCAGAGAGTCCATACTGTAGACCCTGTAGAGCTCCTCCGTCCCCTCGGCAGCCAGACGTGGCGGAGCGTCCGGCGCCAGGCCCTCACTCGGTGAATCCGTGAGAACCGGTAGAGGGCTGGGGTCCATATGTGAGACCTAATTGGATCCCATATGTGTAAAGTCCACGGTATAGCCTCAGAGCCCGTGTTCCCCGGCAGACATTCTGCTAAGAGGCTACAATCACCTCTAATCTTCCATATGCACCTAATCGGTTGTTCATATGCGTAAGTGCTTCTGAACCTCCTTCGGGAAGGTTGGGCTTCCGCAGCGTTCCTGTTCCAAGTGGAACGGGTACGTTTCCCAGTGTTATCCAGTCTTACTGAGTGGGTAGTGCCATAGCAACAGTAGCTGGTCTTCTTGTGAAGCTCTGACCTGCGCCAAAAAGTAAGGGCGCAGGAGGCTTCCACAGGGCACTGGAAGGGGCAGTATCCGTGGCCTTTTGGTAGGGATCCCAATTCGTCGGTCACCCGACGTGACTCGGAGTGACCGACTGATAGGGAACGTCTCGGTTACGTATGTAACCCTCGTTCCCTGAAGGAGGGAACGGAGACGTCACGTCCCGTCGCCACGGCTACTGTACCACCGCTGAGCGGCCGGGTCACCGGCTCGGCTCCTCAGCGAAAACCTGAATATGCGCTGCACCTGCTGCCTACTTATACTCACGCTGTGATCAGCAGCAGCTGGATGCAATAATCGCATGCCAATGTGCATTGGCTCGTTTAGATACACTCGTAGTGGATTGGTCTCTCTAAGCGAGATCCCAATTCGTCGGTCACCCGACGTGACGTCTCCGTTCCCTCCTTCAGGGAACGAGGGTTACATACGTAACCGAGACGAAACTCTACATCGATAAAAAAAAAAACTGTCTAGGATCGGATCGGAATCGGCGATACTCAGAATTTTCTGGATCGGATCGGATCTGAAAAAATGGTATCGTTGCATCCCTAGTTCACGGCTCAATCGCGAGTTACTGTCATTACCGTTAGTTACTGCAGCCTACAGTTTGCTAGCTAGCTATGCCTTAGTCACGTAAATGCATAATACCTGGTTGCGATCATTTACAAAACAGCTCGGTCTCCTTGCGCGCAGAGATCGCAGTCCTCCTGGCGAAGGATGCGATAGAGCCGGTCCCTCCAGCCGATATGAGGACAGGGTTCTACAGCCCCTACTTCATTGTACCCAAAAAAGGCGGTGGGTTGAGACCGATCTTGGATCTGCGCGTCCTGAACCGGGCCCTTCACAAGCTTCCGTTCAAGATGCTCACGCAGAAACGTATCTTCGGATGCATCCGTCCCCAAGATTGGTTTGCAGCGATCGACCTGAAGGACGCGTACTTCCATGTGTCGATCCTTCTGCGCCACAGGCCATTCCTGCGGTTTGCGTTCGAAGGACGGGCATATCAGTACAAGGTCCTGCCCTTCGGGCTGTCCCTGTCGCCCCGTGTCTTCACGAAAGTTGCGGAGGCAGCCCTTGTTCCCATGAGAGAACAGGGTGTTCGCATTCTCAACTACCTCGACGACTGGCTCATACTGGCTCAGTCTCAGGACCAGTTGTGCGAACACAGGGACTGGGTGCTTTCACACCTCAGCCAGTTGGGCCTTCGGGTCAACTGGGAAAAGAGCAAACTCTCCCCAACGCAGAGGATCTCTTTTCTCGGTATGGAGTTGGATTCGGTCAGTCAGACAGCACGCCTCACGCAGGAACGTGCTCAGTCGGTGTTGAACTGCTTGAATACGTTCAAGAGCAGGACAGCGGTCCCACTGAAACAATTTCAGAGGCTCCTGGGGCATATGGCAGCTACGGCGGCAGTTACGCCGTTGGGGCTTCTTCATATGAGACCGCTTCAACATTGGCTTCATGGCCGAATCCCGAGGTGGGCGTGGCAACACGGCACTCACCGGGTCCAAGTCACACCGGCCTGCCGCCAAACCCTCACCCCGTGGTCGGACCTTTCGTTCCTTCGGGCAGGAGTGCCCCTGGAACAGGTCTCCAGGCATGCTGTGGTTTACACGGATGCCTCCACCACTGGCTGGGGTGCCACGTTCAACGGGCTTGCAGTGTCGGGGGTTTGGACGGGCCCCCAACTGCACTGGCACATCAATTGCCTAGAGTTGCTGGCAGTACGCCTGGCCTTGATCCGCCTCAGGAGCCGCCTACGAGGCGAACACGTACTGGTCCGCACGGACAACACGGCGACCGTTGCGTACATCAACCGACAAGGTGGTCTACGCTCCCGTCGCATGTCGCAACTCGCCCGCCACCTCCTCCTCTGGAGTCAGAAGCATCTGAGGTCGCTTCGTGCCATTCACATTCCGGGCTTGCTCAACCGGGCAGCCGACGAGCTGTCACGAGCTGCGCTCCCCGGAGAGTGGAGACTCCACCCCCAGACGGTCCAGCTGATGTGGAGACGTTTCGGGCCAGCTCAGGTAGACCTGTTTGCGTCCCTAGAAACCTCTCATTGCCAGTTGTTTTTCTCGCTGACCGAGGGCACACTCGGCACGGATGCACTGGCACACAGCTGGCCGCGGGGCCTTCGCAAGTATGCGTTCCCCCCAGTGAGCCTTCTCGCACAGACACTGTGCAAGATCAGGGAGGACGAGGAGCAGGTCTTGCTCGTGGCGCCGTATTGGCCCACTCGGACTTGGTTCCCAGAACTGATGCTCCTCGTGACAGCCCCTCCTTGGCAGATTCCTCTGAGGAAGGATCTACTGACTCAGAGACGGGGCACCTTGTGGCACCCGCGTCCAGACCTCTGGAAACTTCATGTCTGGTCCCTGGACGGGACGCGGAGGTTCTAGGTGACCTACCCCAAGGGGTAGTTGACACCATCACTTCGGCGAGAGCGCCGTCTACGAGACATGCTTACGCTTTGAAGTGGAACCTGTTCGTCGAGTGGTGCTCTTCTCACCGAGAAGACCCCCAGAAGTGCCCGATCAGAGTCGTGCTGTCCTTTCTGCAGCAAGGGCTGGAGCGAAGGCTGTCTCCCTCCACCCTTAAAGTCTATGTGGCTGCAATTGCTGCTAACCATGACCCCGTGAACGGGAAGTCGCTGGGGAAGCATGACCTGGTCATCAGGTTCCTTAGGGGGGCGAGAAGATTAAATCCTCCGCGGCCCCCCTCTATACCTTCTTGGGACCTGTCTCTAGTGCTCACAGCACTACAGCAGGACCCATTTGAGCCTTTGCAAACAGTCGAGCTGAAGTTTCTTTCAATGAAGACTCTGCTCCTGCTCGCATTGGCCTCCATCAAGAGGGTAGGGGACCTGCACGCATTTTCGGTCGACGATTCGTGCCTAGAGTTTGGACCGGCTGACTCCCAGGTAATCCTGAGGCCCCGGCCCGGCTATGTGCCCAAGGTTCCCACCACTCCCTTCAGGGACCAGGTGGTGAGCCTGCAAGCGCTGCCCTCGGAGGAGGCAGACCCAGCCCTAGCTTTGCTTTGTCCCGTCCGAGCAGTGAGATGCTACGTTGACAGGACGCAAAGCTTCAGGACCTCAGACCAGCTCTTTATCTGTCACGGAGGCCGGCAGAAGGGGAATGCCGTCTCCAAGCAGAGGATGGCCCACTGGATAGTGGATGCCATCACCCTGGCTTATCAGGCACGGGGTGTGCCTTGCCCGTTCAGGTTGAGAGCCCACTCTACTAGAAGTGTTGCTTCTTCCTGGGCGTTGGCTCGTGGCGCCTCGCTGGCAGATATCTGTAGAGCTGCGGGTTGGGCGACCCCTAACACGTTCGCTAGGTTCTATAGCCTTCGTGTGGAACCGGTCTCCTCCTGTGTTCTCACCTCAAACGGGTAGAAGCACTGAGAGGCTCCGGTTTCGGGTCGGCTTGCTGAAACTACTCCAGAGAGTCCATACTGTAGACCCTGTAGAGCTCCTCCGTCCCCTCGGCAGCCAGACGTGGCGGAGCGTCCGGCGCCAGGCCCTCACTCGGTGAATCCGTGAGAACCGGTAGAGGGCTGGGGTCCATATGTGAGACCTAATTGGATCCCATATGTGTAAAGTCCACGGTATAGCCTCAGAGCCCGTGTTCCCCGGCAGACATTCTGCTAAGAGGCTACAATCACCTCTAATCTTCCATATGCACCTAATCGGTTGTTCATATGCGTAAGTGCTTCTGAACCTCCTTCGGGAAGGTTGGGCTTCCGCAGCGTTCCTGTTCCAAGTGGAACGGGTACGTTTCCCAGTGTTATCCAGTCTTACTGAGTGGGTAGTGCCATAGCAACAGTAGCTGGTCTTCTTGTGAAGCTCTGACCTGCGCCAAAAAGTAAGGGCGCAGGAGGCTTCCACAGGGCACTGGAAGGGGCAGTATCCGTGGCCTTTTGGTAGGGATCCCAATTCGTCGGTCACCCGACGTGACTCGGAGTGACCGACTGATAGGGAACGTCTCGGTTACGTATGTAACCCTCGTTCCCTGAAGGAGGGAACGGAGACGTCACGTCCCGTCGCCACGGCTACTGTACCACCGCTGAGCGGCCGGGTCACCGGCTCGGCTCCTCAGCGAAAACCTGAATATGCGCTGCACCTGCTGCCTACTTATACTCACGCTGTGATCAGCAGCAGCTGGATGCAATAATCGCATGCCAATGTGCATTGGCTCGTTTAGATACACTCGTAGTGGATTGGTCTCTCTAAGCGAGATCCCAATTCGTCGGTCACCCGACGTGACGTCTCCGTTCCCTCCTTCAGGGAACGAGGGTTACATACGTAACCGAGACGAAACTCTACATCGATAAAAAAAAAAACTGTACTAGGATCGGATCGGAATCGGCGATACTCAGAATTTTCTGGATCGGATCGGATCTGAAAAAATGGTATCGTTGCATCCCTAGTTCACGGCTCAATCGCGAGTTACTGTCATTACCGTTAGTTACTGCAGCCTACAGTTTGCTAGCTAGCTATGCCTTAGTCACGTAAATGCATAATACCTGGTTGCGATCATTTACAAAACAGCTCGGTCTCCTTATTAAATAAGCTGCAGAGGAAGACAGTTGAGAGAGATGGCAGCTTTCCCGCAAGTGGGCGTGGTTTCAGCGCCCGCCAGTGAACACGCAGAGCAGAGAATATTGCTTATTTTTTCAAGATTTTGATACCTTATTTTATATACTTGGCGGGTTTTTTTTGCATTCAAATTTGGCTGGGTGGTTAATAATAACTCAGAACACAATAATATTATTATATTATATTAATTATATTAATATTGACTTTACACAGACTTAAAAGGTTGACCTTTCAATTGATACTTTTACATATAAGAGGTCATTGTACTATAAAAACATCCTGTAATTTTGGAACTCAATGTTCTCGTTAGTCTAAAAACAGCTTATATTGAAGCCAGTCTGCCAAAACGTCAGCTTATGGAATGTGCCACTCTATGACGTAATAGTGTGGCTAAACACTGCCTCCGCAGAAGAAGATCAATGCCTGCTTTTACATTGCTGCCTGTTTAGCCCTGCCCACCGATTCGTGCATGTAATGTTTACGAGAGAGGCGAACGTGCAGGTCTGCGCAGAAACCAAACGATAAAGATGGATCCGTAGACAACTGTGCAGTGCCACATTGTGGAAAAAATAGTATTTTCATTGTCTTCCTTCTGATCCCAACATTAGGAAACAGTGGATGAACTTTATTTGTAATGAAGTTCCAGACCGTGTCAATAAGAATTATCTCGTTTGTTCACTTCATTTTACCACGGATTCGTTTACAAACAAGGCACAATTTGACATGGGATTTTCAAAAAAATTGAAACTAAAAGACGATGCTGTGCCGACTATTTTGGATCCGACAGTAAGGTCACAACACACAAGTGTGAGTAACTGTTTTTATTACATGATCACTATTGCTTTGTTTGTTAAACAGATCATTTGACATGAGTATTTATGCGGTTTTAACCTAAAACACAGCAGCGTACATCTGTGAAGGACATAGGCTGTCAAACATACACAAGTGTTAGCCAATCATAGCAGTGGACGTTTACTTCCGAGTTTACAATCTGCCACACCTATTAAAACAGAGCGTTCAGATGAGAGTGCTCAAAAACAGGACAGAAAATAACCTATTACTTGTAAATTTTGATGTTTTTTGATGTAAAAATGATGATCATTTGATGATGAGAACAGTGCAGAATAAAAAAACCAGAGGCAGTTCATAACCCCTGTTTTTGGCGTTTTTGCCTTTATTTAGACAGTGTAGTGGCAGAAAACTTAGGAGTGAAAGAGGGGATGGGATCGGGAAAGGTCCACAAGCTTCAAACTCAGGACGCCCAAACTGCAACAACGCTATGTCAGCGTGCTGTCCACAAGGCTATTGGCACGGACACCCATGGCTATTTTAACGATGTCCTTACTACCTTTCTGGGACTTGAACATGGTAGTTGTGTTGCTGTCTATGGTTCAGGAAGCTCTGAGTTTATCAAAAATATCTTAATTTGTGCTCCAAAGATGAAAGAAGGTCTTACAGGTTTGTAATTAGTTGTAATTACTGAGTAATTAATGACAGAATTTGAATTTTTGGGTGAACTAACCCCAAATAGTTTCCTTTATAGTCATAGGTGAAGCTCTGAACAGGTCTTAGGATTTTCCCCCATGCATTTTCCTTTTGCATGTGGGTGTCTCACTCTTAATTAGCCGCTAATTGTTTTCTTGCTCTATTAGGAATTCTTACTCCTGCTGGATCTCACACTAAAATTAATTGTTTTCCACTAATGTACACAACACATCAGAATACAATGTGCACACAGTACAACAAAACACACAATTTGAAGTCAAGGCACATTTAGTTAGTTACTTTTAAATTCCATTCAGGCAGTCCTTGCACTTATCTCTGTTTTTGGGGTTTCGTATATTCAGTCATGAAGGTCAAACAGTATTGAAACAAATCGAAGGACAAAAACTTTTTCAAATAAGATACATTTGTTGAGTTAAAGGTTAAGTTTCGCTAAGCATATTTCTCTAGTGACATTCAGATAAAGAAAGACTGTAGTTCAAGAACCTGTGAAGAGTACAGTTGTTTTCTGAGTAGTGTGGAGTTGAGCATGGTTCTGATCATGTTGAAATGTTGAAATGGAAATCATTAAGATATTTTTATCAGTGATGGTATAGTGTTAGAAATTATTTGTCCTGCAATCTAGTGGGAGTCAGACATTGAATTATTGTAGATTTTATACAATTGTTCAATAAACAAGAAGTTATTATTCAGTGGCTTACATTTTAGACACAATATTGCCTGTTTTTGTTCTATTTCTCCAACAAAAATGGTTTAATATACAAAGCCAAAGCAGAACCGTTGTGCCACACAGAGCAGAACGCAGCGGTTTTCCTGAATGAATGAACCATTTTGAATGAATCGATTGAATGAATGATTCAGTGACAAATACAGTGACTGTGACACGTCTGCAGTGCAATAATGACTTTTGTTGATACTAGGGATGCACCGAAATGAAAATGATTGGCCGAAGCCGAACAAAATGAAACACTGGGCCGAAGGCCGAATACCGAACACGGTTTTTCACATTTTTTCCCCCATGTAGGCCTATTTTGCCATTTTTTCACGATTGAATAAATTAAAGAGCCAAAATGTGCTATTTACTGTTTACAAAACAACAATTTAAAAATATTTACTTAACACTGAACATTTTTTATAATAAGTAATAAGTTACTAAAATAATATTTTTTGGCCATTTTTGAGACCCCCCTTCTTGAATCAGGCATGCATTTTTTACTGTACAAATAAATGCAGCCTTGCTGAGCAGAAGAGACAAATTTTTAAATATTACAGATCCCAATTTGAATACTATGTGTGAATGTTATAATAAATGTATAGCTGTTGTAAGGTAATTCTTATTATCATTATTATTGTCTTATTTTTTTACAAGTAAAATTTCAATAATAACATTTATGAATGTTGATGGAGTTGTTGCTTTTTCTTAGATTTTATTTTGGCAGAAACCCGCAGGAAGATCTATGCTTCTTTTTGTTGACAACAGCATGCAGATATTTAAATGATTCTCATTACGAATTTGGGAAGATGTTTGTCGTACATATCACATTGTCACATGTCTTTAAAAAAACTAATAAAAATGTTACTGAGCAAATGACGAGTAACAGTGTTTTAGCGCAGATTTTTCTCGCGCTTTGGACTTTGAACCCTGGCGCCGCGAGCTCATGCAGCAGTGTTTGAATACATGCAATCCGAAAACATAATATTCTGCAGTTTATTTACTAATCGTTTGAGGCCATTTCGCGATTTCAATCATCACAGTAACCATGCAACAATCGCCCTTCCTCTTCTCATCGGAGACATGAGATGCAGCACTAAGCAGTCTCTCGCTGTCGGTGCTTGTAATGTTTTTTGCGTCTCTCTCTGACAGTTTTAAATACTTTCACACTGCAGACGTGTTTGATGCATTAGTGCATGCCTCTATTTGATCACGTCACGTCATTGTTCGGTACAATTTATTCGGTCTTTTCGCTTATTCGGCCGAGCACCGAAAGAGTTTTTTTTGCTATTTTCAGCCGAACAATTTCGGTTGCCGAACATTCGGTGCATCCCTAGTTGATACTGATTTCATTTGATTGATTACAAACCAATTATTATTCTCATTGAATTTATTGTTAAAATAAAACATTTAAAAAAGAATGCTCTTACATTCTTTCTACAAATGCCTTTACTTGTACATTTTTATCATCTAGATACCCTGAAGACAAACATTTACCAAAATAATTTGGATTCATCAAATGGTTTAGAGAAGATATAGTTTGTATTGAATATATAGTAGTGTTATTATTTGCCTTATATCTTCTAAACAGTTTGACTAATTAAATGTGCGGTAAGTGATTTGGTGTAGCCAATGTTGATATTTAAAATCACCAAAACAAAAGGCCCTACCCCAAAAGGGTCCCTATTTTAAAAGCTCCGCCCCAGACATACGTACGCAACTCAGGACATACGTACGGAACTCAGGCAATGATTGGTTCTGTAAATAAAGCAAAACCAATTTTACTCACCTATCGAGAAGAAACAAAGCAACCTTGGCATCCGATCGCAGGCCTTCCCGCTGCTTGAGTTCTCTCCAGGGCTGGAAATCTGATCCGATTTTTACACGGGTCCTTCTTGCCTTGCCTTATCGTAACACCGTGTCTACACCAGATGCGAGTGGCGCGACAAAATACTATAGAACTCATTATAATCAGTGATGCTGTCTACACTGGATGCGGCGCGGCATGGCGCGGCTCAACACGACAAATTCCCGACAGTAAACTGCTGCTGCGTTCTATTTATCATGTATTAACGCAAATTTCAAATGATTATCAATGGTCGCTTTGTCGTGTCCAGTGTAGACAGACTTTAGCTGTTGCGGCGCGACATGACATGACAACTGTCCGGTGTAGACACGGTGTAAGCCTTCTTTTATTCCGCAGACATTTTCCTCTGTTTTTTATCCACCATCTCTATCTTTCTGTTGTCGCTCGGCTCGGCTAATGTCCATCATGTGCACTGAGCGCTCTCTCTCCTCCGCATCATGAGTAGACACGCCCCTTACTGCTGATTGGCTTCAAGTTTGTTTTGGTACTCGGCCCGACTCGGCTTTCTAAAGCATTTTTGAAAAAATACATACCCCACCTTTAAAATTCTTTGATAACCTTTTGTCAATAGTGTCTATAGATAACACATGCACAATTTTGTGTGAATCAGCCAAGTGGTTTAGGAGGAGATTGAAAAGAAGCTTTTGGCAGTTCAAAATGGCCAATGGGTAATAGATTGAAAATGCACATAAATTCATTACAGATTTATAAGGTATAATAAAGCCCAAATCTGTTGCCAAAAAAACAATGACTGTGTTCTCCAAAATACTTATATATTTTCATTTTTATATATCCTAATCATAAATTAAAATTGTATATACAAGCCGTTTGTGCTTGGACACTGATGAGGCTTGTGGCTATAGTACAACGTATATGTAATATATTTATTGTGGCTTTCTCTCTTTCACTCGCTCTCTTTCTCTCCATACACACATGCACACACACACACACACACACACACACACACACACACACACACACACACACACACACACACACACACACACACACACACACACACACACCACACAGTATAGACTGTGATTTTTGTATCATCAATGTCAGATTAGCTCCACCCTAAATTATGTAAAAATAAAACGAATTGTGGTTGGTCACTTTGCATGTTGGTAAGACAGTCTCTTTCTGTCTTAAGTAGGTGGGTCTTGGCCAGAATAATAAGCTGCGTGCCAACAACCTTATGCCAGTAGTGAAAAATCTTCACAAGATTAAATTCCATGAGATCTGAACTAGAGATCGACCGATATATCGATTTACCGATATTTTTCCCGATATTTAAGCATTTTACCATAATCGGATATCGGTTTTGTAATATCGGATTTTCCGATAAACGCCGCCATCTTGTGGGTGTTTTAAGAATTGCACGCATGATCGCCATTACAGCGCATCTGAGGGGAGACAAGACAACGGCGTGCACAGGTAAAGTATTACTTGCTTTGCTGTAATTAGTAAATTTTATTTAACATAACAGCCATTAATGCACAAATTAGATGTGATACATATGCTTGATATGTAGTTTATGCAGCTTGGCTCTAAGAAATAGACGAGTCACGTAAGATAATCCGTCAAGTCCTGTCCCAATAAAGACGTAACTTTGCATGAATTAAATAATACAGCCATGAATGAGCGCAAGTTGGAAGTAAAAGCGCTGAATTAAATTCTCTCTCTGTTGTATATTTGCTCATCATTAGTCTCGTGAAGCGGCTTCATATTGCTGTTCACTCAGTGGGTTGATGCTCAGGAAATGCTACAGCACGGCCACCGCATGTAACTTTTAAAAATATTCACGATTAAAACACCGTAATTATATAAACATTTACTATATAACCATCAATTCCCTAATAAACATCCTAGTAAACACAACTCCAATGTTTCCCACACATAGACTTTACCTGGGCGGGCCGCCGTTTCGCACTGCTCGTTCTGTGTGCTCAAGAACTGTCCACACTCCCACAGACAAGCTCTCTCTCTTTATCTGTGGCGGGCTGCAACAATATCCACCGCCCGCTGCCATCAGCTCCCGCCTCTCACACACAAGAGCGTGACTTTCAGTATTTGGCAACTTTCAGACCCTTTTGGCGGCTTTTTCCCCACAATAGGTACATACTGACAAACCTAGCGACTTTTTTTGAAAAAACCTTAGCTATCGTTCAATTGGAAGGTGTCTCCAGTAACGTTACTGCCCCGCGAGCGCGAGGTCTGACTCTCCCGGCGCAGTGTCGCCTCTCTCGGCGTCTATTCTGAGCAGTGAGCGGCAGAGAAACAGCTTTCAGTTGGCCGTAACGCAGCAAAATCGTCAGTAAATCATTTACAAAACAGCGTTTCCAAGCACCTGTCGCTTACTGACTGTTTGGACTTTTAAATATGAACATAATTCGTCTGAATATGCGCATAGCTTGTTACTCAGACGCAGACAGTGCGCTGAATGAGACAAAACAGCAATATAGCCCAAACCACCGCATATAGTCGCTCTTTAGTGTAAGTTAGATGTATATTGATGTTATCAGACGATGTCGCGATTATAAATCAGGATTTAAGGAGTATAGTGAGAGTGATTCCTGGTTAACATGTAAAATTAATGGTTCCTGTTTACTATTTATACTTGTTTTATGTATGACAATAGAAAGTATAATGTGAACAGCTTTATTGGCATTGTTGTATTAATTACAGTATGTGACATTTAGAACAGATCTGAAGTGCCAAAACTCGTCTGAACGCAAACTTGACGCAATGACGTCATGAATATGCAAATTAACGTGATGTCACCTGCCGCCACAAGTTTTATTTATTTTTTAATTGGTGAGAATTACTTTTATGTGCTTTATTTATTTTACCTGTTTGTTTTTTTTACCTCATCGAAGATTTTATTTTTAAACAAAAACTGTTTAGTAACAGTGCACTTTTTATTTTTTGTACTCTCAGACCCCTCTATTTATTGGTGTATAAATAAGATTTGTTTTGTTTTCTATGCAAGGAGGGAGTGATTGTTATAAATAAAATGGTTTGTTCAGTTCAGTGGTGTTGTAATCATTGTGTCAAAAACACAAGTATAACAGTAAATAAATATCGGTTCTGCATATCGGTTATCGGGCACATAAACAAACAAATTATCGGTATCGGTTCTAAAAAATCAATATCGGTCGATCACTAATCTGAACACACATTGTTGAACCCATAGTCCAGAGTACTTCCATTGACACCACAGACATAAACCTCATTTGTTCACTTCAGTGCACTGCGGCTCATATTTCTGCTTTTGCATGTCAACCTCCCTGTCACTGGTGCTTAAAATAGAGCCCACAACAGATAATCCTGTCCATCAGCTGTACTAACCACTGCATCTCTACACTCTTCTCCCTGTTCACACCCACCACAATCCTCACTGGAGCTCGTAGACACACCCTGCATATGAACCATATCTCCAGTGTCTAATTTTCTAAAAAGTGATGTTTTAGTTTTTGTTTAGAAATTATATTGCTTTTAAGACTCTTTTCAACACTTACACTTATTCTTTTGAGTATACTAGGTAAAAATGCTTCACAAATGAGCATGTCTCATATGTTGAAAGATGAGAGACAAGCTTTGCATATCTGGTAGCAGCACATGGTCTCTCTCTTAATATCAGCTCAACAAATATAACACGTTCTTGGCACAAGTATGTCTGTGTGGTCTGTTAGTGTAGTTCCAAATGTGAGTAGCATGACCAACTTCATATTTGTTCATGTGAACTAATCCTTCACTCACACTAAATACTTCACTTTTACAGTAGATTGAAGACCATGTCAGGTCACACTGGAAGACCAGTGTATCTTTAGGTGGATATTGCAAGTGATTCAAACTCATTCAAAGAGTTTAACCCTGATGAGAATGGGATATAGTAGTGTCTATGTCTTCTTCAGACTTTGGACTGCATCGTTCTTGTGTTATAGCTTGCAATGCCACAACTATTTTGGGAGTCTGCTGTCAGGCAGTGTTTTACGAGATCTGTTCGGCACGCAATTCAACAGCCTTTATAGCGGAAGCTACACATCTAACAGAGCTTGTATAAAAATTATCTTATTGCTCAAAAGCTGACCCAAAACACTGTATGGTGTTGGAAAAAACAGCAACGTTAACAAAGGCTAAGATTCATTGTAAAGACCATTAATTCACCATTGTGAACATGCTGATCAGAGACTCATGGTTTTGCCCTGTGACCACATTTACGATTCCATAAATTTGGCTCAGATAGCATTGTGGACAAAATCACAAGGTGTGCGCACTGTGCTTTACTTGATGCTATTGAGATAATGTTGTTTATCATAGAATCAATGTAACTTTGGGCTAATTTCAGATGGACTTAAATGGGATGCTAGTTGTACAGTTGTTCCCACACACACACACACACACACACACACACACACACACACAAACACAAATTGCTATGCTATTACGGTAACATTCTGACAGCAACACTGTATCTATACCAGATGCGACAGTTGTGGTGTAAAATCGTGCCACAAAAGCTTAAAACTGTCTACACTGGACTCAAAATAGAGCGAAGCATCAGTTTACTAGTGGGGATTTGAGTCGGATCCAGTGTAGACAGAATCACTGATTAAAATGGGTTCTGCTGTGTCGCATCATGCCACTCCCGTCTGGTGTAGACAGTGTAATGCACTGCTTCTTTCAGTGTACTCCCTCAAGTGTTCCACCCTCCAGAGTGAGCAGAGCATAGTGATGTTTGCTTTCGAGTGGAATTCGGCCTTTAAATATCAGTGTTGAACTTTACTGTTAGCAATCCGCTGTAACTTATTCCATGTGGTGCATCTACAGTACATAACAAATGAAGAAGATTTAGTAGTGCAAAAGGTGCTAATTGGGCTGTATATTAGAAGGTGTGGGTTCACAAGTTAAAGAGCAGCAATTAAAGATCTGCTAAATATCTGAGGCATGTTCCTAAATCAGTCAGTGGCTCATGGTGCTCAGGGTGTTTGGAACAAACTAATTATTCCTGCTCTCCACCCATCCTCTCCAAGCTCCCATTGGAGCAATTTCTCTCCCAGACTTGGCCTGAGCAAATGCTGTTTTTCTGCAGTTTTTCCAGACACCTGTTTTCCCTTACACCTGCACCTCTCCTCTGCTTCAGTTGCAGGAGTGCTCCTGTTTTTGTTGGACAGGATGAGTAATATCAGCTGAGAATGTGGTGAGGTTTGAAGACTGCTGTTTAAAAGAATTACATTAAAAATACATTTTCAGACCTGCCTCTGGATAATACAGCTCACTTTACAGACCTGTCCTGCTCAAAGCATGGTTGTATTATGTAATTGGTGCCAAAGAGAGCAATATCCAGTTATAAAGTAATTAGCCAATTGTAATCTCTTGGAGGCTGAAGAAGACACCAGAGGCCAAAGGTGTCAAACATCTACTCTTGTGTAACTCACAAACAGGCCCACATGAAACCTGCACATGTACAGTAGATCTATCTAGGCTGGAAACAATGCCGATTTCTGCAGAATTGGAATGTGCTTCATTCACACAGGTCTACTCATCTCCTGCTTGTTGTAAACAATATTCATTAAATATTTAGTCTAGTTTGATTGATTTCAGCTAATAATAAACATGTCTAAATAAAGCTCTGCTTAACACATTTTACCATATTTAAATGCATTCCAATCATTTGCACAAATCCACAAAAAAAAGAAAAAGCATGAGCAGACCACATTTTGGTGGCCACAAATTTCTGAATTTCCACTTACCGTTTTGTATTTCTTTATTAAATTTGAATCTTAATACTGTACGCTTACATGAGATGAAGAAGACGAAATTAGACAGTGGAACACATTTATTAATGTACTTTACCAGCAGAGACAACACAGGGCATTTGCGACCATTTTTTGAGAGTGTGCGAGTAAAAATTTGACGTGGTTGCACTTGTGCGAGTGCATGGTCTGCGCTGCTCCAAAGCGCGCGCACGTTGTAGCAGGAGTCAGATTTCACTGATCACGTGAAGAGAGGTGGTTTCAGTGCGAGCGCTTTAGTCGAGCCTGGTTTACGCATGTTTCACACCGCACGCGTAAGCAGAGCAGAAGCAGCGCGCGCCCATTATGCTTTCACTCGCCACGTCAGCACGAGCACGAAGGTGCGCGCAGTGGATGGAGCGCAACGGAGGATTTGGTTTTCAAACTAAAGTAAAAGACCGCTTCTTAAACCAGAGAAGGTGAACATGTTGGTAGGGCTGCAACGATTAGTCGACATTATCGACAACGTCGACAATAAAAAATTGTCGACAAATATTTTTGTTGTCGAGTAGTCGTTTGATCTCATATGACCTAATGTAAGAGCCTGCAATACTGCGGTTTGACCAGTGTGGCGCTGTAGCGCAAGACTCTAGTTCAGCCCTCCTGGATGCAGATCAAGAGAAGAACACACACAGCACTTCAGAGCAAATGCATCCAAACTTGAGCGGCGTTTGGATGAATATGTAAATATATATTGCGCGCTTTCCTCCCAGTAACGAAATAAACAACAAAAACTGACAGCAGTGTGAAAGCAACAGTTAAAAATGCATCTGATTACAACGATGTGGATGTTTGCATGAGCTCTGCAGTTCAGTAACGTAACATTACTCCAGTAAAGTTCGGTCACATTATGTTTATTTATATAGTACTTTATGCAATAGATAGCCTTAATTGAAGCAGCTTTACGGTATTAAACATGAAAAACATGAAAGTCAGTGTCGCTTTCAGTTAGAATTACAACTTGATTTTCTGTTCTAAAGCAGCTCTCCAGTGTGAGCTAGCTAATGATAAAATATTTTTATTAGTGGGAAAAAATAATAATTTCATTAAAGTGACAGTTTGGTTTGCAGAGATCAAAGCTTGATCTAGCTCAGGGCTGTTTTGATTATCATAACCCTATAAGGTATTTTAAGACATTATGTTGTGAATAAAATAGTTTATCTTATCACTTACCTTTATTTTGTTTCTTATCTATATGACTTACAAAAGGAGATGTTAGGCAGAATGTGCAAAATGTGTCATTCAGTTACTTTTTCATGTAGCTAATTAAATGGTGAGAATGTCTCTGTCTGTCATCTCATTTTGTGTGCCATCTATTTTTATAATGAATTGGTAACATTACAATAAGGTATCATTTGTTAACATTAGTTAATGTATTAATTAACATGAATGAACAATACATTTATTACATTTAAGTATTAATCTTTGTTAATATCGGTTAATAAAAATACAGTTGTTCATGTTAGTTCACAATGCATTTATCAATGTAAAAAAAACAACTTGTGATTTTAATAATGCATTAGTAAATGCTGAAATTAACATTAAGATTAACAAATGCTATAGAAGTATTGTTCATTTTTAATTCATGTTAGGCAAGGCAAGTTTATTCATGTTAACCAATGTTAACTAATGAACCTTAATGTAAAGTGTTACCAATTAATTGTGTAATAATTGTAATTACATAATATGCTTTTCTAAAGCTGAAGTGACCTTTATTTATGTTAGAATATGTATAACTTAATATTCTAACTAATTGCAAAAACTGAATAATCAATGAAAGTCTACTGATTAATCAGTGGATTAATCAACGATTAGTCGATTAATCGTTCTAATAATCGTTAGATTAATCGATTATCAAAATAATCGTTTGTTGCAGCCCTACATGTTGGTATTCTTGTAGAGAAAACATGCAAGTCCTGTCAGCGACAGCCAGTTTAGTTTTACTTTTCTTTTTGTTTTCGTTTTGAAAAGCTTGTTATCTTTGCTGTTTACCTCACGTTACACTATGGAGGCTTTCCTTATTTTATATTATTAATTATTTAATTATATTATTTCCTTATTTTATATTATTCCTTATTTTATATTATTATTCCTTATTTAAATATTATTATTATTCGATTCCTCAGTGTTTGCTAAACATTCTGTTATGTATTAGTCGGTATATAATACAGCATGTGATGTGTCCTATGCCATGCCTCGTCTTTTTCGTTTTTGTTAATAAAGGTTATGTAAGCTAGTTTGTCATTGTAACCTACTGTTTTATTGTTGTTGTGCTTTTTAATTAAGAATAACAATGAATCCATCTTTTGTTTTAGTCTTAAAAAGTGAAAGGTGTATAGATATAAGCAAAACAGACAATTATCTTTTCTTGTAAAACGTGACACCAATATCGCAAATTTGAAAATGAAAGCACACGAAAAGAGGAATTCCTGTCACAAAATTTAAATCACAAATAATACTGATGAAAAAGAACGGGTTGAATGTTGAACACTTTCGTTACCATATAACTATAAACTATGATAAAAGTTCATCAGCATGCATTGATTAATCAAATGTTGTATAAAAAAAAAAATAATTGCGACCAAATGTGCTCGTGCGACCAACTGAAAAAGTTACTCGCAAAAGTGCGACCAGTGGGAAGAATGAGTCTAGAGCCCTGCAACAGGAGAATCATTACCTGCATGGCAGGCGAAACAGAAGACAAAAACCAAAAAAATAGAATAAACATTGATACTGTATACCAGGGGTGCAAACTTGTCACCTTTCGGCGAAATTCGCCGTTTTCACCTTGAAATAGGTCATTCACGTGAATCGTGTAGATCTGTAAAAAAAATTTTTTGAGGAGGTGGGGGGGCGTCGGATCTGCGAGTCATCTGTGTCACGTCACCTGCAGCGTTTCTTTCCCCTGTTGGCAATGGCAGGAATGGACCCGCCCTACTCTGTCTCTGATTGGCTTACCTTGGGGTCGAAGCCTGCACCGGTGCAAGCTGTCTCCTATTGTCTCCTATTTTCTTTATGCCCGTGAAAAGTACTAGAAATACTCTGTCAGTTTTGATCGTACAGATAAGAATAAGGTATCATTTGAATCTGCAAAGGGTCTACTTTTATTTCTTTATAGTCATAATAACAACGAAATAATGTGCTTTTCTAAAATGAATAAAATAAACAGGGTGCGTTCTCTGCCGGCTCTGTCTCTGTCACCTTTCTTCACAGACACGTAAATAAAACAACCTGAATCTCCGCGAATACTTGCCTCAAATACATGAGACATATATGTATAGAAAGCTTAAAATGTCTACTTTTAAATGAAGTAAGTCACATCCAAAACAAATATTCGATGTTAAAGTAATCCGTATGAAACCGACGCAATGTCCAGTCTTCCCGTCTCAACTCATTATATCTAATACGGTCACGCCCACGCGCCGTTCGCGCCTTTCAGATTCAAGCATCCACGTGAGGCGTGCGCGAATGTAAACGCCCACATTCTGACTTCTCACAGAAAAGTCAGTTAGCTGAACACAGTGAGTGTTAAAACCAGTGGGCAAATAAACAACGGTATTGTGCTCTGAACAGGATGCCAAATAGCATGTAAAGGGACCACATGGCTCTATGGTCATTATTCCTAATTGATGTGTAAATAATCATTGTAAAGATGAAAGTCATAAAGGCAAGCAAAGCAGATTACATCAGCATTTAAATAGCCATTGACAGAGTGCAATATTTATTTTCTGATGTTATGTTTCCAGGCATTTTGCCTTTATTAGACAGGACAGTATAAGGAGGGCAGGAAGCGAAAGGAGAATAGGATCGGGAAGCATCTCAAGTCAGGAGCTAAATCTCAGCTTGCCTGAGGTGCTGTTACGTGATGTGTCGGAGTGCTACTCACACTATGCCTTTGATAGACTGAGTACATTATTCTTAGTGATGCTGAAGACATTGTGTGCCAACTACATACTCCTCTAATTCTCAGACCCTAATTAGAGCATAGGTGGACGGATCATCCCGTGACGCACAGCAGACAGTGAGAGAGTGAATAAAGCTATGGCTAAATCCATGCAGGCATTGGATTAGAAGATGCTTTAAGCCAGAAAAGAGCACGGGAACAGACCCATTAATTTTGAACAAGACCAGGGCTCGCAAAATTTAAAAATCCCTGGTAGCCCTTCGGGCAGGTACTCTTCAGATTTTAGTAGCCCGAAATTAATTTAAATAGCCCAAATAAAAAAAAGCCCATAAATGTCAATCAAAAACATTTTCAATACACAAATATCAAGGAAAGAGTTTTATTTTACTATTTACAGGCAATGTTCCCTCTAATGTATTTTTTCTTGCTGAGAAAAACTTTTCTCTATTGGGCGGACATTTCAGGCACCTGAGCAAAAACATTCTTTATACCAGACCTGTACAGCGCGCGCACAAACAATGTGAAACTTTTAACTTTAATGTGCTATTTATATTTGATTTGACCCTTGATGTAACTAAATGATGCACATTTTAGGTTACCTGAGAAAACATTTTTTACAATATAATACACTGCAGTTCAAAAGTTTGGGATCGGTAAATCTTTTTTTTAAAGAAGTGTCTTATGCTCATCAAGGCGTCAATCTATTTGATTAAAAAAACCCTGAATATTATTCCACAAAATAATATTGTGAAATATTATTGCAATTTAAAATAAATGTTTTCTATTTTAATATACTTTAAAATATAATTCATTCCTGTGAAACAAAGCTGTATTTTCAGCATCATTACTCCAGTCTTCAGTGTCACATGATCTTCAGAAATCATTCTAATATGCTGATTTATAATCAATGCTGGAAACAGTTGTACTGCTTAATATTGTTTGGGACCTGTGATATTTTTTTTTACAAAATAAAAAGTTAAAAAGGCCTGTTTATTCAAAATAGAGATTTTGTGTTACAATATACACTTGAAAAGTTTGGGGTCAGAATTTTTTTTCTTTCTTTTTAAAGATACTTTAAAAGAGTTTAAAGAAAGTTAAAGAAACTTTATTCAGCAAGGATGTGTTACATGGATAAAATTGATAGTAAAGACTTATATTGTTTTAATAAATTTTGAATAAATGCTATTCTTTTTAACTTTTTATTAATCAAAGAATCAAAGAAAAAAGTAACAGGTTCCAAAAAATATTAAGCAGCACAACAGTTTCACTGTAAATCAGCATTGTAAATCAGCAACACTGATAATTCAGCATTTCAGAATGATTTCTGAAGGATCATGTGACACTGAAGACTGGAGTAATGATGCTGAAAATACAGATTAAGGAATAAGGAATAAATTATATTTTAAAGTATAGGTATTAAAATAGGAAACCAATATTAGAAATTGCAATATACTGTTGTTTCAGTATTTTTTAAAATAAATACAGCCTTGATGAGCAAGAGATTCCATTAAAAAACAAGGTCAATTATTTATTAGGTTTATAATATAGGTCTAACATAATATAATATATCAAAACAAACTACTTCAACTGATAGAATAGAATAGAATAGAATAGAATAGAATAGAAAACAAACTGAAGCAAAACTTAAGCTGAGATCTGTAAGTTAAATATGTATAAAAAAACATGAACACATAAATTCTTCTATAGGTGTCTAAACATCCCTATGAAGTACATCCCTATGCTCAATACCTGTGTGTGACTGTAAATGTATCTGAGTTTTGTTACCGTTCTGTGCCCATCATTCGCTATTTCCAGCACATAATCAAGCCACTCTTCCTTAATACATGAGGACGTTTATTTCACATGTCATGTCATTGCGTTGGCTCTCATGTTGAGCGCACCGCAACCATTGAAGTATTCGGTTTCTACAGCGACTCATTTGGCGCACATCATTCTCTTTCTATGAAACCTGTAAACCGCATTCACCGGTTCTAACTCTATAGCGACATCAACTCTATAGCGGTTTGCCTGAGTATTGCGATTCTTTCGCTTTTACTGGATTCCAATCAAATGACTTTCCCAACTAATTTTTTGCTTGCGAGTGGCACATTTTTTCTTCTGCGCGGCCGTGGTTGTAGAAGTGTGCGGCTGCGCGCACGCAGCTTAGAGGGAACATTGCGTGGGAGCCCTGTATTTAAGGTAGCCCGTCGGGCAGGGCGGTGATACATTTTGGTAGCCCGACTGGAAAACACAATAGCCCCGGGACATCGGGCTAGCGATTTTGCGAGCCCTGAAGACCATCTGCCCACAAGACCCTACTCTAATTCAATTTTCAAGTTTATTTGTATAGCGCTTTTTACGATACAATCGTTGCAAAGCGCTTTACAGGAAATTAAGTTTCTACAATATATTTATACATTGTAGAAACTTAATATATTAACTTATGGCAAAATTTGTTAATTCTGCATGTTGTTGGGGGATCAGAGGTTGGCATCCTCTGAGGTCCTCCGAGGGGTCGGCATCATCTCTTCTCAGGTGTTTGGTCATCTCAGATCATTTAAGGGCTGGATCCAGACTGAAGCTTGTGTAATTCCTAGTTACCACGGGATGTTAATCCCGTGGCAGAAACAGAGAAACAAAGAGACATAATTAGAGTAGCTGTTGTTCCATTCAAGCAAAAATTATTTGTTCAAGCTAAAGAATAATAATGTGCGTTTGATCAGATATAACTGCAGTACAAGATTATGAGATGCATTATATGAATGCATTATGTGAATGCTTGGCTAAAGAGATGTGTCTTTAATCTAGATTTAGGGTGAATCCCATTTCTCTGTCTTACCCCTTCCCAGAGGTCGACCGATTAATCGGCACCGATAGTTGATTTGCGGAACTAACGGTTATCGGCAAAAATCCATGCCGATAGTTTTCCGTGTTGCATCTGTTGCTGGAGCGGCTGAGAAGGGTCTGCTGTCATTATACAGTACGAGAGCAGCCTCTGGAGACGGAAATCACTGACAGCACGTGTTGTTTGTTTTGGAGTGACACTGCATGCTGCACAGAGAGGGAAACTCCAGACGTGCATTTAAATACAGCCAACAGAAAATCCTGCCATGGAACAGAGCACCATTCACATAGTTTTCTATTAAATGACATTATGTACATTAACAATGATTTGGGACAAATATAATGACTTCACCCTAGGCGATAAATTATGTATTGTGCATTTTTCAGCAAAACGTTTGTCTTTCTGTGACTCTAATACAGTCTGTATGCTTCATATAGAGAGCTGTAATACAGATCACGCTTTCTCTTTCCGTTTGCTCTGTTTTTTTTAAACACCGAACTTCAAACTCATTTATGCCACATAGTTCATTCTTGAAGCAAACTTATGTCCGGTTGGTGATTAAATAAACCGTTTTGGACCGTTGCTTAAATTGAACGTGACGCGTCCGGTGTGTGTGATACCGTGACTTCTCCAAGACGCCGCGCTTCGTTTTTGCACAGTGTGTCACTTGCATTTTTTTTTTATTTTGATTAGATAATAATGCAGTGTTCTAAAATAGCAGCAAATAAAATGTGAGAGTACACATACAATATCAATAACCTGTGCATGTAATTTTAATATGGCCTTGTGTAGGTATTTCAAGATGGCCATCTTTAAGCATGACTGTTGAAATTAAATGGTAATACTTAACAATAAGAGTCTATTTGTAACATTAATGAAAGCTGTAGAAGTATTGTTCCTTGTTAGAGTGTGTTCATTTCATTTCAACATTTACTATTACTAATAGGCTTCATTTTTACATTTTAAAGTTTCTTCTTTTAACATTAGTAAACTATGAAATAACTTTAATGATCAATATAATAATTAATATTAATACTACATTTGTATTCATTTACAAAGTATGGTTCATTACTGTTACTGTTTTTTTTTAAAATAGCAAAGCTCTATTTTAGTTTTCATTCAGTATCCATTTTAAAAAACTATCGGTTGATTAATACGTATTGGCCAGTGTGGTCCAACCTAGCTATCGGTATCGGTAAAATCCAATATCGGTCGACCTCTACACTCAACAAGCACTATATCCAAGAGTGTCCTTGTTCATAAGTAGTGCTGGGAAGTCCATCTGACAGTTTGTTTCAGTTGTTTCCCCAAAAAACATTTCCTAATTTGTGTGATGCATTCAGAAGTCTTCCCAAAGTTATATTTTATACATCTTTTCTTCATACTGCTGTTTAGCAGTATGTACTTGATTATGTTATATAAATAGGGTGTTTTAGTTCTATTATATTTCAGCAAATTGTATACATTATTTTGTAAATTGAGATTCTAGGTGATTGTGTTTGTGCCAGATAAATAAGTACTGATTTGTATTGTCAGTATGCTGTAAATAAGTGCCATAGAAAAAAAGTTAGCATCTGGGTTTCTTCAGTGTAGTGTACTATTAGTTTGTAAACTATATATAGCTTATTACTGAATAAAAAAAGTAGTATAATTGTAGCACAATTACTTTAAAGTATGAGTGACCTTGGCTAGATGCAATTTCAAGCTGCTTCCTTAAATCTGGTGTATACAGATGCAATTGACTTTGAGTCATCACAGGCTGGAAGATGTGACTTCTGCCATTATATTAAACTTCACCATTGACTGTTTAACAGAGTCAGGTGGTCTTGAGATGCTAATCTAATCATGTTGTAGAAATGTTAAATGCAAATGCACTTGTTCTTATTTTTGCCATTTTGGAGACCGATTAGTACCATCTTTTCTCTCACCCTTTTTATTTCCATCACCTTTTTCTTCTCTCTGGAGAAGGTGAGTAATTGGCCCCAGAATCCCAGTGTGTGTTTATACCAGAGGACATGTGTTTTCTGTCTCCCTGGAGAACGGACTGTGTTTGTTCCAGCAGCCATGGGACTTAAAGACTGCCTGCTCTCTCTTTCCGTCTGTGGGTGTTTGGATCGAGAAAGAATGACATTGTGGAGTAGACTGAGGGAGTGAGGAATGTTTTGTTATGTTGTGGAATACCCTATACCTCAGCGTTTTTTTTTTTTTCAGTGGAATAGCCTGAAATTTTCAAGAAATAACTTTTTAAATGCTACTGTTATTTCAGAGATTGTGAGAGATATGGCAAGAAGAAAAGGGAGGAACAAACTCATGTTGCCTGAATAAGCAGTGTGGCTGTGCTGTGCTAACTGGCTAAGTTGGCTAGGTTAAAGGGGTAGTGAACTCAAAAATTAAAATTATGTTGGTTTGCATTTCCCAAAAGCATTGTTTGCCATCTATGGCGCAAGTTCTGTCATAGTTCAGTGTTTCCCATACCACATTCAATTGAACATTCGCAAATATAATTGTAAGCGTATGTGGTTGGAACTCTCGGACTGGAGCTCTTGACCTGTGGGTAAAAGCATAGTTTCTTGTTAGTATGACGTGGACTTAAATAGATCATGCTCTTGGGCACAATTTGCACTTACGTAAATGCTTAAGGTTACTCCAGAGTATGACATAAGAGGGAACCCGCTATGAATCAAACATCAAACAAAGCAAAATGACAATGAACAAAAACTATTTTCTTAAGGGAAACAATACTGTAAACTAAACAAGGAACCCTGTCATTACTATATTAAATGTTAAAATTAGCAACATAGTCCAAATCCATTTTTTAATGAACTTTGAAATTATATTTTTATTTTCTGTTTTTAATTTTAATTTTTATTTACAAGTATTTGTTGTTGAAATGTAAACATTTAAAACATAAACAGATGCATTCAAACACACAATAAATAAGACATCACTAACAGGTTGAGTAAAAATATAATGCATATGTAATATATTACATATACAGTGTTTCCCACAGGATTTTGTGAGACTTGTGGCGGCAGGTGACGTCACGCATTAATTTGCATATTTATGACGTCATTGCATCAAGTTTGCGTCCAGACCGGGTATGTCTCACACCTCTTGAAAAGTGAAGCCGCGGGCTCTTTGATCGCCCCCTGGTGGTTGGCTGCAGTACAGGTCATAAACCCCGCCCTCTCCATGTAAACGAATGGGACTTGAGTCAAAATAAAAAAATCAATTACACTTCCAATACAATTTTCCAAAATATAGTTTTGGTCATTTAAGGTAGTTGTTATCATTCTGATATATGTTCAATTGTTCATTTTTGTGATAAGTTCATTTTAGCTAGTAATTTGATGCCATAAAAACGGGGTGTGTCGTTATGGTTGATTGGGTCTGCCGGAGTTTGGGCGGATTCCGTGTTTGAAATCCGCGGCTCCTCCTCACGACTCTACTGTGCAGACTCTGGCTCCAAACGAATCTCTACTGCGCAGACTCGGGCTCCAAATGACGTCATTTTCGCAAGATGGCAACGGCCATACTGAGATGCTTTAGCTTCACTTTTCTATAGTGGAAGGAAGCGGAGTTGCGTCGTCCATCTTTTTTACAGTCTATGGTCCAGACGAGTTTTGGCACTTCAGATCTGTTCAACTCTATGAACTGTCACATACTGTAATACAACTGAATGCTAGGGCTGTGACGGTGGCAGATTTTTACCACCGTGGTGGTAATGGACCAACTACCGCCGGTGGCGCGGTGTTGTGTACATATTTATATATATATAATTTTGAAACGCAAAAATAAATAAATGAGGCTCAATCATCTGTTAACAAACGTGCGTGTTTATTTTAGCAGTTCCGTCAGTGAACACTGCAAAACGCTAATATACATCAAATAAATACAGTTAAATACACCCTGTCCACCTCACGCGAGCGGCGAGAACTCATTAATCAGTGATGCTGTCTACAGATGCGGCGAGATAAGACATGACAAATCCCTCACAGTAAACTGCCTCGTCCTATTTATGACGTACTGACACAAAGTTCAAATGTCCTGTAGACTGACTCAACCTATTGTGTTGCGATGCGGCGTCCGTTTTAGACACGGTTCACTGTTCCTCCACCAAGCGCGTCCTCATCTGCACGCGCTCTCTGTGGAATAGGAATCGCGGCTTATGCTGCCACATTTCTTGTTGACATCTTCCATTTATCGCTGTCTCGTTCGTATTTGGCCAGTTTGGAGAAAGCCCCACCAACACAAACCTGACCAGCTGGGCGTTTGCGATCAAGTGAACTTGAAGACACTTTACAAACGCAGATGGGTGACATGAATAAAATGATTCCAGATCGGCGATGTAGTATTTGGTTTTCCAACAAGGCAGAGCCGGGCACCTCTATCAGGGGGGCATTTGAATTTTTAGGGGGGCACAAATCACGTTGTGTGTGTGTGTGATCTGTGATCGCGTGCAGTTGCTGACGCTCCCTAAAGGGCAATCTCTTTCTTATGTGCATTGTTTTATCGGTTTCACTTTCGCTTTCGAAATCGATCACGTTCAGCAAGGAGGTGAGAGGATGGAAAGTAGGGGGCACAGTAACTCGTTTGTTGTTTGCAACAAGGCTCGTCAAAAAATGAATTTGCTGAATGCAGAATAAACACATTTTCCTGCGCTCAAACCTTCCAATCTAAAGGAAACGCTGTGTATGGCATTTGAGGTAATTTGTGAATTAGCATAGATTTATAGTCTAAATAAAACAATTTGCAACTGTTGCTATATTATACACTTGTATACACAACTTTGTATTATGCTTATTATAAAGTGTGTGATGTCACGTGCACTACCGCCGGTGGCAATAGACAACCGCGGTGACAACCGACCACCGCCGGTGACGCAGTTGTCACGGAGACCGTCACAGCCCTACTGAATGTCCAATAAAGCTGTTCACATTATATTTTCTGTTGTCATACATAAAACAAGTATAAATGGTAAACACACGACCCATTAATACTAAATGTTAACCAGGAATCACTCACTATACTCCTTAAATCCTGATTTATAATCGCAACATCGTCTGATAAAATCAATATACATCTAACTTGCACTAAAAAGCGATTATATGCGGTGGTTTTGGCTATATTGCTGTTTTGTCTCATTCAGCGCACTGCCTGCATCTGAATAACAAACTATGAGCATATTAACAGACGAATTATGTTCATATTTAAAAGTCCAAACAGTCAGTAAGCGACAGGTGCTTGGAAGCGCTGTTTTGTAAATGATTTGTTGACGATTTTGCTGCGTTACAGCCAACTGAATGCGCTGCTTCTCTGCCGCTCACTGCACAGAATAGACGCAGAGAGAGGCGACACTGCACCGGGAGAGTCAGACCTCGTGCTCGCGGGGCAACACTGGAGACATCTTTCAACTGAACGAAAGCTAAGGTTTTTTCAAAAAAGTTGCTAGGTTTGTCAGTATGTACCTGTTATGGGAAAAAAAGCCACCAAAAGGGTCTGAAAGTTGCTAAATATTGTGTGAGACGCAGGAGCTGATGGCAGTGGGCGGTGGATATTGTTGCTGCCCACCACAAATAAATCAACGTATGGGAAACACTGGAGATCGTCTGTGGGAGTGTCGACAGTTCTTGAGCACACAGAACGAGCAGTACGAAACGCATTGGGGAGAGGAGATTTTCCACTAGTTAACCGATCGCGGATGGTTTCATTATCTCGGGCGGATAAAAAAAAAGTTGTAAGAAATAATAATAGTAATAAAAATAAAAATGTGTCACCAAATATACTTGGGCGGCCGTTAATATACCTGGACGGCCCGCCCAGGTAAAGTCTATGTGTGGGAAACACTGCATATATTTAGCAAAACATTCCTCTCTAGAGTTATTGAGTTGAATTAATTTAAATGAATGGCTTTACGTGTCATTGTTTACAAGCTATTGTACTGACATTTTTCTGTGGTTGAAACAGTAATTGGGTGATTACATGAGACATGATACATTTTAGTAAGTTGCACTGTTTCTTTCAACATACCTTCTGATATTCATTCATGTTTATTTTGTACTATAACTAGTAGTAAAGATGAAGAGATGATTCACCTACAATCTGCATTGCTGCTTTAACTGAGGGGGGCTACATTTATTGTCTGAATTTTGTAAAAAAATTGACATTGAATGGTGAGACTTGGTTTTATATCAAAATTAACAAAGAATAAAGCTTGTTACGATTATTGGATAGGAGGTTGGCTAACCTCTATGTTTAATTAAGTTTTTTTCAATGAGTTTGTAGTTTTTGTTGCCATAGTTTTTTTATTAGTTTCACACTTGTCTCAGATCTGCCTCCATCCAATCAACAACCAGTATATAGGACCAGGTCCCTGTCCTACGTTTTTTGTTGTTGTTTTGTTTTGTTTTTCATGAGAATCATTTTCAATCAATAGGGATTGGTTAACAATACTGAATTACCCCTTTTTAATTAATCTATTCTTAAATAATAATAAAAAAACTTAATGGAATATTTTTTAAGACAATTAAAAAATTAAGACTTTTTTTATATATATACTGATTGTTCTCTTTGCTCACACACAGACACTGCATCTACACCAGACGTGACAGCTGTACAGAGATATCCATTTTTAAATAAATTGAGTAGCAGAGGTACTGCAAGATTTCAGTGCTGGAAATCCATTTATCCTTTGCTGAAACTCCCGCGTTGTCGAGGAGAGCGCAGATCACGGTTGCTTAGCAACGACAGAAGCCACGAAATCGCAAGGTCCAGAGCGCTTTGGAAAGAAGGAGAAAGCAGTGCGGCTAGTGTTTTCCACGCATTTTTAGCCACGACATGTGAACGGGCTATGGCCCCAAAGTCTGTCTACACTGGACGCGACAAAACTACTGTTACAAATCATTTTAATTTTTGTGTCAGTACATCATATATAGAGCGAGGTATCAATTAGAGCGGGAATTTGTCACGCCGCACATGCATCCAGTGTTGACAGACAGCATCACTGATTATGGGTTCTACAGTATTTTGTGGCGTCGCGCGCGTCAGGTGTAGACAAGGTAAGAGCCACGCAGATGCTATGGTCGTAATTTGTTTATTTTCTATGCTGATTCACTCACCTATAAAATCACCCCAATCATTGATTTTATTTTTTCCAAACAGATATTAAAATCATCTGTTTTTTTTTGTTCTTCATATCGCAATATATATTGCAGAAAAACAAAATATCGCAATGTGAGTTTTTTCCAATATCGTGCAGCCCTAGTTCAATGGCAAACACGGAACTGAGGAAACTGAGGGTTTAAATACACAAGGATGGTAATCAACAGAACAGGGGATGCGAGCTTGCAGTCGATTATAAGAAAGGGGCATAGTTATGTTGACTAAATTATTTGATGAGTTCAGCATTCTTCCCCAGAGAGAAGTCTGTCATTTCATCAGAAGATCAAGTTTTTTTGGACATTTTGTTTTAAAAAAGTATTTATTTTTTATTTTTTTACATGCATGAATGAACATGCATTTAGAAAATAAAGTGAATTTCCATTTCATGTCAACTTAAAGTCTGTGTAAAGTCAATATTAAATGTGTGTTCTGAGTTTGTCACACCACAGAAAAATGTGTTATTAACCATCCAGCCAAATTTGAATGACAAAAAAAGTAAATAGTAAATAAAATAAGGTATCAAATTCTTGAAAAAATACTCTCTCAAACTGCTCAATACTGCTCTCAAACGCTGGGGGCGTGTCTACTGGAGACGCTGAAACCACGCCCACTCGCAGGAAAGCTGCTGTCTCTCTCAACTGTCTTCCTCTGCAGCTTATTTAATAAGGAGACCGAGCTGTTTTGTAAATGATGGCAACCAGGTATTATACATTTACGTGACGAAGGCATAGCTAGCTAGCAAACTGTAGGCTGTAGTAACTAACTGTAATGACAGTAACTCGCAATTGAGCCGTGAACCACTGATGCTAATGCGCTTTAGTTATTAGGTGTGTGTTCGACTTGAACCAGCGCTGCAGAACAATCAGTGTATGACATCAAAGTACCGCGAGAGCAATTCGAAAGCATCAGGAGCGTCTGCTCTCTGTAGCTCTCACTGTACTTTGATGTCACACGCCGGTCGGTCTGCAGCGCTGCTTCAAGTCGAACACACGTCTTAGTGTTGGGGAGGGGCCATGCTCGGTGGCTCGATTGCTTCATCGAGTCCTGATTTAGCCCCACCCAAAAAAATCCTGATCACGAAAATGGTGAAAAACTGTTTAACGGCCTAACTCCACAATTAAGTACTACATAGTTCACAGTCTTTGTAACATGTTTCAGCGATGCATTTCTAACATTTATAATGTGTTTACAAACAATTCTCAGAATTGACTTTACACAGACTTTAAATGTTTCTGTGGTGTCACCTACACTCAACAGGCACCTACACTCAAAACATAACAGCTTTTACAAGCGTTAGTGTCGTCAGTACAGTAGCATTTCTGTGAGCTGTTTATAGCTCCTCAAAGCTTCACCCTCAGCAGTAAAAGGGTGGGGCTTTCTGCCAGTGAAATGGCCCTGTAACCAGAGATCAAGGGCAGATGCAGTGCCAGCAGGCTTCATGCTTAGCAACGGCAAACAAACGCTGGTAAGGAGTTGAATGTCCCCCCAGATTCACCAATCGTCTGGGTCATTCACTCTTTGCGTGAAGCTTCAATCATAAGTGTACAGCTGTTTGGGTATGGGCTCTCGCTCTCTCTTCTTGGGTATAAAAATAGGTTGCTATGTGAACACCATGACTCCCCAGAGGCATGTGCCTGTTGTTACGCCCTGCTGATCTGCTGAGGGTGAGGGAACTCGTTTCCTCAATGGAGCAATGCACACCAAAACTCCAGGGGCAGGTGGTGAGATATAAAGATATGGACCATGACTGAGAGGTTTAAATCTGACACAACTTTTCAGTCATTTGGAAAGCTGTCATACTGACAGACATGACTTGAAATGTATTTCAGGCAAACTGAAACTGTGTTGTCAGTGGATAAATTTAAGAAACTTAACTCGTAAGCAGCTATTTGTGTTATGTATTAAGCATCACGCTATATGAAGGCCATTGCTTTTGCTTTCCTTTTCTTTTTAAAGCCAATAGTCAACCTCTTTAGTCACTGATCTCTGGAAATAATGACTTAAATAGATCTACACTCAAAAGCCTATTGTAAAAGAGAACAGCAAACTCTCTGGATCCTTCAGGTTGAATCCCACTGTTTGCTTTGGGCTAAAACAGAAAAGCCCAAACAACAGAAGGATTAATGTGGACTAATAAAGGTGCTATTGTTTGCTGTACTGTTCAGTTCATTAGAGCATGAGCTCAGGTCAGATCAGATCTCATGTCCCACTTACACATACATTCACTTATTTAATACTCATTCATCCATATAATGTTTGTCAGATATCTTTTGCTTAGTAATCTAATTCACAGTATTTCCTTGTAGTCTGACTTCTTATTGTTCTGATAAATTTTTTAGTTATAAACACTTTCTTTTTAAAAAACAAATTAAAACCAGAATAATATGGCTTTGTGGTTTCTTTGTTTAGTGTGAAATGTCAAGATTAACACATAAGGGAACTCAGTTCTGTGAACTCTCATTTGAGGCAGAAGGGCAGTTTTGTTTGTGTGATGGTTGAATCATATTTCCTAACAACTAAGCTTTTTTATTTTTTTCAGGAACATGGTTTTCATAGTTCACTCATTTTAAAGTTTGACTGTGGTCTTGTTTAGGATAGTGTTGTCATGACAATTACGAGAAAAGCTGATGTTGGAAAAATCTCATAGTTGAGATCTCATAAACTTTTAGCTTGCTTATCAGGAAAATCTTTCCTTAAATTGTTTCGAAATTTTGTTAAACTTTTTATATGCTTATCCAAAACATTTCCATAAATGTTTTCTATGAATTGTAACACCAAGGATGCAATGAGAACAGCACAACTTGTGTTGTTTCTTAATACACCTTTGTGTCTAGATAAGGACAACACATTTATTTTTTGTTACTTTTAACTCAACCAATGTGTTATTGATGCTAACACAGAAAGTACATTTTTTTACACACTAAAGTGTATGTTAGTATGTTAGTTTTGATCCATTTGAACAAAACTTGTATGCAATAAAAACACAACAAACTCACATGCAGTTCATACAGAATGTATTAAACCTGCTACATTTAGATAAAAAGTCAAAATTCTGAAAAGTATACAATCAAAATATTGTAATTTAAACATTAAACAATGTTGCTTGAGTCAAAGTTTCCTTGCGAGTTAATGGTTAATCACGTTTGAATTTAAGAAAAATTTGGTATTTGACAGTATCTTAAACATTTAATCATTTTTATTTTCATATTTTCATCAGCATACGAGTGATTTTGAGGGTCGGTCAGTCTCGCGTTTATCTGCCTGCCACATCAATAACTGCCATTCAACTTCTATTCAAAGCTGCAAGAGTGGAAATAAAGACACATTTGTTTTCTTGTACACATAACGAATAGAGCAAGCTAATGTTAGCTAGAAAGCCAAAGAAAACTTAAGCGTCAGAGATGATGTTAATGTCTTT